>JAEIFV010000051.1:0-600000 GCA_018904265.1 Lordiphosa collinella | reverse complement strand
TTTATTTGTAGATTCTTCATACTTACTTCGTGTAAGATGATACTTAGTTTTAGTTCGACTTTTTTCCCCCTCTGTGTAAGAGCTATAAAAAAAAACCTCTTCTTTCAAAGAACACAAGTCAAAACAAAGCAAATAAGCTTGTCTTGCTCCTTTGGCCTATTGGAGGAAAGTGCATGCAACCTTCGACCTACCCATCCGGCACTTTTTCTGTTTTGTTTCGACTTTGCATAACGATAAAACTTTCTTTTTGCCAACAAACCACTTACCCATTCATACAAATGCAGGCGCGCCATACCGAGGAGCGTGAACAGTGGGTGCGACGTCTGGAGGACACAATACGACGCCACGCGAACCGTTCACGTCTATGGGACAGTCAGAGTGCTTTCTACATAGCTGGTGGCTACACGAAGGAAACAGGCACGGGCGGCAAACGAGCCAATCATTTAGAGCTGCTGGCACGTCGCGTTTCCGAAGCGGATGCCTACCTCCAGTTGATGATAGAGCAAACGAACGTGAGTACTTGTCCTGGTCGACACTAGCTATGGCAATTATATAAGTTTGACCCTTTTTCAGGCTCTAGACAAACGCATCTCTGGGCTGAGCGACGAAGCCGAGCAGGCCAAGTGCAAAGGCTTTGCAGGATAACGCCAGTGTAAGTGCAATATTTAATACGGAAATAAGTTAAAAGTTTTAAATTCAACACGCCACTTTGGTCAGACCAATTTCCAAGTTAAGCTCGTCCCTGAAGTCGTTGGTCATCTTTTGCATGTCGATAAAGGACACGCGCCAGTAATTAGTATCCACGGGCATCCGTTGGCGGCTGCACCAGTCGGGATTTACCCAGCGTACAGCCAAACTGCTGCTGGTCTTAACTGCCGCATCCCGGCCACATAGACTTAAACTGGCCCTCAATTGCGACCCGTTAATGGGCGTTATCAGCCAGATTACAAAAACCTGATCCTTTGGATTGACTTGTGCCTCAATACGACGCGTTAATAGCTGGTCCTCACTGTACACCATCTTGCGGATAAGCACCACCACTGGCACATGGCTCATCAGACCATTGTAGGCCAGTAATCCCAAAACCTTATTCTTTCTTAGATGACAACGCTTGGGCTGAAAGGACAATACCACACGCTGATCCTCGCGTACCTGCTGGCAGTATAGAAAGCTTGTCTGATCCTTACTGTGATTTAGGAGGTAGTGCAGCAAGAGTAGCTGGCTATCCATAAGGAGCCGGCAATGCTCAAAGATGCACACCTTAAAACTGGAACTAATCATCAAAGGATTTTCTAAGCTTGGAACCAGTGGTTCCTGCTTTGATTCCAAATCTGCGGGAAGGGGTGCCTCCTCAATGGCATTGAGTATCTCTGGACGGTGCAGCATTTGACGTTGTTGTTGTTGTTGCAGCTGCCGTATACTCAATCTCAGGGATTCTATGCTAGAAACCGAATCTTCCGAAAGCCAAAAGTTTTCATTTAGTTTACAGTTGCTCCGGCTCGCAGCGAGTTTTGTTGGATTTAAACTGTGCGCGGAACTCATCAATGCTATGGTAATCAGGATCAAGCAGCTATGTGTCGGGATTTGCTTTAGGATTGTGGATTTCCTTATGGTTAAGAGTTGGATAAATTCCTGAGCAGCGTTTACTTAGTGTATAGAAAATATTGTACAAGTATAAACATTGGCTTGATGTGCTACAAAATTTTGACACTATAATCTTAGACCCCTATGAGGGTGAAACTAGGGACATACGCATTTTTACAAACCTTCAGATAACTCAGTGTTGGTGAAGCCAACTTTAGAAAGCAAAAAAATGAGTATGTGAAACAGAGATCTGCACGAGTGCACTGCAACTTCTAGTGCACTGCATAAGTACTTGATACTTTTCACACCCGAGTGTCGAAAACACTGCAACAAAATGTCGCCTACTCGTGGCATATTTGTGCTTTGCATATGCAGCGGCAGAAACACTCGCCCACTAAAACTTGTGAAATCTCAGACGAAGAATAGCTGAGTGTTGATTGGGTGTCTCGATCTCCTCTCTCTTGTCACTGACTCTCTGGACGCTCTTTCTCTCTCTCTTTCTTGTGTCGCTCTCTTGATATTACAACAGAAACTCAAAGGCGTTTACAGTAACTTTTACAAAAACACTGAGATCGAGAGCAAAAAGAATTATACATACTTAAATATTAGCAGTGCGTGTGCTGTGAGAGTGCGTTTGCCGCTCGAAAAAAATCAACCAACGAAATCGCATCAAAACACGTACCACAAATCTGACTCCAGCTCACGGACTCCCAGTCGCAGAAATACTAGTACGAAATGAGTAAGTATATGAGCTGGCTGTGTATTTTGAGTGTCGAATCTCCGCATACTCTTTACAACGTGTACACTCGAGTCAAGAAAACAGGCGCTCTTGCAGATCTCTGATGTGGAATAAGTAGGCATTCGGATAAGCGGAATCGAATCCGAGTTCGGAAAATCCGCTCCCCATATCGAAAAATGGAGGGTTACAAAACAATCCTTTTCTGATCCCTTTGTAGATTTGGAGAAGCGTAGAGCTGACAAGATTCTTGTGTGATCCGGAATGCACTACATATGTGCTCTGTCAGAACGTGGGCCTTTTCAAAGCTAACGATATGAGATCGGATTAGTTGAAAATTCTAATCAAATTTAACAAATCCGTCAGAAGCATCAGTTCTGCTAATAAACCAGAGATGATGTAAGGTGTCTCATATGAGAAGCAATCTAATTTTGCACTGACTCGGACAATTTCCATACTGAAGATTTTCGATTCTCATCTCAATTCAATTCCATTCGTGAGCTCACTAATTCTGACACTCTGTTAACATCCACATTACACAAAACCTGTCATTTTAAGCATTTGAGTTTAGGGAGAGTCCAAAAACCACAACAGAAAAATCAGCCATTATTAGCAAGTCTTGAGTCGATAAGCGAGACACTGCAGTAAAAAGAGTGATTTTATGCTATTTGGTTTTTCAGTGTACATCTTTTTACAACTCACGCCTGATTCGTAACATGTGGCAAAGTCAAAAATGCTCAGTAAGGTTTGCCATTTCCACATGAATAGACTAACAAACGAACAGCGCTTGTAAATCATCAATTTCTATTATCAAATTTCGAGCTCTGTGAGACATGTGTTTCGCAAATTACATTCTATTTATTGTCGTCATAATCGACACACCAAACAGGCTATTCGCACCAGCTGCATTTTATAGGACATTGATCCACCATCCCGTCGCATAGAGTGCGTACCGAGGGGAATATTGCTGCTGTAACGGCCAGTATCAAGGAAGATCGCGATATGTCAATTCGTAGTCGATCTCAACAATTGGGCTTGTGTTATTCGACCTCCTGGAAGATTTTACGTAAGGACCTTGATATGAAATCAAACAAAAGACAGCTGGTGCAAGAACTGAGGCCGAGTGACCTTCTACTTTTTTTTTCATTTTGACTCAACGGCTCAGCGAAATTAAAACTACACCGGCGATCATAAGTCTGAGCATTCCGCATATGATTCAAAGACGAAGACAATAGCCAAATTCAGTAATAAAAATAAGAAGCATAGGATCTTTTTTTATACCATCGATAAAAAAAAAAAAACAAGAAAGAAAGTCGGTCAAGCCCGACTATAGTATACTCTGTACCTGTGCCCATCACCGTTGCGACCGGTGCTGCCCATAATTGTTTGTTTTCCTTATAACTCGACCACCGTTCATCCTATCTTTACCATTCCTTTGGCAGATCGATTAATAAACCTGATTACTAAATATGTCCAGAAGGTCGAACCTTCTATCTATAAAACTATGGGAGATATGACGTTTTTCCAAAAACTGACAATAAACTTGATCTGCCTGCAAGTATAAGAAGCATATGACCCATAGACTTCAAACCTTTATCTCTTACCATCTCTGAGATCTCTGCGTTCATACGGACAGACAGAAGGACATGGCTTTATCGACTCGGCTGTTAATGCTGATCAAGAATATATATACTTTATAAGGTTCGGAGATGCTGCCTTCTGGCTGTTACATACTTTTGCACAAACTTATACTCTGTGTACCTCTGGTGCTGAGTATAAAAATTTTAATTGTCAGTCAGGACCCGGACTCGAACACACATCACTCAGTCTATGACACAAGCACTTCATCCGCGACACCATTGCAGCATTTAAATTTTGTCGTAAAAATATAAGTCTTAATGGTCATTAATAGTATAAAATCGAAACTGAACAAGCAAATCACCGCTGCACCTTGAAAACGTGTAAGCTGAGCAGAGAGCGCGCTGAGTGAAAGCCTGACCTTGAAAGACTTGTTTTATTTTTAGATTTTTTATACCCTGTTCCCATTAAAAATGGGAAAAGGGGGATCATGAAGTTGTGCAAAAGTATGTAACAGGTAGAAGGAAACATTTGCGACCCTATAAAGGATATATATTCTTGATCAGCATCAACAGCCGAGTCCATTTAGCCATTTCCGTCTGTCCGTCCGTCTGTCTGTCCGTATGAACAAACAGATCTCAGATATGGTAAGAGATAGAGGTTTGACATGTATGGGACATATGCTTCTTATACTTGCAGGCAGATCAAGTTTATTTTCAATTTTTGCCACGCCCCTATAAACCTATAATGGGAGGCAGTAAGTCAGTGAGGAATTTGATCAGTTTTGTAAATCGAATGAAATTGAACTGATTTTAATTCCTTCATCATTATTTGAACTTGCTTTTGAAGATAGCGTACGCCAATAAAAAACAGTTTCCGGCGAAAGTTCAAAACTTTTTACACCATCATTCTTCAATCGAATCATTCAAGATAAAATTCCCGAATTCCAGGATTTAAATTATGTATGTATAAAGACAGTTGAAAGGAAAAAGCTACCCAATCATTGGGCCCATTCAGCAGATAATTGTATTTAGAGATGATGTAATTAGAGATGCCGATGAGTCTAAGCTGAATGACATTAATTACAGGCTTTAAGATATTCTGTGAACCAACAATTGCAGTTGGGGAATAGGTCTTGGTTAAAAGCGTTAGATTCACCAACAAACTTACTTCAACATTTAAAGATAAAGAATATCTAGTTAAAGGCAACAAGAAATCCAGCACCGATTTCATTTCTACAAAACAGTGCCAGAAATGCATAGTGTTGAGCTAACAAGCTCTTTTACTAGCTTTGTTTTTGCAAATTCTACCACTTCATTTTCAAATAAAGAAGCAACTTTGGTATTGTAGTTTTACTGTAATATATTCAGATGTATGTACAGATGTCTTTCGCGATGTTTGAAGAATAGTCCAGTAAAAACCACAATGCGAAAGTAAGCGGACCGCGTCTACTGCGAAACAAGATAACGAAAAAGTGCGTGCGTGGGAGATGGGACCAAATGTCCGCTTAGTTTAACTGAGAGTCCGACCGTCTTCAGAAACTTTCAATTAGCACCTTAAGGGGGATTCTCCAAGCGCAAAATTTTTTTCCGATTTTTCATACTTTGTACCACAGAGTATATTTAGTTTGTGCAAAAGTATGTAATAGCCATAAGAAAGCATCTCCGACCCTATAAAGTATATATATTCTTGATCAGCATCAACAGCCGAGTCAATCTTGCCATGTCCGTCTGTTCGTCCGTCCGTATGAACAAACAGATCTCAGAGATGGTAAGAGATAGTGGTTTGACATGTATGGGACATATGCTTCTTATACTTTTTCAATTTTTGCCACGCCCCCTCCCGCCCCCGCAAATTGGAAAAACGTCATATCTCCCACAGTTTTATAGATATAAGGTTCTTTCCTGCTTCACATATTTAGTAATCAGGATTATTTATCGATCCGACAAAGAAATGATAGTCGAGTTATAAGGAAAACAAACAATTATGAGCAGCACCGGTTGCAACGGTGATGGGCAGCACTTCACAGGTACAGAGTATGTTAAAGTCCGGCTTGACCGACTTTCCTTCTTGTTTGCATTTGTAAATTGCATCTGCTTTCTCTTTCCTTCTTGTGGCATGTTGTTGTTTGAAGTTTGTAAAACACAACAACAATTGCATAAGAGGCTTGTCGAAGATCGCCGTCAACCAGCAGAGTACGTGCGAGTAAACTCTGTTGCGAGTCCGAGTAAACACGAGTAGAGTGTCGATAAGGCTTTGCCATTGCTGGCAAAAGGCTTATTATGACTCGTGTTATGAAAAGCTTGTTTATCTTGTTTGATATTGAAGACCCAATTCCGTGAATATAAGTAGAAGCTTCGTTGAATGGTTCGGATTGATTTTACTTCTTTATACCAAAAAGTATGTTAGAAAGATTAAAGCTGAAATAATAAGGAAAATAATGTTCTGTTTCAACTTTCGTACTTTCAGGCTATAACAACTTAGGTATGAATTTCCTCAATCTTAAATTTTTCAAGTCTCAAATCAATGTTGAAGCCAAGTATCTCATTACTAAAAATTTAAAAATTACCATTCAAAAACTTCAAGACAGAAAGACAGATTTTCTGTCATTTATGTCACACAAGAGATGTGGACTTCCTCCCTTCCTCGTTCTATTGATTTCCAATGCAAGTTCAGGGTTAAACTGTTTGCTCACACAGATGCACACTGTGGTCTGCGAAATTTACAGTCACTCAGCAGCTGGCCACGGCCAACAGGCCCAAACAGCTGCTCAGTTCCTGGTGAATCTTTGACGACACTAAATCGTTTTTAAAGTTTCTTAATTCTATTTAATTTCTACCATTTTGCAGGCCATGTTAGATCATATCAAACACTCGATTGTAAGTCTACAAATTGCCAAAAATATGGCACATCCCATCAATGGTATTTACAATGGCCCCCCGGCAACGACCACCTCAACGACTTCCTCTGCCAGTGGCGGTGCAATGACAACAAAACTAACGGACGATATGGAAGCGGCCGCTAAAGGCAGCCTAATTTTGGCCGACGATGAAGATGATTCAGCAACGGAAAATGGTAAAAATTGTTTTTATATTTGGCATTGGAAATGGCCAACTTGTGCTCAGGGTCAAGCAGGGTTAATCAATGCATTTGCATTTTCGCTTATTTCTCTTTGTAGCCACCACAGCGCCTTTGGGGCTGGTTGTACCTGAGACCTCTTATTCAAGCAGCGAAGGTGAAGAGGACTTTTATGATGCCTACGATGATCCGTTTACCAGCTTGGGCAGCTCACCAATTGGCTGGTAAGTGGCCTGGCGTTAATCAGAGATGAAATGTAATGGATGCGACAGCCGGTAACTATGACGCGTACCAAAATTACGCATGCATCCTCCTCCTACTCCTCTACTGATTTGACGCATGCGCCTTGGCATGCCTGCAAAATGCAATGCCCCCGCCGTCGAATCCTTACCAGTCTCGACCGACGAATATTCAGAGCAGCATACATATAGTTTTGCCCAAGTTGGCTGTAAATAAATAATGCCTTTGCTCTGTTCGAGCCATTGGGACAGCTGACGGGGACGAGTTCTCATCGTGTTTTGTCGTTGTCGCCGTGGCTCGCGCGTCCTGTCAGTAGTAGTTGCGTTCGTCATCGGTTCACTCGTATGTTGTGTGTGTGTTGCATGCTTGCTTAATTTTTTTTGGCACTTGAACAAGTTTTTCCCCTTGTAGTCGCCATTATGCCAAAATAAATCCTAGGCAACGCAGCAGTTTATTTACCAAATTTCTTTGTTGACTTTTTCACTGAAAATGCAACAAAAATGCTTGCCCTTCGACTGGGCTCAGTGTATTATTTTTGTATAATTGTTTGCTAAAGTATCAGCATCCCAAACGCCATGTTCAAAAAGTGGGTACGTCGTGTTAGTCTAAGGTAAGCACCACTTGCGAAATGTGTTGCTCAAGCTTAATAGTGTGTGTGTGTGTGTGAGAGAGACTGAGGCAAAGTATGCAGTGGTGCAGTCGATAATCCCTGCAAGGGGTCAATTTTTGTTCAAACATGCAACTATACCTAAAGCATGCAATAAGGTTGAATACCATGTGCTTATCGCAGTTGTAGAAATTCACTTTTTGCCTGTGCAATGGCATCAATTAGTGGAGAAAGGTATTGCGTAAAAATCCACATATGGGAACCATATTGTACTATATTGTAGAGATTTTCGTGTTCCGTTGGTAGAGACATCGAACTGCTTTTTCTTTGCTTTTTACTATGTGAGTTTATTTCGCGAACCTTTACAAGGGATTTCGCTAGTAAACCTCTCCCGAACTAAATTAAACTACTATTACCAATACCATTACCATTACCATTACCATTACCATTACCATTACCATTACCATTACCATTACCATTACCATTACCATTACCATTACCATTACCATTACCATTACCATTACCATTACCATTACCATTACCATTACCATTACCATTACCATTACCATTACCATTACCATTACCATTACCATTACCATTACCATTACCATTACCATTACCATTACCATTACCATTACCATTACCATTACCATTACCATTACCATTACCATTACCATTACCATTACCATTACCATTACCATTACCATTACCATTACCATTACCATTACCATTACCATTACCATTACCATTACCATTACCATTACCATTACCATTACCATTACCATTACCATTACCATTACCATTACCATACCAACCATTACCATTACCATTACCATACCATTCCATTACCATTACCATTACCATTACCTCGCTCTCTCGGCTCAGATGACAGCCTCTCTGCGAGTCAGAGCACTATGTTTTTAAAAATACAGACCCTCTAAAGAAAGCAGCAGTGGTGAATACGTCACCTTACAGTACACTACGTAAAAGGTTCCAAACTACATCAAAAAGTTCCAAAAATTGATCCAACAAGGAAAGAAAGCCCTTAAGATCCTAATATGACTCTACGCAACCGACTACAGACTGCGGAAACAACCAAACATTCAGATACTGTGAAGAGAATAAAGAGTCCTCTGAACATATATGAGATGCAAGATGCAGACTCAACATTTTTAAAACATACCTTACACCCCCAAAAATGTTTGATTAAATAGAATAAAGAACGCAAAAAATGAGATAAAAAAGAAGCAGACAAAGAAATTCTATAGAAAGTGTTAAGAAGAAGACCAAAGAGGAATGATTGATGGATAGAGAACGATAGAAAATAGGAGGCACGTACAAATTTGGCATGATAATTAGAGGAAAGGGTTTGTTAGGAGCATTTCTTGTCGAGAATTCAGTGTTTGCGATGAAGCCTGTAAATTCGACTTCATAAATATGGAACATTCATAAGTATACAAATTTTTAAGCTATTCCAATGTTTTCTGGGACTTCAATTTCGAAAGTGTGTGAAAAGTGACATATTGTGGGCGTCGTGGAACACCCGGTACAAGCAAAGCTCTTAATGTTCAGTATACACCTCAACAAAGGAGCTGCCAAAACAAAAATACTAAAAGGGGCAATTCTTTTGCTTTGGCCCAGTGTGACCAGATCATGGCCAGATGTTAGATACCTGCACAAATTCAGGCAAGGAAAATTTTCTTTAAGTAATTTTTTTATATAGAATTTGACAGCTAAAGAAAAATTCGAATGACTTAGTCACACCTTTACATCCGAATGAATTTAATTTTAAATGTATTTTACAATTTGAAAGAGAGAGAGAAACTTCGGTATATTCATCCACCGATACACCACTCTGTGCAAAATTTCAGCTCGATAGCTTCAAAACTGAGAGAGTAGAAACAGACAGACGAACGGACGGACAGATGGACGGAAAACTCTCAATCGACTCAGCTCGTCATTCTGATCAAGAATACCTTATGCGTTCCAAACTTCTGCGCGAAATTATAATACACTTTTCAAGTGTATAATGAATTATAAACTTTTTAGAAGGACTAAATTGATGAACCCTTTATCTGCAAGGATTCACAACAATCGCTTTAAATAAAACACAATTATATTTTGTGAGTGATCCACCTCAGCTCAACTAGGAGCTCTGGTAATTGAATGATTCTTTATTTCGATTGTGGTTCTTTTTATACCTTTTTAGGCTAGCAACCTTTGGCCTGACCAGTGCAACATTTAAAATCTACACACGTTGCATTGTTTTCTTATTACTTGAGATATGATCCTTCTTGAGGGTTGATTAGTTATTCTATTTGCGTGTGACAAGTACACTTAAATCCCAAACAGGTACCTGTTCTTAAATGCCCTTGTTCTTTGAACACGCTTGCTCTTGCACGTCGATTTCATGAGCTCTTGCTTACAACTTTTTGTGGTCATTCTATTAGTGAAAGCAAAATATTTGAAAGTGCACTCGATATAGCACATGTGTATATTGGCAATGAACGATACCTCTTCAAAAAACTAAAATCCATTCTTTCTTGAGCTAACTATCGATAACCATACAAAAAAGGTCCAATCTAGTATATTTGTGGTCTATAATTGAGAAATTTTGTTGCAAGTGTGTATTGGCAACACAAGAAGCGCCAAAGTTCCAAAAGTTTTGTGAATTTTTTTTATATGGAGTTTTTGTTTTTGGCAGTTCCTTTGTTGAGGTGTATGCTAAGCTTAACCAAAGAAACTTTTGCTGAAATTCCCATTTTGACCATTTATTGAAATTTTTGTAGTAAAAGTATTTGATGGCGTTGGATGTTGTTTGCGAGTACTCCCCGATCCCATGCCTAGGGACGCCTCCTCATTTTTCATTGTTTTTTGACCGATACTATGTATGTGACCGAAATTCGTTCCTTCTAAAACTCGGGCACAATATAGTCGCTGTTTTGGACACTGTTGAGATCATGGTTTTGGTCACTGGTTTGGTCACAGCTTAGGTCATTGTTTAGTCACACAACCCACATTCTGCTATGTGTAATTGCAAAAACGGCTGACTTTGCAAAGTTAAAAGAGTAGCCAAAGAAATCTGTCGCAATTGCAAAATGTTTCTCGTGTTGGTCTCCCATTCAAATGTCCGTAAAAGAGTTTCATTCTAATAAACTAAAAGCTGAGCTCGCAATGGTTTTTTCGGATATGTTAGTGCGCAGACCGCAAAGGGAAAAACGGTCAACTGTTATTTGCGAGCTCTGATACAAAGGGAACCGCGTTTCAGGTTCCTCCATAAACCGAAAATTTCTCCATAAAACGCAAATTTCAAAATTCATTTACTAGAAGACCATGGTCGACCGCCAATTGATTTCTGCACGTAAATTCTTCATAATTCGCGGTCCATCGAGGACATTTTTTTCAAAATTTTTGGAGTCTATGGACTCTAATTTGTTCAGAACTGATCGAGCTGTAGAATCACATTTATACTTGCTTATACGAGCTTTTATAAGGCCTGATTTCTCATCTTCTAAATAGCTGCTATGTGTCAGATAAACTTAGAATTTACTCTGTTATTTGTAGGTTTATGTGACATATAGGGCTATGTAGAAGATATGAAATCACCCCTAAGTCTCTTTACATATCCATGTGGCACCTAATTCAATCAACATATCTGAGAAGATTATTTTTAATAGAGATCTTTAAACCCCCCACCCATTCCCCCTCTAAAACTGTTCGCCAACTTTGATGTGTAAGTGTTTGGTGTCTTATAAATTGCAAATGAAGCCAACAGCAGCAGAGTGAGAGCAGGAGGCTGTCATGATTAAGTGACGCAAAGGCTGACATCATTCTACACAAAAAACCACTTGATTTATGTCAGAGCATAATTTAAGCTCGTCCACCAGACGAATTTTAATCAACAAGTCTCTGATTTTCTTACAGCGCCACGCGCGGATTCGCAGAAACCACATCACCCACACACGAAAAGTCGGCACAAGACAGCTTTGTCAGTGCCGATTTAGCCACCCAGGCCGCTGTCACATCAGTTGAGCTAGCTCCCACTACGACCGCAATCAAATTGCACGACATCGAGGAGAGTGATACGAATGCCAAAACGACAGCGGCATCAGCTAGCTCCCGCACATCCAGCTACGACAATGGTATCGACTATGATGCCCTATACGAGGAGGAAGAGGAAACAGACCTTAGCATGGAGGCACATGGCTCAATGATAACACATCTGTTGTCCCAGGTTAAGATTGGCATGGATCTGACTAAGGTGGTGTTGCCCACATTTATACTGGAGCGTCGTTCGCTGTTGGAAATGTATGCCGATTACTTTGCCCATCCGGATTTGTTTCTCAAGTGAGTGAGAGATGAGTTGTTTTTTTTGCAAATCGATTCAGTTTGCTCAAGTGTTTTGATGTCACAGAATTTCCGAGCTGGAGGATCCTAGGGAACGTATTGTACAAGTTTGCCGCTGGTATTTGAGCGCCTATCATGCTGGACGCAAGAGTGCGGTGGCCAAGAAACCGTATAATCCCATACTGGGTGAGGTTTTTCAATGTCATTGGGACATACCTGGTAAGTGAAAACCAAATAATGAAATTCAAAGTTTCTAAAAGACGAACCCAATGCTGGAAGGGTTCCAAACTTCTGCACAACTTCAGCCTTGCTTATTATAAAAGAATTTCATTTCATCTAAAATTATTATTATATTAACAGGAGAAACCGAAGATGTCAAGGAAGTAATGGATGGTCCAGTGCCGTGGTGCCGGCGCGATCAGTTAACATTTTTAGCAGAGCAGGTGTCCCATCATCCGCCAAGTAAGTAGGATTTTCCTACTACATAAAAAACTCTCCAAGCTCAACTCTATTCCCTCTTTCTCTCTCCACAGTTTCCGCCTTCTATGCTGAGCATTATAATAAGAAAATAACATTTGCCGCCCATGTTTGGACCAAATCCAAGTTCTTGGGTCTGTCCATTGGTGTACACAACATTGGTGAAGGTGTGGTCACCTTGGTGGATCGCAGTGAGGAGTATATTGTAACATTTCCCAATGGTTATGGCAGGTTAGTGCTTTCAAAAACCAAGTTGAATCTAGATAAAACTTCTGAAACTATTGTAGATCTATACTAACGGTGCCTTGGATTGAACTGGGGGGCTCTGTGGAAATAAAATGCCCACAAACTGGCTACCATGCGAATGTAGAGTTTCTCACCAAACCCTTTTATGGTGGTAAACGTAATAAGGTCACCGCTGAGGTTAGTCTTCTTGTTTTTTTGTAAGTTGTGCTGTTAAAAATTGAAATTTCTTTGTTAGATTTATGCGCCCAACGATAAGAAACCGTTTGTATCTATTGCTGGCGAGTGGAGCGGCTTAATGGAGGCCAAATGGCATGATAAGAACGTAAGTTTTTCGTGCCACTAAAACAGATTTCAATGTTATTCCCCTAAATGTAGTTATCTATGGGATGGTTGATATTCTAATCAAGGCTGCAGATCATTCAAATTATGAGGAACGAAATCAGAAATTTTAGGGTACGATTTGCTAACCTGATTTTAAAAGCTTAGCTTTTAAATCAGTGGTGCCCAAGAGCATCTAATGCTCGCACAGTCACCAACACAAATAAAAAAATATTCTGAAGCAATAACAGCCACAAGAAAACGAAAGAGAAAACCGGTTATTACCTAATGCTTTGTGTGTGTGTGCATGTGGTTGTCTGATGCACACGGCAAAAACGCAGCGCATACGTATTATTGTTGCCTTAAATTTTGCAAAAGGCATATGAGAGAATGAGAAGAGAGACACATTCGAAGTTGTTGTTACAATTTCGTTATGCGTGATTCCTATACGCGCGGCAATGGCTTTGCGCGAAACAACAACGAATGCGGCCAAAGCTTATAGAGAGCGGGCACCCCTGTTTTAAATCGCTAAGACACTTTTTTGAATTATTTTCGGTGAGTTTCAAAAATGCTAAATTTGGTATATGATGCCTTAAGTATCTTTTAAGGCTACCAAAAGTTCTAGTTATCAAAGCGGCAATTTCGACCTTTATCTTTATTGCCCACTCCAACAGCATTCATCCTCCGGTTTTGGATTTAGAGAGTCTGCTTTCAGTTATTCGTTCAATGAAAACCTCATTTAGCCCCGGACCAGACATACCAAGTTGTGTACTGAAAAATTGTGACAGTTCTTTATGTTGGCCTTTTCTAAAGTTGTTTAACTTATCTCTTGAGTTGGATGAGCTTCCAAAGGATTGGAAGTAATCTTTCGTTATATTTACCTATCCACAATAAAGGGATCTAAGTCCACTGTTACGAACTTCAGGTGTAACTCAAAACTATCTAACATTCCTAAACTTTTTGAAATGTTTATAGCTACTCAAATACAGCATTCATGTCGCTCAATAATTTCTCAATCACAGCATGGCTTCAATTCTCTACTAACTCGCTCGAGCTTACATCTATTTTGATATGGGTTTTATTAAAAAATTGCAAACTGATATAATTTATACAGACTTCAGCAAGGCTTTTGACTCAGTCGGTTTCCTTCAAACCTCAGGGCAGTCATCTGGGGGACCTTTGCTTTTTAATCTTATCATTAAAGATATCCCTCATGTCTTGCTTCACACTCGCATGTCTTGATGTACGCAGATGACTTAAAACTCTGACTTAAACTCTCTTCAAACATGGTGTTCTATAAACTGCCTCCCACTAAATGCCCTAAAGTGCAAATGTATGACTTTCCAACGTACTCAGTCGTACCTATACGACTATACGATCGACGATAGACCACTGGACCACTTGGGCATACGCTTTGTTCCCAAATTAAGCTTCAATAGTCACACAAGTGCTATCTCTAACAAAGCTATGGGTGTTCAGTAGAGCTGGCAAATAAATCGATTCTAGAATCGATGTATCGATTTTTTCCCCGCGTGAGTAACATCGATTTAAATTTTGAGAATCGATTAAAATCGAAAAAAGTTCCACCACTACTTGGAGAAGCGACGCCGGCGAATCTCGTGCTAAGGATAAACGAATTGTACAAATAAATCATTTACTATTCTGTTTTAGGGTAACTAATATGCTGTTTACAATGGTCGAGCCGTATCGTTATATACCACAAATTTACTTAACCATTCAAAAAGAGCTCACCCGATGATTCAATATGAGGTTCCTAAAGCAATTCTTATAACTCTTTGATGTCATTATAGAAGACAAGCTAACAAAAAATATTTATACTCCCAATGACGATGTCTTATAAAAGTATTTTTTGAAATATCTCACGCTCCCAAATCAGTTTGCCCACTGGGGTATTTGAAAGTATGTAACCTGGATAACTTTTATAGCAAGTTGACTTTAATTTTAAGATTGATGGACAGGAATTCGAAGAAATCTACAATTGCGCTCTGCATGATTTGTCATCCCAGCTTGTTTCACGGATTCGGAACTTATTGTAGCGACTTTTGTTCAATCGACTTTTCCTTGGCCTGTTTTTATTAGATGAAGGGAGAAAGGTTATCCCGACGATTTCCTCCAGGCAAGCAGAGCAAATGAGAATGCGACTATACGCCAATCAGTCAGTTGTTCTGAGTTCTTCTTTATTACGTCCAATCAGCCAGACGAGATTTAGTACATGTCGCGATATGAAAAAATTTGAAAATCGCTAAAAATATATATATTCTTATTCCTTTAAAGGCCGATCTATTATCTTCTATACTAGCACCTACACTATTTCTTGTACCTTTATGTGACAGGTAGTGCCATCTCGTAGATACAAGATAACCTCAGAGTGTTTATTTCACTTAAATGAAAAATCGATTTTTATCGATGTTTTCCTAAAAATGTTGGGAAAAAATCGATGCCATGAACATCAATAATGCCAGCTCTAGTGTTCAGGGATTCATCAAAAGATGGCCAAAGGAATTTAACGATCCATATTTCACTAAGTGTCCTGGTGGCTCAGCGGCTATTGAGCGCGACCGCTGTGCAAGAGGTCGTGGGTTCGATCCCGCCTCGGAACATCTAATGAAAAGTTTTTTCTTTGAATAAACTTTACACCCGGTCACCCCTCTCTGCTGTTGGCGCCAGCTTTGTTGTAATTAGCCATGCAACAGCTCCTCAAACTGCCGTTTGGATTCGGCGTTAAACTGTAGGTCCCTTTCTCTTGTGCGAAAATTAGAAGCGCACAAGCCAACAGATTGAGAGAGGCTCGGCTTTGGCCCTTTGGGGCTGTGTCAAGCCAGTTTACATTACATATTTCACTAAACATTTATACGTCTCATTTGGTACGATCAATTCTCGAATATGGGTCTTTTGTTTGGTCACCTCATTTATATCAGGACCAACTTGAATCAGTTCAAAAACAGTTTTTAATCTTCGCCCTCCACATGTACCACCTTACGAGCATAGACATCTGTTAATCGATCTCCCTTCTTTTGTGAACTTCCGAACGTGCCATGGTGTGCTTTTCATTCTTGACTGAAGTGCTTAAGACCAAGAAATCTTGCTATCCCCTTGTGTTCTACCAGAAATTTTTCTCCGATCTACCTACAGTCACCTACAGTTAACAAATTATGGTCATTAAGAATCTTTTCGTAACTTATGTCTTCATTATAATTCGTTCTATCATTTGTTCTCTATGCACTGTTCTTTGTTAGACGTAAGAAATAATGTTTTGTCTTTTTTTAATCGTACTCTGTAGTTTTTGACAGAACTTTGTCAAACTATAAGCTAAGGGCCAATATTTCATCTTCTACATAGCTGCTAGTGTTCAATAAACTCACAATTTGCTCCGTTATTTGTTACTTTTTTTGGTCTATTCGGCCCTTAATCAATAATCAATTTTACCGAAAAGTTTTTTAATGTTCTTAGGAACTTATTGATGCTATTAAAAGGGGTCCCGTTAAAGTTCCAGATCCAGAGATCATACAGTTAAAATGTGCCCTAAAACCTAAACCGATCTCTTCCTAATCGTTTTGCTGCCTTGATTCCCACTATAACAACCATCCCAGTTGTGCATTTATCTGTCTTTTCTGTGTATTTTTTTTTGGAAAACCTTTTCAACTTACCTTTTCTATATGTTCTAACATTGCCTTTCAAATGCTGCCACAAACAACGCTACGAGTTGGCAGCTACATCCACCACAGCCCCCAACCCACTTAAACCCACCTCAACCCTCCACCCTACTCTACCACTCTACTTAACTTACGATACTTGCGCTTTTCTCTTAAATAGTTTGGGACCATTTCCTCATGTGTTTACTTTGTTTATCTAGAAAATTAAAACACTCTATCCACCAAATCTCTAACCAACTGCCTGTCCAAACTTGTTGTTGTTGTACTCGATGTTGTTGTAATATCTGTTTTAAGAGTTTCGACATACCAATTGATCTTCCATATTTGTGCATTTTCTAAATTTTCTAGAAAACCGAAGTATTTGTCGACGTAAATCGCATACCCATATTTAAGAAACAAGTTCGACCAATCGTTCTGCAGGATGAATACGAATCGCGAAGGGTTTGGAAGGAAGTGACGGCGGGACTCAAGTAAACAAAAAACATTTAAACTAATTACATTTTAAGATTTATCTTATCTCTGAGAATGATAACACTGACCTTATTTTATGTTTCTCACGTTAGATTCAATGACATTGAAAAGGCCACCAATGCCAAATTTGTGGTGGAACAGTATCAGCGTGAACAGGCCAAGGTGCGCAAGGAATACGATTTGGCTTGGGAACATAAGGTAAGCATTAAATCAGTCTAAAGACTGGATGGAAACAACTCCAATCAGCACGACGAGCTGAGTTTTGTTTTGTCCATACGAATTCGTTACAAACATATAGGCTGCGAACCGGCCGGATCGGATGACTATAGCAGAGAGCTCGCAAAAAACTCTCAACACTTTTAGCGTGTCAACAAAAAACAGTTAGGTTAAGGACACAACGAAACAAAGCAAGCGAAAGACAGTTTCAGTTCTGTTTTTGCTCATTTCTGTTGCTCTCAGAGCAAAGACCCTTTTTTCGTTCCTGTTTCTCTCCTGTCATTCACTGACACTTTTGCCGAGAACATACTTCCGAAGTGTTTTTTGCGTATGTTTTTGGGTTGTGTGTTGCGCTGTGTGTGTCTTTGTATAACGAGCGTCACTTTTAATTTTGAATTACGAATCTTACATACATTGTCTCAAAAACCACGGTATAGTCTAAATCTTTGCCCTCTATTAAAAATGAGGTCTGACCTTGAACCTCCCTCTTCTGGCCATTGTGGTGGACTTTCTACAATTAGAGCTTACAAACCCAATTGCATTGATATTCACCCAATAATTAAGTTTGGACTTGAATACTCCCCCGCCCTCCTTTATTTTAGACGCAGTATACTCCCGTAATCGTGTGCACATTGGGCATTTTTTTTTATAAAGACCCCTCTTTGGAGGTCAGGAACTTCTTAACCGCCCCATAACCCGGTATTTTCTTGCCTCGTCGGCCCATTGTTCCGGCTGTAAATGACAAACCTCCGGTGCGATTGGTCAACCATTGGCCCCGGCCACAGATACCCTGCCCTCCTACCCACAGAGTTTTCCTTTCCTACACGCAGATTCTCGACGTGATTCAGACCCCCACATGAATAGTCCCAGCACTTATTAATTTTGCTGTAAGTGGCCTTGGGCAGACTGATTTATACCTTAGCCTTAGACACTACCTTACAAATGGCGCCCGAGCAGGGACCTCATAAAACTCAATTTTCTGCCTAGTCGATGATACTAATCCAAAAAGTGGCCGTGACGATTGCCGCACACTGTATTTGGCGTATAGTCTTCACCGTTTGGCTCAACTTCATCGAAGCAAGCTTAAATTTCGGAGAAAACCTTATTCTTTGTTCACTTTGGGCACTATATGGCCCCAAAATAAACAAAAATTATCAATGTTTGGACACCGGCTATTTTTATACACTTGAAAAGTGTAGTATAGGTTTGGAAGAGGTTTGGAACGCATAGAAGGAATCATCTCCGACCACATATAGTATCAGGGATGCAAACCACTCGAAAATAAGTACTGGTTCGGCTCAGTGGTTCTCACTGTTTCTGAACCGCCGGCTTGGTTCATTACATGGTTTTTGGAGCTAACTGAACCGCGGTTTCGGTTCGGTTCAGTGGTTCATATGGGCACATTATGAAATATTATGATTTCTGCCGTAATGGGACTTTACGCAAACTTTGGAAATTGAATTTCTATAAACCATTTGAATTTCTTTCGCAGATTCGTCTATAAGTTTCAAGGCAAAATTCGTACCATACATCTTACAACACCCTATTTATCGTATTATATGAGATAAAACTCTCCTGGCTTAGATTGAATTATGGTGAAGAATAACTACAGAAAATTTGAAATATTGTCCCCCAGAGGACGACAAATCAATAATCAACTTTTAAGAAAAGAATGCGATTGATAACAGGCATATTAAGAGATCGGCGGGCGATTGCTGAAGACTTATATTATATCCACAAACATTTTGTGAAATTTCTGTTCACATTCGAGACATTTTCGAGTCCTTGGTCTGATGTAATTAGTTATAAATGCTCTTGTATTCTGATCATATAAGTGGGAAAAAAAGGGGGGGGGGGGGGGTGGGGGGGGGGGTTTAAAAGGCAAAAAAAGAAAGGGGGGGGGGGGTGTTTGGTAACCAAGGGGGTTCGCGAGCGCAATATTTATTACCGTTCTTTGGAACTTACCCCTAATCGAGACTGTCACAAACTTCTCGACGACCCGCTTCGGTCGGCGTGCGGCGCTTCAACCATAAACCACGATCGTAGTTATACTTCGTCGCGGAGAGTTTAACACCTACAATGTCCGATGTGTGTCGCAATGAGCAATTTGGTACGAAGCGCCCGTCCACCCAAATATGTAAATCGAAGAGCGACAATCGATTAGGTCCCATTCAACGGTGTGAGGAGCAGCTGTCGTTACCGGCCTGAGACATTTTCAGATAAACGTTGCGGTCAAGGTACCCTGCCACAGTCACCGGAATGCACCGCACGTTTTCACAAAATTTGAAACAGGTTCGATCCATTTTTGAATAGGTAAAAATCGAAGACGATCCAAACACGTCAAGCAAGCAGCTGAACAATTAAGTGAACATCAAAGCCGAGCTTGCGGCTAAGTGAGAGACATGAGTCCAACATAACGCCACAAAAAAATCGAAATTCGAATATACGTAACCCGCGAAAATTCAAAATTCGCGATACTTTTTGAACACACCTCGTATAATACTTTTGTCGGGAGAAAATGGTACCCTAGCCACAACTCTTCTGGAAGAGTATTTTTTGACCCGTTCTTCTGATCAGTTTCAACTTATTTGCGGGTCTTTTTCGAGGCATATTTGAATAAGTCACATTTTGGGCATATGCATGAGTAAGTTTCGAGTATTCTTTTAATCGCACATAATAGCACCCAGCAAGCAACGTTCGGAGCGCTCTGAAAAGAGCCGAGCTTAAGAGCGTTTTTGGAGTAAACTCCCCAGCAAACATTTTTGATCAAATTCGAAAAACCCCATGGTAAATGCGCTCGTTTTCTGATCATAAATTATTCTTATGTTGGAAGAAAATGGTACCCCAGCCGCGACACTTCACGAAGAGTCGTTTTAAACCCTTTCTCTGATCAGTTTCGACTTATTTTCGAATCATTTTGAGAGTCTATTTCGAGTCATAATTCAATAAATCCTTGCCTGGGAATTGAGCCCGGGACCTCTTACTCTCTTACTAAACACGAAAGTTTGCCCGAACTCACATTCAGCCTGGTTCAGGTTAGGGTACGAGGCGAGGAATTTCGACTCCGAAGTTCATCTACAAATGACTAATTATCTAATCTGCTTTCCCATTTCCCCCAAAACAGCACTTCAAACCCGTGGGCGACAACTGGATCTATGCGAAACCGCTGAGCCAGCGCATGTATTTACAAGAAAAGGAGGCCAAAAGATAATGCAGAAACAACACCAAAAATGATTATACCTATATAGTCATACACATATATGGATGATTCATATCACGATGGAGCCTCAACTTTATGTAAAATTTCCACAAGTGCGCAAAAGAACGACAAAAAAACAAAAAATAGCCCTCTGAACACTCTGAAGATATATAACGTAACATATGCAGGAAGCAATGAAAAGGAGAACCCATTTGATTATTAAGTGTAAATAAAATCAGAGAAAGCGATGAAATGATGAAAACACTTTAATAGTTTAATAGTTTCTACACAAATTATTTAGCAATAACTTAAATATTAACTAGTGTGTTTCGAAGGCAATCGCAGTAAACTGCAAAACAAAAAACACCTATGGAAAGAAAATACCTTTTACTAACAAAAACAAACAAACAACACATAATGGGATATATCAAAAGTTGTAGATTACGAAATGTTAGAGATTTAAGCATAGAAATTCTATTTTTTAAATTACAAAAAGTAAAAACAAAAAAGACTCTGCTATAGACAAAATACAATACAGATTACCAATATTATAAATAGCTAACATCTAATGCTTGTTTTCAGACACCAACAACAAAGCTGCACAATGACTTGTCAACTGAAAGAATAATGTTTACCTTTAGTATTATGTTTCGAATTCCAAGCTAAAAAAAAAGAAAAAGATTAACAAAAAACTATGCGAAATTGTCACAATGATATGAATAAAGCTTTACTAACAGCCCGCTGCTAACACTCCAACGAATTATGTATACAGTAATAAACAGAACAAATGATTAAAATAATTTATGAAATTTAAACATAGTTAGCTTTTAATTTAAAACCACAAGAAGAATAATAACAAACAAAACCAATTCTACACCCAACGCAAAGATTTTTCCTTTGTAAACTACCGAATACTCTCACGCAAAGTTAACGCTAAACGAAACGAATAAACTACAAAAATAACAACAAAAAATAAAGGTCAACATCCTTCTAAAATGTAAGATTAACAAAAAAAAACAACATTTTTTTATTGGTGGGAATTCAATGAGAAAATATCTTTTCTGGATATCACGAACGATCAGGGGCACAAAATTTTAGTTTTAAGCTCATTTTAGAAGCCGCTTAAGTTTAATTATTAACAAAAGACTGAAGCAGAAGCGAGCATTTTAAAACTCATTCTTTTGGAACCTTCATTTACTACACGCATCACCCATTCCAAAATCAGGCTTAACGGCCCAGTTCCGAATCCACTTCTGTTTTCGTGTACCGGGTTTTCTAATTTTTTCTACTTTTTGACGAAATGAATCACTTGGCTCGGCTCGGTTTTAAATGCTTGAACCTAATCTAGTAACGTACCACAGTGGGCGATTTCTTAAACACGTGTTGTTTTGAATTTTCTTTAGGAATGCTAACGCTCTCACGAAAACTGAAGCAGAATTTGGAACAGGGACGAATACATAAATTTGTAGAAATCATTTTTTTTAACGATTGAAATTCGATATATGTAACTAATTTCTGGCCCACTGTGCACAGCTGTCCACAGAGTGGTCTTTTAACAGAGCCAAGCGAAATGTTAACTCACCTGATAACTGTTAATTCGAAAAAGATGTTCTTACAGGTTATAGGTGGATATTACGAGATCTTAATAAACCACAAATTCACTATTTAATCAAAAGAAAGCAATTTTTTATTTTAGGTTGTTTGTAAATAAATCAAAAAATTTATTTGCTAATCGCTTATCGATAAGAATCTATCGATTAGTTTTGCCACCCCTGGTTTCATTTGACGTGGCCCTGCCTGTCAGCTCTAAATTTTTTGTTCTTCTAAGAAAAGCAATAACTAATTAATATTGCTTAACTTTTAATTAATAACCGTGGACACCAATTCCCATGGAATTTGCTTGAAGATTCCCGAATTTTAATCAAACAAAAAAGTGAGTGCGTGCGTGTGTTTTGTGTGTGTGTGTGCGTGAGAAAGAGGGCGCTATAGGTAGTGGCTTTGCCCATTGAAATTGACAAAAAAAAAATTGTGTTAATTTTTAATGTTGATAAAAGCAGTGCAACAAAGGCCAGAAAAGTGCACAGCAAGCTTAAAAATATACATACATACCGTATAAGTATATTAATAATACAAATAATAAGCAAAGAAGAGCAGCACGAGCGAAAAAAAAATTGCCAATCAAGGGCGGAAGAGGAAGACGCAGAGACAACGACAAAGTGCAACTGCTGCGAGAGTCTGAATTTGTTTGAACAAATTGAACTAGAAAAAAAGGTGATTAGTCAATATTTCAAACGTTTTCAAGTTCCCCTAAAAAGCGTAGAAAGTGAGAGTGCTGATTGGCCGCTCAGGCAGTCCAAGGGGAGGGCAATTGATTCGTCATCAAAAGCAATTTAAATTTGCTTTGTTATCTTTGATTACGGCTCAAGCGCTACTGTTCGAGCTTCTTTTTGTTCCTACTTCCTGCCCTAGCTTAACTGGGTCAATAACGAGGCTCCATGGAGGTTAACCACATGCCCAAGACATGCTGCTACACGCTTCTTGATTTGTCTGGTTGGCTAAAAAAGCTGTTTAAATAAACGAAAATTACCCAAAGTTAATACATATGTATTTACATACATAACTGTTGACGTTTACACTTGGGCTTCCTAGGGCCTCCTATAAATTAATGATACCAAATGAACCAAACTTTGTTACGAGGCATTGCAAATGCATTTAATTTTCCGACCTTGATTCGAAGCACCGCCCTCAACACAAAAATATTGATAGATCTACTATTGATTTCTCAGCTGAATGGCCCGGGAAATTTCGGACTAAACAAAGGCCAAGTCAAAAATTAACAGAAGGGACTTATCAGTGCACGTTTGTGCTTCTACGTATTTCACATGTAACACAATAATTTCGGCATTGAATGATAAGATAACAGAGTAAAAACTTGCCCTGTCAGAATACCCTGTCTAAAAAGGTATCTTCAACATTACGTTTGTCTTGTCTGTTTGCCCCTTTGGTCGAACTGATCTCATATGTGTTAGAGGTATCAAATTCGGGGTTTCCATTTACTCAATTTTATGAGGATACTTCTTTTGAGTTCGGTAACTGCTGCTGTTTTTGAACAACTTAGGCATCAAAATCGTATAGATTTATCATATGGCGCCTATAAGTAACCAAAGTACACATTGTTATAACTTTATAAACTTATAGGACATAATATAGGGTATGTAAACAAGGGTATATTTACAGTCGGGTTTAACCAACGTTCCTATTTGTTCTCACCTTTTGATGCACATTATCCTTTACTGGCATTGTGATATTGATCTCTGCGTTTGATCTCTAGTCCTCATTGTAGGAAATATGCATATCCTGGCAAGTTATCCATCTGATTTCCAAGTTCTTACCTCCTTGATTTAAAAGTGACAATCACAATGATGCTTGAACTACTAACGGTGAACCTAAACTTCAAGAAGACTAACCGGCCTGTTCCCACTTCTGAATTCGATTGATCGGATTTGGAAATTCAAATTTGAAGTTAAAATCCAAATTGCACTGACCGTTTTCGGAAACGGCAACATTTAACAATACCGATTCCGCATGATTTGATCGAAATAGAAAACGGAAACAGGCCTATAAGAATTTCTTTAAGGGTCATATACTCTCCATCTTATTTTATACGAGCATTGAACTCTAGACTTCTGACTCCATACTAGCTCAAAAACCCAAGTATAACATATTAAACTCGTTAGTTAATATTGGGTTGAACATCTTGAAATAAATTTCTACATCGCTAATTTTGTTTATTTTGAAAAAGTACTATGTATCAGTATTAGTACCATATCAGTAGAATAATCTGGTCTATTTGGGTAATTAAGGGGGTTCTCTCGTTTAAACGTCCGATTTTTATGCTACTTTTATTAAAATTTTTTGTGAAGACCAGTGAAAAGATATAACTTTGGGGTTTTTATCACTTGTTTATAATTATTATATCAAGAGTATACATATACATCCTTGTTCTCGGTTCCACATACTTTTCAAAAGTAATTCCGCATCAATTCCAAAACGTTTTAGTATTTGTGTTCTGAATTTCCCGTGAAAATGTTTTTAAATTACTTTTGTGAACTAGGAGTTCCACTGCCTATCGATTGATAGTTGTGAAACTACAGCTATAAAAGTAGAGGCTATAACAATTGATGGCTCAAAATTGCAGAAGGTCGAAATAATGCTCAGCTTAGAGCCACTTTTGTAGGACTGCAATGTAGTATCCATACCACCATATATTCCAAAAATTACGGAAAAAATATCCTCTATGGACCGCGAATTACCTCAGTAAAAGAATAATATGTGACGCATATTTTTGTAAAATTACAAATGGACAAGTGAACGTCGAAAAGTTTTTGGTTTGCAGTTTTATTGCTTATGGTAATAGAAAACAAAAAAAGAGAAAACAAATTCAGAAATCTCAACTTAAGGCAGAAAAAACTTAAATTAAATTTTTTACTTCATTATAAAGAATTATATGTGACTCTTTCATATTTGGTTCAAATTAATGGTTTAATTAACTTAAATTAACAAAATTCGATTTTATTTAGTAAAGCTAATATTCAATTGACTTGCCATTATTCATAATAACTGAGCTTAGCCGAAACGGCATGGAATTAACCAAAGATTGTAGGTGAGATAGGTCAATTTTTGACCATTCTTGCTCAATTGTCAATTTGAGCTGTTTTGCTGTCTCAAACTGGCGACAATTTTTGAACACAGCAGAGAATAGAATACCCCAGAGATCCTCAATGGGATTGATGTCCGGACTCATTGCTGGCCACTTTAAAACTGGACTATTTCTCTCACTGAAAAACTCGGTAGTCAGCTTTGCACTGTGTATTGATATAAAGCACATTGGACTCTTTCCTTTATAGCAAAACGCTGCCCACACCATCACCGTTCCACCACCATGACCACGCTTATAGCAGGTGCGACGATCCTGTCGCATATCTCGCCAATACTTCTTACAGCTCTCAGGTCCGTCCAAATTAAACTTCTTCTCGTCACTGAAAATAACACTAAGCCATTCTTCGTCCCAGAATTGGTACCTGTGTGCAAACTCCATGCGTGCCTTAATGTGACGAGGTAAAAGCCTAGGTTTAGGTACCATAGTGGTATGTTTGAGACTCGGATTTTCATGGATTATTTGAATAATCCTACTTCATGTTATATTTAGTCCCAATTGAGCCTTAATTTGTCCACTGCTCATTGAATCCACGCCTGCAAGACGTTGGATTTGACGTTTGCACCTGGTGTCAATAACGGTTTTCCGTCCACTGCGTGGTGTTGTGCCATATCCACTTGGATTTTTTAGGAAATTGCATATTGTATTCTTATAACGATTGAGTTTCCTTGCGATTTCTATGTTTTTAGAATCGCTTTCATGCATTCCAATAAGCAATTCTTGCTCATGCTCCGAAAGGCTATTTCCACGAGGCATTTTGTACTCCCTAATACACAAAAATGTTAGCTAACGCAATTTATTGCATATACGTATACTCACGTTTCAATTTAAAACAAAATTTTTGCAGTTATACCTTTTTAAACCGCTTATTGAGCAAAATCAGGGAGCGAAATGCAAATGTCACATATAATTCTTTATAACCAAAACCAATAGGCACGCTTACTTTTGAGCTAACGGTAAACCGAATATGAAGAGAATGCGGAAATGATAGTTGTTTATACATAACAAGAGATCACCAAAACAAACTGCATTCTCAGAAACAAAGTACCGTTACCTAAAACGCAAAGATGAGCAAAAATATTTTGTCACATATAATTCTTTTACTGAGGTATATAGAATTTACGTGCAGATATTTGTGGCCGGCGGCTAGTGTGCGCGACTGCTGTGCAAGAGGTCGTGGGTTCAATCCCGGCTCGGAACATCTAATGAAAAAGTGTTTTCTTTGAATAAACTTTAACTTAGGCACGATAGATCAAAACTGGTCAAAAGGGCACTTTCCCCCCAACCCCTAATCTGTAAATCTGTAAAATAACCATTTTATAAACCACCTATTTTATAACGGATATGAAGAAGATTGCTTGATATAACCAGGATACTGTCTTTTCCTTAAACGTAGTTCGGTTTTAAATTTGGGAAGCCTTTAATTACAAACGTTTGGGTTCCGTTTTATCGAATCCGACAATAACCGGTGTGGGGGGTCTATGAGGGAAAAAAGTTGGTTGGGGGAAAAACAAAAAAGCTCTAAATTCGGCAGTTGGTAAGGGTGTTAATGTTTTGGTTCGACCAAATTTCACCTGTTCTCTTTCGGCTTGTCTTTGGCCTTCAAAATAGATAAGATTGTTGCCAGTCGAATCACTCACTCTCGTGTCTCTTACAGAGCTGGAACTTATGAATTGAAAGTGCAACTGGAGCAGCTTCAACCTAGAATGTCAGCATACAATACAAATTTTGTGCCTCGCCCAACGGCTCCACCAAATGGCAATCAGCAAGGTATAGTCAATGGTTTACCTGGAGCAGTCCAACCGCCACAGCAACAACCGATGCAGCCATTTGTACAGCGAAGCCACAACAACAACAACCGCCGCATCCAAACAACACACAACAACATTTCCTACCACCTCCTCCCAGCTCCTATCAACTGGGTCAATGCTGGTGCGGCTAGCGGTGGTGGTGGCCCTCAAACTGCACCCCAATTTAACATCAGCAACAACGTTGTAAACAAGTTTCTGCCGCCTTCATCAACAGCAGCACCGCCGCCTCCGTTTAGCAACAGCAATGGGCCACCAACAAGTAATCTGCCGCCTCATCTGCGACCTCCACGCTCAATGGACCGGCCGATCTAACCAATGGTAGCAATGGGCGCCAGCGCCGATTCCTCAACCGCTCGCCGGGTCTAATGATTGCACCGCCCAGGCCCAGCCTAGCAACAGCATTATGTGCAGGGACCCACAGGTGCCACTTTGGTTAAACCCCAAATGACCATGGGTAATTTGCCAGCAACTTGCAGAATTTGCAAATCGATCGTTCGAATGGCCCCCACCACCCACGCAGCGCGGCAGCGAAGGATTATCGAGGTGTGGCCGTAGGTCTGTCGGGTGTATACCCCAATTAGATACCAGCGGTGGCAATAGCTTATTGGCCGCAGTGGACTGGCGGGCCACATACCAAATCTATGGCTAGTCCGTTTACCACCAATATGTTTGTAATCCGCCCGTGAGTTCACCAGCGGCCAAAGTATTTGGTCAATCAGCGCCGGCTGCCAAGCCAGTGGCATATGCAAGTCAAAGGATTCCCTACGGAGTGCAAGCAAACCCCAATCCCGAGCAGTTGAATCACAGAACAATAATCCGAGGACCGGCGGCGCTAGGAGCGGGAGCTGGAACTGGGTAACGGGACTGATAAGCCGCCTTGCCGGGTATGCCAGCCATGCCGGGCCCACTCAGCGTTGCCGCCACAGCCGCAAGCCTATCCCTATGCCCAGGCTTATACTAATCTCCTCCGCAGCAGCAACAGCAGCAACCACCCCTCCTCCGGGCATGTTTGGAGCGCCAGCAATGCTCCCTTGCAGTACCAAGCACAGGCGCCACCATTACCCTCTCAACAACAGCAACAGCCCTTGCGGCTCCCTTGCGTTTGGTGGCCAGCCACAGCCGCTCCCTTAATGTCACACAGCAGGGATTCGTCAGCTGTGGGGTCATGATACCATCGATCTGATGCAGCACCGACATATTCTCTCGCCGGCCACGCTTCAGCCACCCAAAGTGGTGCTGCACAATCAATTTCAGGAGTCCATCAATTGCGTCAGCTTATGCGTTGCACCCTAACCAAAATCCCGGAGCAATTCCTGCTGCAAAAGTCACGGTTGCCGGGGTTAGTGATTCATCCATTTAGGGATGTGAATGTAAGTGTGGTAACGGGGGAAGTCAACGCCCGACTAACTGTTTGTCCTGTTTCCTTGCAGAGCCTCCCTGTGATTCAGTGCATCAATATTGTGCGATGTCGGCTCTGCCGCACCTACATCATCCTTTGTCTATTTTGTGGACAGCAGATGTGGAAGTCAATCTCTGCTATCGCGTCAACGAATGTAAGTTGTAGGCTGGAAAGATCTGACCCGATGCTTACTTTCTTGCTTGTTACGTACCCGAGGACTTCCAGTTTGATCCGGCCACCAAGACCTATGGCGATGTTACCCGACGGCCCGAGCTCCAGCACCATGAGTTTATTGCTCCATCGGAGTACATGTTGCGTCCCCCACAGCCGGCCATGTATCTGTTCCTGTTCGATGTGCGATCTTGCCAGCAGAGTGGCTATCTGGAGGCGGCTTGTTCGGTATTGAATCGACATCTGGACGAAATGCCGGGGGATGCACGCACCCAAGTGGGCTTCATTTGCTACGATAGCTTTGTGCATTTCTATAGCATGGCTGAGGGTCTGAATCAGCCGCATGAAATGACACTGCTAGACATTGAGGATCCGTTTCGCCACGTCCGATAGTCTATTGGGAATCTGAGGAATGCAAGGAACTGGTGAGGGATTTGCTAAAGCAGCTGCCCAACGATTTGCACATGACGGGCTCGGCCTGGGTGCTGCCTTGCAGTGGCCTTTAGTTAATGGTGAGTGAGTTTGATTTAGCTAGGATCAAAGTGTAATCCTTGACTTTCAGCAAGGCTCTGGCGGACGCATCACCGTCTTTCAATCGTGCCTTCCCAACAGGGACGGCGCTTTGGAGCCGCGCGAGGATCCCAACAATCGTCGAGGATGTGGCACATCTCAATCCGGCCACAGATTTCTATAAGCGTTTTGCTTTGGAGTGCTCTGGCTATCGATAGCCTGCGATCTGTTCTTGTTGAATCAGCAGTACAGCGAAGGCCACCATCTGTAAGTGCTGCTCCAAACATTTCCACCGTTAATCCTTCTCCCCTCTAGCTGGCATCAGCAAACCAGCGGCGGCTGTGTGCATCACTTCCGCTCTATCGAAAACCAAACCGCTATGGTGGACTCCTTCCGGATGTGCTTCAGCGCTATTTGACACGAAAGATTGGTTCAGCGGTGATGCGTATACGCTGCACCCGTGGCCTTCGTGCACACATTCCATGGCAATTGTACGCTCCACGATCTGTTGCGCTACCGAATGTGAATCCAGATGCAGGTTATGGCATGCAAATCTCAGAGGAGAGTCTCGCGATGTCAGCGTTTGCTTCCAAGCGGCTTTGCTGTACACAACAGTGAGGGTGAACGCCGTATACGTGTACATCGGTTTGTCTGCCGGTGACGGCCTCCTGCCGAGGTCTGCATTCGGCGGATACGGAGGCCATTAGGTCTGCTCTCCAAAATGGCTGTGGACCGTTCGATAGCCTCAATGTCGGAGCAAGGGATGCCTTCATCAACACGATGTGTTCAAGCATTTAAGATTGCACAAAATCTACCCTGGTAGGGTACTGTTGCCCCGGCGCTAGCTTGATGCCGCTCTAATTTGTGTTAATGTTTGTGATTACCTGTCTAAATTAATTGTAGCTCCGTGTGGGGAACTAGCACCGCTGGTGATCGTGTGTTCTATGGATGTATGGACTTGCCATGGAAGTGTGTATGTTAGGACGATAGATTGTGGTTGATCTATCATGTCGCCAATGTGACACAAGAGTGATGATGAGATGAGCCCGTACGATGCAGATTGGTTGCGAGAGGTAGTGTTGATTGAAAGCAACGAAGAGGAATGATTAACATTCTGTCTGCGCCGACCACGTCCATATCGTGGAGGGAATGATAGTAGTGGGTAAGTGCGCGATGTTTGAGACTTTGCTAGTAGAGTATAGAGTGAAGATAAAAGGTTAAGTGCTGACAAAGATAGAAAGGTCTACGCCAGGAATCAAAAAGGAGGGTAGCACCTAAAAGTATGGAACCAAAGGCACCTACTTTACATGGTCTCTATTTATTTTTAGCTAAAGAGAGCAAACAGTAGTAGGTAAAGCTGCCCATACAGAGTGGAACGTGAAGGAAATTCTAAGGAGTGTGTAGCCAGTAAGAGAGAAGTCATGATAGTTGATGTATACGTGTTTTTAAACAGTAAATATGAAAATTTAATGATAGGGAAAGGGAAAAAGATTATCATCTGAAGAAACAGCCAAAACCTTGCTTAAAAGAACTAGGTCTAAGAACATAAAGAAGATCTCATGAGTGGATAGTAACAATAAAGCTGAAAAGATACAAACGATCAATATAATAACATGGTGACAAAAACAAACAAACGAGGGGGGGCAAAGAGGGGTTGAGTAATAGGGTGAGTGAAAGGGAGAAAAAAAGAGAATAAAGGTAGAAAGATCTAAACGGTAAAAGGACGAAGAAAAAAGGGAGAGGAAGGGACGAAGGAGTAGAGTAAAGAAAATTAGAAAAGTAGTAAGACGAGTATATAGTATAAACGTCGTACGGTGGCGTCGTGAGCGTGCATATAGACCGAGATGGTAAGAGAAGAGGTTGAAGTGGAAATAGTCAGCAAGGAGAGTTACTTTCATAGCACGTGCCCGAAATTTAGAAAACGTCTCCGGCAGTTTATAGATAGAGGTCGTATTGGACATATAGTAGCGGGATTCTTTCGGTCCACAAAGATTGGTAAAGATCGGAGAACGATAGCAAGATAAAGCGAAAGAACTGCGAGGGTAGCAGCATTGCCAGCAGCTACTGCAGCATCTAAATTTACACTGAGCATACATTTTGGGTAGAGTGTTTATAGCGGGTTCCAATATTGTTTTAAAGGTTTTCTGTTTTTTTCCTAAAAAGTTAAAAACTCAACAAATATACGATTTAAGAATAATGAGAAGAGAAATTAAAGTTTGAAACTGCATACAAAAAAGATAGTAAAATGACTACTTATAAAGACGGTGAAGCGCAAAAACTGAAAAATGATTGTTAGTAGCTCCCCATATCCGAGATGCAAGTAGTACACCGTTGGAGGTGCTACATCCTCAAAGACGCATGCAAACTATTAAGAGCCTAGAAGAAAAGATTTAACTATACAACGAAAAGACGGACTAACCGTTACAAATTGAGTGCACGAAAAGGGTAGAAAGTTACATATATCAATAATAGGCCGAAGTTTGTGGGGAAGGAGGTCGGTAGAGAGCTGTAAAGGAACGATGGGATGGAGTTGGAAAACAGAGGACGACGGGCTACGAGAGAACGAGGGGGTTAATGGGATGGGGTAAAGGAATGGAGGAGGTCGTGAGGGGGGGGGGTATAAAGGGGGCGTCCGAAAGTAGGGGGGTAGGGTAGGTAGGGTGGGAGTATGTTTTATTAAAAGGAATAAATGATGAATTAAGACAAAAGTACATAAGAGTGTGAGGCACGGCTACGCGAGCAGAGTGTTATTTTATGTCTTAAAAGTTAGGTATAGCGATTAGTATGTTTATAATTAAAAATAGCAAAGCCCTCTATAGAGAGCGGACAAATAAAGGGAGCGCCCAGCTCATAAGTCTTTGAAGGCGGAAGGCCAGATAGTAGAATCTAAAGCCCGAGGTTGCATAGGGAGGGTAGTCGCCAGAGCTAGGCGAGGTATGAGGAAGGTGAGGGGGTTTTTACAGAAGTGGTCTCCAGGAGTTAAAGCCGTCGGGTGGTGCTTCAGCAAATTGAGGAGTTCCTGGAGCGTAATCCAATAATGTCCATAGAGACTTTCCAGAGGGGGTCCGATATTAATATATATTAGCAGCGACCGTCATGGAAGAATTGGAGCCTATCCAGGAGATGTCTTGTAATAATTGGAAGCCGCCTACTGGATGCTCATAACCTGAAGTAAGAGGCAAACGCAGTGTGCAAAAACGGGCCACTGTCATAGAGAGCATAGGGTACTGTAGTGATAGTTCAGAAAAATCGTTGTAGTTTTTTAATCTCAAAAGAGATGTAGGCCCCATATGAGCAGCGTAAACATGGTAGGGATGTCTTGTTGGTGCTCTGTCTCGACAGGCCTTGAATGTTCATAATTGTTGACGTGTTTGCTTGCGTGTTTTGATCGTCTTCGATTTTTACCTATTCAAAAAATGGATCAAAGAACCAGTATCAAATTTTGTGTGAAAAACAATAGTGCGCGGATGCATTCGAATGTTGACTGTGGCATACGGAGAAGCTACCTTGGACCGAACCGTTTATCGGTGGTACAAAATGTTCTCAGAAGGCCGAGAAGATGTGAACGACGAAGAGCGTGCCGGACGCCCGAGCACTTCAACAACGAGAAAAATTAAAGTGGAGAAATGGTATTGGCCAATCGTCGAACACCGTTAGAGAAGTTGCTGAGGACCTAAACATATCGATTGGCTCGTGCCATTCGATTTTTATCAATGATTTGGGCATGAGACGGGTCGCCGCGAAATTCGTACCAAATTGCTCAATTTGACCAAAAAACAGCATCGCATGAACATTGCTAATGAGATGTTAAACTCTGTCCGCGACGACCCAAATTTGCTCCAGAGGGTCATAACTGGTGACGAATCGTGGGTTTATGGTTATGACGTGGAAACCAAAGCCAATCATCTCAATGGAAGCTGCCGCACGAACCAAGACCGAAAAAAGCGCGCCAAGTTCGGTCGAATGTGAAAGTTTTGCTGACAGTTTTCTTCGACGGGGCGTGGTGCATCAGAGTTCTTGCCACAGGGAAGAACGGTCAATAAGAATATTACCTGCAAGTTGCGCAATTTGCGCGAAGCAATCCGCCAGAAACGCCCGGATTTGTGGAAGAACAAAAATTGGCTTTTGCACCACGATAACGCCCTGCTCACACATCGTTGCTTGTGCGCGACTTTTTGGCCAAAAACAACACACTAATGATGCCGCAGCCACCGTATTCCCCAGATCTGGCCCCCTGTGACTTTTTCTTGTTCCCTAAACTGAAGAGGCCCATGAAAGGACGACGTTACGCTACGCTTGACGAGATAAAGACGGCATCGAAGGAGGGGAGCTGAACAAGATAAAAAAATGGTAGTAGTATTTGTTTATTTAATGGCTTGGCATTGTATAGCCGTCAGCCTAAAAAATTTCTTTTAAATAATAATAGAAACATTTAACTTATTTAAATTAATATAAAAAACTTGGCTCTTGGAAATCAAAACATTTTCAAATTTAGTTTACATTACACACACAACATCGAAACTGTTTACAAAATATTTATCACTCTACTTAACAGCATAATATAGCAAGACGATTCACTTTCTTCAGGTTACTCCACCCACCTTCCCCGCTCGTCGCGGAATAGTGGATCTTCCACCCTCCAATTGTGAATTAACATATTTCTAGAATTGACACGTTAATATCTGCTCCCTATATTTTGTTGCTTGCGCCAGGAAACGCCCAAGTGTATTCCAGTTCGTTCCATTCAAAATATTGAACAACTCCTCTGTTGTCAGCACCGATTTTCCCCATGCGTTTACTCTGATCTCGCTTAAAATTGGACATATTGCACAAAAATGAAAGATATCTTCACGTACCCTTAAGTTGCATAATGTGCAGTTCTCATTTGCAAAATGTGGTTGGTACCCAAGCTTAAGCGTCTCAGTTCTGGCTTTAAAAATGTTCGTTATTATGGACATGCTATAGCAATCGTTGAAATAATTGTTTTCAGAGAGATTATATTGCAGTGTCTTGTAAATTTCCCGCGTATTGCTTTGCTGAGCTTGCCGCATGTACGACTCTCGCTCATTTTCATTTATTGTCCGCAATAAAATATTCTGTGAAACCAGCCATGAGTCCCGGTTGTTCAGGTCAAGCACTACATCGTATTTACTAGCTAGCTGCAGCCATTCTTCGAAGCATTGTTTTCGTGAATCTAGTAACGACGCTGCCACGGCATAAGGCGCTCTGTTTACGGATAAGTTGAGACATCTCCCTATATAGCTAAAGTGAGACTGCAGCGTGTATTCAAACATAGATCCCAGCCCAGTTTCCAAGTAGATTGCGTAGTTTGGAGTATTTATCGGTAGTCGAAAAATTTTTTTTATAAAATAGCGAAGAAGTTTTTCCACCTCGTCGTGTTGCATGTAACCCCAGACTTGCGATGCATAACACATTATGGCTCTTGCCGTAGCTTGAAACATTTTGTATTTTGTGCTGTGGCTTACACCTTTCCGGCTTAGCAGGGCACTCCACGTACTGTTAAGGGCGATCTTCGACTCCCGCAGTTTCAGTTCAATATGCTTGCTAAAGGACATGTTTCGTGTTAGAGTCACTCCCAAGTACTTGTACTCCTTAACCGATTCCAGTTCTACTCCGTTTAGTGTCCAGCGTTCACACCCGGCAAGTAGACCCCTGCCTTCTCGAATGCACATTACTTTCGATTTGCTTGTGTTTATTCTCAAATTCCAGGTCTGACAGTAAGAGCTTATTGCATTTATCATGTCTTGCAGCATTCTAGGTGACGTGGCAAGGACGACCATGTCATCAGCGTACATTAATATCTTGTATACTTTGCTTCCAAACTCCGCGCCTCCAGGTAATACTGTCGCAATGTCATCAATGTACAATGAAAAAGCAAGGGGCTAAGTAAGCATCCTTGCTTTACTCCAAGATTTGTCTCAAACCACTCCGACAACGTTTTTCCATCCCAAACCGCAGTTTGATTTTTTTTCGTACAAGCTGTGCAGAATATTCAACATTTTAGTGGAGACTCCTAGATTGCTCAACTTAAACATCAGACTCCTTCTATCAATTGTATCAAATGCAGCTTTGAAATCGATAAAAAACAGGTATAACTTTTTTTTCTGCAATAGGTAATCGTTAGCTATAGATGTAAGAACAAAAATGCTATCAACTGTTGAATAGCCCTTCCGAAACCCAGACTGATTTTCGCTCATTAAATTATTCTGTTCTACAAAGTCTTTGTTTTTTTGTAGAGGCATTCAAAAAAGATATTCCTCTTTAATAGAGTACATCTGTTGGATCTCCCTTTTTCAACAACGGAAAGATGATGTTTCTTCTAAAGCTTGTAGGCACCAATCCTTCGTTGAAAATGTTGTTGAAAGCATCTTTTAGCTTGTCTTTAAAAGCACAGGTGGCGTTGATGATGTGTTCTGCTGGTACGCGATCTTCTCCTGGCGCTTTTCCAACTTTACTACGGTTTAATGCTGCCTGTAGTTCTTGCATACTAATTTCTCTGTCCAATTCTTCAACATGCGTTGATGGAAGAGCATAGGTCAACATACTTGGGTGCGCCCCAAACAGCAATTCCATAAAGTGCGTGGCAAGGGCGGTTGTTGTTACCTGGATCCGATTTCTGCTGGTGGGCCCGTTTAACTGCCTCACTGTTGCCCAAAACGATTTGCCGTCGGGACGATGCAATGAGGTTTCCAGTCTTGCAAAATTCTCTCTGCTATCTCGCATAATTCGTAATAGCGTAATTCCGTGTTTTTTTTCTGCTCCCCCATAAAAACGGTTGGATAACCATTATGGGTGTTCCGTGAAAAGCTAATTTTATCCGGGCCGGCGTTCTTTCCTGCTGCGCCTACGAAGTTGGGGAGCGTTGTGGGATTGATGACTGGGAACCCTATTAAGAGGCTTGACTTCGATTCAGTGGTCAGAAAATTTCAGGCTTAACTCAAGTCATAATGCGTGCCTTTCGTTAAGCAATAAGATTGGAACACGCTTGACCACGAACAAAAGATTCCACCGTCGCTTTTGGTTCTCCATTCAGAACAGTGAGGTTGAAAATCGCACAAATTAATTAAGCTCCTCCTTGCTGTCGAGTGTTGGTCTTTAGCTTTACGATCACGTTGCAAACAGGACTGCCTGATTCTTCACTTTCACAGTTGCTTGCGTGGGTTAAAAACCAAGTTAATTTAAACAATAAACCCTCATGTGAACAATTAAGAACGGGTGCGTAGTGAAGTGTGTGTCCTCCCGGAGTGTAGTGTGATTGGGGTCGTGTGGCCCTCTCGATAAACGTTCAAAAAAAAGAACAGGCATGTTGTATTTCTCGATGTGTAGAAGTCATTTCCCTATAAAGACTAATATTCAACACAGAAAGTTCACATTCCCTCAAGAAAGAAGAATAAATAAAATAAAAAATTAAAAGAATTAGTGATAACAAAAAATACAGCACATGGTTAAGGAGGTTGTAAAAATGAAGCCTGTAAAGATCACAAAAGATCCCCGCCAACGCCCGCTAAATGAGAAAAAAGAAGAAAGCGTCAAAAATCACAAAAATAACTAAAAGGACTAATAAAGAAACGAAACTATAAATCAAAAAAAAAAATAAAACGAAAATAAAACCCCAGCAAGTCAACGGACGGGTGAGTCATCAGTGCGAGAGAGTGCTCGTCTAAACAAGTGTGTCGGGGTCCCTAAAATCCAACAACTCTTAACAGGGAACGGGCGGAGAGACGCGGTGGCGTTACAACCCGTAAAGTAGATTAAGTATTAACGGTGATGGAGGAGAGATTTATGTTGCGGGGGGTGCTCTGCTTAGGTAATTTAATATGTTTATTATTTTGATATAAAAAAAAAAAAACATAAGAAAAAAACGTCTACGTTATAGTGAAGAAATTTAAATTAATACTTGAAATTTTTTAAAATTTACAAAATGTACTAAAAATTAAGTCAGCGGGGGTGGGATGGACGCGCCGTCGTTCGATTAGTTTCCGGAACGGAGGAAGCAGGATGAGAGAGGAATGAGAAATGTGCAAAGTCGTTTTAAAAAAAAAAACAAAAAAAAAAAAAAAAAGAAGGGGGGGGGGGGGGGGGAAAGGTAAATTACGAAAAAAATATCCTCGGTGGACCGCGACTTATAAAGAATTTACGTGCAGAAATTTGTGGCCGGGTGGCTCAGCGGCTAGTGTGGGCGACCGCTGTGCAAGAGGTCGTGGGTTCGATTCCGCCTTGGAACATCTAATGAAAAAGGTTTTTCTTTGAATAAACTTTACACCCGGTCACACCTCTCTGCTGTTGGCGCCAGCTTTTTAGTAATTAGCCATGAAAAGCTTCTCAAACTGCCGTTCGGATTCGGCGTTAAACTGTAGGTCCCTTTTTCTTGTGCGAAAATTAGAAGCGCACAAGCCAAGAGATTGAGAGAGGCTCGGCTTTGGCCCCTTGGGGCTGTGTCAACTTGACAAGCCATTTTACTTACTTTACGTGCAGAAATCAATTGGCGGTCGACCATGACCTTCTTGTAAATGCCCATCTATACATCTATATACAAGTGAAAGTATGTTTGTATATTTGTATGTTTGTCCCTTATGGGCGTCTAAACCGCTGAAGCAATCTTCACGAATTTTTCACATTAAGTTCATGTCGATCAGGAAAGTGTCATAGGCTATGTCTCATGTCAGTGAAATGGTCCAAAAACCGCGAAATTTGCAAAATTATACCGTTCATCCGATTGCAATGAAAATGTGGGAATGGTTGAACGCTTGCCCCGGAAGGTTTCTAAGTTGAAAAAATTTGCGGGAAACGGTCCAAAAACCGCGAATATTGCAAAATTTAAGATTTCGCAAAAACTTTGGGAAATTGATCGACGCTTGCCCAGGAAGGTTTCCAAGTAGAAGAAACCGCGAAATTTCAAAAAGTTCGTTTGTTATAAAACTTTGGAGTATTCTGATTTCAAGAAATGGGCGGTAAATAGTCCAAAAACCGCGATAATTCAAAAACTATACCGTCCATCCGATTGCGATGAAATCTTCTAAGGTCCAAAAATCGCGAAATTCGCAAAATCGGAATGAATTGAAAGCTTGCTCGGGAGGGTTTCTAAGTTGAAGAAATTTGCATAAAATTGTCAAAAAATCGCGAAAATTAACAAATTTGCGGTTTCGGTAAATATTTGGATAGTGGTTCGACGCTTGCCCGGAAATATTTCCAGGTAGAAAATATGGCCGGTCCAAGAACCGCGAAATTTGCAAAATGTTCGATTTTGATGAAGCTTTGACGAATGGTGGCGCTTGTCCGCGAAGGTATCTAAATTGAAGAATTGTGCCGGAAATGGTCATAAAACCGCGAAATTTCAGAAACTTTACCGTTCATCCGATTGCCAGAAATCTTTGGGCAACGCTTGCCCGTGAAGGTTTTTAATGTCCGAAAATCGCGAAATTTGCAAAATAACCTTATGAGTATTTATGAAAGCGCTTAGTGCTTATGTTACAATGCCGGCGTTGGTAAATGGAAGCTGTAGATTACACGGTCCAAAATATTGCGAAATTTGCATATTTTTGATTTGAGACTGGATTATTGTGAAGATTTGATAGACAGCAATTGTAGACGGGTAAATAGGAAGTATTAACCAAACGGTCAAAAAAGTCACGAAATTTGCAAAATATTCTTGATTTTAGATCGAACGGTCCAAAATGTTTATACCGACATGCAGCCTGCACTAGATTGAATTGTAAACAAGATTAATTGTAAAACAATTTCTTTTGTATTCGGATTTTTAGCACTCTAAACGACTCGCCCAAACGATTTTTCCGACTTGCAGCAATTTTGATGTTTTTGAAGATTTTTACAGATGGGGGGAAAGTCAGTCAAAAACCAATTAGACCATTGATAAGAAGACACTTTTATAAACAATTTGGCATTTTTAGTTACATTTATCGGAGCTCATCCAACATTTCGTCCACAATACAAAACTACTGTAAAGTTAAGCTTCTAAAAAGATAATTTGGTCTCTACGCAAATTTTTATTCTGAATAAATATTTTTTTTAGAGTACAGGAGAGTATTATTAAGTTGGTAACAGGCTGTAGGAGAAGAAAGCATCTCCGACCCCATAAAGTCGATATAGCCTTGTCCGTCCGTCCGTCTGTCCGTATGAACGCAGAGATCTCAGAGTTGGTAAGAGATAGAGGTTTGACATGAATTGGACAAAAACTTCTTGTACTTGCAGGGAGATGAAGTTTATTTTCAATTTTGGCCACGGCCCCTCCTGTCCCCGCAATTTAAAAAATAAATCATATCTCCACAGTTTAATAGATAGAAGGTTCGTTTCTTTCGGACCTATTAAGTTATCAGAATTATTCATTGATCCGTCAAAGGAATGGTAAAGATCGGATGAACGATAGTCGAGTTATAAGGAAAACAAACAATTATGGGCTGTAAGAGGCGAGTTAGAAGGTTAGACCTTGAGCATGTTTTCTTGCACTTGGAAAAGTTTTAATGTAGGAGCTTTGGTTCAAGTCCATACTAAGTTATAAGTAAAGTAGCTTTGGTTTATGTCCGTGCTAAGTGATAAGTAGAGTAGCTTTGATTTGTGTCCGTGCTGAGTAATTGACTTTCTTTTTCTTGTTAAGATTATAAAGTTGGACAAAATTTTGACACAGACAAAACCATGTGCTTAGTAAAATAAACAGCTCACTTTCAGGGCTGAGAAAAGCCTTAAGGGCTGGATTTCAAATGTAATGTTTTGGTTTCAATGCCCGTTGGAGAATACTATTTCAGATAAATAAGAAGTTGTTCGCCAAATCACGACTTTTTTTAATTTATGCCAAAAAAAAAAACTTTGGGACCATAGTGGCTTGATTTTATATCATTTAAAAGCAAAGAAGTTGTGAGAACTTAGTTATAAATTTATATTGAGGGAAAATGCTGGTGTTGAGAATCTTTTTGATGATTGGGAGCTCACCTAATTGCGTCATATTTGGGTGTAACTCACAAAATCAATCGTAGCTCAATTTTGTCTTCATTAAGACGTGGTTACTTTTAAAATTCAGCATCTTTCAATATAAAGCATTCGAAAAGCTATATCGTCTTTTTTAAGAAAAATATCGGTATTTCGATATCTCGATATTATTTCCGGCATCTCTATTCTCAACGCACAACCACCACGATCTTGCACAACGTGAGCAGCATAGGGCTAACTGTTATTCCCGTGGCTTCCACAATAGCTCAGTGGGCTTCTCACCTTTTAGCTGCTTGGTTCAGGTAGTACCGACTGGGATCTGTGGGGTTGTCCAACAAGTTAGTATGGCCCTTGCGGTAACATAATATCCAATTCAAGAGTTTTGGGGAAATTTGGCTTGCACCCAAACAAAATTTGAAGCTTAGGCCCCGAAAATTAACTTAAAATTTAGGCACGATAGATCAAAACTGGACCCCTAATCTGTAAATCTGTAAAATAATCATTATCGTTAGATCGAGGTAGCATCGTACTTTATAACCATTTTATAAACCACCTACCTTATAACGGATATGAAGAAGATTGCTTGATATAACCAGGATAACTGTCTTTTCCTTAAACGCAGTTCGGTTTTAAATTTGGGAAGCCTTTAATTACAAAGGTTTGAGGTTCCGTTTTATTGAATCCCGAACCAATAACCGGAATTGTGGGGGGGGGTCTATGAGGGAAAAAAGTTGGATTTGGGTGACCAAAACAAAAAAAAGCTCATAAATTCGGCAGTTGGTAAGGGTGTTAATGTTTTGGTTCGACCAAATTTCACCTGTTCTCTTTCGGCTTGTCTTTGGCCTTCAAAATAGATAAGATTGTTGCCAGTCGAATCACTCACTCTCGTGTCTCTTACAGAGCTGGAACTTATGAATTGAAAGTGCAACTGGAGCAGCTTCAACCTAGAATGTCAGCATACAATACAAATTTTGTGCCTCGCCCAACGGCTCCACCAAATGGCAATCAGCAAGGTATAGTCAATGGTTTACCTGGAGCAGTCCAACCGCCACAGCAACAACCGATGCAGCCATTTGTACAGCAGAAGCCACAACAACAACAACCGCCGCATCCACAACAACAGCAACAACAACATTTCCTACCACCTCCTCCCAGCTCCTATGCAACTGGAGTCAATGCTGGTGCGGCTGGCGGTGGTGGTGGCCCTCAAACTGCACCCCAATTTAACATCAGCAACAACGTTGTAAACAAGTTTCTGCCGCCTTCATCAACAGCAGCACCGCCGCCTCCGTTTAGCAACAGCAATGGGCCACCAACAAGTAATCTGCCGCCTCATCTGCGACCTCCCACGCTCAATGGACCGGCCGATCTAACCAATGGTAGCAATGGAGCAGCCAGCGCCGATTCCTCACGCACCGCCTCGCCGGGTCTAATGATTGCACCGCCCAGGCCCATGCCTAGCCAACAGCATTATGTGCAGGGACCCACAGGTGCCACTTTGGTCAAACCCCAAATGACCATGGGTAATTTGACCAGCAACTTGCAGAATTTGCAAATCGATCGTTCGAATGGCACCCCACCACCCACGCAGCAGCGGCAGCAGAAGGATTATCGAGGTGTGGCCGTGGGTCTGTCGGGTAGTATACCCCAATTAGATACCAGCGGTGGCAATAGCTTATTGGCCGCCAGTGGACTGGCGGGCCACATACCAAATCATATGGCTAGTCCGTTTACCACCAATAATAAGTTTGCTAATCCGCCCGTGAGTTCACCAGCGGCCAAAGTATTTGGTCAATCAGCGCCGGCTGCCAAGCCAGTGGCATATGCAAGTCAAAGGATTCCCTACGGAGTGCAAGCAAACCCCAATCCCGAGCAGTTGAATCAGCAGAACAATAATCCGCAGCGACCGGCGGCGCTAGGAGCGGGAGCTGGAACTGGAGTAACGGGACTGATAAAGCCGCCATTGCCGGGTATGCCAGCCATGCCGGGCCCACCTCAGCAGTTGCCGCCACAGCCGCAAGCCTATCCGTATGCCCAGGCTTATACTAATCCTCCTCCGCAGCAGCAACAGCAGCAACCACCCCCTCCTCCGGGCATGTTTGGAGCACAGCCCAGCAATGCTCCCTTGCAGTACCAAGCACAGGCGCCACCATTACCCTCTCAACAACAGCAACAGCCCTTTGCGGCTCCCTTGCAGTTTGGTGGCCAAGCCACAGCCGCTCCCCTTAATGTCACACAGCAGGGATTCAGTCAGCTGTGGGGTCATGATACCATCGATCTGATGCAGCACCGACATATTCTCTCGCCGGCCACGCTTCAGCCACCCAAAGTGGTGCTGCACAATCAATTTCAGGAGTCCATCAATTGCAGTCCCAGCATTATGCGTTGCACCCTAACCAAAATCCCGGAGAGCAATTCGCTGCTGCAAAAGTCACGGTTGCCGCTGGGTATAGTGATTCATCCATTTAGGGATGTGAATGTAAGTGTGGTAACGGGGGAAGTCAACGCCCGACTAACTGTTTGTCCTGTATTCCTTGCAGAGCCTCCCTGTGATTCAGTGCATCAATATTGTGCGATGTCGGCTCTGCCGCACCTACATCAATCCCTTTGTCTATTTTGTGGACAGCAAGATGTGGAAATGCAATCTCTGCTATCGCGTCAACGAATGTAAGTTGTAGGCTGGAAAAGATCTGACCCGATGCTTACTTCTCCTTTGCTTGTTACAGTACCCGAGGACTTCCAGTTTGATCCGGCCACCAAGACCTATGGCGATGTTACCCGACGGCCCGAAGTGCGCTCCAGCACCATAGAGTTTATTGCTCCATCGGAGTACATGTTGCGTCCCCCACAGCCGGCCATGTATCTGTTCCTGTTCGATGTGTCGATCATTGCCCAGCAGAGTGGCTATCTGGAGGCGGCTTGTTCGGTATTGAATCGACATCTGGACGAAATGCCGGGGGATGCACGCACCCAAGTGGGCTTCATTTGCTACGATAGCTTTGTGCATTTCTATAGCATGGCTGAGGGTCTGAATCAGCCGCATGAAATGACACTGCTAGACATTGAGGATCCGTTTCTGCCACGTCCCGATAGTCTGTTGGTGAATCTGAAGGAATGCAAGGAACTGGTGAGGGATTTGCTAAAGCAGCTGCCCAAGCGATTTGCACACACGCATGATCCGGGCTCGGCACTGGGCGCTGCCTTGCAAGTGGCCTTTAAGCTAATGGTGAGTGATTTTGATTTAGCTAGGAGATCACTTAAGTGTAATCCTTGACTTTCAGCAAGCCTCTGGCGGACGCATCACCGTCTTTCAATCGTGCCTTCCCAACAAGGGACCCGGCGCTTTGGAGCCGCGCGAGGATCCCAACAATCGCTCGGCCAAGGATGTGGCACATCTCAATCCGGCCACTGATTTCTATAAGCGTTTTGCTTTGGAGTGCTCTGGCTATCAGATAGCCTGCGACCTGTTCTTGTTGAATCAGCAGTACAGCGACATGGCCACCATCTGTAAGTGCTGCTCCAAACAACTTTTTCCACTGATTAATCACTTCTCCCCTCCCTAGCTGGCATCAGCAAACACAGCGGCGGCTGTGTGCATCACTTCCCGCTCTATCAGAAAACCAAACCGCATATGGTGGACTCCTTCCGGATGTGCTTCAAGCGCTATTTGACACGAAAGATTGGTTTCGAGGCGGTGATGCGTATACGCTGCACCCGTGGCCTTCAGGTGCACACATTCCATGGCAATTTCTTTGTACGCTCCACGGATCTGTTGTCGCTACCGAATGTGAATCCAGATGCAGGTTATGGCATGCAAATCTCCTATGAGGAGAGTCTCAGCGATGTCAAGACGATTTGCTTCCAAGCGGCTTTGCTGTACACCAACAGTGAGGGTGAACGCCGTATACGTGTACATACGGTTTGTCTGCCGGTGACGGCCTCCCTGCCCGAGGTCATGCATTCGGCGGATACGGAGGCCATTATTGGTCTGCTCTCCAAAATGGCTGTGGACCGTTCGATAGCCTCCAACCTGTCGGATGCAAGGGATGCCTTCATCAACGCAACCATCGATGTGTTCAATGCATTTAAGATTGCACAAAATCTACCCTCCGGTCAGTCGGGTCAACTGATTGCCCCGCGCAGCTTAGCTCTGATGCCGCTCTACATTCTGGCGCTGCTTAAGCATGTAGGTGTCTCCTGCCTGATTACGCACTGACTTTGCAACTAAATTTATAAATTGTTCCCCTATTCAGCCCGCTTTCCGTGTGGGAACTAGCACACGTCTGGATGATCGTGTGTTTGCCATGGATAGTATGAAGACTTTGCCACTGGATCAGCTGATGAAATATGTCTATCCGGAACTGTATAAGATTGATGGTCTGATCTATCATGCTCGCAACTCCAATGTCAGCACCACACAGGACGAAGATGATGATGAAGATGAGCCCGTACCGGAATTGCCACGATTGCAGTTGTCAGCAGAGCAGTAAGTGTTGATTGAAAGCCAACGAATGAGCGAATGATTAACCATTCTTTCTGTCTGCAGCCTGGACTCACGTTCCATATTTCTGATGGATTGCGGCACAGTGATAATGCTCTATGTGGGTCTCAATGTGCCCGCCGATGTCTTGGAGACTTTGCTAGGTAAGAGTACTAGAGTGCAAGATAAACATGAGTTTAAATTTAGCTGCTGACAAAAGATAGAATAGGTTCTACGCTCAGCGAAATTCAATTAAAGGCAGGTCCCTTTAGTCACCTTAAAATGTATTGGAACCAGAAGGCATCTTTCAATCCTATTCTCCCTTTTACATTGGTCTCTCTATTTCTATTTTTAGCTTAAAGAGAGCATTAACAGTTAGTTTAGGCTAAAGCTTGCCCATTATTCAGAGTTTGTGAACGTTTTGAAGCGAAATTCTATTAAAGGCAGTGTGTTTCAAGTCCTCAAGTAATAAGAAGATGCAAAATTTTCTTCATTTGATAGTTTGATTATGTATACGTGTTTTATTTAAACAGATACAAATTATATCCTATTGAAAATTTCTCTCAATATTGATATGGGAAAGGGAAAAAGATTATCATCTGAAGAAACAGCCAAAATCCTTGCTTACAAGGATACTGGCATGTCTAATAGGCAAATTGCCATTAAATTGAAAAGATCTCCATCTGCAGTGGATAATGTAATCAATTTAAAGCTGAAATATAATACAAATCGATCAAATAATAATAATCAAAAGATTTCTTCTCGTGTAAAATCCGCTATAATTCGGGCTGGCTTACAATTACCCGTTACTAAGCGTCGTGTACAACAAATTTTATCTGGAGGTAATCGGCTAATTTGGAAGAAAATGAAGTCTAAACCAGCTTTAAAGGAATCGCATAAAGTTGCAAGATTGGAGTTTGCCGAAAAACACATGTCATGGACCGATCAATGGAAAAAGCTAATATTTTCAGACGAGAAAAAATTCAACCTTGACGGTGTAGATGGTTTTAATTATTACTGGCACGATTTGAAGAAGCCCGAATCCTTTTCTACTAAGCGGAACTTTGGAGGAGGTTCGTTAATGATATGGGCTGGTTTTAGTTACTATGGAAGGACCCCCATATGTAAAGTGAATGGGCGTATGAACTCGGAAAAGTATATAACCATGTTGGATGAAGTATTAATAATCTTTTTGGATCAGCAACCTACTTCAGACACCATTTTTCAGCAGGATAACGCTGCCATACATGTATCACGACTCAGCGTTAATTGTTTTCAGGAGAAGCAGATCGATGTTATGAAGTGGCCAGCACGTTCCCCAGATCTAAATCCTATAGAGAACATGTGGGGTAACTTGGCACGACTTGTATACGAGGTGTGTTCAAAAAGTATCGCGAATTTTGAATTTTCGCGGGTTACGTATATTCGAATTTCGATTTTTTTGTGGCGTTATGTTGGTACTCATGTCTCTCACTTATGCCGACAAGCTCGGCCATTTTGAATGTTCACTTAATTGTTGACAGCTGCTTTGCTTGCACGTGTTTTGGATCGTCTTCGATTTTTACCTATTCAAAAAAATGGATCAAAGAACCTGTATCAAATTTTGTGTGAAAAACGAAATTAAGTGCGCGGATGCATTCCAAATGTTGACTGTGGCATACGGAGAAGCTACCTTGGACCGAAGCAACGTTTATCGGTGGTACAAAATGTTCTCAGAAGGCCGAGAAGATGTGAACGACGAAGAGCGTGCCGGACGCCCGAGCACTTCAACAACAGACGAAAAAATTAATGAAGTGGAGAAAATGGTATTGGCCAATCGTCGAATCACCGTTAGAGAAGTTGCTGAGGACCTAAACATATCGATTGGCTCGTGCCATTCGATTTTTATCAATGATTTGGGCATGAGACGGGTCGCCGCGAAATTCGTACCAAAATTGCTCAATTGCGACCAAAAACAGCATCGCATGAACATTGCTAATGAGATGTTAAACTCTGTCCGCGACGACCCAAATTTGCTCCAGAGGGTCATAACTGGTGACGAATCGTGGGTTTATGGTTATGAAGCTGCCGCACGAACCAAGACCGAAAAAAGCGCGCCAAGTTCGGTCGAATGTGAAAGTTTTGCTGACAGTTTTCTTCGATTGCAGGGGCGTGGTGCATCATGAGTTCTTGCCACAGGGAAGAACGGTCAATAAGGAATATTACCTGCAAGTTATGCGCAATTTGCGCGAAGCAATCCGCCAGAAACGCCCGGATTTGGGGAAGAACAAAAATTGGCTTTTGCACCACGATAACGCCCCTGCTCATTCATCGTTGCTTGTGCGCGACTTTTTGGCCAAAAAAAAACACACTAATGATGCCGCAGCCACAGTATTTCCCAGATCTGGCCCCCTGTGACTTTTTCTTGTTCCCTAAACTGAAGAGGCCCATGAAAGGACGACGTTACGCTACGCTTGACGAGATAAAGACGGCATCGAAGGAGGAGCTGAACAAGATAAAAAAAAATGATTTTTTGAAGTGCTTCGAAGATTGGAAAAACCGTTGGCACAAGTGTATAATATCTCATGGGGATTACTTTGAAGGGGACAAAATAGATATTCATGAATAAATAAATAATTTTTGAAAAAACACAAAATTCGCGATACTTTTTGAACACACCTCGTATGCTGGTCATCGCAAATTCGAGTCGGTGGAAGAGCTCAGAACTGCTGTAGTCTATGAATGGGGCAAAATTCCTTCTTCAGAGTTTCAAAAGTGTTTTCAAAATCTGGAAGCTGGACTCACTATTAATCATAATTTTCTTCGACAATAATATGTATATTGTTTTTTTGCCATATAATTTAAATACATGCCTTTAATTGAATTTCGCTGTATAAAAATGAATTTTTTGAAAATAATTTGTTTGTTAATCTAACACCTGTTGATTTGTAGTATTAAGACATTTGTTGAACTAATATCGTTATTCACATTATTATTTAATAAAAATTTGATTCATTTCTCATCTAATTTCCCATAAAACATAAAATATCCATGTGCCTTTAATTGAATTTCGCTGAGTTTATATTCCTAAACCTAACCACAGATTTGCAGGACTCTTCTCGCAATATCTACACAGTTGGGAGTTAATTTCGTTCATCTTTTAAGGATGGTTTGTTTAAAAAAATATACTTTATTCTTAGGGGAAGCCCTTGTAACGAGATTCTGATACCATCCAATTGATTTGGAAAAGAATTTATATGTTGTCTTTGTTCTCTAAGCTCAAGCAAAAGTCTTCTCTAACGAGCACTGCAATAATGTGCCTGAATGCTTAGTTAAGCACTAACTAAATTTAATAAGTTCAATACCTGACATTTTGGGAAACAAAATGATAGAAAATTGCAGTTTTCTTAATTTAATGCCAAAGTAATCAAATCAATGTACCAAAACAATTGCCTTTAAGCTTAAACCAGGGACTATGGCTTTTAATTAAAGAAACTGAACATCTTTGATTTTAAATTTTATTTCAATAAATTAAAACCAATTTACTACAATCAAAATCGATCTTTAAAAAACCGAAATAATGTTTACCACTAATTAACTTTAAACTCCTCTTCATTTTCAGGCATAAGTTCGACAGCGGAACTGGGTGATTATGTCTATGGTTTGCCAAATGTTGTAAGTGCCGAGAATGATGTACTGAAACGCTTTATTTTGCGTCTAAACTATGATAAGCCGTATGGACCGTTGGTGCAAATAATCAGGTGAGTTTGCTTACCCCTCCTCCGCTCCCTTTCAAAACATTGTTTCCAATCAACTCTATTTCCAATTCCAGGGACACAAGCACAGCCAAGGGGCTGTTCATTGAGAGATTAACCGACGATCGAAGTGAATCTAGTTTATCCTACTATGAATTTTTGCAACACATTCGGGCTCAGGTTAAATAGTATATAAGCCGAAAATCCAACTATAATTGTATACAACATATATATACGAGTTTCTAAGAACTTGGAAAACAACAAACACGCTGGTGACTAAAAAGCAAACTGGATAATGGAGAGATATAAATATATAGATCTATATGTGTGTTAACGATATGGAAACAGTATGCGGGATACGATGAAGAGTTTGCGCTCTGCTTAGGTAATTTTAAAGTGCATGTATTTATTTATTTGTTGATTTGTTGCACTAAAAACATAAAATAAAATCAATTAAAAACGAAAGAAAACCAACTCGGTCACAATTAGTCAGTCGTCGCCCTGCTAAAACCAATTTTGCAATGTTATTTATTACCTACAGCTGATTAGACATATGGAATAGTAGACACACACAAACAAACACAGACACAGTTGTTGTACATTTGATAGTAACGACAATTTTTAATTTAATTCAATTTTTGCTTGAAACATTCTGTTATTGCTTTCATTTTTTAAATAGTATTTATTTCTTTTTACAAAAATTGTAATCTTACAGCTACATATATATTTTTTTATAGTTCTAAGTGAGCCCAAAAGGGGGGGATGGATTCCGCGCAAGCGTTACTCCATTGTAGTTAGCGAACTTATTTCAAAATGTTTGTACCGGAACGGAGGAAGCAGGATTGAGATTGAGGAATGAGAATAATGTGCATACAAATATGTAACTGTACTATATACTTTATACATACACACACATTGCATACATCAAACATAAATATATAAAGTGAAATAAAAATTTTAATTAAAACATGCAGAAAAACATTTGCCTTTTCTTCCACAATTTGATTATGAACCTCTTGGAGTCTTACAAAACTAACATTTATTTCAACAAAAAAGAAGTCAGTGGTCAGAGGTCCGAGTGGATCTCATATACGCACCATCAAGCCAAAGATTCCTAAGAATAAAATAGTCAATTAAAGGCTGGAAATAAATGTATTAAAGTATTTAAACTTACGGATTAAAGAAAGGCGAACGAAGCGGATATTTTCGTTTGGGTGACTGCTCACGAGGTGAGCCTGCATAAGTGACCAAAGAATGCTGCTTCTTTATATGTTCCGTTAGATATTTCTCTTTCATAAACATTCCTTCACAGTTGTGACACTTGTAGTACTGCGCTGGCTGCTCCTGGGCTTTTAAAGGTGAGTCCCTGCCGTTCTTAACGTGCGCCTCATGAAACCGTTTGTAATGCTTGTCCAAATCCCGTTGAGATCGAACCCATCTGCCGCATAAATTACAAGCAGTGGAATCTACCGAATCTAATGGTTCCGTTGCATGTGAGATTAAATGTTTGTGCAGCTCTTCCATATCATTGAAGAACTTTTGGCACAGGAAACAAGGCATGTTTATTAAAAAACTACCTGTATGGGGCAACATGTTTGGTTGAGCTTCACGATTCATAAATACTAAAATAAATGAAACAAAATGTAAGAATAAAAGAAATATTTAAAGCAAAAAGTGGAAATGGTAACTTACGGCAAATGAACATCCGAACGCAGGCGTCTTCGTTAAGATCTCAGCTACGACTGAATTCAAGTGTCGGAGCGCAGTTCCAAGTGATAAGATATGCAGCCAGTCAGCCAATCAGCTCGCTTACCACCAGCGCGAGAGCGTTTGTCAAGAGCGCGAGTGAGAGTGGGAGAGTAAGAGCGAGAGTCAAAACGACTCAAAACATTCGTCGTATTTGGTGCAGGAATGGCTAATCTATCTTTGCAAGCTATTCAAATCGACTCCGTGATTACCAGACATGAATCCCTTACAACATATTTGGCATCTGCTGGAAAAAAAGTTCGGAAACATCATATAACATCCAAGGATTATCTGAAACAAGCTCTACTGACAGAATGGGCAAATATAACCTCAGACGAGACTGCCAACTTGGTGGCTAATATGCGTAGACGCTTGGTAGACGTAATTATGGCCTAAGGAGGCATTACCAAACATTAATAGATCCAAAATCCGGCATTAAAAATTGAATATAATATTTGTGCCAATACTTTTTTGATTTAAAAATCGTGTTTTTTTTTAGTTTTTAGCCATTTGCAGGCAAACCATAAATGATATCAATTTAATTTTTTTTGTTAAATGCAGTCAAATGTTGAATAAATATGTTGCATCTTTATATTTTCTTTAATTAACAAACTTTGAAAATGAAGCTGTGCCAATACTTTATTGATTCACTGTATATATGCTTGGCACTCGCGAGAGAGTCAATGTACGAGGGTGAGAGCATAAGGCAACGGCTTGGTGCAAAATTAAGGGTGATTGAACATGTGATCAGTTTTTTTCTGTGAGTTTGGATCTGCTTCGGGATTTAAGGGTAGTTTCTACTCCTGTTTTTTTATTTATTTTTTTTCTTTTGCTTGAAAATAAAATTTAGGGTCTTGAATCTAACAAATTGTAAAAATTTTGAGCAGATCCGACACGTAATTTTGCAACAACAACAAAAAATCTATTTCGAATTCTAAATATCCCATTTTACTTTTGTTTTGTAAATGAAAAAACTTGAAAAAGAAGTTTTAATATGCTCGTAAAAAAAAACAAATGTAAGAGGTAAAAATTCGTTTGGTTGAGTTTTTAGTTCGTACTTTTATTTAATTTTTGTTTAATTCTTTTGTAATATGCTTTGTTTTTGTTTTTCTTATTTCGCAATATCCGCTTGTCTTTACACACGCTGTACGAATGAATGCCAATCTCTCTCAAGTACTGCCACACTCTTTGGCGTTGCCAGACTGTTCTCGATCGTACATTGAGGGTATTCTCACAATTATTTACATGAGTGGTTATCTATATTTTAACCTAACATTGCAGTTGTTAAATCTAGTTATTAATTGGTTTATTTACAACTACTTAGTTTACTTCTTAATTAATATTATACTCTTGGCTATTATCATTTAGTGCTTAATTATTCTTACAAAAAGTAAGTTTTACAAAAACATCGGATATTGAAAGTATAGGGATTTTTTTTTACCACGTCTTTACGCACATAACCCGTAATTTCTCGGTAACCAATTAATCGATTTGAATAAAATTTTTTTCTATCATAGCTAATATCATAGCTAATACCCGAATGAATCGCGAACTGTATGAGCTCTATGGGGACACTGACCTAGTCAAGCGCATAAAACAACAGCGGCTGCGCTGGATAGGACTTGTTACCCGTATGGATGATAACGCTCCAGCGAAGCGTGTGTACAATCGGCATGCGATAGATTTGGGAGGCATTCCCCCGCTTGGTCGACCAAAGCGGAGATGGCGCGACCAGGTGCAGGGAGACATTGCGAACCTGGGAGTGTCCTTCTGTTGGAATGTCGCTCGGGACAGAGGCGAGTGGCGGGCATTAGTAGAAGATATTTGAAAAAAAATATAAATTTATCAGGGACTGTAATCATTATAAGTTTTATAATAAAAATTATAAAATAATGATTAATTTTAATTTTTATTGATTTACTCACAAAATAATGATTAATTTTGAGTTATACTTTACAGCTCAATCAATAATCATTATTTTTAAGCAAAAAAATAAAACTTATGACATAATGATTATTCTATAAGTTTTATTTTTTGCTCAAAAAATAAAACTCAAATTGTTATTGCGGCCTTTTCTTAGGGAGTAAGTGAAAAATTTTTGTATATTCCTAATCAGTAACCCAAGACCAACCGTTAAAGTCCATTTTTGGAAAAAAAAATTCTTGAAAAAAATATTTGTTGAAGAAAATATTTAATTATTTTATTTTTATTCAATAACTAGCTGAATAACCGGCGTCGCCCGGGTTCTTATGATTCTTAAGAGAGCGGTTATATTCAATCTAGTGAAGGCTGCATGTCGGTATAATCATTTTGGACCGTTCGATCTTTTTCTCTATATACACGTCTTCATGACAATCTAAAATCATGAACATCTTGCAAATTTCGCGGTTTCTTCTACTTGGAAACCTTCCCGGCCTAAGATTCCACGATTTAGTCTAGTGGCTGTGTCCATTTTTAGGTATAGCATTCTGTCAGTTAATGAAACAACGATTTCTGATTTTATTTTATCATACTTTGCAGCTTATTAGCTCATTAGATTTCTTGACGCCACCACTGGCATTTGCAGGCCATTAAAAATTTGCAATGTAAGAATTTTGAAGCTGTCTGAATTTAATACAGAAAAAGGCATTTTTTTTGAGTGGTCACAAGATCAACGCATGCATCCTTTACCTTACTTGGGCACACAGTCACTGTAAATTTAATTTTTTTTCTGGAACTTCAGCCTTTTCTTCCGCCAACTCGTTTACATATTCTTTTTGTGCTGCTCAACCAAATGGCGCTTGAGATTGCAGACATAATTTCCTTGGAAAATTTCTTTACAAATTTTGCACTAAGAAATATTTCTTTCTTCAAGAAAAGTAAATAAATTCCGTGACACACAATTAATTTGATGACACTGAGAAAATAGGATACGTTGCAACGTAACGCTATTTGAGTCACATTTAAACGAGTAACAGCTGTCAAATTTTCCAGTTCTCAAACTCAAGTTTTTGCTCACCAAGGCTTTGAACCATCAACCCAGCTAGACGTGATCAATCTTAAATTCAATTTTAAATCAAATTTAAATTTAAATTATTGGTTGGTCTTGGGTTACTGATTAGGAATATACAAAAATTTTTCACTTACTCCCTAAGGAAAGGCCGCAATAACAATTTGAGTTTTATTTTTTGAGCAAAAAATAAAACTTAAGGAATAATCATTATGTCATAAGTTTTATTTTTTTTGCTTAAAAATAATGATTATTGATTGAGTTGTAAAGTATAACTCAAAATTAATCATTATTTTGTGAGTAAAACAATAAATCCTGAAAAATCCTTAATCATGGTGAAAATGGATAAAGGATCCTTACACAAGAATTTTGGTATATCTCTCGCTGTCTTAAAGTTGCTACAAGTGAATGATTTTTTGATTTAAAAAAAAACCAATAATCATTATTTGCAGTCCCTGAAATTTATTTTAGTATGTCGAAAAGAAAAACCAGTCTTTAAACGTGATTATCTCAAAACCACTTTTTTGAACTGGTTCCGGAAATAACAAGTCGGAAATATTGGGAGGTCAAAGAACAAATTATGGATCTAAATAGTAAGAAGGCTCCAGGTGAGGATGGCCTGGAAAATAGAGTCTTAAAAGCTCTTCCCATCAAGGTTCCTCTCTTTCTGGTCCTTATGTTCAATGCTACTTTGCGTTTAAGCTACTTTCCAAAGTGCTGGAAGAAAGCCCAAATCGTGATGATTTACAAGTTTTGGAAGAATCCCTCGGAGGTGGAGTCGTATCGTCCTATTAGCCTTTTGTGCACAGTGTCAACAATTTTCGAAAGATGCCTGTTAAATCGAATATTGGCACTGAACGAAGTCAGATGTAGGATCCCCCCTTCCAGTTTGGCTTTAGGAAGTCGCATGGCACACCGGAACAACTGAATCGTGCTGTCAATTTTATTACTGATAGTTATTAAGCTAAGGAATGCGTGGTGACAGTATTTGTAGACGTAAAACAAGATGGCATTTTGTGCAAGACTAAAAGTTTGGTTCCTCCTTAACTCTTCGATCTTGTGCGAAATTTCCTCGAGGAAAGAGCTTTCACAGAGATTCTTGACGGAGCTGAATCTAGTGTAAGGTCTATATTGCTACGGATATCATCCAACAATATTTATCCCGTTTTGGCAGTTGGGCTGAGCGTTGGAACATAGCTTTGAATCTGGCCAAGTGGGTAAATGTTACATATACTCTACGTCGTGACATCTGCCCAGGCGCATTTCTATATGACGAATTACTCCCGCATAAGCCAGGAAACAAATATTTGCGAGTTTACTTTGATAAGAGGTTGACTTTTAGCACACACATCAACCAGCTTACTTAGTCCCTCTATGCTAGAGTAGAACAAAGTCCATATGTATAAGGCCAGAATTGCTCCTGTCTGAAGATACGGTCTCCAAATTTATGTCATAGCAGCGAAATCCCATCTAAACAAGGTGCGAGTCTTGCAGGAGAAAATACTTCGAGCGCCTAGGAACAGTCCGCTGACTATTTAGACCAGGGGCCGGCAGCTTGCTATCTGGCGTGCATACGAAAATTCTCAAAGCAGCGCTGCTCAAACACACATAGTATAAGCTGTACAAGCGCCGCTGCGTTGCTTGCTTTCCTACGCCGCGACGCAGTCGTTGCTACTGAAGTTGAGAGCAATTTTTGAGCTGCTCTCACACACACCAATGCATTGCAATGCAAAAATGTAAATGTATTTTTTGCCTCCCTTTGATTTAGACCGACATCCGAATAGACTTGCTAGATGATTGTTGAGAAGACAAAGGAGGAGAGGTGTTATTTTAAGAAGATACCTAAAGAGGTTACAAATATATGACCTCCTAACGAGACGTATATATCCAATGATTTGTGGAGAATTTGTAAGCTACTGATGATTTAAATCCTATAATGACTTCGGTCCCTGATACTAATTAAAATGCAGTCCAAATGGATACCAAAGTCATCCAATAAATCAATAACTAGCCTTTTCTTCTCTGTGTACTTGCATTTTTGATCCGATGGTCGGAATCAAATTATTCTTTCTCATTCCTTTTTTTCGGAAAAGTGGTCCTCAATATTCGAGGTCAAGCTGCATATAATAAAGTGTAAAATTTATAGTTATTACCAACTTGAACTGTGCTGGAGTAGAGTGTATATAAGCGAGGTTCGGGTTTCGCATGGTCCACTTGAACAATAAAACAAAACAATAACATTGTTTGGATTAGATTTTTAACTGCAGGCATCATGTGTCCGGCAGTGCGCAGTGGAATTTTATGTTGAAAAAATGCATGTGAACCACATGTTGCCGCTGAGTAAATTGTAGACAATGCAATTTCACGCTGTTGGACATTTTTTCTTGAGATATGATTTACAGAGGTGAAGTAAAGCGAATTGCTAAAACTGCTTGCTCAATTAAAAAGGTTAAAGGAAAGCATTTCCGACCCCATAAAGTATTGTCTGGTTTAATGCCTTTCTGATAGTTTGAACGAAACTGATTTTTGAAGGAATCGGCAAAAGATAAGGATCCACATCTAAGAGTTTTAGCATCAAAAATCTACAAGAAGATGATGGGCTCAATAGGACCAGCAGAGGTAATTCGTTGACAAGAGGCTAAAGCAGCTCACACCAAACGGAGTCTAAAATCCTCCATCGGTTCGGAATTAGTTCGAACCCGGAGTTCTAACTCTGTGGCGTAGGTATAAAAATGGTCTAAGTCGGTAGCATCGAGAGAAAATAAAAATATTATCGAAAAAAGTGTTTTTAAGTACTTTTAATTTTTTGGTGTCGGTGGGCCTTTCTGTGGAAATGCCCATATAGCTCCCATAGGAACGATCGGTCGAAAAACTAGTTCTTGTGAGAAAAACCTTTTTGGTTTTCAATAGAAACGTGCCTTTCATTGAAACATATTTATTTTATATAAAGGGTGATTTTTTATAAGGGATATAGGAAAGTTTAAAAAAAAAAAAAAATCGCATTTGAATCGACAGTACGGTCCATATAATTTAATGTTTGAAGATTATTTCATGCAAATGTTGACCGTGACTGCACCTCAAATGGTCCATCCGCTTAGTCCAATTTTGGCATACTCTTTCCAACATTTCGGCCGGTATCTCACGAATAAATGCTTCAATGTTGTCTTCCAATGCGTCAATTGAAGCGGACTTGTCTGTAAAGACATGAGCTTTAACATAGCCCCACAAAAAATAGTCTAAAGGCGTTAAATCGCACGATCTAGGAGGCCAATTGACCGGTCCCCAACGTGAAATAAAATGTTCACCGAACTGGCCTCTCAATAAGTCCATTGTTGCGCGTGCTGTGTGGCATGTGGCACCGTCTTGTTGAAACCACATGCCATGCAAGTCAAGCTCTTGCGTTTTGGGCAAAAAAAAGTTGGTTATCATCTCACGGTAGCGCTCACCATTCACAGTTACGTTACGATTCGCATCATCTTTGAAGAAGTACGGTCCAATGATGCCACCAGCCCATAAACCGCACCAAACTGTGACTTTTTCTGGATGCATTGGTAGCTCTTGCAATGCTTCTGGCTGATATTCACTCAAAAATCGACAAGTCTGCTTATTTACGTACCCATTGAGCCAAAAATGAGCTTCGTCGCTGAACACAATTTTTCAGTAAAAAAGTGGATCTTCGGTCAACTTTCCAAGAGCCCGTTCACCAAAAATTCTACGTTGCGGTAGGTCGTTCGGCTTCAATTCTTGCACCAGCTGTATTTTGAAAGGCTTCACACCTAAATCCTTCCGCAAAATTTTCCACGTTGTTGAGTAACAGAGGCCCAATTGCTGCGAACGGCGACGAATCGATAATTATCGGGTCAGACCATGTTTACTATATGTTTTCGGGGTCGCTGAATCCGAATCCGAGGTCCAAAAAACCCCAGCACGTCAGGGTTCTGACATAACCTCAAAAAACCTCATACAAAATTATATTCGAGTCCGTGGGTCAGACCATGTTTATTATATGTTTTCAGGGTCGCTGAATCCGAATCCGAGGTCTAAAAAACTCCAGAATGTCAGGGTTACGACATAACCTCAAAAACTTGATAAAATTTTTATTTGTGGAATGATTAAGTATACGAACTCAAAAATTAATCGATTGGAATAGACGATCTAAAAACCAGACGCATAAATCAAACAGCAGACTCTTGTTTGCTACTATAGCGGGTTCTTTTCTCATCAAAAGATCTATGCAGTGATTTACGCTTTCTATCTTCTTTCGGTGTATCTCGCTTCAACATCCAACAGAAATCTGCCATCATATTTTCATCCCACCTTCCTTGATATCGAGTTTCCATAACTTTTATATCTTGGTGAAAGCGTTCACCTTGCTCTTCACTAAAATCACCTAGATTATTTGGAAATTTGTCTACATGTGCATGCAAAAAAATGTAATTTCAAATTCATCAGGCATCCTAGCTTTCTAAAATCTTCAACCATTTTGCCAACAATCTTTTTATACTTCGGACTTTTGTTATTTCCTAAAAAGTTCTGTGCCACATCTTTAAAACTAAGCCAGGCTGCTTTCTCAAGTCGATTCATTGTACGAATGAAATTTATATCTTTGAACATACTTCGAATTTGTGGTCCGTCGAATACTCCTTCTTTCAACTTAGCCTCAGAAAGTTTCGGAAATTTGGATTGAAGGTATTGAAAACATGCCCCTGATTTATCAAGAGCTTTGACGAATTGTTTCATGAGACCAAGCTTTATATGCAACGGAGGAATGAGAATTTTCGATGGATCCACAAGAGACTCATTGATGATGTTATTAGAACCTGGAGTTAGCGATGATCTTACTGGCCATTGTTTCGTCTTGCTGTAGTGATTTTCTCTATTTCTACTATCCCACAAACACAAATAGCAAGGATATTTAGTGAATCCTGACTGTTGTCCAAGCAGCATGGTTATTATTTTTAAATCTCCGCATATTAGCCATAAATGCTTTTCATATTGAATTTTCTGTAAAAGTGTTTGCATATTCTCATATTTCTCTTCCATGACAGTAGAATGAGCAATCGGTACAGGAGCATAAACGTTCGTGTTGTGAAGTAATACCGCCTTTATACTTCGTTTCGAAGAGTCTATAAAGAGTCGCCAATCAGAAGCTTTGTAAGAATTCTCTTTTAGCTGATTTATGAGACCCTCGACATCGGTACAAAATACTAAAGATAAATCTTTCTCCTTCGTAAAAAATTTACGGAATTCGAAGTCTCGGTCTCGATAAGTAGAAACTTTTGTTTTAGGTTCTAGAAGATTTTTCTTTTTCAGAAATGAAGCCAAAAGCTCAGAACCATCTTTTGGCAAACCTAAATCTCTAACGAGATCATTTAACTCAAACTGCGATACCAATGAAGGAATTGAAGGTACAGCCACACAAAAAAAAATATTTTTTCGGGTCTGGAGGTCAGACCATGTTTACTATATGTTTTCGGGGTCGCTGAACCGAACCGGGTCCAAAAACCCCAGCACCAGGTTCGACATAACCTCAAAAACCCATACAAAATCGAGTCCGTGGGTCAGACCATGTTTATTATATGTTTCAGGGTCGCTGATCCGAACCGAGGTCTAAAACTCAGAATGTCAGGGTTACGACAACCTCAAAAACTGATAAATTTTTATTTCCGAGTTCTGGGCTCAGATCAGTTTACCTATGTTTTTGGGGTCGCTGAATCCGAATCCGTTGTCTAAAAAACTCCAGCACGTCAGGATTTTGATTTACAAAGAAACTCGCAAAATTTATTCATCCGACCTACGACGTGTGTCTGCATCCAGGGCACCTCCTCGCGGTGACGGCGGGCAACGGAGTGTGCCTGTGATCCAATATTTTTTTTTGTGTGGCTGTGCAATTATAATTGATGGTCATCATTAACACTGGCCGATACAGCTGCGATATTTTCTTCAGTTCGCACTCTACGTAAGCGTGTTGGTGGTTTAATGTCCAACAATGTAATTTTGGTGCGAAATTTAGTCACAATAGCCGCTTCAGTGGGTCGATTAAACTGATGGAATGGAATGGAAGAAGCGCGCGATGAAGTTTCTTAACAGAGCACGCATTTTGATAATAAAATTCAATAATTTGCAAGCGTTGTTCGTTTGTAAGACGATTCATGGTTAAATTATAGACCAAACTGAAGATGTTTGACAGTGAAACAAAACACGAAACGTGCGTGAGCTGTTTAAACCAGTGTTGCCAAAAAGATAATAGCTAAAAAATTACCCTTTAGGTAGCCATAGGCATCCCTATCGTGCTCCTCTCTGAAAGGAGCTCGGTGGTTGTGCCTAGTCTGGCCAGTGTGTCCGCAGACTCGTTTCCGTATATGTTCCGGTGTCCAGGCACCCATATTATGTGAATACTGAAGTGAATACTGAACGATACTTTATCAAGAAAATACTGAGGTTACCTGCGAACACCCCGAACTATGTGCTGAACCTTGAAACCGGAGTAGAAGTGGCGTTCCACTATACTTACAATTTGCACCTGAAATACATAACCAAAACTCTCTTTGAATATGAACCCACCCGACTACCGCACATACTGTCAAATCTAATTAAAATGCAAAAAATCTACTGGTACAGCGATCCACTACCTGATGAAGTAAATAAAACGAATTGGTGCAATATGTGTATCGACCTTTTAACACAAATGAAGCTGAACAGGTCAAATCAATTAATAAGCAGTGCACGAGCCAGCGAAAATAGAATTTACAAATTCCTTGACTATAACAAGGGATCTGAATACTGCTGTGAGAATTTCACCCAGAAGGAAATAATGTCGATAATAAAAGCTCGCGGAGGCCTATTATGGTTAAAGGGAAACTCGTATATTAATAGCCGGTCAACACAATGCAACCTGTGTAATCTCAATGAAGATGAGACCATGCAACATTTTATTGGAAGATGCCCAGTGCTGCGGGAATTCAGATGGAGATACTTCAACAAGACATGTCTAACTGAGGTGGAAATGATAGATGTTTTAAATGGAAGTCATGGTGAAAATTGGTCAAAACTTGCCAACTACGTAGAGCAAGCAATGGCGTATAGAAAAATCTTAGTCACAGAGTTTTAGTTTTTTTTTTTCTTGTTTTTTTTTTTGTTTCTCCCCATGCCTTTTGTATTACAATTAAACTAATTAATCAATATTTGTAAGAAAACTTATCATAAAAACCCTGATGATCTTCCGATCTTTTCTGTGTTGGGAACGATGTGGTATCTTGAGACGATCTTGGCATCCATGTGTAGTACCAGCATAGGGAAGAGAAGAAGATGTGGCTGACGGTCCATACACCAAGCCACTAAAGTTACACAAATATGTCTTTAGAATTTTATAATATGTACGCAACTTTTGAAGAAATAAGCGAATAAAAGACTACTACTACTACTACTACTACTGAAGTGACGGCCAATCTCATTCAGGGATAGGCGGCATTCAGTGAGCGTTTCGCATTAAATAACTCCACAAATTTTGGAGATATCAAGCTCATGGCCCAGTGTAGTGTCTACAATCTACAATATCTGCAATCTCTAAAATAAAGATCGCATTATAAATGGCAGAGTTTTAAAGGTTATGAAAAACGTGGCATACTTTTCTGTCGCGCATGTGCTGTTTGCTAACGTAATGTTGAAATGTTCACATCAATCTTAATGCTATGTTAATTAACATAAGGGAATGCTATTTAACATTAATGCCACTTTCGATTTTGGTGGTAGTTTTTGTTTAAATAAAATCAATAAAATATATTCTTAATGATTCTGAATTTAGCCATAAGGTAAATTACAATCGGAAAGACCTTTTCGAATATAGAGTAAAACGAATGATTTGGATTTTGATTCTCCTGACCATTACTTACCCGCCTCTTAAGATCTATACTTGATTGCCTGAGAATTAAAACACCAATAAATTATAATAAAATGAACGTTGTACATTTAATTGAATAAGTACATAAAAATTTTCAACTACTCAGCGCTTTGTTTTCTCCGAAAGAGACATTCAAACCATGTCAGAAGGCGATCAAAAATCGCTGGCTCATTAGTTTCTTTGGGCGACAGACTTTTGTTTACAAAAGTTTCATAAACATACAAAATGTGTTGACTTGACAAATTAAACTTGAGACTTGAGCGAAAAGGAGTCTTATTCAGCTTGGCTGAAAATTCTAAAAGCTATCGTTCGCGATACATTTGCTGCTTCCTTTTGGCACCATTTGGACTAATAATAGCCTTCCAGCCACAGGTTACTAAAAAAAATGGAGGCACATTATGAGATTGATAAGAATCGAGCAGTTTTAGAAATCACCTACGGGTTAAAATGCGGTGAGCGTGGCAGATACTTTTTTTCCGGATGCTGGTATTTAACAGAGGGTTCCTGCGTGGGATTATGGTGAGACGCTGCCACGGCATTCAATACATTGGTTGTCCAAACGGTGTGTAAGGTCGGAGGAGGCTTTGCTTGGCTGTCAATACTCGGCGGAGTGGGTAAAGTGGGCTGCTGTGTCCATATTGTGCGTACATTTCATGTGCAAGATTTTCCGATTATAAACTTTCTTGCAGCCAAATTGCTTATCCGTGGTAGCCAGTTTCACAGTCTCGGGCACAATTCCGCGATGTATAGTGCTGATATGATTACGCAGTGCATAAGGATTTGCCGCACAATTCGCAGATGTAGCCAGTTTTTATTTTTACTGGAGGATTGGGAGGAGCGGCTGCGGCTGCCGCTGATTTTATTTGTTGGGTATGCAGGGTCAAGTGTTCCTTAAGTTTGTCCACATTATCAAAAGGCTGTTTGCACAGAAAGCAGGGTATGCACATGACATAGACGGGTGGTATATGTAATCCAGACGTTTGGCTGCCTTGGAGCAGCATGGAGAGCAGCGGCATGGCAACAGCGGGATTTGATGGGAATGCAATGGATAGATAATCCGTGGGTGATTGCGGCCGCGTGGCCAGCTCCACCACATCACTTTCAGTGAGAGCCGGACTTTTGGGTAATCAAAGGATTTAAATAGCTGGAGAAGCAAATTGAGTAAAGAAAACTGGAACAATTTTCACACACACACTTACCAGCGGTTGATTACCAAGCGACATCTTTAAAATCCATCCTAATTTTGATTTTTTTGTTGTTGCTTAAGCCAAGGGACGCACAGTCGCAGTGTGGAATGTACAATGTGGAAATTTTACCAAGAAATGACTTCTTCCTCCTTGAGTTGATCGTGCGACGGGCTCCCTCGTTTCCTACATCAATTCTTCTCGTGGGTGCGACAGAAATACCTGCACACGTTTTCTCCACTGTGAGAAAACGTTCAAACCCTCTCAGATTTAACTGTAGTGGTTAAAACTTACCCTCACAGGTGTGTCAACAGGTAGAGAACACCCCGCACGTCACTACGCAGGCGCACGCAAGAATACTAATTAGGTCACCAACCACCCCTCCCTGTCACACCTGATCATTGGCGAGTCATTGACGTGGTTGGCAAGATCGTTGATGAATTTTTTAGAGTTATGTATGCATGTCGGGTTCTGGCTCTAGAGAACTTGCTTGTGCTCATTTTCCCCACAGGAAGAGGGTTCAGGTAGTAAGAAGGCAGGGCTGCTTAGTTGTGGAATTTCGGGTTAGTGTATCTTGTTATCAAACCATCAAAAACTAATCAATTCAACAGTTCCGTAGCTCAAACAGAGAACTGGAACGACCCATCATTGTTGAGCTTGTTCAAACGGCATACACAAATCAAAAATCGCAAAAAGGTTCGAGTATAGGCGAATCATTGAATTTGCAAACTCGAGTGTTTTCCGTACATACACTCCCGTTGACTTAGAGCTTCGGACGCGAGTCGTCATAAGACATTAATGCTAAAATCTAAGTTCTGCTGCGTGACGTAAAGAGTAAAGTTCGTTGGGTACAAATATTCGCGAAATACTCGTAGCTTCGGCCGCGAGTAACCGAGATTACTTGTTGCCGAAGTCAAAGATCTGCCGCGTGCTGTTATCGTCAAAGCGTGTACACACATCATTTGTACGCCAGAAACAACAACTTGTGAGAGCAAAAGAGATAGCATGATAGCCTACATTTTGTATTCCTTTGAGTAAAAAGACAGAAGATTTTTGTTTTGTTCTTGTTTTTGCGATTTACTTTAATTTTCCTTACTTTAATTTTCATGTTGCCTTATGTGAAAAGAATTATATAATTTCTGTAATTTTCTAAGCATAATTTTATAGGAAAATAAAGTCAAACAACACATGAGTGTGTAAGAATGTTGCTTGCCTTAAGCTCTTCGTCTACAAGGCGAGTAAGAGAAAGTAAGAGTAAATTTTGATGGGAGTGCGAGTAAGTCAGAGTGCAGATCGAAAAGGCTTTCCCTTGCAGAAGATTCTTGCAGAAGCGGGCAGCCGGCTTGATTGCAAAGTTCGGCAAAAGCTTAAGCGAGCTTGTTCATATTTTTACTCGTGCAAAGCAAACAGCTTACTCGTTCTCATTTAATGTGCTTTCGATCACTTCGAGTGTGTCGAACCAAGGCAGCAAGCCCAAGCAAGAAAAGTAAATGCACAAGTGTGATCGAACATTAGAGGCTTGTTGCAGGTCTCTGCTCGAAAATACCCTAATTGTGGCTTCAATATTGAGAACTTTCTATTGAACGGCTGGTGGTGATTCTTAATCTGTTTTTTTGTGAAATGCTTATACGAGGGCCGTCCCAGAAATGGCCGACCTAGCACAGTAGTGTTGGAAAATGTTCACAAAAAATATTAAAAAGGTTAAGTAGCGACTATTAAAAGCTTAAGTTTGAAGTTTGGTGCCTTTACCTTGCACAGTTTTTTTTGGGTCGATTTTAATAGAGAACGCTTGTTATTGATTTGCAAACATGGACAAAATTGGTCATCGTTATGTGATACAATACTTTAATATAAAAGATCTTAGCCCAACCAATATTAAAAAGGAGCTGGATTCTACCTTACCTAATTCTGTTCCCTCGTTTACAACAATAAAATATTGGGTGGCTGAGTTTAAGCGAGGTCGTTTGAGCTGCGAAGATGAACATCGTAATGGGCGTCCAAATGAGGTGACCACTTCAGAAATGGTGGCCAAAATTAAAAAATGTGTATTGAGTGACCGGCGATTGAAAGTTCGTGAGTTAGCTGAATGTGTAGGCATTTCAAAAAGTGCTGTACATCGCATATTGACCGAAAAATTGGACATGAAAAAGTTATGCGCAAGATGGGTGCCGCGTTTGCTGTTCCATCATGTCAATGCGCCGGTTCACACCTCTGCCGTTGCAATGGCTAAAATTAATGAATTAAAATTTGAATTGCTACCTCACGCCCCTTATTCGCCAGACTTAGCTCCCTCTGATTATTTCTTATTTCCAAACTTAAAAAAAATGGCTCGGAGGAAAAAGATTTGGCAACAATGAAGATGTGGAGTCCGAGGTTAATGCCTATTTTGAATAGCTTCACAGTTCTTATTATAAAAAAGGTATCGAAGCTATTGAACATCGCTGGAAAAAGTGTATCGACCTAAAAGGATCCTATGTTGAAAAATAAAAAAAAAAAAGATAAATTTTTGTGTTTTAGTAGTTAGGTCGGCTATTTCTGGGACCGCGCTCGTAGGTACGCATATTATATATTCTTAGCATAAGTTGTTTCAGTACTCTTCTTATCCTTGAATCCAAATAGATGCTGCAAACGACCACATGATTTTCCATGAAGCCTTTCTCTCTGTTTTGGATGCACTGGAGTAACATTGGGCAGTGCAAGTTTCAGCTCCAACCACAGCTTGTAAAAATCACCCATGTACAATTGGGTGCTCTGCAATTTCAACTTTGCGGAGTATACTGGTTCCAATGTGCTCACGAGTGTTTTTATTTCATCCCATTCACATAAAGTCATCTTGATTGGACTATTATTTATTGGACTATCGTCAAAAGAGTCTTCAAGCTTCAACAATGTATTTAGCATTGTTAATGTTGAGTTCCAGCGAGTAGCAACATCCAACTCTGGTCTTGGCAATGACTTAGCCATAATTAAAGACCTTTGTAATTTAAAATATAACAATAATAATAATAATAATAATCGTTTATTCAATGAATGTTTACAAACTCAAATATTATTTAATGTAAGATGAAACAGTCTCATTTTGAACAACCTAAATGTTACATACATATGTGTATAAAAATAAAACTAAAGTAACCGACTTGGTTGCACGAACCGTCCGTCGGCCAAGCACATTTTGCCTCACCCCGCACCCGCTTACTACGCCTGACTTCCCTGGTCGTCCCAAGATATCAGACCGTTCAGCAGTACGGGCTTTAACTAATGCGCTTGCGATTTACTGTTGTTTTTTTTTATTTTCTCGTTGTTATAGCTGTACCCTATAGAATTTCCAAAATATCTTTTCTATAAAGCAAAGCTTTTTTATGAAGAGTACCAGTCCCTCCCAGTAATCGTTGTGTCTATCGTCTAGGATGTCATGTAGTTCCTGATTTGCAAAATATGGTTTACCCAGGGTCTCCCATCTGTGATCTTTAAGGCTAGGACATCTTCCCAAAAAGTTTTCTCCGGTGTTACAAAGTGGACAAGGCATGTGCACCGATCTGTTGTACGTATTGGATGACAACGTAATCAGATCAAGCCGCGCTTTCATCACCCATGAGATGTTGCTGGGTGCCAGGTGTTGCAGTTTTAGGGCAGCTGTATGGTCAAGGTATCTGTATATCCTTGTTTGGATGGACCCTTTTGTCTAAGGGCTTCCACAATCATGATTCTCATCGTATTCCATTCTTCCACAGATCTTAGACTCGCTTTCCAGTTGATAGCGAGAGGAGCGCATATCTTATCCAGCTCTTGTACCCAAAATATGTTTTTTCTTTTAATTTCGGATGTAAGGATGTGCGGCAGTCGACTCTCCCCATAGAAAAATAGTGTTTTCCCTACGTACCCAAGGTGTAAATCTAGGGTATAGTAGTGCGCATCATCCACGCACGTCTCCAAGGCTAGGGCGTACCCTGGGGCATTCAGAGGTAGCCTTAGGATTTTCTTCAAGAAAATTGTCTGCAGATTATCCACCACTTCAAAATAGCTGTATCCCCATACCAGTGCGGCATAAGACTGAACTGCTCTGCATACAGCGTTGAACAGCTTCCATTTAGCTCTTATGCTTACATTTGGCTTTGCCAAGAAGGAGTTCCATATGTAGTTGATGCCTCCGCGTTTCTTCTAACTACATGCTCTTTAAAAGTGAGGGTGGGCGTGAAGGTTACTCCAAGGTACTTATATTCTGTGGCAATTTTTATAGCATCTTCCTTATAGGTCCATTTTTCTGCCGCGGCCAGTCTGCCACCCTTTCTAAAGACCATTATCTCAGACTTCACTAGGTTGACTTCCATTCCCCATTTGTCGCAATATTTCTCCAATTTGTCAATCATATTTTGCAGCACATCTACCTTATCGGCTAGGATGACGATGTCATCCGCATAAAGGAGCAGGCGAACGTTTACTCCTCCCACACAAATGCCTCCTTGCAGACTATCTTGCAGATCTTCTAGATAAAGCGCAAACAACAGGGGGGAAAGTATAAATCCTTGTCGTACTCCAACTTTGGTCTCAAAATAGCTCGACAGCAGGTCACCCGTCCAAACCGCCGCTTTCGTTTGACCGTATACTCTTTCCAAGAAGTTGACAAATTTTGAAGAGACTCCCATTTTATGCAGCTTATACCAAAGGAGATTCCTTGGTTCTTTATCAAACGCTGCCTTGAAATCTACGAAAAACCCATATACCTTTTTCGACTCTTGCAGCTTCAGGTTTATTATCGCAGACAGATTGTATATATTATCCACAGTAGAATAGTTCTTTCTGAAATCTGCTTGATACTCCTTCATCCTATTATAATGGCTTACCCATCCTGTAAGTCTATAAGAATCTTTGCGATACAGTTACCAAAAGAAATTCCTCGATAATTTGATGGTAGGTTGGGGTCGCCCTTTTTAAAGATTGGGAACACAATATTGGTTGAGCAGCATTTTTCTGTAATTCCCATGTTGAACGTGCTATTAAAAATTTCTGTCAATGATTCCAAGAATTTAACTGGAGCATTGATGGAAAATTCGTAAGGTATCCGATCCTCTCCAGGGGCTTTGTTATCCTTTGCCTTGCTCAGGACATTAAGCACCTCAGACATTGTGATTTCATTGTCGAGTATCTCATTTTGTATAAGGTTTCTTGCATATTGCATGTTGCACCCCTGTACCTCCGGGTTTGGTAGTTTTTTTGAAGTATTCCTCAAAGATATATTATTTGAAATATAAAAAATGTGTTTAAAAACGCACCTGTATGAAGGAGTTCTCAACATCTTTACAATTTTCCGTGCTTTCTTAATAAAGTCAAGGGAATCCACGTGTTTATACAAATTTTTTACAGCAATCTGCAGGGTACGAAAATATCTTAACATCCTTGAGCAGTGCCTCATCATCTAAATTCTCATCCTGATTTCAATCAAATCATGCGAAATTAGTAATGGATGAATCTTTTTTTGGTTTCTAAACATCGACAGTGTTATTCTGCTTTTAACTTTAAATGCAGCTTCCTTTCCTTCAATCGTTAGTTCTACGGCAAAATGTTTCTGTCCGACGCGGTTATTTTGATCCACTGCATAATTTTCACATTTTCATTTGGAATTCCCAATGGCGTTTAGCATCGACTTAAACCAGACAGGCCAACTGGATCCCCTCACTGAAATACCCACTATGCAAATATGCATGCCCAAAAAACTCGTAGCATTTGAATATAAGTAGCTGCAGGATCATTTTTTTCCTGCCAGAGCAGACACTCACACACTCGACGACAAAGACGAAACCGGCCGGACAATGAGTTTTCGAGCTAAAGGTTGAATTGTGCATCGACGTTGCCCCTCCCGCTGTGTGCGTGTGCTTTCGACTGTCTGTGTGTGTGGTATGCACATGTCTAGACATTTGCTAACTTAATTACAGTAACACAATTACAGTAAATGACGAAGGGTTGCACAATCCACGTAAAACACACAATTGGGAGCAGAAGTCCAACGGACTTTTAACAAATTTCCCCTTTGAATAAGCAGGGTTACGATTAGGAAGACGAGCCAAGTTAATAAAAAAAAAACACAAGCTTAATTTGTAAAATGTTTTGGATTTTCTGTTGTATTTTGTAACTAGCTCCACATTGTCCAGGTACTCTTTACGAGGCTGCGAATCCCTTTCGTTCAAATGGAGGAGGCATAAGATTGCTCGGCTGTATGCTGACATTGACAAGTTCGTTAGAGCTGAGACGTGAAACGTGGAGCAGGTACTGAAAGAAAGAAAAAAATAGGGGAAAGTTAACTTCGGCTCGGCCGAAGTTTTGCATACCCTTGCAGCTTCCATTGAAAACAAAAAAGTTTTTCTAACTAAGACTACTTTTTGGACCTTACTTCTCTATGGGATCTATACTATATAGATGTCTGATTTCGACCAAACTTGGTGAAATCTTGGAAAAGCATAATACACTGTTAATTAATATTACCGGCATCTGGAGGCTGCTTTGAACAACGTGCGAGATAGCAAGGCTCTCTGGGCTCTTATAAGGGAGGTAAACGGAACTGGCATAAGCAAAGCTATAAAGGTGAGCGCACACAGCCTGGCATCGCATTTTCAAAGCCTTCTCTATGAAGAAATGCCCATCTCTCAACACCTTTTTGCATTTCCTTTTGTGACTACGACAGTACTAGATCGACCGATTCAGGATGCTGAAGTATCAGAAGCCCTCGCACGTTGCAAGCCCAAAAAAGCACCTGGAGTAGATAGAGTTCCGGCTGAATTTTTAAAAAATGCAACACCACTGTTTATTAACCAGCTCTCAGCCACACTTAATCATATTTTCGAAACTGGAGTTGCCCCTGACAGCTTTAAAAGAAATGTAATCTTCCCGATTTTCAAAAAAGGGAACGAAATGGACCCAGCGAATTATAGAGGTATATCCTTTCTCAATGCGATGATGAAGGTGTTTACATCAGTTCTGCTATCGCGTCTAACCAACTGGATTAAAATGCACGATATCTTAGGGGAATACCAAGCTGGATTCAGAGAGGGCTACTCTACAGTAGACAGTATTTTTACATTGACGTCGATTGCCAAACAGTTCCTGGGACGAAAGAGAAAAATGTTTACTTTTTTTGTAGACTTTAAAGCTGCTTTCGATACGATTGATAGGCGTAGTCTTTATCTAAAGCTAAGTAATGTTGGAGTATCGACCAAGTTTCTTGCCATAATAGAAAGCCTTTATAGCTTGAATAAGACGACTGTATGGGATGGAAGCCAACTTTCAGAATGGTTCGAAACGAACGCAGGTGTAAAGCAGGGGTGCTTGTTGAGTCCACTACTATTTGCGCTGTATGTGGATGATATTGCTGCAAATCTTCCCGGAGGTGTAGATTTTGGATCTGAGCGAATCAAGGTTTTGATGTATGCCGACGACATGGTGTTATTGGCGGAAACTCCTCAGCATATGCAACTAATGATTGATGCTCTAAGTAGGTACTGTCAGACGTGGAGTCTCCAGATAAACATCGAAAAGTCTAAAATGATGGTAGTGAAGGATGGAAGAGGACGTAGAGCCAGAGCGGACGAATGGACACTAAATGGAGTTTTGCTAGAAACAGTAAAGGAGTACAAATACCTAGGCGTGTTACTGACTTCCAATATGTCATTTAAGAAACATGTGGCACAGAAATTAACAGACGCTAAAGTCGCTATTAATAGCACTTGGAAGCATCTTCTTGGGAAGAAGAAAGTTAACAACAGCACCAAATATAAGCTGTTTTTAGCCACATCCAGGTCAATTCTGTGCTATGCTGCCCCAGTCTGGGGATTTAGCAGATTTGAAGATGTAGAGCGATTGCTTCGCTTCTACATTAAAAAGATCTTTTACCTGCCCCTAAATACTCCAAATTACGCCATATACATAGAAACAGGACTACCTACAATGTACCAATACACCCTGCAGCTACACTTTAATTATATTAGCAAAGCTATGCTGATGGACTCTTCACGGCTCCCAAAAATTATAGTCGAACAACTTTTGGTTGAGAGATCACAGTTCTTCCTTGAATGGGATATTATGGCAAGAGAAAACAACATAAGAACATATGAAAACGACAGCAGAACCTGGGAAACATGGCAAATAGAAGATTGACGAAGGAGAAAAAAAATGATTTTGAACGGCACGTAAGACAGAGTGGCACCCGGTCAACATACAAGTGCCTCAGTTTCAGCCTATATGAAAGAAACTACTTTAGAGACGATTTGGACACATATGCAATATCGCTTATTTTCCGGGCAAGAACTGAAGTCCTCAGACTCAACTATATGCCACATGGAACGACTGAAAGCCGATGCACTCTATGCAACCTGGATGAAAGAGAAGACGTAGCCCATTTCATGGCGCGATGTCCGATATTAGGTGAGCACCGTGCACTACACCTCGGAAAATGGACCCTAGAAACAACGGAAATGCTTGAATTACTGAACGGATCCAACTGGCCCGCTCTAATCTCTTATCTGAGGGAGGCGTACAAATATAGACAGGAGTTCATTAGAGATTTTTAAATAGTGTCTTGAGACATAACAACTGCATCCTAGGGGAGAACGGCGTGGTATCTCGTGACGAGCGGGGCAGCTGCGGGTAGTATCTGCTAGGGTGCATTGTTATGAATCAAAGCAACTATCCTTGTTATAATTGTATTGTATTGTGATACGTAAAGATTGCTAGTCGTCATTCTGTAATAGAAGTATATAAATGTAAAAATTGTTCGAATAGAAAAATCAATTGTTAATTTAAGTCCTTAAAAGAAAACAGCTAACGGCTTAGGCCAAGCTATTATTATTATTTTTTTAATAAAATACTACTACTACTACACTGTTAATTACGAAATTTGGAGGCGATCCCATTTAAAACAAAAAAGTTTTCCTCACTAGAACGTCTCTTTCGACCGATCATTCATACTGCAGCTATATGCTATAGTCATCCGATTTTGATAAAACTTTGTAGAAATGTGTTTAATTATATAAAATAAGAATATGCCAATAAAAATGACGTTTTCATTAAAAACCAAACTCGAACTAGTTTTTCGACCGATCGTTCCTATGGGAGCTGTATGCTATAGTCATCCGATCCGGTCGGTTCCGACAAATGTGAAGCGTATTTGTACCAAAACACTTTGTGCAAAGTTTGGTGAGGACAGCTTTAAAACTGACGGAGAAGATAGCATAGAAACAGACAGACGGACAAGGCTAAATGAACTCAGCTTGTCAAGCTCATCAAGAATATATGTACTTTATGTGGTCGGAGATGCTTCCTTCAATGCGTTACAAACATCCGCACAATTTTATAATATTCTCTGCAAGGGTATAAAAAAAAATACGCACACACGCACGCGCAAACGCGGTAGCTGACAATGCAAGGCCCCCCTCTCTCCCACAAGCAAAATTGATTCGTATATTACTTCGGTGTTTTTGTCCGATTTTCTTGATCTTTTCAGAATAGAGATATTGGCCTTACTTGATATATTTAATATGTTTGGAAGGTCTATCTTAAAAATTGTGGCTATGACAGTTTTTTGCGCTTAAAGGGGGAGGGGGGATGAATTTTCCAAATCTGAAACAAACTCGATTTGAATCTGGTATACACCTACCTACATGATACTGACAGCTCTCAAAACAAGAAATTTGCATATAACAGAATAAGGGAAAAGGGCGGTGGCACGCCCACTTTTCACAGTCCAAGTTTCTATTGATATTATATAATCGATTGCAAAAAACCAGACTAAAAAATCTTGTCTAGTTCTCGAGCTATTAATTTATATAAACAAAAATCGACTTTGGGACCACTGTACAGTGGTTGGGCTTGTATGAAGCCGCGGCCATAAATACTTCTATTTGTGATATCGTTATGCAATTTTCACCAAAATTCTAAAAAAATATTTTAAATTACCAATAAAAAAATTGGCCATTTCTTACGACGATATCCTATAGCTCCCATAGAAACGATCGGGCCAAATTTTAATAACTTTGTTATTTATACATTGAAACATTTTCATTTTATTATTATTACATAAAAATAACATTTCGAGGGAAAATGGGCGTGGTTTCCTTTCCGCCCGCAATCATATAATTTATAATTTTGATTAATGATACGTAAATTATAAGAAAATATCAAAAAAATAGCAATAAAAAAGTAGTTACACACTAAATTTAGTTAATCAAATAGTTGACTTGCTGATTTTGACAATGCCGAATTTTTTGCACATGAGAGCTTTCTTTGGCCAGTAATAAATGGATCTGAGCTCAGAAGCAATATGTTTATTAAGTCCGTATTTGTTGCAATTTTTATGTCCTTATTTCTCGAATCTGCAGCTTCTTCAGACAACTCTCCAATTGGCACAATTGCATAACTTATATCCTCTTTAGCATGAATTAAAATTTTGTATATTGAGGGGGGAAGATAGTACCAAGGATACAAGTTGATTAGCTCTTTGGCAGTGTCAAGTGCATATTGTCCAAATTTGTCCACATTGATTTTGTAACCTGATGCCAAACACTGCAGCAATGTTAAACACCGGACTATAATATTTTCATCAAGACCTGTTATTTCAGCTGCCAAATTCGGGTTGTTGAAGAAGGCTTTGGCGGTATTGCCATCATTTGAGGTTCCACTTCCTCCACTCCTCCTCCACTTCTGGGTTTTTCCACTAAAAGTCCAATTTCTATGCGAAAAATCTTTCTGCATTTTGGATTTTCTTTGCAAAAGGACATTTTTCTTTTTTTTTTTTAGATTATTAGATTAGATTTATTGAGCTTATTTCCTAGTGCAACAAGATAAACTTATAAATTAATGCACTAGTCACAAACATTTACAAACTTGGATTTACAAACATATTAAACTTAGACTTAATTTTATTTATAATATAATAATTTAAATTGGGTTTTATATGACATTATGACATTACTTTCCTATTATATACTAAAGTTATTAGATCATTGTGTGAACATATAATTTATTAATTAATATTGTATTTCCTATCTATTTCCCTATCTTTCCCTAACATTTTCCTAACATTTTCCTAACTTCGTTACAAGTGTGAGTCAATTAAAGAGCGTGATTTTGAAGGGGTGTTTTTAGATTTTTGTAAAATTGCGTTGCGCCGCTTGTACCTTTTAGAGCGTTGGGTAGTTCATTCCAAATGCGAACAGCATTAATGCCAAATTGTCTTTCAGAGACTAGCAGCTTATGTCTTAAGGATATTAGGTTATTTGTTCGTCTAGATGTGGAAAACTGAAGCTTGTCAAAAAGGTAATATGGTTCTTTATTGTATATAATTTTGTGTAGTAATAATAAAACCTTTACCTTAAAGTTTGTCCAAGATTTCAGAGGGAGGTTAAATAATTTGATTGAAAAACTGGATATATGGTCTCTGCGTCTTAATCCATAAACATATCTAGCAATATTATTATGGGCAACATTTAGTTTGCCAAAATGTTTGGCGTCACTGTTAGCAAACACCTCTATACCATGGAAAAGTGCTGGCAACAGATATGCATTAGCTATAAGTGAGCGGATATTTGTAGGAAGATATTGTTGAGAGATGTTGAGATTTCTTAATAGCCCATATGTTCTTCCAACAGCTTTTATGATATGGGTATTCCAGTTTAGGTTCCTATTAAAATAGAAGCCCAAGTTTTTAGCTTGTTCAACATATTCTATAGGAGAATTATCTATTAATAGGGGACGGATATGGCTTATACTAAAGTGTTTTTATACCCTGTTCCCAATGAAAATGGGAAAAGGGGGATCATGAAGTTGTGCAAAAGTATGTAACAGGTAGAAGGAAACATTTGCGACCCTATAAAGTATATATATTCTTGATCAGCATCAACAGCCAAGTCGATTTAGCCCTGTCCGTCTGTCCGTTCGTCCGTCTGTCCGTAAGAACGCGTGTTTCTCAGAGACTATAAGAGCTAAAGCCACAAATTTTTGCATGTAGGTAGGTACCCGATTCAATACGAGTTTGTTTCAGATTTGGAAAATTCCTCCCCCTCCCCCCTTTAAGCGCAAAAAACTGTCAGAGCCACAATTTTAAAGATAGACATTCCAAACTTTGCATATATCAAGTAAGGCCCAATATCTATCTATTCTGAAAAGATCAATAAGATCGGACAACAAACACCGAAGTTATATACGCATCAATTTGGCTTGTGGGAGAGAGGGCCGCGGCCGCATGCCATGCGTTTGTGTGTATGTTGGAGTGTGTGTATGTGTGAGTGTGTGTGTATGTAAAGAAAAAACACACGAAATCAAGGGAACAGGGTATTTTGTAGTCGGGGCACTCGACTGCAGCTCCCTTACTTGTTTATATATAACTAGACATTTAGATTTAGTTGGATTTAGACAGAGACCATTATGTTTTGCCCAGCTTGTGATTTTTTGTAGCTCATTGTTACACACTCATCTAGTTGGCTCAATGGACGGCTTACATATAATTGGACATCATCAGCGTACATATGACAATCACTATTACACAAAATATTGGGTAAGTCATTCCTTCTGGGGTATTAATTCGCCAACTCTTCAGGACTAGTCTGTATGAGACATGCAAAAATATTAAAAAAAAAGCGAAGAAATAAACAGTGATTTAAGTCGCCTACCAAAATTAAATCGACAAAAAGAAAGCACAATCGAAACTATAATTTCAACTTAAGGCTCGTATCCAGCACTCCGGAATTTAGATTTCGTCCGAATACCTTTACATAAATAGAGACCCTTTCGAGTAGCTCATGAACAGCAAAGCAAAGCAAAGTGTTCCTATTTATATGAAGTATTGTGACGAAATCATAATTCCGGAGAGCAGGATAATGACCTTTAATAAGAACACAAAACACGAAAGACGAACTCAAAGACACAGCACAACTACAAGGGAAAGTAGCAGCTTCGCAAGGCAAATTTGACCTTGAAGACAAAAGAGACGGTGTTAGTATATTGTTGATTATGAACACATCTGCAAATTTCTGCAGCTATCTTTAATTTTGTATGATCTTAAGACACACACATATACAATGAAAAAGAAATGAATCGGGGGATCTTGGGGGAACACTACTAAAACTTTAAGTAAACATAATAAAGACGCACACACAATGTCCCAAAAACAGATTAAACTAAAGCATTAATTTCAAAATAACCAGAACACAAGTTTGCTTTTATTAATATTGGAACTTAAAATAAATACCTTTAACTTCAAAATTCATTTAAAATAACTTAAATTCGGGAACGTATTTAATCGACTGATCACTTTGAAGTACGCTTTTGTTGTGAAATATTTGCCCTGTGTGCAGCTGCGCTTTGAAAATGAGCACGAGTTCATGCTTTCAATGGTGTTTTTTGAAAGTCCCGTTGGACTTCCAGAAAAAATCGGCTTGCCATTAAGAAGATTGGACATTTAAGAGACAATTTGTTTGCATTTTGTCCAAATATTTTCTGATCTGTGCACTCCTGAAAAAAATCCTGCATACGCCACTGCACCTGACCATTACTTACCCGCCTCTTAAGATCTATACTTGATTGCCTGAGAATTAAAACACCAATAAATTACAATAAAATGGACGTTGTACATTTAATTCAAAAATACATCAATATTTTCAACTACGCCGCGACAGAGACATTCAAACCACACCATCCGATATCGCTGGCTCATTAGTTTCTTTGGGCGACAGCGTTGTGTTTACAAAAGTTTCGTTACCATACAAAATGTGTTGACTTCACAAATTCATCTTGAGACTTGAGCGAAAAGGAGCCTCATCAGCGCTATTTCACTTAAACTGCGCATTGGATCGAATATGTCGGTTCATTGACATTGATTATATAATTGTGCTTATCTGCACTTAAACATTCATATAGTCCACTAAATGAATGCGAGTAGATCTCACGACTTCTCCGCTTAAAATTATTATACTTATAACATTATCAACTAATACAAAACAACATTTAAATTATTCAGCTTGGCTGAAAATACTGAAAGCTATCGCCGGCGATAGATTTGCTGATATATGCTTCCTTTTTGGCTCCATTTGGGTTAATAATAGCCCTCCAGCCAGAGGTTACTAAAAAAAAATAGAGGCACATTGTTAGATTGATAAGAATCAGCAGTTTTAGAAATCACCTACGGGTTAAAATACGGCGAACGTGGCAGATACTTTTTTTGCGGATGTAGGTATTTTTCTTTGGATTCCTGTGTGGGATTATAGTGAGCCGCTGCCACGGCGTTCAATACTTTGGTGGTCCAAATGGTGGGTTTTTGTAAGAGCGAAGGAGCAGGCTGTGTTTGAACAACACTCGGTGGACTTGGAGTGGGTAAAGTGGGCTGCTGCTGCTGCTGCTGTGTTATGTCGTGCTTGACTTTCATGTGCATCAATAGAAAGGATTTTCGTTTATATCCTTTTTTGCATATAGTGCAGCAAAATTGCTTATCCGTGGTATCCAGATTCACCGTCTCGGACACAATTTTGCGATGTATATTGGTTATATGTTTACGCAGTGTCTGCTTACAGCTTAAGGACTTGCCGCAAAATTTGCATACGTAGTTAGTTTTTATTTTTACTGGAAGATTGGGAGGAGCGGCTGCAGCTGCCGCTGTATTTATTTGTTGGGCATGCAAGGTCAAATGTTCCTTAAGTTTGTCCACATTATCAAAAGGCTGTTTGCACAGATAGCAGGGTATGCACATGACATAGCCGGGTGGAATATGTAATCCAGACGTTTGGTTGCCTTGGAGCATCATGGAGAGCAGCGGCATGGCAACAGCAGGAGCAGGATTAATTGATGGGAATGCAGTGGGTAGATAGTCCGTGGGTGATTGCGGTGGTGTGGCAAGCGGCGGATATACAGAAGTGGCAGAAGCCATGCTTAGCTTTGAATACAAATCCATATGAAAATCACTTTCAGTGAGAGCCGGACTTTTGGGTAACTCAAAGGAATTAAATAGCTGGAGAGGCAAATTGAGTAAAGAAAATGGAGTATTTCCACACACACACACACTTACCAGCGGTTCATTACCAAGCGACATCTTTAAGTTCCTTCTTAATTTCGAATTTTTTGTTTTTGTTTTAGATTTTGTTTACTTCAAGTGCCGCACAGTCGGAGTTAACGTCTTACCATGTGGAAATTTCACCAAGAAATGATTTCTTCCTCTTTGAGTTGATCGTGCGACGGGCTGCTCTCTCTCGTTTCCTATTTCAATTCTTCGCGTGTGGGTGTGTGCGACAAAGATGGCACTTAAAAATGTGTTGTTTTGTTGTTTTGCTTCTTTCTACCTACTCTGTTTGTTGCGTGGGGTACGACTTACAGTTTTATTCTTCACATTTATCCTTTATCGCTATCGCTTATTTCGCTTTATTTTTTATTTATGACTTCCCCATGGCACAACTGAAATTCTAGAACCTCTTTGCCAGACTACGTCTCAAAAAGATTAGCCGCTCGGTTTTTAATGCTGAGTTGTTAATTCAATTGCTAAATTTCGATTTTGTTTATTTTTATTAACGAACTGATAAGGAAGCAGCCTGCCGATTTTTGGATTATTTAATGCTGACGTGTACTATTTTTTTTCAATTTCGTGAATACTTTTATCTCGCCGCCTACTTTGTGTTGAAAAAGTTTACATTTTAAAAACCGACTGCGTGTTATCAGTGCAACGCCAATTAATACACCAGTATCAGTGTCCACCTTCGCTAATTAAAGCTTACTAAAAGCTCATAAAGTGCAGAAGTAGCAGCAGCAGCAGATACAGGCCCAATGGTGGTTAGCTGTAGGCGTTATACCTGGAGAAAGCTTTTGCAACCACTCTGACCTTGATTTATTTGAGATGCAAGTATGCAACAGGCTAAGCTTTTAATTGAAGTCAACATATGCACATACATACATAATTATTCTGCAGGCTCGGCGCACAGTGGGACGAATTTAAGAACTTTAAAACTAATGGAAATTTTTGTGGTTTTAAACCGGTTTTTGGACTAGATTTGTTCTCTAGATCACAAGACTTTTGTGGAAGTGGAATTGAGAACAAGGCTGATAGCTAAGTGTAACATTTTGGCATACCACAAAATTTTCGTGCACATCAAAATTTTGAATAACGACCTTTTTCCGAGGTAAATAGAGTTAAAAAAATCATATTTCCTAAACTATGCCTGCTACAATAGTTTGTTATACGTCGTTGGAAAGAGAAAAGTAGCAATCTTGTAAGAAGTTTGTGGAGCTAGATGTAAAATCAAATCGAATTGTTCATTTTTATTTGCGACTTTATCGTAACTTTGAATGAAAATAAATAAGTCAAATTTGTATAAAGCTATTTATTCTTGTTAAGCAGTTTCAAAAAAAACATTCAATTTTGTGTCTTCTGCACCTTAGATGATTAAAATCGAGTAACATTTGGTTGAGTTATTCAGCTTTTTAGGAAAAAAGCCATAAAAAAGAGAAATAAAACAGTACAGTTTCACTACCTAAGAAATTCAGCTCTCATATTCATGCCTGAAAAGCAGAGCTAGCAAATAACAATTGTCGGTTTTTCGTTGTCCAAAAATAACAGTTATTTGCCCTTTGAGCAAAATGTCAAAGATGAACCGTTCACATCGGCTCATGAACGAATAGCTCAGTGCCAGAGCTAGTAAATAACAATTGATCATTTTTCCCTTTGCGGTCTGCTCAATAACAAAACCGAAAAAACTCATGCACGCTTGCTCTCGCTCTGAGCAGAACACTTCGATTCTCTTTGTTTATGTTTTCAGTTGACTATTTTCAGTTGAGTTCTTTTTGTTTTGCTCGTTCAATAACCATTTATTGAGAGCGGTCTGACTGAGCGCTCGCACATTGAGAGTCAGCAGCTGAGCAAAAAAATCAAAAACTCCGCCTGAACGGTCTTTTTTGTGTATTTGTGTTTGTTTTTTCAAGGTCTCTGTACCTGCCAGCGGGCGTCGCATAGCTGGCGGGTGGGCGTGAACGGTATTAACTTCTGTAATTTGTCTTTTTGACAATGAAACTTAAAACATAATTTCTCAATACTATAATTAAAATTTATCTTATTTTCGATTCAGATTTGCAAAATATCAGTAAGTTATATGTATTTAAGGGGGTATTGCTGCTTGGCACAATTTTGTTTGTCGATTTTTTTGCATATTTTTATAGCTTGGATATTTGAGAATATCGTCCTAAAAGGATTTTTTTAAGTTCGAAATTCTTTAGAAGATACAGCCCTTTTAATGACCCAAAGTGACCCGATTTGCCTAGCAACTGTGAGTCACAAGCCCACACAGACACATACACTTTTAAATTTTCACTCACATCCATTCGGTCAGCGAGTGAACAGAGCAAAAGGGAATTAAAATTATTGGTTGTTCGCTAAGCAAAGAGCGAAATGTTCAAGAGCCGATGAGAACGGCTCATCTCTGACTCTTTGCTCAAAGGTCCGCAAATAACTCTTATTTTGAGACAACGAAAAGCGCTCAATTGTTATTTGCTAGCTCTGCTCAGTGCTCAACAAACAACCAATGGATTTGTTAACATTTTGCTCTGCTCACTTATTGAGCAAATCGTCGCGAGCGAAGAAGATAAAAGTCATTTGCGTTTGTGTGTGTGTATGTGTGAGTGAGGTGTCTGTTTGGGCATGCGACTCACACAAGTCACACACACACACACAAAACAAATAAAAGAAAAAAAGACCCTTTGAGGTGAGTGCTTCGGCTTTTTACTCATCTACACTCATAAAAAAAAGTCCCAAATTAGAAATTCGCCTTTGAAATCCGTCCTAAGGCGACTCACCCTCAAATTTAGAAAAATAATTTCTAAATATTATGGGAAGCTTTTCTTAACCAAAGGGCTAGTTTTCTTAGAACTAGAATCTCTTTCTGAATCATAGAAACTATTTTCTTAAAATAAGAAATTTTTTTTCTAATATACAGAAAAATTTTTCTTAATAATAGAAAGGTATTTTCTTAAAAGCAGAAAAAAATTGTTTAAGACCACCGGTTCAGGTCCACCACCGGGTCCATATCCACCTCCGGGTCCAGGTCCACCCCAATGGCCACCTCCAGGTCCACCTCCATGGCCACCACCGGTCCAGGTCCAAGTCCACCACCGGTTCAGGTCCAAGTCCACCCCACCAAGACCTTTGTCCCGCGCAACGACGGCGGCCGCTTAGACGGTTAGGCTATTTCACAGCGTTGAAGTGACACGTCTGAATGGGCTACTTATATGGAGCAAAAATTTCTGAAATCTAACGCCTTTTTTTCTAAAAGCAATGGCTACTATCGCCATATTTTTAAGAAAATTATATCCAGATAATTTTTCTGTTTTTAAGAAATTACAGTATTCTCTTTAAGGGCTACTATTTTCTAAAATTAAAGGTTAATTTTGCCCTATTTTTAAGAAAAAGACTTTAGAAAAATGCGCCCTAATTATCAGAAAAATCTGTCCTTTTCTTGTTTTTAGAAAAGTTTTTTCTAAAAAAATTTTTTTATGGCATATTTTTCTTAGTTTCAGAAAACTCTTTCTGTTTATTAGAAAATTTTTCTAAATACCAGGGCAAATTTTAAAAAAGGGCGATTTTCTAAAATTCATGGCGAATTTTTTTCTGAGTGTACTGACTCTTAATGTGAGAGCTCTCAGTCGGATCGCTGTCTATAAATTGTTATTGAATAAGCAAAACAAGAAAATCTCAACTGAGAACAGTCAACTGAAAACAAAAACAAGGAGAAACGAAGTGTTCTGCTCAGAGCGAGAGCAAGCTTGCATGGTTTTTTCGGTTTTGTTATTGAGCAGAAAAATGCAAAAAATCTCATTAGTTATTTACGAGCTCTGCTGAAAAGCAACGCCCTGCCTGTGTTCCTGACCAAAAAGCTGGTAAGGGCAGTCATGAGCTTAATTTCAAGTCAGGGGTGATTTCAGTATTGACTCGGTACTTGACGGCGCATAGTGGGGCGAAAAAGCCAAAATCGCGCCATAATTCAGCGGAGTCCAGTTGCAAATAAATTTTGATGCCATCTTTTTAAGAGTAATAAAGTATTGCAAAAAACTTAAAAGCCACAAATATTTAGTAAAATATTTATATTTTAGAATTAAAAAAAAAAATTGTTTACCTGTTTTGGCAAAATAAAATAGGTAGTTAAAAACTAGCCAGCTCGATTCTTTTTTAAAATTCTTAACTAAAACTATTTTTTTTTACAATCGGAAAAGAATATCCTATAGTTTCCGTAGGAATATTCGGGCCAAATTTTCAAAACTTTAGACTTTAGAGATTTTTATAATTAAAAATAAACCACACAACCAAATTATTATTTTTTTTAATTATTAGATTAGAGAATTTCTCTTTAACTTCAGGTACATTTTGCAATAAATCTTAAGCTGATTTTGGCATTTGATTTATTTTTTTTTCTGAGTCTTGCTACTAGAGATCTATTTAGAACATCGGGGTTGCACTTTTCCCGACTGCATTTATCTCTAAAAATGTTCTCGGTAAAACTTGAAATCATTGTTTTACGCTTTCTGGGCCTCCTCAGTTAATTGACCAATTGGGAGCAATGCATACTTAATTATTTCCGGGCCATGAATAAAAAATTTATGTATAGTTGGCGACATATCACCAAGGTACCAAGGGTACATATTTACGAAATGCCACGCAGTCTTCAAGGCTTAATTTTTGAATTTGTCTACATTAATATCATGGTTACATGCAACATCTATTAATATTGTGTGCATTCTTTCAAGCAAATCGATGTTTATCTTTGTTATCTCTGCAGACAATTCTGTGTTTTGAAAAAATCGCCTAGCAGTGTTACCATCATTACTACTTTCAAATCCAGGTTTTGGGGGATCAATAAGTAAGCATAGTTTTTCCTTGAATTCGGTTTGAATTCGATTTTTGGTTTTGGCAACAATTTCTTTGATCTCCACCGATCTAGCTTGCCACCTTCTTATGGGTTATTTGTAGGAGGCATTCAAAAAAGAGAATCCATCCATGTAAAGTTGAATCTCAAATTTTCTGTTTTCAGTTTCTTTTATTAACATTTCGTAATTGTAATTAAATTAACAGTTAAATGTTGATGTTGTATCCGTCAATGCATTACAAGCTTTTCAGTCAATCATCAAAAGAATTAACTGATGTCTAACTTCAACTTCAGCGCCTTCAAAATGGCTTCACAGTGTTAATATCTTTCTCGACTCCATCATTTTCTGTCATCAAAACACTGAGTTGTGGAAATACATGTGTTTTTTACATGGTTTTAAAGTATGTCATTCAAGTGACTCCTCCATTATCTATGCATTGAACGGGTGTTTCGCATCACGACGAATGTTCGTCTTCAGGTCTTTGAGTCCAGGACAGTTTTGCTGAAGACCGGGACTTTCGGTTAACTCCACATAAAAAAAAAGTCGCAGGGGCTAAATCTCTGAGTTTATACCCCGCTGCGTTGCGATGCTGTAGGCGACCGTTAGATCTTGCTCCTGCCTTGATCTCGCCTGACTGGGAGGTAACAAACTTAAGACCCCAACCTTCGAATCAGAACACGCTCAGCACTCCAGGTTATCGTTGAGCGGAATGACGCTCATTTCAGATACGGGAGTTATGTTTTTTTACACCCTGTATAGATGTCCGATATAGACCAGACTTAGTGGAATCATGAAAAATTATAACAAACTATTACGAAATTTGGAGGCGATCCCATTTAAAACAAAAAGTTTTGCTCACTAGAACTTCTTTTTCGATAGATCATTCGTACTGCAGCTATATGCTATAGTACTCCGACTTTGACAAAACTTTGTAGAGGTATGTAAAAAGTATGCAAAATAAGTATATCACCAATGATAAGGACGTTTCCATTAAAAACCAAAGTTTTCTCACTAAAACTAGTTTTTAGACCGATCGTTCTTACCCGACAGATATATGTTATAGTCATCCCGATCCTGCCGGTTCCGACAAATGTGCAGCGTATATGTACCAAAATGACTACGTTTTGATACAGATGGCTACAAACTGACTCAGTTCGTCATGCTGATCAAGAATATATACTTTATGTGGTGAAATGCTTCCTTCTATCGTTACAAACATCCGGACAATTTTATAGTGCCCTGTGCAAGGCATAATAAAAAGTGGACCATGTTCTACCTTCTGGATATATTGGGTAATCAGTATTTTTTATTGATCCAAAGTAAAAAAAATTTACAAACCTTAACACAAACCAAGAGTATATTATAATCAGGGCTTGACCTGGCTTTTCTTGCTTGTTTGTACCCAATGTTAAACCATAAAGTTGATAGAATCAACACCATTATTTAAATTTGCTTGCATTTCAATACTAGAGCATTATGTGTCGAAATAATTATTAAAGATATTCGATACGTATCTTAAGACTTTAAAGCTTAATATATGATGGAAAATTCAAATCACTGCAGATCTCTTTACTCTGTTTGGTATAGCTTTTTTGAACTGGGTGAGTTATTTATACTCAGTCGTCTTGCTGTGTGTGCTTTCAATGACGATTTGTTGTTTTAATTGTTGAGTTAGCTCCATTTTGCACTAATTCCACTAACACTTACGTAAACATTACACATATGCTGCAGTACAACCAGGTAGCAGGTCTTGCTGTTCAACAACTAGCATCTAATAGTAATCTTCCTTCTTTTTCTCATCCTTTTCTCAGGCGTACTAGTTGATGTTCAAAAGGACTTTAGCATAGGCAATGACAGTGCCGGCCTACTTCGAACGGCTTTTTGTCATTTCGTATATGATTTACATGCACCTATATCTTTGGTTATTTGGGTGATCGATATTCTCGATCGCTGGATAATGGCCGTGGGCGTGGCGCTGTATGGTCAACCACCACATTACTTGGCTCGTTTATGGAGGAGTTTCTAGTTGGTTTATGACGTTTCATGCCTTGGTGGGCATTGGCGAGGCGTCCCCTATTCAGCAATTGCACCAACAATAATATCAGATTTGTTTATCCATGACATGAGATCCAAAAATGCTGGCCATGTTCTATTTTACATGTACCGTTGGATCCCGGTTTGGGGTAAGTAAATCGAGGAGGGTTATCAATTGATGTCTGGGTTCCGCACTCTGTCTCTGTCTCTCTCATTATCAAGTAGCAAACAGACGATGGGTGCAAAGTTTTGCATACTGATTGAGTTGTTTGTTGAGAGACGTGAGAAGAGTCGCGTGACTTGGTGGTGTTGGCCACCTTCTCCTTCCATTTGAAAGTTGAATTTATTTATTTTTAGATGTGAAATTTAACTCAATTAAACGAAGTCAATTGATCTGTAGATTGAAATTTATGCAATTGACAGCCAATGCAACAGTTCAAAGTCAACTAATCAACCCTGTCTTTCTCATTCCTCCTCCCTCCCCCAGCTATATTGTGGGCTCAAAGACCGCGCATGCAGCTAACAATTGGCGTTGGGCCTTAGAGTGACCCCCATCCTGACATCGCAGCTGTCTTTCTCATACTGCTGATCAAGGATCCGGAGCGTGAGTGAAAGCAAAGGCACAATCTAAACCCACTACCTATGCAAGGATATCAGGAATTGGTTAAATCGCTCATTTATGCTCTCCACGGCGGGTTTTCACGTGCGTGGCGCTGTTGCGGGTGCCTTGGCCTGGTGGGGACCCACCTTCATCCATTGCGGGCATGAAGATGCAACCGGGCAATGAGAATCTGATACTGGACGAGTAAAGTTGAACCACTTTTATGAGCAAATTCCCTCCCAAATTGGTTTGTTTTAGCCCTCTTGATATCTGTGTTTGTCATCAAAAGCATATCGTATATTTTTGGCCTGTCTAATTGTACATGATGGCAACTTATTTGGAGTACCGCTGGAACCTGTGCTGGCGCAACGATTGCGTCACCACGCATCTGAAACTGATCGCCCCTTATGTGCTGCAGGACTGTTGATATCAGCTCCTGTTGTTTTTAGCTCTCATTCTGCCGTGCAAATTAGTTTCTGTGCTTCTTCTTTGTATTTATGGCCCAGTTGTTCTTGAACCTGTGTGCTGGGCCATTGTGTGAATGTATGTTGCTGGTAAGCAGGAGGAACAGACAGATGACTACTAACCAACACAGCAATTGAAAGCCTAGCCAAGCGTATTCCTTACCGCTATAAACAAACTTACTTTCTGTGTTTTTGTTTTTTTTTTTGACCCGACTTATTAACCCGTCGTTCCAAATTTTCTTTGCCAATTTCTTTAGCGTTGCATTCAATTTTGGTGTCATACCAATGATCATGAGGTCTGCTTGGCGTGCCGCTGGGTTCGTTCTATCGCAGTTTCTAATCAAACGCTATCCACCGTCGATCAGTAATGCCTTTACGCCTTCAGCTACTCTTAGCGCTATATTGACTCTCGCATGTCTGGTGATGTCGTCAATTCAATAACCACCTATTTGTTGATATTTTGGTCAATTAACTGAATTTGGTCAGGGCAATTGTTTGCGGATATTTTGCTGGTAAGAAATTGATGCAAATCCTTCGCTTTTGTAATTTTGCACATGTAAACTGTAGAGTAAACACAAACACGAAATTTAGAATTAAATATTAATTTTTTACTGTTATAACAGTGCACTTACTCACACATACATACGTACACTCTAGAGTTTGTGTCTTACCCAACTCTAAAACACCTGGCATGAAAAACAACATTTAACATCATTTATATTCGGTTTAGGGTTTCATTTTGTCAGTACTACCACATTTTATTTATATATAATTTCATCACTATTTTGTACACTTTACCCCAATTTCTGTTTGTGTCTCTTCCTCCTTTTGCAAATCTAATAAACACCAAGTGTCTTCCTTTTTCCCCAATTTCTTAGCCTCTTTTTTGGTGGTTCTGACTCAACCCCGGTGTTAAGCTCATACATTTTTGCAATAAACTTTTGCACAACCCCCCTAGTGGATTCTTTAGCATATTAAAGTACCACATTATATTCAAATCACCTCTTTCATCTTAAAGCCTTTAATTTCCACGTCTTGTTTTTATTAGATTTCATTCTCCTGTGTTTTTGCTGGAAGATTAGTTGGAAGATTTGATTGTGACTTTGATCCCAATTAATCATAAAAAAGCATGCTTGCTAATAATAAATTTCAACCTTAAAATTTTTAATTCGAAAAAACTTGTTCAATCCATTAAAAATTGTGTTGTAAATTCAAAAAACTCCCCACTTCTTTGGCAATCGGTGATTAGGCTGGAAAATCGATCGATAGTACTATCAGGTATCAGTGAACACATGTTTTTCAATAACATCGATGGTTTCTCACCATTATCTGACTGTTTCATTCTTCTCTGCGCTTCTGTTGAGCAGCCATTTTCTGAACAAGGTCACAATTAAAGAACTTACCCAATACCGTCCCCATTTATGATGCAATAACTAGAAAGTAACTAATATCTATTGTATTTCCACTTATCTATGTGAATTACATAAAGGGTTAAAAATAGGTTAGATAGGTTAGAAATAGATACAAAATCTTCGGAGGCACTTTTTGACGTAGATTGATTGAACGTTTTAGACATATTTAGATTTAGATTTATTTAACAAAGATTCCTGGTACTCTAGTATATGAATACTTAAAATATTGCACCAGTCACAAAAAACAAGACGTTTGAATTTTAATTGACTTATCCTACTTTTTTAATTCCTCCAGATTTAACACAACATTATTCATTTAAAGATCTTGTTTTTAGGTGTATGTTCTGTTTTTCCTAAAGTACGTTGCGCTACTGATATTCTTAATGTTTTGCTGTTTGTTGGTTCACATCCTAACAGTAAATTAAAAGGTGCCTCTCGAACTGCTTATGGCGTACTGCTATTAGGTTCTTTCATAGTTCTTATTGATGTGGAAAAACTTAACTTACCTTACAAAACATGATGATTATTCAATATATATTACCCATGCGGAAAAATAAAGCTATTGTATATTATAAAGCAATATTCGTAGATCTTTCCAACATTTGGAAACGATCAGATAATAACCAAGGTAAAAGCAAAACTAAGCTTGTGGAACAGTTCACGCTTCTACAGGGCGGTGGAATACACTCACTCAGTTCGTGAGGCGCCACAGCGGCTATTTCTAGTACTGACACAGTTAGTGTGGCCGCTGGCAGGGCAATGAGGAAAAAAACTTTACCTGGTTGTATTGTCCCATGTTTAAAAGTTACACAGTTCAACAAATATTGGGTCCTTTGTGCCGAGGCATCAATTGATAACGACGGAGGCTTTAAGCTAAACAAAAGTCTATTTCCAAAATTTCTCTAGCAAGTCAAGATCAAAGTTGTACAAAGTGACTAAAATAGCACTTTTAAAAAAATTTTAAAAAACATGTGGCTTGAATAGAGTTACTGAAATTAGATGCATAGGGGAACTATAATGTTTGAAGGGCAATAAACTTAGAATTCCTGGTTTAGAACATCAGAGCATAAATAAATTAAAAAAAAGTACAATTTATAATTTCGAACAAACAACCAAACATCATCATAGCTGTGTGTCGGTGAGGTCTTTTAAAAATCAGTGATGAATTGTTTTAAAACTAATATATTTGCTACAAAAATGCTAATTCTTAAAATACTTTTAAAGGTCTAGAGGCTTAAAAATGGATTTTGGGGAGTAATATGGTCAACTATGACAAATCGTGGGTACACATTCCATTTGTAGAGCATATTTATTCATTTTTTAAACAATGAGACACTGATTTTAAAAGACCCTACTGACACACAGCTATGTTAGGATAGTTGTAGAAAATATACGTTCCTGGGTCCTTAACCAGGAATTTGGTTAATTGCCGTCGAAGATTATAGTTCCCTTTATGCATAAAAATTTTTCTAAAATTTGTATTCCGTTAAATGTCTTTTTAATAAGTTTTGAAAGTGCCATTTTAGGCACTTTTAACTGACCATTTATTTCTCCAAAAAACTTTAAACATGCTAGAGAAATTCTGAAAATTGACTTGTCCTTCAGCTTGAAAACCTCTGTCGAACGGTTTCAAGCGATGACCCAATATTTGTAAAAGTTCTGAGCCGAACAAGCCTTATTCCAAGTTTCGAACCGGTTCCTTTCAGAAATACCTAAACCGTGAAAACCACGAAGAATTTTACACTTAGTTCTCTGACGAGTTTTAGGGCGTGAATCGCTTTCCTTTAGCCAATGATACTAATAGTTTGGGAATATGAGTCGTTTCCATAGACAATTTTTATTCGACATTTTGTTTCGACCTTCTACAAGGTACATGCAGGTTTGAACTAACCTTTATGGATGACTTGACACAAATTTTAGAACATGTAATATGTCTCTGCATTGCCCGTTGATCACTTAATATATCTATCATGAATCTGCTTTCTTTTCCTGAATTTTTCGTCCTCCACTGGACAATATTATCACCATTTTCTATACTACTTCTTCATCTAAATTTAATCTTAGTGAGGAGAGTTTTTCTCTTACGATTAGAAAGGTGTGTAAGGTGCATGGTACGCATTTTTTTCTAGCCGACACATTCTCTGTTTTCGAAAGGCATTTCTTATAGACGAGTCCTGCGAAGGAATGTACATAACTAGACCTTCTCTTAGGATTTTTAAAGATATTCAAATAGTCAAAGTAATTGTTAGCCGTCTTAAGGTCGGGGATTGATTTTAATTCTAAAATCAATCTGAAATCAACAACAATGATATGAACATATGGACACAAAGCGGGTTATTGATACTCAGAACCAACCTGGACTCGTCAGTGAGATTTTAATCGCTTTTTCCTTTTTTTTTAACAGTCATTAGCAATTACCTATTTAAAGCCACTCTGAGCCAAATAAAGACTTGGGAATCATACGTATTTTTCATGTTTACGTTCACATGCGTCTATTAACAACTACGGCTTCCTCCGCAGTTGTTGCAATGGTGCTGAGGGCTGTGTCCAAATGTCGTATGTGTATTTGTTGTTTATGTCAAGTGTTAAAACTTCTTTGGACAAGCATTTTCTTTGAATACATTTTGAAGGGGGGGGGATTCTTTGCTCTTTATAAGCACAAGGTATTTTTTTGTATGTTTTTATAGAGAAACCGTTCAGTTTTTTAAAACAATGCACTTTCATGTATATGGGGTTAAGGACCAAGTTTCGATTTTAGTCAAAGTGATTGTTAGTCAAAGTGATTGCCGTCTCAAGGTTGAGGATTAGTTATAATTTAATAATCAATCAGAATTCAAATTGTTTATAAGAATTCAAAGTCACCTTAAGTCCGAAATCATAATATTTTATAATGTGCCACTATGAACCACTAAACCGAACCGAAACGCGGTTCAGTTAGCTCAAAAACCATGTAATGAACCAAACCGGTTCCGAAACTGCGTGAACCACTAAACTGAAACCAGTACTTATTTTCGGTGGCTTGCATCCCTAAAAAGACATAATTTAACAGTACAAAGCCAGTGCTAGACAAAATTTTAGAAAGGAAGCAGTCTCTTTTGAACCGCTAAACTTTTGTAAGATTTCAAAGATTAACAAATGTTTCAATATACAGCTTTTAAAGCCTTTTTCTAATCTTATACATATCAGTTTACTCTAGTATTTGCCAGTTTCTGTCACGTATAGATCCAATTTGAAAGTCGGGGTATTCCCCCTGGTGTCAACTTCTAAACATAATGTAAGAACAAAATACTCATTTAAATGGCTAACAAAAACAGCTGTTTTCTATAGCCTTTTCTCCCAAGATTATCTTTACCACGTCAGAATTTAAAAAACAAAACGCTTTTAATCGTTTTTAAACAAATTTTGTTCTATTTTTGGCAACGCGTCAGTTCCGTTTTGGCCCCTAAGTCGCCACAAGTCAGTCTCCTCCCTGCAATGCATTGTATTTTATTTGTTTTAAGTTTCTTTTGGGCCAAACCAAAATTTCGTGACAAAAATAACCAATTTGAAATGGTGTGGTCCGAGTGAATGGTTATCTAACCGAGCAAAGAGCTAGACATTTGCCCTGGGGTGGCGTTATATTAATTGGCATATAATAAAGTTTGATAAGGAAAAATATTTGATTAAATGTGCTTGGCTTTTCGGTGACGTAGCCAAAGATAATGAGGCAACTTTTACGTAATTTGTTGTAGTTCTTAGTTAAAATCACACACTATCACACACTATCTCATATTCTCATGTTCATTTATGCCCGTATAACAGTAAAAACTTAATGTAGCTCAATTTTTGGCACAAACCCCAATATATTGCCCACAATCAACAAATCAAAGCAGCGGCGGCGGTTGCGTTCAGAAAAGAAACGAAAACTGTTCCCAAGCTAGCCAAGTGTTCCCAAGGCCATTTTAATTGGAGCAACAGAAGCTTCTGGCTTGTTTGCGCTTTTTAAAGTGGCTCCATCTGTTGAGAGCTTTTGGCATAACTTTGTTGATTGTGGGAAAGATGTTCCGGAAATTGATTTAGCTTAATTTTTAGACGCACCTGCACTTCTTCTCTGGCTTTGGCTTTATTAAATAACTTTTATTGCTGTTGTTGTTTGTGTTGTAATTGCTTGTCTCTTAGTATTTATAAATCTAATAAAATGTTTCTAATTTGTTTTTATAGTACGTGGTGGTGCCCACACGTCGTTCCACAGCCGAGGCCTTCCAAATTCTTATATCGCATGCCTTGGGCGATGCAGGTAGCCCCTATCTGGTGGGCGTGGTAAGTAAACAAAACTTGTTGTTAACCAAATTGACTTCAATTACTTACAATTTGTTTCTTTCTCTTTTTAGATGTCCGAGAGTTGGATGAAATATTTGCATAACAATCCCCAAGATTCGGGCCTGCACACCGACCTGCAAAGTTTATCGCAAATTTCGGAAGGCGTGAGCACTTCCCTGTCTGAAAATGTCACGGAAGCCATTCAAGCTTTTCAAACTAATGTCACGCAGCTGATGTTGGGTAGTGCTGAAGAAGAGGTTGGTTAAATGATAACCAGTTTGTGTTTAATAATTGATAATTAATCACTATTTTTTTTTGTGCAGTACACTCCCTTGGTCAGATTCGAGGGACTGCAGTATGCTCTATTCTCCACCAGCTTTGTGGAGGTTCTAGGTGGCATATTCTTTCTCTTCACCGCCTGCTTTATACTCAAGGACAAGTACAATGCCACACGTGGATCCCTGGGTAAGCATACTGAGCATACGTCCCTTCCTGCTGCACACTAATTGACTAAGAAACTTTTCAAATTTCGTTAAACTCAGAGAGCAAGCACAATAAGAAAGACATTGAATCTTTGGATTCGGACTTTCTGGTCATGTGCACCGATATTGCATTGCGTGAACGCACGTGATTTAATATGGGTAAATGCAACTCCTTGTTTAGGCCTCACTTTCTGGTAGGTGGGTTTCCAAAATTGTGCTTACAAAATTGTTTTCTGTGCTGAGTTTTCTACTAATAATAATTGTGCTCTCATTTCTGACATGTGCTCCTTTCAATTAACACAAATCATTCGCAAATTGTGCTATATGTTTGTTTTATATGTTTACATGCAAAACGGTCACTCTTGGCTGGACACTTGCAAAACCAATTAACGGAAGCTGTCTGCCACAAGAGATTTCACTAAAAATTCTAATAACATAGACTAGACTTAACATCAACTCTTTTTTACCTATCTGTTCAAAAATGATAAGAAGCTCAAACTAAGAAGTTTTTGTCCCATACACGTCGAACCTCTATCTCTTACCATCTCTGAGATCTGTTTGTTCATCCGGACAGACGGACATGGCTGGATCGACTCGCCTGTTGATGCTGATCAAGAATATATATACTTTATAGCAGCGATGTTCCTTCATAGCCCCCAGGGGCCGAGCGCAATCGTCTATTTACACGCACACGAGCCGAGCGCATGCCGAAGTCGGGCATCGAGCAGGACAGTTCAAAGCTGGGCTGTGTCGCTTTAATATCGCACACCAATACACTCTCACTTTTTGGCCTCGCTCTTCTTGAACATCGCTGCTTTATAGGGTCGAAAATGCTTTCTTCTGGCTGTTACATACTTTTGCTCAAACTTAATATACTCTCTGTATTTCTGGTACAGAGTATAAACATTTAGTAGTCGGCGCTCAGTGAGACATTGGGAAAACTAGCAGATGTCCTTCTGCTGGTATGAAACTTTCAATTAGTAGGGACAATTCAGAGCTTTTCATTACAATAACCTCAATTATTCAGAGAATAAAAACCATTTCTGATTACGATTCTCATTTTTTTAGTATCGTATTATAACTTGGATTTACGATTATTCAATAATTATTATTTAAAATTGTAATTATTCTTACAATTACTTTAATAGTTGTACCTGAAAGGGGGATTACAAAGTAATTGTGCTGGAAAAGTTGAATTATTTATGAAGGAAGACGCCAGGACGGATCACTCTTCTGAGGGTGTGTGTGACGCAAATTGAGATATTCCATCTACAGGCCGAATTCCCGAACCTCTTTAGTTGCTTCTGTAGTGATTTGTTGCCGTATAAATGCACTGTTTTCTAACCATTATAGAAGTGTCATTCGCAAAAGTGGCAATGAGAAGGTCCTGCGGGTCCGGTTCCAGCACGCTGCCTTGAGGCACTCCTGCTTGAATCTTCTTCTTCTGGGATGCAAGCCCATCATAAACCACTCTGAAAGACTGGACTGACGTGAGGAATGACTTCACCATTAAGGGGGTTGGTCCGTGTGATGGCATCAAGTCAAAAGAAATGAGCTGAAGTTTTTAACAAACATTATGTGAGAGACATGTGTTGTTGCTATTCTTGCATTAGCTTCATATTTGTTTTTGAATATGCACATATACATACATACATGTGAAATGAAAATAAAAAGCCGTGTTTTGCTACTTCATTGCGTGTTATATATTCACATGTAATTATGTATTTAATTTTTATGTTTACAACAAAGGCATTACATGCATAAAAGTTGAAGACACTCGAAATCATAACTGTAAAACATGAGTGTTTCTGCTCACAGTGCATTATTGCGCATTGCTTTTTGTGATCTATCGTGCTGTTCGTACATTTGCATTGAGTGCATTGTGCCGTTCACTCATCTACGCAACATTTTTGAGTGTCTTGTGAAATAGAGTCGACGCTTACTGTTTGAGTGAGTGACGAAATGCAAAAACACGAAACACGGAGAGCGATTTTTGCGTTTGGGTGTGCTATTCTTTTCTTGCGTTTGTGAGTGCGACAAGCACTCCAAATTTATAGTGTGATTCGGGTGCCAAAAATAGTAATTAATTATCAATTATTAAACACAAATTTATTCATTTAACCAACCTCTTCTTCAGCACTACCCAACATCAGCTGCGTGACATTAGTTTGAAAAGCTTGAATGGCTTCCGTGACATTTTCAGACGGGAAGTGCTCCGCCTTCCGAAATTTGCGATAAACTTTGCAAGTCGGTGTGCAGGCCCGAATCTTGGGGATTGTTATGCAAATATTTCATCCAACTCTCGGACATCTAAAAAGAGAAAGAAACAAATTGTAAGTAATTGATGTCAATTTGGTTAACAACAAGTTTTGTTTACTTACCACGCCCACCAGATAGGGGCTACCTGCATCGCCCAAGGCATGCGATATAAGAATTTGGAAGGCCTCGGCTGTGGAACGACGTGTGGGCACCACCACGTACTACAAAAACAAATTAGAAACGTTTTATTAGATTTATAAATACTAAGAGACAAGCAATTACAACACAAACAACAACAGCAATATAAGTTATTTAATAAAGCCAAAGCCAGAGAAGAAGTGCAGGTGCGTCTAAAAATTAAGCTAAATCAATTTCCGGAACATCTTTCCCACAATCAACAAAGTTATGCCAAAAGCTCTCAACAGATGGAGCCACTTTAAAAAGCGCAAACAAGCCAGAAGCTTCTGTTGCTCCAATTAAAATGGCCTTGGGAACACTTGGCTAGCTTGGGAACAGTTTTCGTTTCTTTTCTGAACGCAACCGCCGCCGCTGCTTTGATTTGTTGATTGTGGGCAATATATTGGGGTTTGTGCCAAAAATTGAGCTACATTAAGTTTTTACTGTTATACGGGCATAAATGAACATGAGAATATGAGATAGTGTGTGATAGTGTGTGATTTTAACTAAGAACTACAACAAATTACGTAAAAGTTGCCTCATTATCTTTGGCTACGTCACCGAAAAGCCAAGCACATTTAATCAAATATTTTTCCTTATCAAACTTTATTATATGCCAATTAATATAACGCCACCCCAGGGCAAATGTCTAGCTCTTTGCTCGGTTAGATAACCATTCACTCGGACCACACCATTTCAAATTGGTTATTTTTGTCACGAAATTTTGGTGTGGCCCAAAAGAAACTTAAAACAAATAAAATACAATGCATTGCAGGGAGGAGACTGACTTGTGGCGACTTAGGGGCCAAAACGGAACTGACGCGTTGCCAAAAATAGAACAAAATTTGTTTAAAAACGATTAAAAGCGTTTTGTTTTTCTAAATTCTGACGTGGTAAAGATAATCTTGGGAGAAAAGGCTATAGAAAACAGCTGTTTTTGTTAGCCATTTAAATGAGTATTTTGTTCTTACATTTAGAAGTTGGCACCGGGGGGAATACCCCTGACTTTCAAATTGGATCTATACGTGACAGAAACTGGCAAATACTAGAGTAAACTGATATGTATAAGATTAGAAAAAGGCTTTAAAAGCTTTATATTGAAACATTTGTTAATCTTTGAAATCTTACAAAAGTTTAGCGGTTCAGAAGAGACTGCTTCCTATCTGAAATTTTCTCTAGCACTGGCTTTGTACTGTTAAATTATTTCTTTCAGGGATGCAAGCCACTCGAAAATAAGTTCATTACATGGTTTTTGGAGCTAACTGAACCGCGGTTTCGGTTCGGTTCAGTGGTTCATAGAGGCACATTATGAAATATTATGATTTCTGACTTAAGGTGACTTTGAATTCTTATAAGCCATTTGAATTCTGATTGATTATTGAATTATAACTAATCCTCGACCTTGAGACGGCAAATAACAATCACTTTGACTAAAATCAAAACTTGGTCCTTAACCCCATATTCATGCAAAAGCACCAGTCACGGTGAAATGATTGTTGTAAAAAACTGAACGGTTTCTCTATAAAAACATACAAAAAAATACCTTGGTATTTATAAAGAGCAAAGAAAACCCCTTTAAAATGTATTCAAAAGAAATGCTTGTCCAAAGAAGTTTAACAATTGCCATTAAAAACAACAAATACACATACGACATTTGGACACAGCCCCCAGCACCATTGCAATAACTGCGGAGGAAGCTGTAGCTATTAATAGACGCATGTGAACGTAAACATGAAAAATACGTATGATTCCCAAGTCTTTATTTGGCTCAGAGTGGCTTTAAATAGGTAATTGCTAATGACTGTTAGTGTGGAAAGCGATTAAAATCTCACTGACGAGTCCAGGTTGGTTCTGAGTATCAATACCCTGCTTTGTGTCCATATGTTCATATCATTGTTGTTGATTTCAGATTGATTATATCAATCCTCGACCTTAAGACGGCTAACAATTACTTTGACTATTTGAATATCTTTAAAATCCTAAGAGAAGGTCTAAAATTTGTGATGTCGGCTTTGCAGGACTCGTCTATAAGTTCCTAGAGGAATGCCTTTCGAAAACAGAGAATGTCGGCTAGAAAAGAATGCGTACCATGCATCTTACACACCCTTTTAATCGTATGAGAAAAAACTCTCCTCACTAAGATTAAATTTAGATGAAGAAGTAGTATAGAAAATTGATAATATTGTCCAGTGGAGGACGAAAATTCAGGAAAAGAAAGCAGATTCATGACAGATATATTAAGAGATCAACGGGCAATGCAGAGACATATTACATGTTCTAAAGTTTGTGTCAAGTCATCCATAAAGGTTATTTCAAACCTGCATCTACCTTGTAGAAGGTCGAACGAAATGTCGAATAAAAATTGTCTTAGGGAAACGACTCATATTCCCAAACTATTAAGTATCATTGGCTAAAGGAAAGCGATTCACGTCTTAAAACTCGTCAGAGAACTGAACCGAACCGAACCGGTTTTCTTTGTGGTTTTCGGTTCGGTTTAGCATTTCTGAAAGGAATCCGGTTCGGATCAAAGGCCGGAATAAGCGTTTCGGTTCGGCTCAGAACTTTTACAAATATTGGGTCATCGCTGGCCCTTGAACCGTTCGACAGAGGTTTTCAAGCTGAACACAAGTCAATTTTCAGAATTTCTCTAGCACGTAAAGTTTTTGAGAAATAAATGGTCAAAGTTGTTAAAAGTGCCTAAAATGGCACTTTTCAAAAACTTATTAAAAAGCCATCTTTAACGGAATACAAATTTTGAAAATTTTTTTGCATAAAGGGAACTATAATCTTTCGACGGCAATTAACCAAATTCCTGGTTGTTGATCCAGGAACCATATATTTTCTCTACAATCATCCTAACATAGCTGTGTGTCGGTAGGGTCTTTTTAAAATCAGTGTCTCATTGTTTAAAAATGAATAAATATGCCTATACAAATAGAATGTGGTACCCACGATTTGTCATAGTTGACCATATTACTCCCAAAATCCATTTTTAAGCCTCTTAGACCTTGGTAAGTATTTTAAGGTGAATTTAAGCACTTTTGTAGCAAATATATTAGTTTTAAAACAATTCATCACTGATTTTTAAAAGACCCTACCGACACACAGCTATGATGTTTGGTTGTTTGTTCGGGAAATTATAAATTGTACTTCTTTTTTAATTTATTTATGCTTCCTGGAGCAACAACCAGGAATTTAGTTTATTGCCCTTCAAACATTATAGTTCCCTCTATGCATCTAATTTTTCCAGTAACTCATTCGGCTTAAGATGGCTTTTTAAAAAATTTTTTAAAAGTGCCATTTTAGTCACTTTGTACAACTTCGATCTTGACTTGCTAGAGAAATTTTGAAAATAGACTTTTGTTTAGCTTAAAAGCCTCCGTCGAACGTTATCAATTTGATGCCTCGGCCCGCATGGACCCAATATTTGTTGAACTGTGTAACTTTTAAACATGGGACAATACAAACTGTGTAAAGTTTTTCCCTCATTGCCCCACAGCGGCCACACTAACTGTGTCAAGTACTACAAATAGCCGCTGTGGCGCCTCACGAACTGAGTGAGTGTATTCCACCGCCTCTGTGGCGCTGTGAACTGTTCCACTGCTTAGTTTTGCTTTTACCTTGGTTATTATCTGATCGTTTCCAATGTTGGAGGATCGATGAATATTGCTTTATAATATACACAGCTTTTATTTTTCTGCATAAGGTAATATATATTGGAGAATCATCATGTTTGTAAGGTAAGTTAAGTTTTTCCACATCAATAAGAACTATGCCTAATAGCAGTACGCCATAAACTTGCCAGTTCGGAGAGACAATTCCTTTTAATTACTGTTAGGATGTGGAACCAACAAACAGCAAACATTAAGAATATCAGTAGCGCAACGCAATTTAGGAAAAAACAGAACATACACCTAAAAAACAAGATCTTTAAATGAATAATTTATGTTGTGTTAAATCTATAGAATTAGGTAGGATAAGTCAATTAAAAATCAAACGTCTTGTTTTTGTGACTGGTGCAATATTTTTAAGTATTCATATACTTGTAGCACCAGGAATTTTTGTAAAATAAATCTAAATCTAAATATGTCTAAAACGTTCAATCAATCTACCTCAAAAGTGGTGGGAGCTATGAAGACTTTTCTAATTGCGAGGGGGCAGGAGAATAATCGTACTAAGTGATGCCGAATCGTTTTAGTAACTCTTCTACCGTTCCGTGCTTTGCACTATTTTCTCTGCCGTGCCATCGATTTTTCTTGGCTAACCGATATTTAGTTTCTGTAGATGGCATTTTGGTTATTTGAATATCAATTCGAGTAGTTAAAGTATCTATTGCATCACCGATTGGGCTGGCAAACAATCGATGTATGCGGCCATCGATGTTTTTTGTGAAATTATAGATAAAGTTAAAATACCATTTTAGGGTAAAAGTTTATTATATTTTAGGTCAATAATCTTTCGTCCTTGGTCTGATTAAAGATTAAAATGCGCTCGTTTTCTGATCATAAATGATACTCTAGTCGGGAGAAAATGGTACCCTAGCCTCGACTTTTCTAAAAGATTAGTTTTTAACCCGTTCTTCTGATCAGTTTCGACTCATTTTTAAGTCATTTACTAGTCTTTTTCGAGGCATATCGCAAATGATAGTCATCACTTTTTGATCATCAAAAGGGCTAGAAAAAGACTCATCAATGTGATTTTTGATTAAACGATCTTCCAAATGTTGGGTGGGTCGTTGTGTAGTTCCTCATCCATAGCTTTTTCTGCCAGTTTCGCGTTCGGCGCATTTAGAAACCCATCCTTTTTGAATCGTGGGTCGAGAATAATGGACATCCTGGTGATTGTTCGAGTTTAATACTGAAATAGCCGCGAGGGCAAGGTAATCACTGCCTTCGAAGATACAAAAGTTTCTATTTCTAACCTATCTAACCTATTTTTAACCCTCTATGTAATTTACGGATAAGTGGAAATACAATAGATATTAGTTACCTTCTCGCAGAAATAGAAGTTATTGCATCATGAAATGGGGACGGTATTGGTAAGTTCTTTAATTGTGACTATCTCGTCTGCAGAAAATGGCTGCTCAACAGCGCAGAGAAGAATGAAAAACAATCGATAGTGGTGAGAAACCATCGATGTTATTGAAAAATACAAAACTATCGATGTATCGATAGTACTATCGATCGATTTTCCAGCTCTAATCACCGATTGCCAAAAAAGTGGGGAGTTTTTTGAATTTGCAACATAATTTTTAAATGGATTTGGAAATGTTTTTTTCGAATTAAAATTTAAGGTTGAAATTTTATTATTAGCAAGCATGCTTTTTGCGATTAATTGGTCGAGATCAAAAAGTCACAATCAAATCTTCCACTAAATCTTAGCAAAAACACAGGAGAATGCAGTTTATTTAAAAACCAGGCGTGAAATTAAAGGCTTTAAGATGAAAGAGTGTGACTTGAATATAATGTGGTACTTTAATATGCTAAAGAATCCACTGGGGGGTTGTGCAAAAGTTTATTGCAAAAATGAGCTTAACACCGGGGGTTGGAGTCGCATAACCACCCCCAAAAGAGGCTAAGAAATTGGGGGAAAAAGGAAGACACTTGGTGTTTATTAGATTTGCAAAAGGAGGAAGAGACACAAAATGAAATTGGGGTGAAGGGTACAAACATAAATAGTGATGAAATTTATATATAAATAAAATGGTAGTAAAGACAAAATGAAACCCTCAAACCGAATATGAATGAAGTTAAATGTTAAGTTTTTCATGCCAGGTGTTTTAGAGTTGGGTAAGACACAAACTCTAGAGTGTACGTATGTATGTGTGAGTAAGTGCACTCGTTATAACAGTAAAAAATTAATATTTAATTTAAATTTCGTGTTTTGTGTTTACTCTACAGTTTTTACATGTGCAAAATTACAAAAGCGAAGGATTTGCATCAATTTCTTACCAGCAAAATATCCGCAACAATTGCCCAATTCAAATTCAAAGCTAATTGACCAAAAAATATCAACAAATAGGTGGCTATTGAATTGGACGACACCACCAGACATGCGAGAGTCAACAGCGGTACGCTAAGCAGTAGGCCAAAGGCGCAGATTACCGGATCGACGGTGGGATAGCGTTTGATTAGAAACTGCGATAGAAACGAACCCAGCGGCACGCCAAGCAGACCCGCGATCATTGTTATGACACCAAAATTGAATGCAACGCTAAATAAATTGGCAAAGAAAATTTGGAACACGGTTAGTTTGGCCAAAAAGAAGAAAACAGAAACAGAAAGTAAGTTTGTTTAGCGGTAAGGAATAAGGCTTGGCTAGGCTTTCAATTGCTGTTGTTGCGGTCATCCGTCTGTTCCTCCTGCTTACCAGCAACATATCCGCCACAATGGCCCAGCACAGGTTCAAGAACAACTGGGCCATAAATACAAAGAAGAAACACAGAAATCCACTTGCACGTGGCAGAATCAGAGCCAAAAACACCATGGGAGCTGATATCAACAGTCCTGCAGCACATATATAAGGATCACAGTTCTCGATGCGGTGACGCAATCGTTGCGCCAGCACAGAACCCAGCGGTACTCCAAATAAGCCGGCCATCATGGCCACCAGGCCAAAAATATACGATATGCTTTTGATGACAAACATTAAGATGGTCAAGAGGGCTAAACAAACAAATTTGGGGGAGGGAATTTGCCTAAAAAGTGGTTCAACTTACTCGTCCAGTATCAGATTCTCATTGCCCGGTTGCATCTTCATGCCCAAATGGATGAAGGTGGGTCCCCACCAGGCCAAGGCACCCGCAACAAAGGCCACGCACGTGAAACCCGCCGTGGAGAGCATAAATGAGCGATTCTTAACCAATTCCTTGATATCCTTGGCATAGGTGGTGGGCTCCAGATTTTGTGAGCCTTCGCTTTCACCACGCTCCGGATCCTTGATCAGCAGAATGAGAAAGACAGCAGCGATGCCCAGGATGGGGGTCACTCTTAAGGCCCAACGCCAATTGTTAGCTGCATGCGCGGTCTTTGAGCCCACAATATAGCTGGGGGAGGGAGGAGGAATGGGAAAGATGCGGGTTGATTAGTTGACTCTTGAACTGTTGCATTGGCTGTCAATTGCATAAATTTCAATCATGATCAATTGACCCCCGTTTAATTGAGTTAAATTTCACATCTAAAAATAAATAAATTCAACTTTCAAATGGAAGGAGAAGGTGTGGCCACCACCAAGTCACGCGACTTTCTCACGTCTCTCAACAACAACTTCAATCAGTGGCGCAAAACTTTGCACCCATCGTCTGTTTGCTACTTGATAATGAGAGACAGAGACAGAGGCGGAACCCAGACATCAATTGATAACCCTCCTCGATTTACTTACCCCAAACCGGATCCAACGGGTATGGCAAAATAGAACATGGCCAGCATTTTTGATCTCATGTCATGGATAAACAAATCCGATATTATTGTTGGTGCAATTGTTGAATAGGACGCCTCGCCAATGCCCACCAAGGCACGAAACGTCATAAACCAACCGAAACTCTCCATAAACGAGCCAAGTAATGTGGTGGTTGACCACAGCGCCACGCCCACGGCCATTATCCAGCGACGAGAATATCGATCACCCAAATAACCAAAGACAGGTGCACAAATCATATACGAAATGACAAAAGCCGTCTGAAGTAGGCCGGCACTGTCATTGCCTATGCTAAAGTCCTTTTGAACATCAACCAGTACGCCTGGAGAAAAGGATGAGAAAAGAAGGGGAAGATTAATATTAGATGCTAGTTGTTGAACAGCAAGACTCCGCTAATTGGTTGTACTAACGTACATATGTGTAATGGTTTACGTAAGTGTTAGTGGAATTAGTGCAAATGAGCTAACTCAACAATTAGCACAACAAATCGTCATTGAAAGCACACAGCAAGACTCGAGTATAAATAACTCACCCAGTTCAAAAAGCTATACCAAACAGAAGTAAAGAGATCTGCAGTGATTTGAATTTTCCATCATATATTAAGCTTTTTAAAGTCTTAAGATGCGTATCGAATATCTTTACTACCATTTCGACATAAAATGTTCTTAGCATTGAAAATGCAAGCAAAATTTAAATAATGGTGCTGATTCTATCAACTTTTAAGGTTAAACATTGGGCTGGTACAAACAAGCAAGAAAGTCGGTCAAGCCCGATTATAATATACTCTGTTTGTGTTAAGGTTTGTAAATTTTTTTGATTGGATCAATAAATAATACTGATTACTCAATATATCCAGAAGGTACGAACATGGTCCACTTTTATTATACCCTTGCACAGGGTACTATAAAATTGTCCGGATGTTTGTAACGCATAGAAGGAAGCATTTTCGACCACATAAAGTATATATATTCTTGATCAGCATGACGAACTGAGTTGATTTAGCCCTATCCGTCCGTCTGTTTGTTTCTATGCTATCTCTTCCGTCAGTTTTAAAGCTATCTTTATCAAACGAAGTCATTTGGTACATATACGCTGCACATTTGTCGGAACCGGCAGGATCGGATGACTATAGCATATATCTGTCATAAGAACGATCGGTCTAAAAACTAGTTTTAGTGAGAAAAACTTTTTGGTTTTTAATGGAAACGTCCTTATCATTGGCATATACTTATTTTGTATACTTTTACATAATTCTACAAAGTTTTGTCAAAGTCGGAGTACTATAGCATATAGCTGCAGTACGAATGATCGGTCGAAAAAGAAGTTCTAGTGAGCAAAACTTTTTGTTTTAAATGGGATCGCCTCCAAATTTCGTAATTGTTAGTTTGTTATGATTTTTCATGATTCCACTAAGTCTGGTCTATATCGGACATCTATATACAGGGTGGGGAAACATAACTCCCGTATCTAAAATGAGCGTCATTCCGCTCAACGATAACCTGGAGGGCTGAGCGTGTTCTGATTCGAAGGTTGGGTCTTAAAGTTTTGTTACCTCCCAGTCAGGCGAGATCATGCGGTGGAGCAAGATCTAACGGTCGCTCAGTGATCGCAACGCAGCGGGTATAACCCCAGATTTAGCCCCTTGCGACTTTTTTATGTGGAGTTACCTAAAGTCCCGGGTCTTCAGCAACCGTCCTCGGACTCTTAAAGACCTGAAGACGAACATTCGGGGGGCATCCGCCTGTGGAAAGGGTGATGCGAAACACCCGTAATAGCTTCGTTCAATGCATAGAAAATGGAGGGCGTCACTTGAACGACATATTTTTAAAAACCATGTAAATAAAAAAACATTAAGATATTTCCTACAACTGAAAAAAAATAAACAAACATCTTTAGATACGGGAGCTATGTTACCCCACCCTGTAGTATATCTCCCTTAGAAAAGTATGTTCCGAAAAGTAGTCTTAGTCGGCTGAGCCAAAGTTAACTATCCCCTATATTTTTCTGATAGAACTTTCACATGAGACTCAGACCACTTTTCTCAATAAAAGTAAATAGAAAGTCATTAAAACTTCTTAATAGAATACAACCCAAGAACTAAAAACACAAACATTAGGGTGGATCAGTTATTTTCTTGACTAGAACTATTGCAAAAACGTAGTCTACGGAAATTTTCTAAAAATTCTTTAAAAATTTGACCAAAAACCACAGGTCTGAGGCTTTTGTGACCAATGACTTAATTTATAAGCTATATATGTCTTTGTCATTGGGATTTTAAATAAAATAAACTAAACTTAAACTAAAAATGTCTCAGTTTTACACAGTTTTTATACCCGAGTCTTTTTCTACTAAGAGCTGTTTGAAGGAAGCATCTCCGACCACATAAGGTACATATATATTCTAGATCAGCATCAACAGCCGAGTCGATTTAGCCATGTACGTCGGTCCATCCGTCCGTCCGTCCGACTGTCTGTATGAACGCGTCGATCTCAGAGACTCTAAGAGATAGAGCTACAGGTAGGTAGGTTCAGATTCAGATTTGGAAAATTTTTACCCTTCCCCCTTTAACCGCAATAACTGTCAGAGCCACAATTTTTAAGTTAGAGCCACGTGACTTTATATATATCAACTAGCAGCCCGTCAGTAAAGCTATTTTCAGGTAATTCAGTTTTTCTTTTCCGTCTTGGGGGTGAATTTCACAAATTAAAAATATTTGACCGTATTTTACATACATCGGCTCAAAGCAGAGATTAACTCTTATGCCACGCCGGCGGTTAAAAAAATCTCACCTGACATTTCCGATCTTGGAGGGATTGGCCTTGAACACACATTTTGGGATATTTTTCACCAATTCTCTAAGCATTCCTCTAAAGTTGCATTGCAATCGAATGTACGCTATAATTTTACAAATTTCGCGATTTCAGCACCATTTTCCGCCCATTTCTTCAACTAAGTTTCACTAAAACCAAAAATTTGCCAAATATCGCGGAGTATGCCCCATTTTCCGCCCATTTCTTCTACTTAAAAAGATTCCCGGGCAAGCGTTTAACCAATCCCCAAAGTTTAACGGAAATTAAGAACTTTGCAAATATGGCGGTTTCTGAACCATTTTCCACCTCCAGGTCCATCTCCATGTCCACCTCCAGGGCCACCTCAATGGCCACCTCCAGTTCCCGCACACAAACAAGTACAATGGAAAACTAAATATTTTTATAATTTTGTCAGTCAGGTCATGGCCAACTTTATAATCCAGATATCTTCAACCCACTCAACCTTTACCCGGCAAATGAGTATGCAGTCATTGTTGAATTTTCATGTAGATCTTTGAAAATGAGTTTGACCCCAATCCGATGATAAACAAAAAAGTTGCTTACAACAGATTTCCGACCATTTCCCGACTTTGAGGGTAGATTTTTCAATAGTTGAAAGTCACACTGAACATATTTTTTTATGAGTAACTTTGAAAACGAACTTGGAGCCAACCTCTGGGAACTAAAATTCAACCCATACAACCTTTACCACCGAATTTCCACCAAGGGGGTGAATTTTCCGGAAAATTAGTATGCAGTCATAGTTAAATTTTCATATAGATCTCTGAAAATAGATTTGAACCTGATCGGATGAAAATTAAAAAAGTTCCATACAACAGTTTTCTTTGAATTTTCCACATTTCCCGACAGAATTTTTCAAAACCGTTTCTTAGTACTCACTTTCAGCATAAGATAAAACTACTGTAAAAAATTCAACTTTCTATCGCTTATGGTTTGTCCTGTGCGACGGTCACCAGTCAGTCAGGTTGAACAGTTTTATATATATAGATTAAGCCCAATATCTATCTATTCGGAAAAGTACAATTAGATTGTACAAAAAACACCGAGTTATATACGAATCAATTTTTATTATAGGGGGTCTAGCATTGTATGATAGGGAACAGCCGGGTCAATATATTTATATATCGAGTAGTACTCGCCGAATGCGATTACATATGAGTACGATTACCTAGCTGTCAAATTGGCACCGTGGCACAGCAGAATCGTAGGAATCTCACCGTTTTACTCATTTGATAATTAGTGAACATTTATTTTATTTCTGTTTTGTTTTTGTTTCAAGTAAATGTTTGCTTGCACCGAACATGGTGTGGTGGAAAGTGTGTGTGAATTCTGTGCGGGTAACCTGACCGCCTACGGAACATGAAGTAAAATTTTGTTTCGTCTAAAAATCCAGAGACCAAGTGGCAATAACTTTTTGAAAATGTGCTTCGGTGAGGAAGCCATATAAGACGTAGACTCCCATTTTCTGCACGCAGATCAAGTTTGTTTTAAACATTTGCCACACCTCCACTTGAGAAATTTTCATAAAGATCGGATAAGTTATAAAAAAACGAACACTTAAGTTAAAGTCGGTCCTTCCCGATTTCCCTTTTTACTCTACGAGTAACGGGTATAATCAGCTTTTGTCATATATTTCTGATTTTAAAAAATAAATTGCATAATTCTTGGCTTTTACGTATTTGGGGTCAGCATGCATAAAGTTTAAATGTTAACATTAATGTTAAAGCTCTTTTAATTAACATAAGTGAAGAATATTAAACATTTCTACTACTGAGTAACGGGTATATCGAACTCGGGCGGGCCGACTTTAACTTAGGCTCTCGATTTTTAATTTAAATCTTGTCTGAATACTAAATTTACTTTTTATTTATGTAAATTCTAAAAGATGATGAAATTTCCTTTCACCAACCAGTTTACAATCGATGATATACATTTTGAAGTATAATTTTGGGTTTCAATGCGCTGGCTCGATATTTATTGTGCAAATTTTTTAAGAATTTTTGCTGAAATTGAGCTCGACTGATTTGGTCCACAGAAACACAGTCTAGTGTGAGGAAAAGACACGAAATACATAGCAAACCTCGAAGAAATGGAGTAACCTCCAGTAAATCAGCGACTTAGCAACTTAATTGTTAGCTGGTGTATTTCAAACAAATATAATTTTTGATACACGTTTTTGTCGGTACTAAATCATAAATAGCAATGCGAGCAACATCTCATTTCGACTCCCTGATATCTTCAGTGTGTATGAAACAGATTTGGAAGCCATTCAGAAAGCCCCCCAATTACCTTAGCACATGCAGCATCGAAAAAGGGAAGCAATCCGCTCTTAGGGCGCTTGATCACTTCACTAATAAAGCCAAGAGGCTTGAAAAACGCCTTAGATCATAAAATATGGTTGCTTAAACCGCAACATTGATTGAAATGAGTAAGCAGACAAACTGGCTGGACAGGGCACGATAGAAATACCCCCGGGCCTCTTACGAACTATTCACTTGGAACGAAACCTGGCGCTTTAGGTAGATAAACATTCTTCTGCGCCAAAGTAGAGAAATGATCTGGCTTCTGTTCGGGGGCCTGCAGCACACCTCACAACGAATTCTGTAGAAACCGTAGGAGTGAGGAAGAGAAGGAGACTCGAAACATTTGGTTTTTTCTCTTTTTACCTAAACTCTTAGAAGTATCTGATATAGAAGCCTTTATACAGTGCTCACAAAGGTTCATTTCGGAAGGAACCTCCTGCGGTTTTTAAGGGGCCCACTATCTTAGCCTCAATGTATGAGCGACTTCTCCAACCTAGTATATGTAAACCATAAAGGAATTTCGTAATTCTTCTCTCCATCTGTCAACTGTTACTGCTGCTGTTTACTAAATTAAATACTTAGCAAATTCCACTGAATTATATTCATCTTTTCAACTGTAGAAAACGTGATAAGCCCCAAAAATATTTAAGCTATTAAAATTTATTTCCGTTTCATTGCATTTGTCACTAGCAAGGCACGTTCTCATCATCATCAATATCAAAACATTGGCATCGATTTTTAAATTTTCATTAGCTAAACGGATATGCAGGCCATTAATAGCCCAAAACGACCTCAGCCAATAACTGTTCAATAACAAATAACGTTATTTCCTATAAGCAAATTAAAAGCTTAGCTTTTCTGCTGCTCATCTTGTCCGTACATTGGCCTTTACCGGAGCCAAAAGCACACCAAGAGAGAAGTAGAGAGATCAGTCTGAGGCCGGCAAATGCATGGCCAAAGTGTGCTCAACAAGTTGTATGGCCAGAGCCGAACTCTATCAGGCCGAATGGCAAGCGAAACGTGGCACGAAGTGCCTGCCAGCCAAGTGAATCAGCCGTTTGGTTTTGTTGAATTATTTCATTTTCTGGGTCTTTTTGCGCTCATTTCGCTTTTGAGAAATTTATCGTACGATGTTTTTCCACCAATCAGAGCGTTTGTTTGGCTAGTGACGTAATTTGTTAGGAGGACGCCACGCGATAAAGAGTGTGATGATGATGATGATGTGGGGTGTGCTGCAGTGGATATAAATACACACAAACGTACTAAGTATGTATGTGAGTAAGCGGCATGTTGTTGCCGGCTTTGGAAGAACCAACTTTAGAACCTGTTTCCCTCGCTCTCTCACTCTCTTTCTGTCTGTGTCTTTCAAGAACCTGGACTACTCTATAGCAACCCGGTTAATACTCATTACCATGAATGAAAAAGTGATTGTGATTTGGTGACGTGTTGGCCTTGAATATTGGCCACGGCTCGTCTGTGCAACGTCAGCTACAAATGCCAGTGCCAATGATTTTGGGAGACTTTCGCTGCTGCTGCAAAAAGATAACTTTCTTTTTATTTCTTTCTTTTTTGAAAATTGCTGTAGGTCAAGAGAAGCTAAACAAAATATTTAATCAACAAATTGTCTACTTGCCTAAGCTAATCCAATTTGCAGGTCATTGACGTAGAATAAAGGAAAGAATGTGACAAAATGCCAAATGTATTTCAGAGTGTGCAATATGCGCGTTAGTTGCATCGGATGTTCTGGCCATTTGACTTGACTCGAACACAAATTCTGATTTGAATTTTTAAAAAAGGTGAATTCAATTTGAAATGCATTTTTACATTATACTGTAACAAAACGAGTTCGAGTAATTGGTTGAACCGGACATAGTCCAAAAAGGAAATACAAAAGTCAAGAAATGCCAAATATGCAAAACGAAATGCAAGCAAATTGAAAAACAATAACGTAAATTTATACACATGATTTGAGCAAATAAACATGATAAAAGTGTTTGCAAATGAAATTTGAAGCTTAAAGAAACGGAAAAAAAATAGAATTTTGGTTATTACAGCAGTTTTTCTCATCTTCACAACAATTAACGAAAACGGAAAGTAAACCTGAATGCAAAGAAAAACAAAGAGATTGCACCTTTCTGTGCATCAATTTTGCATAATTTTGTACAAATTGTCTACGATTCTTAAAATAAAAACAAGTAAGAAAGTCGGTCACCTCCTCTGTACCTCACAAAGTTTGTGTTAAGGTGTGTGAAGTGATGCCCATCGCCGTTGCGGACGGTGCTGCCCATCATAATTGTTTGTTTTGCCTATAACTCGACTACCGTTCATCCGATCTTTACCATTCCTTTGGCGGTTCTATAATTATTTCTGATTTACTAAATGTACCCAAAAGGTGTGAAGGTGTGGGAGACTTGATCTTGAAACTTAATCTGCCTGTAAGTAAAAGAATTTTTTGTCCCATACATGTCAAACCTCTATCACTCACCATCTCTAAGATCTGTTTGTTCATAAGCACAGACTGACGGACGCACATGACTAAGTCGAATCGGCAGTTGATGCTGATCAAGAATATATGTATATATTTTATGGGGTCAAAGATGCTTCCTTCTGGCTGTTATATACTTTTGCACAGACTTAATATACTCTGTGTACCTTTAGTACAGAATATAAAAATTTGGAATTTGATATAATGGAGGCAACGATTCTTCAAAAAAAAAGAAAAACAAGTTCATAAATTGGATTAGTTGAACTTGAGACTAAAATGTACTTAAAAAAACCGGCCTAAGTAACTCAATTTTAATTTTTATAAATAATTTTTTAAATCATAAGTCTCTTCAAACAACTTTCCATTTAACTCTTAAGTAGGCTATCCATACACGAATTTGTTCGGTTCGACGAAATTCTCGTCGTTTGTGGAGCTGTTCGAACCAGATTTTTGTGTCAAACACCTCCACTAATGACGAACATTTCGTCAAACCGAACAAATTCGACGAACGAATTCGTGTGTGGATGGCCTGCTTTACGTCTAATTGATATATGGCTTACAATTTGACAATTAAAGTTCTAGCAAAGCCAGTTGTAAGCGGGTCTGCAAGCCCATTAAACTACTTCGATTTGCGGACCTTCGATTTGCGGACTCGAACCAAAACTTACCAATGCAAACTGGGACAGAAAGAAAACTGACAGGCAGAAATTCAAAAAAAAGGTGTGAGTGTGGCTAAAACTCATGGTCATTATTGTGTTGGACTGTTACTATATACTCGATACTCCATGCGATACCAAGTATTCGATACTCAGTACTCGATACTAAGTACTCGATACTAAGTACTCAATACTACGTACTTGATACTCCGTATTCGATACTCAGTACTCGATTCTAAGAACATTATACTAAGTACTCTATATAAAGTACTCTATGCTAAGTACTCGATACTCAGTATTCGATAATAAGTTCTCGATTCTAAGAACCTGACACTTAGTGCTCTATACTAAGTACACGATACTCATTAGTCGATACTTAGAACCAGGGATTAATACCGGTACCGGAACCGTACCGAAACCGTTCAAATACGGCATCGGAACCAACAAATTTTTTGGAACCGATACCGTTTACCGTTATTATTGGAACCGATAGAACCGGAACGAAACCGAAACGTTGGTACCGGAACTGTTTAGGTTTTTTTACCTTCATAATTTGGGTCAGATGTTTGTAACGCAAAGAAGGAAGCATAAGGCGTCCTTTACACTATGTCAAATTTTCTTGTAACTTTTCTAAGAAGGCAGAAGACGTATTCGAAACCATCAAAATATTCTAAAGTGGTGGTCAGAGTGCTCCACAAAGTTCGCAGAATTGTATGAGATTTCAAAATCTCATTTTCTGTTCCAGCTACTCAAACGACTGAAACTTTTATGTTAAATATTGTTTCTTTATGTTACAAAGGAATAAAATGATTTGGACTTATCTTAGAATTTACTTTTTACAATATTTAAAAATTTTGACTTATACCGGTACGTACCGGTATACCGAAATAAAAAACTGGGTACCGTATCGAAACCGAAAACAGAAATAAATTAAAAACCGAAATAGAACCTTTTACCGAAACATTCATTTCGGGTCGTACCGGTACCTGTACCGGCACCGAAAATCGTTTCGGTATTAATCCCTGCTTAGAATTTGCCTTTAAGTACCCGCTACTGAGTACTCAATACTAAGTATCCGATTCTTACTAATCGATACTAAGTACTCGATACAAAGTCTGAGTACTCGATACTCTATACTCAGCACTCAAAACTAAGTACTCCGCCTTCCCCTACACGACCACCTTGAAGCCCTAAACAGCACCACAAATATGTAAGTCAGCGTGACGCTGACCCTAACGGAGTTCCGGAGTAAAGGAACCCAAAATCGAGTTATGGTGCGATACCTGCACGGCGGCTAATTTTTGACGGTTTCTGGTTCCTGGTAACTTTTATAAATTTTTCTTGTGTTACTTGAGGTACGAAATAGAATCCATATTAGGTTAATTGAATTTGCATAAGATTGCAAGTAAAAGAGTAATGGAAGAAACGGACTAAAAAAAACTTTATCTTTTTTGGACCTGGAAAATTTAGGTCAAACTATGTCCGGCCACAGATTGTCTTTACATCATGTCATACTTTATATCGTAACGAAAGTCACTAATTCACTTGATTTCGTTGTCGGATACTGTCAGATGCGAAACCAAATTTATTTTTAAAGTGCTCATATTTGTTTGGTAATTCATATTCTTTAGCAGCTACATATACAAATTGACCGATCTTAACGAAACTTGGCTTAATATAAAAATAAGCGTGTACCAAAAACTTTCCTGGTCGGACAAGTTTTAGGAGTACCCCCTATGGAACTTTCCCTTCCCGGCCCTTCTCTTTCTTGGGCTGCTCATCGATCTCTTGATCGGAAAAATATTGCCAGAAATAAGATTAGAGGACCTAAAAACCTACGAAACTATACCACATTCGATTTGTTAAGATTTTAACCCCTTCCCACTCCATACAGAAACCAACCTACTGATCGTAAAAACATTGTCAGAAATGAAGTCGGAGCACCCAAAAACCTAAGAAAAGATACCACATTTGATTTTTGCTTTGTAAATTTTACCCCCTCCTCCCATTATAAGTCAGCCCCATTGCCAATGATCGGAAATATATTGCCAGAATTTAATTCAGAGCACCCAAAAACCCCAGAGTACTGATTTTGTCACGTCGTGAATCAAAGACAACGACGTTATTGGTTTCTTTCCCAGTGTGCAATAGTTAATGTTCGAACAATTTAGGTTCCAGGTTTTTGGGAGAAGGTTTTGGTTTGAACCTTGGATCAGCTCATGGTTTACACAAATTTTCAGAAAAACAAGTTTAAAGGCCTTATCCACTGAGACTTTAGTTTTTTTAGTCAAAATCTTTTAAAGTATGTTTTAGTCAATTCACTATCTATCTAAATTAGAACCTTTGGTCATTTAAACCGGTTTGATTAACCGAAAAATTATGTTCGGTCGTTGTATAGGTTGGAAGCCTTTTAGAAAGGAGGCACTCCAAATTATAGCCGATCTACCGGTTAATCAACCCGAAAATAGTTTCGGTTTAATCCTAAGTTCTAATAATGTCAATTATCGCTTTATTATTGAAATACTTTGGTAAGCCTGAAAATTTTGAGGAAAACTTTCGTTATTTTCTAAAGGATCTAAAAATATATTTTTATAAGTGGCGCTTGTATCGCTAAATTAAAACGTCTTCCAATATTTTTTCGTGACAATTTCGAGGATTTGTCGTACAGTACAGAATAGATAACCACATATTTGCTAGATTTCTATAATTTTTATGAATCGAACCGTAAGTTTACGATCGGAACAGGTTTAGGTTTCACTTTTGGTTTGGTTTAAGGTTGAGTTACAGTTTAAAAAGTCGAAATCCAGGGTTCAATCCGGTTCGGTTCATAACTGGTTAAGTTTAAGCAACACATACTACCTAGAAAATATTAGCTTGGCACTTAAATAATTTGATTTATATGGAAAAAGTTAAAAAAGTTAAAATTTTGTTGAATAATTTAAAGAATCGAACAGAAATTGGAACAAAAGGTAAATAACTTCACCTTTACTATTATGGCTCGTATTTAATTTAAGTATATTTGCAACCAAAGGTTTCTGTATTGATTGGCTACTTGAAGGTGTTAAAACCTTTCAGCTATTCTACGAGTTTATTCTACAAAATTTACATAAGCAAACATTGCACTTTTTTAACAGCTTAGCTTAAGTGCTAAGTAACAATTTGTTGTTGAATTTAACGATTGTTATTGTGCGTTGGAAAATACCCTTATTTCGTAATCTTATTGCCCATTTAAATTCTATCTAAATTTGGCGCCGGACAATTATTTTATTTAATTATTTTTTTTTACTTCAATTTGCCTTGGAAAATGGCCAACAAAACATTACGTAGGAAAAATACCAAGCACTGATCTACATATTCTTTGAGAACATATAGACGGATTTTGTTTGGCATACATATTTCGTTTGACCAAAATAAATTTAAAAAGCCATACATATACATGTTTGTATCTAAACTGTCTTAAGATGAGCAAAGTTCAATTTCGATGTAAACAAAAATTTTGTTTTTTAGATAATTAAAAACTTAAGTCAAGATCAGGTGTTTTACGCCTCGACTGCGTTTTAAGTGTGGCCGGGGCAGAGGACGGAATTCGCTAAAGGTCGCTTGGGGTCTGAAATAATAATGAAATGCGCGTATAATTGAAATTGAAATGGTCAGACATCAGGCGATATGCAAACAGCTGTCCATATACACAATGGATGAGTACATATTTATATTGGCCAAATGGTTGGCTAACAGTAAACGTTGATTATGTTAATGAAGATATATTTTGCAAAAGTTCGCTAAGCAGAAGGTTAAACGTAATAAATTTTGTTTTGTTAAACAAATGCAAGACACGTGGCTGTGCACACCTGCAGAGGCCAGAAATGCAATACATATACATTGGGGAAAAAAACAAAAACAAATACTAGAAGTGTTGATAACCTATCGCAAAACAAGAAGAGGCAACTAAAAGGTATTGAGCATGTACGGGGGTAGTTTGAAAAGTTGAAACATTGTAACTGTTCTAGAAATTTCTAGAGATTTTCGTATAAACAATTTGATTTTGAACTAAACTAGGAGAGTTTATATGTAAAGTGTCAAGAATAATGTCGCCTACTAGTTTATAGGGAACGAAAACCGTACGCCCTAAACATACTTGGCGCTGACACGCTTCACATGTAAGGGCAAGCAGTTGCAGTTCGAAACGAAACCTAGAGATTTCTGGGACACCCCTGATAAAGTAACATATAACAGAGTAAATTGTGAGTTTATCAGACACATCGCAGCTATCAGGAAGATGTGAAATCGGTCGGCATTAAGCCCACTATTTGTTTACTTTTTATGTATTTATAGACTACAGGAAAACCCTTCACGAAAACAATGAAATGTTGTAGAAATAATTTGATAAGAAGTGGTTAACTGAATTAAGGTCGTCGCGTTATAGATTGACAATAAAGTCCATAGAACCTTAGCACAATCATTGCATGAAAGTGAGTTGTGAGCATTGTATCTGTGCTAATTTATACGATTTCACATAACTATTTGCTCATAAAAAAGCTATCTCAGGTTGCCGCAATTGCTGACACTTTACCATAAGCGCAACCGTGTGAACACTTGGCAGTGTTCGGCAATGTTCAAACGTAATTCGAAGGTGTTATAGCGCCATGAGTCCACCAGACACCAAAGGACAAGTAAAATTAGAAAACTTTTACGGAATCTTCACTAAAAAACGGCACAAAGGTTATAATATTTACATCGATTACCTTAAAATAGGGTAAACCGATTAACGGATTCAAAGATACTGGACAATGCCACCATGACAATGCACCGAAGGAATCGTAAGTGGAAAAAAATGGATAAGTTTGGGCAACGAACTTCTACTCCATTCAATTATTTTACAAACTTAGATCCCCAGAGAGAATGTTTCTGTTTTTTTTTTGAAGGGTAGGTAAATAAATTAGAAAAAGAAGATTAAATTAGGGCCAATAAGCTAACAATTTACTCTATTATTTATAACCCCGAAGTTCACAAACGAGCCGAGTTGATATAGCCTTGTCCGTCTGCCAGCGGTTTCTTTGCAATCTCTTTCCTCATTTTTAACGCTATCTGTCCAAAACCAGCCGTTTCCGACCGTTAGATTAAGGTTCTACATAAGATAATGGTTTCTACGAACTGTATGGAGAATTTCTCTCTTACTAACGCAGTTTTAGGAGGTTCTTAGAACAGCTGAATAGATTACAGTCCACTGCGTGAGTCTGACAGTTAAGTAATTGGATCATCTATGTAATGCACTTAATGATGAATCTAGTCAAAATGGCTGTTAGCCGGCTCAAAGTAATCAGTGATTGATTATAATTCAATAATCAACAGAAATCAACGAAGATTATATATGAACAGTAGCAGTGGTCTCGTCAGTAAGCTTCAAATGCTGTCACACCTTCAAGCCATTTGCAAATTCATATTTATACATCGACCCGGAGAATAAGAACTTGAGGATTGCTAGAAAGCTAAATTCTTTATTGTTGTTAAGCTCCATTTCTAGGGTTTGCAAGGTATGCAGTGGTTGTTCAATGTATCTTTGTTGTTGTAGCCACTATTTTGAATAACTGAGAGCTTTTCCCAGAGTTTGCCTAAAATGTGCCACGATTTCTTGTGTGCATTTATTTAAATTTATTTATTTATTTATTGTTTGTTTAATAGGGAAACCGTTAAGGTATTTATCAGGGATGCAATCTACATAAAATAGGTACTGGTTCGGTTCAGTGGTTCACACAGTTTCTGAACCGCCGGTACGGTTCAGTGGTTTATAAATTCATATTATGAAATACAGTCGAACTTCTATATAGCGAATCTCAAGCGGACAAAAATAAACTTTGTTATATAGAAAACTCGTAGTATAGAATTGTTTGAAGATTGAACGAAATTGCAGTGTTTTGGAAATTAATTTGATATAAAGAAATCTTCGTTTTACAGAAGTTCGTTGAAGGGGAGTTCGACTGTATTATGATTTCTGTCGTACTGTGACTTTTCGCACACTTTGGAAATTGAATTCCTATAAACCATTTGAGAATCTTTTATGTAGGATTCGTCTATAAGTTCTAGGAATGCACTTCGAAAACGGAGAATGTCGGCATGAAGATAATACGTACTATTTATCTTATACACCCTGTTGATCTATGAGAAAAAACTCTCCTGGATAGGATTAAATTAAGGTGAAGAAGTACTACAGAAAATTGAGAGTATTGTCCAGTAGAGGACGACAAATCAAATATCAACTTTCAAGAAAAGAATGCCGACTGGTAACAGGCATATGAAGAGATCGGCTGGCAATTGCAGTTAGCATAAATGTTGTATAATTTGTGTCAAGTCATCCTCCTTAGGATCAATTCGGTTTATCAGTGGACCCCTTAGTAGAGGTAGTAAACCGAAATTAAAAAGTATCATTGGCTAGAGGAAAGCGATTCACGTTTTAGAACTCAACAGAGAACTGATCCGAGCTGTTTTTCTTTGAGGTTTTTAGTTCGGTTCAGCATTTCTGAAAGGTTCGGTTTGCGGTTCAGTTTACCAGCTGGAAAAAACGGTTCGGTTCGGTTCAGAACCGGTTTGCATCCCTGGTTTTCATCACGGCGAGCCATTCCGTTTTGTATCTAAATATGGGCTTTAGCGACCTATTTTGATTTTAGTCAATGATGAATCTCTTATATGACCATTGGGGTTTGGTCCGGAGCAGAGAACTGCAGCGGTGTATCGTAATTTTTTTGCAACCTCAAAAGCACTAACTTATTAGGTGAATTAATGCAAGTCAAAGGCAAAATTTGAATTTTTTATTATCCAAAGAATCCTAGCAAACATTTTAAGAAATTTTTGATCACAGTCGTGTTTTTTTCGAGTCCTCTATCTGATTAAAATAGTCATAAAAGCGCTCGTTTACTGATTATAAATTTGTCGGGAGAAAATGGTACCCAAGCGCAGATTCCTCTTGAAGAGTCGATTTAAACGCGTCTTTTGATCAGTCTCGACTCATTTTTGAGTCATTTGCGAAACTCGAGTCGTTTTTCAATTAATAACATTTTGAGTGTATGCATGAGTCATTTTTGAGTATTCTTTTAAACGCACATGATTGTAATTTATCTTAAATCATCTTAAGGGCTCGAAAAAGACTCTTCAAGGTGATTTTTGTGAAGGTGATCTTCCAAATGTTGGGTGGGTAAGTCTACGAATCAAAAACCAATATATATATTTTTAGTAAAAAAAAAATTTAAATAGAAATAAATGTTTGGACCTAAATAGCAGTCCAACGGGTCAAGACCGAGCTTCCCTCAATCTCTTGGCAAAGTTTGAAAATGGTTTTCTTGGCTAGTTACTTGACAGCTGGTGACAATTGCTGGTGAAGGTTGTGTAATCTTAAAGAAAGTTTATTTTTATATTCTATTTATTAACTAATCTTTACCATATTTCACTAAGTTTGGTCGAAATCGGATGACTATAGCATATAGCTGCCATAGGAACGATCGGTCGAAAAACTAGTTTTAGTGAGAAAAACTTTTTGTTTTTAATGAAAACGTTCTTATCATTGGCATACACTCATTTTATATACTTTTACACGATTCTACAAAGTTTGGTCGAAATCGGATGACTATAGCATATAGCTCCCATAGGAACGATCGGTCGAAAAACTAGTTTTAGTGAGAAAAACTTTTTGTTTTTAATGAAAACGTCCTTATCATTGGCATACACTTATTTTATATACTTTTACACAATTCAACAAAGTTTGGTCGAAATCGGATATAGCATATAGCTCTCATAGGAACGATCTGTCGAAAAACTTGTTTGAAAGAGGGAAAACTTTTTCTTTTTAATGTAATCGTCCTTTTTATTGACATATTCTTATTTTATATACTTTAACACATTTCTACAAAGTTTTATCAAAATCGGATGACCATAGCATATAGCTGCTGTATGAATGATCGATCGAAAAAGAAGTTCTAGTGAGAAAAACTTTTTTGTTTTAAATGGGATCGCCTCCAAATTTCGTAATTAACAGTGTATTATGCTTTTCCATAATTTCCAAGTTTGGTCGAAATCAGACATCTATATAGTATAGATCCCATAGATAAGTAAGGTCCAAAAAGTAGTCTTAGAAAAACTTTTTAGTTTTCAATGGAAGCTGCAAGGAGCCGAAGTTAACTTTCCCCTATTTTTTTCTCTATATTCTATGTATTTCATTTAAGGCCTAATTTTTGTAGAAAACATTCTAATTTACCAACCTGTTTATCTTAGCTTAGTTTTCTTTCTACCACTCGTAATATGAAGACTTTAGATTTGATTCTTGAACCAAAATATTCTAATAAATTTGGTTTCAATAGTTTTGAAGTCGAAACATTTTCCACCCATTTGGGTTTCGGTTCAAGAGGTAACGAACTGAGAAGTTTCGGTTTATGGTCCACTTTTGGAGTCCCAAAGACCCGAACCGAACTGGATTTGCAAGGTCGCTTTACAATCATTTTAGTAAAATTTAAAAAGTGACTGTCTTGTCAAACTGCCCCCGTGCATAAAAACGTGAGGTAAAGATGATTAAATAATTGCAAAGAAAATATAAATATATACAAAAATTTGGTTCAACGCCCACAACTTGTTTATGTATATACATATATACATCATTTAATGTATGACTGATGGAATAACTTGTGTTTTAATGTGTAAAATGTTATCACCCTTCCACACTGCACTTCCTGTGCCCGCGCGTTTGTCATATGTTTGTTTGAGCCCATAAAAAACTGATTAAAAGTCATACGATACATTTCTTTTGTCAGTTCTTCCCCTCCATTAAAGGGCTTAGTGAAAGTAATTGGCAATTATGATTACGAAATTGATTAACATATTAATTAACAATCAGCTGACCTAAGCCCCCCTTCTTAACCAGTGCCCTTGCTTGGGGCTTGCCAATGTCGAACTTCAGCTGAAACAGCACATTAAACTCCAGAATTTTCTCCCCAAGTTTAGTGTTGCTTAACTCGTAAATGAATGGAATCTTCGAACTCAATCTAGGTGCACATCAGGCGACTACTTTAACGTTTATTTACACAATCCCGTAATCGTAATCGCACTGTAAACAAGTTTTGCCATTTTATTTATTTTCTACCCTTATATGGCACATGATTCATGCCGCAATCGTATTACTAAATATAAACAACAACACATTATGGTTTATGCTAAGATCCCTTGAATGAAGTTTTAGAAAAATTTATACGAGTTCCTAGAAACCTGATGACACTGTCACGAGTTCCTCTGTTTCACACTTCGTCTTTAATAAGTTTTTATCATAAGATTATGCGAAATTCGAGTTCAACTTGTTGATTGATTGCCCTCCCCAGTGGAAATATTTGGGAGAGATAAAAAGATACATACATATGCGCATATGTGTGTACATAAGTGTAAAAATCGTATGATTCAAATGCAAATTGTAGTGTTGAGTCAGAGAGTAGTAGCCCAATGCCTTGACGTCAAGCGTTTTGTTTACTATGAAGCAAGCGCCAGAGTGAAAGCCAACCAACTGAGATGCGGGTCACGCTATTTTTGTAATATTTCCAACTTACCCGCTATGGTGAATCGATCCATATAGTTGATTAGATTGACAAAGCACAGCACTGTGACCGTAAACCAATCTGACCTTCCCACCGATGCCAGGCGGGAGGGTACAGCTGCAAGTGGCTCACCACTACCGCCCACGCCCGGTCCACCTCCACGCAAACGCTCCTCCTCCATACTGTCCGTATCCGAGGGCATTAATGCCTGTGACGAGTAGGTCGCAGGTAGACCCGTTGCCAGATCATTGCTTCCGCTGCTACTGCTGCTCTGGCTCATCGCTGGGTTATCCATAGCGCCCACGCTAGTGGGTAGCGGTTGATAGGATTGTTTTTGATGCTTCTGCGACATTCACGTGCCTTGCACAACTCTTCACACACCCCACAAAAATGCAGCAACAACAACGAATCTTAAGAATCAGCAGCAAAGCAAATACGGCAAAAATATTTTTACACACACACACGCTCGCTCGCACCAACACTAAGGCAAACTAGGGAGCGCCAACAACACGCGATGAAAGTTTTTGCAATATGTGCGTCGGTGGCAATTTCTCACTTCCTAATAAATAATACTTTGGCTGCGTTTCTGTGTTAAATTATTGTAGACTTAACAATTATACACGTTAAATAAAAACGAATGCGGCTAAATTATAAGCATTTGCAGTGTCTCTCTTTGGAATTTTTACTAAATCTTCCGCAACACAACCGCACGCCTTGAAGTTTCTTATTGGACTATGCGTTAACATTGGCATTAACAGCGCTGCTAATGGCGATAAGTGTGCTATCGGCTGGTTAATCGATAGGTTATGTTGCGATACCACTGCTATCGGTTTTGTAAGTGATGGACTTTATTAGTTATCGGAGCAACAGCAATTTTAGTCGTTACAAATTCAAAAATTTTAAAAAGATTTTTGGGATCATATTTTTAAAATGAAATTGGTTTTGATTTTAACACTTTTTCAGGGTATCACCCCCCCCTCGAAATTATTATAGTACTTAAGAGCGAGTCCAATTCATTCTAATCTCAAACATTGGTTTTTGTTTTTTAAATTGTTTATTATACAAATTGCGTTTGGAAAACATGAGTTCTTCCTTACTCAGATCTCGCCAATAGTTACGAATCCCATTTGGGTCGTCCAGATTATGCTTTTTCTCATCAGAAAAAATAATCTAAGTGAAAAATATTGCTTTATAAACAAAATAAAGTTAATATTTCATACCGAGGACCAAGTTGTTTTCCACAAGCTGAAGTCGAGCTATTTTATTGCAGCGTCCGCCAATCAGTCATCCGTGACATGGTTCAAATAAATTGCTCGCTTTTAAACCTATGCGAATTTCATCGCAGTCAGACAACTTGGGTTTTCGTCCAGAGCTATGCTTAACACCGTATTGGTGATAACCATTTTTCGTGATATTTCGCTTACATTAAAACCAGCTTTATTGTAAGCTCCAATTCTTCCCATTTCCTCGTCGTTTAACCAACGTCCGCGCGAAACTAAAATTTTCGAGGTGTCGTAAAATTGTGGGCAAGAGTGAAGTCACTTCACTGAAGTGTTTCATTTCTTTTACAATTTCCTTTTCGGTGATCCGCTGTATAGTCACCATTGCATTGTGGTCGGCCATGTATGGAGGGTGGCCAAAAATACTTTCAGTAGAGATATCGACTTGAAATTTTGTATGTAGCTTTATAAAACTGTAATAGTACTATATTTTACAAATTGGCACCGTTAACGAAGTATTTCTCTCCCTCCTATGCGCCTACATTATAAAATTGAAAAAATACTAAAATAGGGGAAAGTTAAGTTCGGCTCGGCCGAAGTTTTGTATTCCCTTGCAGCTTACATTGAAAACAAAAAAAGTTACTTTTCTATCTTTACTATATAGATGTCTGATATCGACCAAACTTGGATGAAATCATGGAAAAGCATAATACACTGTTAATTACGAAATTTGGAGGCGATCCCATTTATAACAAAAAGTTTTTCTCACTAGAACTTCTTTCTCTACAGATCATTTATACAGCAGCTATATGCTATAGTGGGCGGGTGGCTCAGCGGCTAGTGTGGGCGACCGCTGTGCATGAGGTCGTGGGTTCGATCCCGCCTCGGAACATCTTATGAAAAGTTTTTTTCTTTGAATAAAACTTTACACCCGGCCACACCTCTTTGCTATTGGCGCCAAAATGTAGGTCCCTTTCTCTTGTGCTAAAATTAGAAGCGCACAAGCCAAGAGATTGAGAGAGGCTCGGCTTTGGCCCTTTGGGGCTGTGTCATCTTGACAAGCTTATTTTACTTTATATGCTATAGTCATCCGATCTTGATAAAACTTTGTAGAAATGTGTTAATTTATATAAAATTAGAATATGCCAATAAAAAGGACGTTTTCATTAAAAAACAATAAAGTTTTTCTCACTAGAACTAGTTTTTCGACCGATCGCTCCAGGATAGTCATCCGATTTCGACCAAACTTTGTAGAATTGTGTAAAAGTATATAAAATAAGGACGATTTCATTAAAAACAAAAAAGTTTTTTTCACTAGAACTAGTTTTTCGACCGATCGCTCCTATGGCGGCTATATGCTATAGTCATCCGATTTCGACCAAACTTAGTGAAATTATGGGAAAGGACAGTAAACTAAGAAATACGTACTTGGAGGCGTTTCCATTAAAAACAAAAAGTTTTTCTCACTAAGACTAGTTTTTCGACTGATCGTTCCTATGACAGGACAGACGAACAGGGCTAAATGAACTCAGCTGGTCATGCTGATCAAGAATATATATAGTTTATGTGGTCGGAGATGCTTCCTTCAATGCGTTATAAACATCCGCACAATTTTATTATACCCTCTGCAAGGGTATAAAAAAATTCAATCTCTTATGAGATCTATGACTGAAAAAGTCTTTGCTGGTAATATTGAGGACTTCTGTAGTAGGCTTGCGCCATTGTCTGCAGACTTATTAAGTTTCCGTAAGTTCAAAAAATTCGACGTCGCTTTGTTCTTTAAGAACACTCTGCATAATGCATTCTCGACCGTCCCCGTTTTTGAGTTGTTCCGCATAGTAGTATGAGTATTTTTCTGTAACGTTTTTTGCGGAAATATTTGCTCATAAAATTGAGAAACTTTTGAATATTAAATTATTGTAGATTTCTGCTTCAAGGTGATTAAATGTGTAGGCGTTACTTTCTAAATGAGTTTTTATATTATCAAAAGCATCCCGAAATTTCAGCATTTGAGCTTTTGCCAGAGCACCAAATATCATAAATATACTGCTGACAAAGCTCACACTGATAAAATGTTCCTATAGTAAGATTTTGTAAAAAAAAATAAAATTTAAATATTGAAATATTAAGGAAAACATGAAAAAGCAAAACTAACACATTGCAATACCCGGCAGAGAACGGGACTTGAACGACGAAAGAGAGCAACAAAAGAAAAACTGAAAAACTTACCGTTGCACATAACAAAAACGCTTAAAATAGAAAAAACTTAGACAGTCTTTGACCGATTACAACCAAACGTGCAAAAACGAGCAGCTGATTTTTACAGCTAAGAATCTTTATATATTGTTTAGTGTTTTAAAACAAGTTTCATTGGAGGGACCCTGGGGCAACACAACTTTTAACTTAACTGAAAATTAATGTTTTGTGCTGTTGAACACGGAAAATTACGATGTAAGCACATTTATTATTAAAAACACGTAGAGCATCCAAATGAATACTTTCAAAACAAACTTTGATGTTCATTTTGAAATTTTAGTACACTTGAAACATCTCATTCCTATGGCAGCTACAAGAAATAGTCATCCGATCCGCGCGGCTTCCGATATATTAGCAGTGTGCAGTAAAAAGAAGACTCTGTGCAGAATTTCAGCTCGATAGCTTTAAAACTGAGGGATCAGCTCGCGTAAAAAACAGACTGACGGACGGACAAAGCTCAATCGACTCAGTTCGTCATGCTGATTAAGAATATATATACTTTATGTGGTCGAAAATGATTCCTTCTATGTGTTCCAAACTTTTGGTCAAAATTGTAATACACTTTTCAAATGTTTACAAATACCAGAATTTTTTAATAGAATTTTCTTTGATTAAACATTATAATAAGTTAATTATTTTATAAATACAACTTAATTTTCATTAATATCCATTTCATCCACGCGTCCACGTACACGATTCTTGCGCTTATGTTTTTTGGTGGGTGGCGGCAAAAAACTCTCCAAAAATTCGATGGTATTATGAATGGTATCCGAACTGACATTGCCTATGTAGTTCTTATCAAAATAGACCACGGGAGCTTCAGTGGCGAGCAACTTTTCGCAATTACAACGCTGCAACTTGCTATTCAAAGACTCCACCTCTGCGTAGTAGGTGTCATTGGACTTATCTGGCAAGGAATAAGATATAAATCAGAGGAATATAAAAGATTTAACTTACCTACCGAACAGAGGACGAAAGCATTCCTTGACCTGGATCCATTTATTGCAAAATTGTTTGATAGAACTATCGTTTTTAAGGAAAAAACTACGTGCCGCCGAGTCAACGCGATGTTGCATAAAGCCAGGAACATAAGGCCATTTACCCTTGGCGGCATAGAAGCAAATGATATCTAAGGAAAATATGTTAGTAGTTGAATATATTTCTACGAGGGCTAACCAGGAAAACAATCTATAAACTTTAGTGAAAGAGGTTTTCCCAGCTTTCTTGAAGCTTTAATTCTTCATTATTGCGGAAGAGTCCTCGATATACATCATACTTACAGGGTACATGAAACAGATGCAGGAATGAGCGTTGATGCTCCAAACTGGAGATCAAATGTATGCCACTTGTACGACCAACCACACCCTGTACTTTTCCACTGGATTGTCTTTTAAATGGTATCTCCTCTATTCTCACGCTCTCCAGGCTAGCCTCACTCAAAGTAAGCAGAAATCCTACCAGGAACAGAGGTAAAATACCAAATATCACTTTACAATACAAATCAACCATGTTGACCCAGCGACAGCTAAAATGCAACTGACACGAGTCCTGTGGGATATGGCAGCCATAAACCAGGAAAACCCCTGACAACTTTATTGATTTTAATTGCACTTTCCGTTGACACAAATGACACCTGTCATGGACATTGCTTTGCATGTTGTGACCAATCTAATTGGCCGGGTAATAGGGTTCATTGAGCTTAAAATTTAAACTTCTAATGGCCTGTTCGACTCTTCCAGAAGGTTGCTCCAAAGCTGAACACGCGGCACATTGAACTTTCGCTTAATGGTTAGCCTGAAACCATGGGCTTTCCTATTCTCAAACTGTTGGTAATCGCAAAAACCATTGGGTCGTGACTGGAACAAATCAGCGTTGCACGGTTTGGCCTTCTCCGCGCCTTTGGGTATGCTGCAGAGTAAGTAAAAGGATCGAATTAAAAGCGGATATATTTTTTTCAAATTAAAAACATTCGTATTAATGACTAAAATATTAAAATAATTAAGAATTTTTCATACCTAAAATAAGTCATAAAATTGAAAGAAACCTGTACCTAATTCAGGTAGTACAAAATAATCTTGCCACGCTGATCAAATTTTCAGTTCCTCACACATAGCTGACCACACAGTTTCCAACTGGTTCTATAAATTTCTTTATGGAATGATGCTTTAGTTCTTACATATATTTAGCAAGTCCCGTAGAACCAGTTCGATTTTGGTATTTTGGGTTACTCGCACCAGATTATCAACGGAACCATCAATATTTAGGACCTCTTGATTCTAAAACCCAACCAGTCACCTCTGTTTGTAAAAGGTTCGCTTCAATAAATTTTGTATTTCCCTGTATAAAATTTTACAAAATTTTCTTAATATTTTTAATGGAAAAATACTTGTTAAGTTACCCCTCTTTTAACACGCTTTTATTAGTTTCACCTTTATGTTTGTTTTTATACCCTGTTCCGATTAAAAAAGGGAAAATGGGGATTATGCAGTTGTGCAAAAGTACTTAACAGTTAGAAGGAAACATTTGCGACCCTATAAAGTATATATATTTTTGATCAGCAATATTTCCTTAAATCCGACAATTTTGGCTGGACACAATAATAGGTGTACGGAGATAAATGTTTAAATTAAATCAATATTTCGCTATTTTTGCTCTTGTTTTATATTAAACTAAGTATCTGACAGCTAATAACCGGTGTATCCGCCTTTATTTTTCAAAACTTTCTCCATTCGTCTTCGCATGGAGGATATTAACTTGCGACAAGTTCCAATTGGCATGTTGTACCATGCTCTTTGGACAATATCCCAAAGTTGATTTTTATTTTGACAAAAAGTCTTTCCGACCTCTCTTTTGAGTTCACCCCTGAGATTCTCGATGGGATTGAGGTCCGGGGATTGACTTGGCCACTCAAGAACATCACATTTTGCTCGCGGAACCAATTCTTTACTACTCGAAAGGCGTGCTTCGGGGTATTACCCTGCTGGTACTTTCATAAAAGTGGCATATTATCCTCGTCATATGGTAGCATCACCGTCTCCAATAGATCTTTGTATACGAATATGTCCATTATTCCGTCAATACGATAAATCGGACCAACACCATACCATGAGAAGCAGCCCTATAACATTAGGCTACCACCTCCATGTTTCACAGTTTTATATGTGAACTTGGGATCAAATTCATTGCCTTTTGGACGACGAACAATTCTTTTGGCATCATTTTCAAATAAATATATTTTGGTTTCGTCACTCCAGAGGATATTACGCCATTTTTTCTCAACCTCCAGTCCGCACCAGGTTCTACGATCTAATGCAAATTTGTTCCTCATCTATAAATTTGCCGACAGACGCAAAGGAACCCTGCGAGCAATCCTACCTGCTGGGTTTGCTATTGCCAATCGTCGCCGAACGGTCCGTGATGACACAATATTCCCAATTTTCATTGGTAATCGTCCTGGAAGACTTGGACGAGTCGCGTTTAACCAACTGAACCATGCGATCGTTCGTCTTAGATGATGATTTTCTAGGTGCTCCCCGAGTTTCACCTATTTTTCCCGGTTTTAAGACATTGGTTACGAAGTTTTGAGAACTTTTCATTAACATGGCAATGGATTTATACGTTTTTCCTTCATCTCGGAGTCGTCGAATGAGCCTTCTCTCCTTCGGCACTGCATTGACGCTCACCGCCCATCTAATACAATTTTAATGGTTATTAAGTCCCCATTTAGTTATATTTTTCTAATGCCATACCTCCTGCATCCAACTAATTGTATTTATAAACTACAGGTTAATGTTTTGCTTCATACACCTATTTTATTGACCAGCCGAGTTTGCAGTCTAACCAATAAAACAATCCACAATTTTTCCCAGAAAGCTAATTAATACCGGGAATTCACCCAATTCGTACCGAAACAGTGTGACCATGTTAAAAAAAATATAGCTTCCTTATTAAATGTTATGTTTATATCGATTTAAGTCGATATTGTCTTACATTGTCAGTTACCGCGTGCGCGCTTCCGTGTGTGCGTATGTCAGAGTGTGTGTTTATGTGTATGAAAACACAAGAAGTCAAGGGAAGAGGGTATTTTGTAGTCAGGGCACTCGACTACAGCTCCCTTACTTGTTTTGTATCTAACTGACTCGTTTGGGCTCGATTTTTGCAGCATGCTTTTAGGCTGAAGCTTGGAAAGCATTGAACTAAATTGGCGGGACATTGGAAAATAAGTAATTTTTATGCAGGAACGTGGATGCGACTAACTGAGCAGAAGTTGCATTGACAAAAACTTAAGCTTACGTTAAAAAAAAAATTTAAAATAAAATATAGTTTAAAAAAAACTAATACCTTAATAGCAAATCGAACTAAAAATCAGAAAATTGCTTTTTATTTATATTTTATACAACTGTTATAAAAAGTATACTAACTCAAGGGGGCATGAAATAACGCCAGGTGAAATAAGGCCCGCGGGCCTTATTTCACTCCAAAAAGTGAAATAACACCCACGGGCTTTATTTCACTTTCAAAAGTGAAATAACGCCACGAATGAGTGAGTAAAAATATCCGCGGGCGCTATTTCACTTTTGAGAGTGAAATTACACCCGCGGGCGTTATTTCTCATTCATTGGTGGCATTATTTCTCCTTTGTGACTATAAGGAATATATTAATGAACTGAACGAGAGCGTAAGACGGACGGACAGGGCGATATCTCCTTTTCAAAAGTGAAATAAAGCCAAGCGGGAGTTTTTTCACTTTTGTCATTAAGAAGATAATGATAAGTAAACAGGTTTTTTTAAAGAAAAGGAAAAAAGATGAGTAAAACAAGAGCGAAACAGTTTCATTCGTCTAGGTGACAGATGACTAAACATCCTTATATCGAATATCTTCCATCAATTTATAAAGCCCAGCACTTTCGAAAGTTGGTTTTAAATCTCTAACTAGAATTCCTTTAACCATTTTCTCCGTTCTTTGTTATTCTTTGTTGTTTTTGAGGGAAAGAAAAAAATGTATAGCCTTCAATTAAGTTTGCCACACTAAGGTCATCTGGTCACTTTGACTATCAACACTTTCAGGATCGAATTAAAGTGAGTGAACTTAAAAAATTGTTTAGGACATACTATTAGTAGTATGGCCATTAAGGTTTACTTCTATAAATTTTAAAAGACCTATATAATCTAAATGGTTCCATGTCTATTGATCACAATAATTGATCTTATACCTAGAAACGTTGAAACGTTGGTATGCGGCTTACTGTTCAAAGTAGCGCCGCAGGCAAAATTTTTTTTTAAAAATCGCGCGATTTTTAAAAAAAAATTTTTGTCAATTCAACACAATACCAATTTAAGAAAAAACGGTATTGCAGACTTTCGTTCACAAGAATTCATGATTTCGTTACGCTTATAACGGATTTTTCTCTCTGTGCTATGAAGATCAGTGGGAGGTCGATGCATCTTAAGAAATCAGCGGATCTTTAATTAATTAGTTACTTTTTTATGACAGTCAAATTCTATGAGTTTTTAGAAAAAAGTAATATATCACCCGTGGGCGTTATTTCACTCCTGAAAGTGAAATAACGCCCGCGGGCTTTATTTCCACTCATTAGTGGCGTTTTTCATTGAAAGTGAAATAAGGCCCGCGGGCTTATCACTTTAGGGGTGTAAGCCTGCGGGGTTATCAAAAGTGAAATAAAGCCCGCGGGCGTTATTTCACTTTCAATAGTGAAATAACGCCACACCTGAAAGTGAAATAAAGCCCGCGGGCGTTATTTCACTTTTGGAAAGTGAAATAAAGCCCGCCTTATTTCACCTGGCGTTATTTCATGCCCCCTAACTCAATATGTTTGAATAATTTTCAAAAATTTCAAAAATTTTAAGTCTCAATGAAAAGTAAAAATGGATTGACGGCAGACGGCTTGTTTTCTTCTATTTACGAGCACGTTTTGCTGGTGGTTGTTTTTTTGCTTTCCTTTCTTTTTATACTCTGTATCAGAGGTACACAGAGTATTAAAGTCAATGGGGGTTTAACGTGAGCACCTGCCATTATGGCTTACTCCCAAGGTGCCAAGCACAGGGTTGAAACTTCAACTAACGTCCACAGTGGAACTTCATGAGAAGCCCCAAAGGTACCAATTGGAGCCACTAATGCATGGTCGTGACTCCCTCCTTGGTGAGGAGTGAGGTCTACCTATACCTCTACCGATCTCTGGGTCAAGGCACCCGGTTGACTCGCAACTCCACATCGAGCCCCTAAGTGACTCTACCCGCATTTGGGTGTTAAACCACAGCCACCACAATACTCCCCGAGGGGCCGCACCACAGCCAGACGGAACAAGCTCCCGTGGTACCAGAATTAAGCTCCGGTTAAGCTTCGTGTCTGCAAGGACACTACCAATTTGAACTCCAAAGCAGTTTCGGGTTGGTGACACACGGATAACATTGAACAAAGCTGTTAGGAATAGAGCGTAAGCTGAGAAACGCCAACTCACAGATGGAACAGTATACGCCACGATTCGTGGTCGTGGTTTTCTCACTGGTGGGAGCGAGGACTATTCCTTCCTCTTCCACAGGAAGCGGCTTACAATCATTGATCAGTGATCAAACTGCAGTAAACTGCAGCCACAAAAGGGCAGAGAGTTGAGACCGTCTCTGTGATCCCAATCGCCTGTGGTACCAGAAAAGACCTCTGGTCAGGCTCGTGTACCCAAAAGAAACACTTCCAGTTATAGCACCACGAAGCATTGGGGACTGTTGGCCCCTGATAAACCCACCCGTGGACAATACGGAACTAACCTAGCTCTAATCTAACCTGCCTAATCCATCATCATTCTTACACCCAACCCTCATTCACGCACACATTTAGCTGTCACACAATCTGAACTGTCAGACGCCGTCTGGAAAATACAGTCCTCCCAAACTCATTCAGCCTATTGACCCTATCACTAGTGGAGAGCACTTGACTTACGTCAAACCCGCCACTAACCTGAACCACACCTAATGCACCAAGATCTCTGAGATCTTCATACAGCGGACACTCACATAGAACATGTTTCCATGTCTCTTCGCGCGAGCCACAATGGCATTCCGGACTCTCACTAAGGCGCCTCATATGCATGAATGCATTGAGGGAGCCGTGACCAGTCAAAAGGAACCCAGAACTAAGGTTAAAACCAAAGTCCGGCCGATCGCGGACAAACGTGACAACACGAATGTATTCGTAAGTAGTCCTCCCATTCATATTAGTATCCCATCTGACCTGCCAGTCAGACAGAACATATTCTGTCTGCCCTAAGCTCTCCACATCCCCATCAGCTAACCATTCATTCTGCAGCAATGACAGCCGCCTCTTGATTTTGAAGAGTATGGCTCTACGATGTACCTCCAAGTCCAGAGGAGCTGCTCCTAACAGTACCTGCATTGCCTCAGTTGAGACAGTGCGGCACACAGGCAAACATCCTAACATTATCACTCTCTGGCAAGCCAGCACTTTCTTTCTACCAACAGCAGTCGAAACTGCTCTACACCATACAGATGAACCAAATGCTGCACAAGCAACAAAAAGGCCACTGTATATGGTTCGAACCGACCTCCTGCTGAGGCCCCATTCATTCCGCAAAACTCGACGCACTTGTCCAACCACACCTAGCAATCGACTTTTGAGATAGGCGAAACCTCTAACGCATACCTCAAGCTAGCGCCATGGAGCCTTACAGTTGGAGGGCGACTAGGTGACAATCTGCCTTTCAGCAACATTGATACCGTCTTGTCCATTGCAAGGCTGACGCCGACACATTTGCCCCAATCACAAACAGTCCCCCCCACTTCCCTTTCCCTCACCCCCACTCCCTCAAAATAAATATGAGAGATTCCGCATACGCACAACACTTAACTTCTTGTTCGAGCTGCCATATCAGAGTGTCCATCATTAGGTTACAAATAAATGGACCACAGATGGAGCCCTGCGGACAGCCACGAACCACATCCACACTCACACACTCTCTCAAACCAATCTCCAATTGTATCGCATAGAAGGAAGCATCTCCGACCACATAAAGTATTTATTTTCTTGATCAGCACGACGAGCTGAGTCGATATAGCCATGTTCTTCTGTAATTCCGTCTGTCCGTCTGTTTCTATGTTACATCCTCCGTCAGTTTAAAAACTTTGCACGAAATCTTCTGAAACAAATACGCTGCACATCTGTCATAACCGGCCGAAAAAAACTAGTGAGAAAAACTTTTTTGTTCTAAAATGTTTTTAAACATAATCACCATGCTTGAGGATTGTTGACAACCAAGGGAATAACTGAGTTTTTCCCGTGTATAGTGTATAATTTGGCCTTACCTGTTTATAGCAAAATGCACTATGTAATCCACATATGCTCCAATCATTTCGGCCTCCGTGGAATTGCGTTTAAAGTCAGTGAACAACAGTGGACTATGCAACAGATAGATCAAGTCATCTCCATGAACCACTCCATAATTTCGTTTTCTATCCTTGGGATTAAAAACCAAAGCATGCGTATGGCTTCCACTATAGTTAAAGCTATACAAATAAATGGGATACTTGGTGGTATTCACAGTCTGTACATAATCCCGAACAGCTTTGTAAAGTGGTTGTCTAAAACCTCTATCCGTGGTAACCTTGAAAGACGGTAGAATTTTGTATCATAAATGGCCGTGTGTACCCTTACTTACATCCATAAAATCCGACCAGGTCTGTTCGCTTAGCTCATGTTGATTGTTGAAATACTCCTTAAGAATGGTCTTCATTTTCTTCTTCACTTCCTGGTCACTGAAAAAAGTGGGAAACTCCAACAGGCTCTTGAGCAGCTCATCGAATCGTGAACTGAAATCCTGACGCAATCCCTCATCCTCCATAATGGGCACCACACGTACAGCACTCTCCCTAGGCACTCCACCCACCAACCAGGGCACCTGTTGATACTCACCACTGGCCAGCAACTGATTGGGATGTACACTCAGGAAGGTGTCCTTGCTCTCACTGCTCTCCTCCACCACCGGACGATAATTGATTAGATGATCAACATTCCAATACTTTAAGCCATCTCCAGCTTCCAAAAGCTTATTCACATCTATTTCACGCAGAGCATGAGCCAAATCTTTGGTACTCATATTGTGGGATCCCTTTACCTGGCAGAAATGGGCAGTTTTACGAGCTTGTTCCAAAGGGTTGGATCTGATGGCAAATGGCACATTGGCTGTCCCACTAATGCTGATTGCATTACGAAAAAGACCCCTTGATTTGGGACTAAGCAAGTGCATATGCGTGGCCACACCGCCAGAGCTTTGACCCATTAGGGTAATACGCTTGGGATCACCACCAAACACCGCTATATTATGCTTCACCCACTGCAAGGCAAGATTCTGATCTTTTAGGCCAAAGTTACCTAAAATCTGCGAGTCCTGGGTGGAGAGAAAGCCTAGAGAGAAGTTAAGAGTGATAAATGAGTCCTATTCAGTTACTACCCACCCAATGCTCCTAATCGATAGGCCATGGTAACCATTATAACTTTGCCCGTGTCCATGAAATATTTAGGTCCCGTGACTAGAGGTCCCGCTGAGCCACAAAAGAAACCTCCGCCATGTATGAACACAATAACGGGTAAGGAATGACTCGGACGTTTCTGCAAATAAAAGGCTTAACTGAATTTCATAATTTCCCCCAAAAACTTACCTCTGGCCGGTACAAATTCAAGTAAAGGCAATCCTCATCCCCATAGATCAGGGCATATGGCATTAGATAGTTTTTTTGTATGCAATCACTGCGGGAAATGTTGGCATCATAAATGCCCTCCCATTTAGGCAACTCCTGAGGATTCTATTATATAAAAAAATCTTTAAATTAGTTTAAGTTTTTCTTAAATTAAAACTAAAACCTGCCCTAAAACGCAAATCTCCAATGGGTGGCCGGGCATAGGGGATGCCCATAAAAGCTTCAAAACGTTTGATTTGATAGCCCGGCATGTAGGTGCCACGCATGCAACCTGCACTAGGAGCACAGACTACTAATTCATTCGGCTTATCAGGATCAGCCAAAACCAGACTCCATAAGAACCAGAGAATCAGTGGGGAAAACATCTAAAAATAACCTAATTTTTTGTTAAGTTTGTGATTACATTAATAATTCAATCAATTATGTCACTAAGAAGTTATCATTTGAATACACTGAAAAAAATTAATTTTAAAATTGAGTAAAGCCCGATTAAAGCTTAAAATAAGTTCAAAATCCCTGTAGTTCAGCTGGTGTCAAGGCACTACCAGGCCTAACAACCTGATGCATCACTGGGCGTCAGTCGCGTCGTTAACGACAGGTAATGCATCACAGCGCTAGTCCAGAATTTGAAGTAAAGTGTGCACCTATCACCACTCTAACGACTGGTAACGCAGGGTCGTACCGATCGGTGCGATTTCCAGGCATTCCCATACAAAATTCGTTAGGCAAACACTTGGCTGGTGGTTGGTCTGATGGCGAGTGCTCACTACGAAGAGCTAGGGGTTTCGTTAGTACCGCACCGATGCAGCTGAGCTACAGGGATATTCTTCGTTGAAGTGAAATAAATTGTAAAGTCCAATCCAATACATTCTTAAAAAAAAGTGTACATAAAATAAAGTTGGCTTAAGTCTTGGTTTAAGCCCAAAAAATTTAAAAGATATTCCTAAATGAGGTCTCTCTATCAAAAAATAGAGTGTGCGTCGTGGAACACCCGGTACGAGCGAAGCTCTTTACGAGAGATATTTTAACCAAACAAATGGTTGCTGAAATTCCCAATTCGAACATTTAATGACTTTTTTTATACCCTTGCAGAGGGTTTTATAAAATTGTGCGGATGTTAGTAACGCATTGAAGGAAGCATCTCCGACCACATAAAGTATATATATTCTTGATCAGCATGACGAGCTGATTTGATTTAGCCTTGTTCGTCTGTCTGTTTCTATGCTATCTCCTCCGTCAGTTTTAAAGCTATCCTCACCAAACTTTGCACGAAGATTTTTGGTACAAATACGCTGTACATTGGTCGGAACCGGCCGGATCGGATGACTATAGCATATAGCTGTCATAGGAACGATCGGTCGAAAAACTAGTTTTAGTAAGAGAAAAACTTTTTGTTTTCAATAGAAACGACTCCAAACTTCGTATTTCTTAGTTAGCTTTGTTTTTACATGATTCTACCAATTTTGGTCGAAATCGGCCATCTATATAGTATCTATATGACAGCAAGTCATAGAAAAGTATTGTCAGAAAACTAGTCTTAGTTAGAAAAACTTTTTTGTTTTCAATGGAAATGTCCTAAAAATTGGCATTTATTCATTTGAAATGCTTTCACAGCTTTAAAAATTTTGGTCAAAATCGTTTGACTATAGCATATACAGCAGCGGACATAGAAATCCGGACACCTAGCCTCTATATATATGGAAACTTTCAACGGGCTTAAAATATGTAAAAAAGGTTCAATCGGTTTGGATGTTTTTTCGTGTTATCTAGTAACTAAATAGTAAATACTATTTAGTATTAAAATGCCACCCAGTATATTGCGTCCTAAGCTTTTGTTGCGAAAAAAACAAAAGTGAAACATGTCGAAAATGACTGAAGCTGATAAAGGTGCCATATTGGCTTTGCGATCGGAAAATTTAAGCCTCCGCAATATAAGCGCTAAAGTTGGCTTTAGTAAGTCTTCTGTCGGGGATTTATTAAAGAATTTTGAAAAAAACCGGAACTCTGAAGCGAAACCATGGGACAGGAAGAAAGAAGAAGACCAGGAAGATCGTATTATAAAGCGCTTAAGCGTGGCCAATCGATTCAAAACTGCAGAAGATATAAGATTCGAGCTTGTTCAGTCGGAAGGAGTCGATATTAGCACTCGAACAGTACGAAGACGCCTTCAGGATGCAGGACTTAATGGGCGCAGACCAGCAAAAAAACCGGTTTTAACCGTTAAAATGCGTAAAAAACGGCTACAATGGGCTAAAAAGTACGAATCTTGGACATTAAACGATTGGAGGAACGTTATATTTTCAGATGAGTCAAATGGTATGTCCTACGTGCGACGTAAAGTCGGAGAAAGGTTCAAAAGTGAGTGCCCACGACGGACGGTCAGACATGGTGGATCCCGTATGGTCTGGGGATGCTTTTCTTACTTTGGAGTTGCAGATCTGGCACTAATTGATGGAACAGTAAACTCCAAAAAGTATCAACAAATTTTGGACGATCATCTTGTGCCATCTTTTGAGGAGCATCTTTCGTATGCCGATGAAATAATTTTTCAGGACGACTCTGCTCCTTGCCATCGTGCAAAATCGGTAAGTTATATTTTTTTTCGAATTTCTTTATTTGTTGTATAAGTGATACTTAAGCTCTTAACTTTTTAATATTTTTTCTTTTTTTAGATTATAAATTTTTTGAAGCGGGTTGGAATAACTTCGTTGGACTGGCCAGGCAATAGTCCTGATTTAAACCCGATTGAGAGTCTTTGGCATATTTTAAAGGATTGGCATATTTTAAAGGTAACGAAGAAGAAACCCAAAACTGTAAAAGAGCTTGATTCAATTGTGGAAAATGTGTGGTACAACGATATAATCGTTGAAATAATCCAACATATAGTGCCGACACGGATAAAGGCGGTCATAAAAAACAAAGGAGGTCCAACAAAATATTGAAAGCTAATTTTTTAAGTAGTATAATATTATACAAAAAACACTTTTTTCAAATAATTTGTAACTTACTTTCGAAATAAAAAAAAAAAACTTTTCAGTTCCTCAGTTTTTGAAAAAGTATCAATAATTTTAATTTAAGATTTAAAAAAAAACATCACTGGAATCGAAATAAGAGTTGTGTTGGTTAGCAAATACATTCGTTTAATAAGTTTCATACAAATTTTCTTGAAACAATAAACACAATTTAAAAAAAATTTAAGAAACGAACATTTTGTTGCCTGTCCGCTAGTGTAGCTCCCATAGGAACGATCGGTCGAAAAACTAGTTCTAGTGAGAAAATCTTTTTTGTTTTTAATGGAAACGTCCTTTTTATTGGCATATTCTTATTTTATATACTTTAACCCATTTCTACAAAGTTTTATCAAAATCGGATGACTATAGCGTATCCATAGAAAAACAAACTGAAAGGGTTAACAATACTTAGGCCTCGCCGAAGTTAACTTTCCCCTATTTTTTCTACTTGAATTGGGGATGCGTTATCTATACTTTTTTTGGTTTACAAAAAGTTCTGGATTCCAGACCTCTTGTTCTCAATTCATATTTTAGATTTTAAGTACATATCGTTTTTAAGATTTTAAGTATATCGATCTAACTACATCACTCCCCATCGTTATAAAAATTTCTACTTTGTACGATAATTTTGTTCGCATTTTTCGAAATATCGTTTGTGCTTGGCTTTCCCTTATTTGATAGTTCTCATATCTTGTTCACCGGTCGTATACGTAATTGCTCACCCAAACTTGAATGCAACAACTTGCTTTTAAAAAACAACCGCCGACTGGACCCCCCTTACTCCCCTCTAAGATTCTCTTAGTTAGCTGACGCGTGCACATTAACAAGGCCATCAGACATGTGTCTGAAATTGATTGCATCCGACTCTGATTCTAACTCAGACAGCAAGTGCAATGAGTTCAATGAAAGAAAGTGGAATGTCTAATCGATGCTAATCTCAGTGTGATCGGAACTGAGTCCAGTACCTGTGGGCTGCTACCTGTTCCAACTGAGACAACGGCACGTGTAGGTTTTTGTTTAAACTGGAATTGTCTTACAAACTAATAAGTTAACTGACTTATCGCTTTGCCGACACTTGGCACACTTTAAATATCCAAATAGACTTAACACCAAAAGGTTCGACTATTCTATGGTAGGTAATCCGCCATGAAATGGAATTATCTACACTCGTTAGAATTTCCAAATAGACTTAACAGCCATTTTCATTTCGTTCATGAATTTTTGTTCATAAAGAAAAGCATGAGTTCTACGGTCACCAGGTAATCCACCATGAAATGTTCAAAAAGCTCACAGTTGTTGGGAAATCATGAACAATTTGTGTTCTGGTGTTTGCACTTATGCTGCTTTGAAATTCCCAAACAGTTATAGCAATGCTGGCATGAGGGAACCACTGGTTCTGCTCTGATGATAGAACCGGGAGGGTCTAAAACCTCTTGTTCAGTTGACCAGCTGATGTTATTAAAGTGAGAACAAGCGGTCTGGAATCCAGAACTATTTGTAAACCAAAAAAGTGTAGATAACGCGCTCGCAATTCAAGTAGAAAAATTAGGGGAAAGTTAACTTCGGCTCGGCCGAAGCTTTGAATACCCTTGCAGCCTCCATTGAAAACAAAACAATTTTTCTAAGACTTCTTTTCGGACCTTACTTTTTTAAGACTCTATACCATTTAGACGTTCGATTTCGACCAAACTTAGGGGAATCATGGAAAAGCAAACTAACAGTTACGATATTTGGAGGCAATTCCATTTAAAACAAAAAAGTTTTTCCCACTATAACTTTTTTTTCGGCCAATCATTCGTACTGCAGCTATAGGCTATAATCATCTGATTTGGACAAAACTTTGTAGAATTGTGTCAAAGTATATAAAATAGTATACCAATGATAAGGATGTTTCCATTGAAAACAAAAAAATTTTTCTCACTAAAACTAGTTTATTGACCGTTCGTTCCTATGACAGCTATATGTTATAGTCATCCGATCCGGCCGGTTCCGACAAATGTTTAGCGTATATGTACCAAAAGACTTCGTGCAAAGTTTGGTGAAGATAGCTTTCAAACTGACGGAGGAGATAGCAAAGAAACAGACAGACGGACGGACAGACGGACAGGGCTAAATCAACTCAGCTCGTCGTGCGGCAGCCATGGCGGCAGCCGAAACGGCCGTCTACACAGCCACAGCTACTGTTCATGTTCAAATGTTCTGGTTGATTATTGAACTATAATCAAGGCTCGACCTTGAGCCTGCTAGCATTCACTTTGATTAAAATCAAAACAGGTTGTTAAGCCCTTATTCAGATACACGGGGGTGTCCTGGAAATCTCTAGAGATTTTTGCTTTGGTTGGTTCGCAAATCGCTAGAGAAATCCGTCGGTGTCCCAGAACTTCAAGAGATTTCGTTTTCTTCGAAAGTGTAGTTCGAAATTCGAGTTCGAAAGGTGTGTGTTTAAGATAATGGTCCTACTACAAAAACAGTGATATATTGCGTGAATTTGTGAATTCGCTATTGGTTGGTTAAGGTATTGGCTGGTTTGTGTATTGGTTAATTTGCCGAAATCTCCCAACAAAATACGAGAGGTTTGAAACCAACCGAAAGAGATTTCTAGGACACCGAGAATTGGACTTGGGTTGGAATTTGGTTGGAAGAGATTTCTGGGACACCGCCGACAATAAAGGAATTGGCTCGCCGTGATGTTTGTTATAAAATCTATTCCCTATTAAACAAACAATAAAAAAAACCTTGGTATTTATGAAAAAGGGAAGCATACCTCTTTAAATAAATGCACACAAGAAAATCGTGGCACACTTTAATCACACTCTGAGACGAATTTCTCAGTAATTAAAATAGTGGCCATAAACAACAGAGATACATTGAACAACCTTCAATGCCAATGCATATACCTTCATATACCCTAAAATAGCGGAGCTTAAAGCTAGTTGAAAGTTCGTGCAATTTGTGCACTTGGAATTCTAGCTTAAAAGCTAGTTGAAATTTCGTGCTATTTGTTCACTCGGAATTCTCAACTAGTTACTCGCCGCCTGGGTAATATAAATAGGTTTTGCAAATGGCTTGTTGGTGTGACAGCAACTGAAAGTGTACTGACGAAGGCTTTGCCATGGCGGCAGCCGAAACGGCCGTCTACACAGCCACAGCTACTGTTCATGTTCATATGTATTCTCTGTTGAATTTTCTGGTTGATTATTGAACTATAATCAAACCTCGACCTTGAGCCTGCTAACATTCACTTTGAGTTATAAAAACTTTTGCTTTTTCAATGGAGGTTGCAAGGGTATATAAAACTTCGGCCGATATACAAACTCTTATGTGGATTCCTCACTGAAGCACATTTTCAAAAAAGTTATCGTCATCACTGAAAATGCAGTTTGCTGTCCTCATTGTGTTACTTTGCATTTTGAAAACATCTGTTCTTTGTTAACAATTAACCAAGTGCCAAGCACAAAAGCGTACAAATTAAAGATAAATTGATAAATAGGAGTTATTTAGCTGCTAGAAACATAACATCTAATGTTGGCAGGGATTTAAAGCTCATTCATGTCAATTTCTTCTCAGTGCTTGAACTATTGCAGGGGCCAAGCCATTGGTATGCCCTGGCCAGCATTTCAACAGATGGCTTGCGGCCCTGGCCAGAGGTCCAACAGAAGGCTTACGGCCTCTTCAGACCAATTGCAATTACATTGTTAGTCTTAACATTCTGCAATCTTTGTGTAATAGCTTTAATTTGTAATAAGTTTATGAAAGCATAAATAGAATGCAAGTTCTAACCATCTGTCATTTCGAGCACCCTTATGTAGTGTTGGAAAATTTGTTAAAATTAGACAAAAATAGTCGCGTATCGAATAGAAACTATCGAAAAATCGAATGGCTAACTAGTAATGCGACTACATTTTCTCAAAATGCACATTTCTGGATGCAAACCGGTTCTGAACCGAACCGGTTTGAACCGAACCGAACCGAACCGCTTTTTCCAGCTGGTGAACCGAACCGCAAACCGAACCGGCTTCCTTTCAGAAATGCTGAACCGAACCGAAAACCAAAAAGAAAAACGGTTCGGTTCGGTTCAGTTCTCTGATGAGTTTTAAAACGTGAATCGCTTTCCTCTAGCCAATGATACCTACTTATTAACTTCGTTTTCCTAAGATAATTTTAGTTCGACCCTCTACCAAAGGGACCACTGATAGACCGAATTGATCCTTAGGAGAGATAAAGCCTTTAAGGATGACTTGACACAAATTTTACAACATGTACTCCTGTAAGTCTACCGCAATTGCAAGCCGATCTCTTAATATACCTGTCACCAGTGTGCATTCTTTTCTTGAAGGTTGATAATCATTTAATCTTAGCCAGGAGAGTTTTTTCTCATACCATTAATAGGGTGTGTAAGATGCATAGTACGTATTCTCTTCTTGCCGACATTCTCCGTTTTCGAAGTGCATTCCTAGAACTTATAGACGAGTCCTACAAATCCGACTTCAAAAGTTTTGGACATTCTTATAAGAATCTTAAAAATACTCAGATGGTTTATAGGAATTCAATTTCCAAAGTGTACGAAAAGTCACATTACAACAGAAATCATAATACAGTCGAACTTCTCTATTACGAACTTCTGTACAATGAAGTTTTCTTTATAGCGAATTAACTTCCAGAACACTGCAATTTCGTTCAATATTCAAACTATTCTATATTACGAATTTTCTATATAACAAAGCTTATTTTTGTCCTCTTAAGATTCGCTATACAGAAGTTCGACTGTATTTCATAATATGCCTTTATGAACCACTGAACCGAACCGAAACCGCGGTTCAGTTAGCTCCAAAAACCATGTAATGAACCGAACCGGCGGTACAGAAACTGTGTGAACCACTGAACCGAACCAGTACTTATTTTCGAGTGGTTTGCATCCTGCTTAAGACACTGTTTTTTTTCGGAGCACTTAAGGGTTCTATTACAGTAAGATAGTCCAATGAAAACACCAGGTGTTTCCATCTGTATTTTTCGAAGCAATTTTGCTTAGTATAATTATCGAGTTCGTAATATGAGAGCTTTGGGGCTAAAAGAGAAAGCGGTAGTAAAAAAAAAGTAGTTAAAAAATAATTAAAAAAATGGCAACTGCGAGGATATGAACATGGTGAGTTGTAAAGCAGGGACGTTGCTGCAGCCGCTTGCTATCTTCGTGTGGCATAGGGATATCTTTCAAAGGCAACGTCGGAAAATGTCTCACACAAAATAGAACGGTTGTAAGGATTGAAAAAAAAAAAAAAAAAGAAGAAGGCGGGCACACAGAATGAAAGCTGGTTGAAAGGAGGAAATAAAAAGAAAGAGACAATATTTTTCCGAAGACTTGGTAAGGTGGAGATAAAATAAAAAAAAATTAAAAGTGAAAAAAAAAAGAAAAGAAAAAAAAAATTTATAAAAAAAAATAATGTGCAACTTATTAAAGTATTTTGTATAGTCATAAAAAATTATATCTTGAACTCAGAAAATTTTATAAATAAAAAAAAACAAAGTGAATTAAGTTTTGTCCTGCTCTCAACTTCAATCATCACTGAGAGTCAGAGAGAGATAAATATATTGATGGTGGGCGCACATACCAATGTCAAAATGTGATTGTGTATTTTGCCGGCCACTGGTTTAAGGGCAGGTTCATGAAGGAATTGAACATACGGTTCGGTTCACTAAATGGTTTTAGGAATCAAACTAACCGTGGGTCGGCTTCGTTTAGCGGTTGCAACTTAGCATAGATCTGTTACTGCTTCCTAACGTTATACAAACGATTACCCGGTTTTTTGAATTCATGGGCTTATGTGAACAAGCTCTTGACTCTTGAAATCCTCCAGGATTATATACGCCAATAATGCGAGAGCCTAGAACTGACCGATTAAATCATTTCAAAATCTTAATTTTATTGTTTAGAGCTGCAACGCCAATATTTTTATTTGGAGCTCCAGTTCGCGGGATTGAACCCCAACTTACAAATGATTTATGTACGGATATTTGAGGTTCCATCTTTTTGAGGAGCAGGACAATAGCAAAATTTTCAATATACAAAATTAATCTCCATCTCTCAGAACTTACAACTAAATTTATCTTACCTAATAAAAAAATGTATGAATTGATCCAAAACGAAGCGAATTCAGTCAGCGGTTTCACATTTTAAATGTACAAAATCATCTTGTCATAGGAAATTTGTAAGCTAGTGTAAATCGTTCAGTGCTTCCAATTATACAAAAGTTCACTTAATAGTTAGAGAATAGAATAAGTTGAAGTCTTTATTTTGTTAAAAATTAATTGCAAATACTCGCACGTAAGTCGTTTTCTTAGGAATGCTGCTTTTCCTCCAATAGTCCGCTCCAGAATTTAACCCTATTAGTTTGAAACTTCTGTCTTACATTCACCTCGAATAGTTCGGGATTCGCTGGCGCATTGGCAAACTCTTGATAGTCACAAATGCCTTTGGGACGTGACTTTAGAACTGTCTCCGTGCATGTGGTCAATGCACCTGAATTTCTGGGTTTCCTGATGAGAAAATATAATCATGAAAAACTTGTTCATCATTGCGTTATGATATACTTACCCATACTTGGCAAAGTGCACAAAGTAATCTACAAATGATTTGATCACCTTGGCCTCTGTGGAATTCCGTTCAAAGTCAGGAAATAGCAGAGGACTGCGAAATAGATAGATCAAATCGTCACAGTGTACTACACCATAGTTCCGGGTGAGATTTGCACTGGTGTAAATGGAGGCATAACTCAGGGGACCTTGGTAGTTGAAGCTGTATAGGTAGAGGGGATGCTTTGAGGTATCCACGCTGCGTACATAATCCCTAATGGCATTATACAGTGGTTGCTTGAAACCTCTGTCTGTGATCAACTGCAAAAGGAGATTAGATTTTAGTTTTTTTTGGAAAATGTTGTTGCTTTAGTCAACCTACATCCAAAAATCCCTGCACAGTTTTGTCATTTAGTTCATGACAATCATCAAAGTACTCGCCTATGAGCAGCTCCATCTTGGCGCTCAACTGCTCTGAACTGAATTCCGGGGGAAATTCCATTAGTTCTTGTAGCAGCTCATCGAAACGTGAATTGAAATCCTGACGTAATGTCACATTTTCCATAATATTAACCACACGCACAGCTCCCTCTTGCGGTACGGTACCCAACAGCCAGGGCACTTTGCGATAGCTTCCCTTGCTCAACAATTTATTGGGATGTACCGAAAGAAAGGCCTCATCACTGGGTGGTTCTATCACGGGCCGATAATTGGTCATATGATCCACATCCCAGAATTTTAAACCATCGCCGGCATTGAGCAGTGTGTGTACCTCTACATTTCGCAAGGCACGAGCCAATTTGGCCGTACTTAGACCTTGAGCCTGCTCCACCTGACTAAGCTCGGCGGTACGACGTGCTTGAGCCAAGGGTTGCAAATTGATGGCAAATGGCACATTAGCCGTGCCACTCATACTGATCACCTGCTGAAACAGGCCCTCGGATTTTGGACTAAGCAAATGTAGATGAGTGGAAACGCCGCCAGCACTTTGGCCAAAGATGGTCACACGTTGAGGATTGCCCCCAAAGGCGGCTATATTACGTTGCACCCAACGCAGAGCCAAATGCTGATCCTTTAGGCCAAAGTTTCCTGGCATGGCAGCATCCTGGGTGGAGAGAAAGCCTAACAAGGGAAGATGATAAGTCTTAAGTAGGCTTCTTCAATTATTTCCACTCACCCAAAGCGCCCAGCCTGTAGGCCACAGTAACCAATATAACTTCTCCAGTATCCATAATATACTCAGGTCCTGTGACTTGAGGTCCAGCCGAACCACTAAAGAAACCTCCACCATGTATGTACACCATTACAGGCAATCTTTGATTGGGACGACGCTGTATTTGTCCACATTAGTTTAGAAATCTTTCAGAGATTTTCTTAGCCACTTACCACAGGTCTGTAAACGTTCAGGTATAAACAATCCTCCTCACCGTAAATCACTGGTGTGGGCAGTAGATAGTTCTTCTGTATGCAATCCGCTTTGGCCGCACTGGCATTATAGATCCCCAGCCATCTGGGCATTACCTTGGGATTCTAAGATAAAAAGTCCCAGCTGGTTTGAGTGGTTAGCCCATTGCAGTTTGGTTTAAACTTACACTGAAACGCAATTCTCCTAAAGGTGGCAGCGCATAGGGTATACCCATGAAGGCCTCAAAACGCGGGATCTGATAGCCCTTCATGTAGATGCCCTTCAGGCAACCCACACCTAATGGACACACCATTGGCCTGTCCAAGCTCAGTGCCAGCCCCTGGTCACAGAGCAGCCAGATGAGTGCCAATGCTAATGGAGTCATGTCTATGAAATAATCCAAGTTAATGAACACATAAATTATGCATAACGAAATTTAATTTATGAGATTTCGGATTCGGTTTCTTTGGGCTTCTCCCCAGCGATGAGGTCAATGGTTATTTTAAAAATTTCCATTAGACGAGCAGGATGGAAACCAGCGGAAAAGCTTACCAACCAATGGAAACAACAAATATAACAGCAGCGGCGGCGGTAGCAAACGTTACACCACAGCGATCGAAACTTATCTGACGGGTAACCCAACCGAAGGTAGCGTCACGACTTTACATCGACTACTATGAGCAGCTCGTTCAGCACTTTCCCTTTTTATCCTATCCGAGCTCTACGATGGGGAGGCACTTGAGCCATTAAATTGCATTTGACACGAGACGATACTAAAGTATACGATTCTCATATAATTTCTTGTCTTCGCATGGTTTGTGCATACAATTCCTATGTACACTGCTCGTCATATAAATAAGAATATGATTGTTATCTGTTAATTAATGATAAATCTTTTCTATTCTAACGTTATGGTTAGCCATAATTGCGAGTTTATGACGCTATTTTAAGCATACGTCAAGATAATACAAATAGCAGGCACCGTTAATTAAACTCGAAAGAGAAATATCCAATAAATTTTATGTTTATCTGTTAACAGAGCTTTAACACGGCAGTAAATGTGACAAAAAAAGTTATGATCCTAATAAAAATCGGAAAAAAGTATAGTTTATGCCAATACACAAAATAAAATTGCCATCAACTTTAGACTAAAACACAATATTTTTCAAAGTTTACAGCATACTTTTTCAAAATTAGGTGACTTAAATCGAATCTTACACAATTACTTCAATCAAGTTAGGCGTTTTTACTTAATTCAAGTATATCTGTACTCGAACAAGGTCTTGACCATGATACAATTAATACAGGTACGCGCACATTTAAAAATGTGGACTGACAGCATTTGCGAAGTGAGCTTGAGAGAGTATGTTAGAGAGAGTGTGTAAGTGAGAGTCTGACAGGGCACGCGCACACAAATTTAGTGTTTGTGTGTGGAAAAAATGATTTTCATTTTACATACTTGATGTAAATCAACATCAGCAACAACACAGTGAGCTGTGCAAACGAAAACCCTCCCCTAAATTTGCCGTAGACAATCGGAGAGAGGAGAGTGTGACAACCTTACACTTGGAATGACAGCAACAGACTGAAATAGTGTGGACCATGGTGGAATTAGTTCCATCGTGGTGTGGACTAAATTGAGAGCACACTGACATATCCGATATACTGGCATACTCTCAGTTAAAGTCGTCATAAACTACTTTAAGAGAGTAAGGCCCGATTTCTCAATGTGCGGTTAGTCAACTTGACAGGCAGTTTAACCGAATTTGCGTATCTCATGCTGTGTGTGGCGCAACCGGAGGAACACACTTAACCGCTGCTCGAGCACTGGTTAAAGTTAACCGCTAGTTCAGTGCCGATAGAATTATCGATATAACTTATAGCTATACAAACAGCTGGCTCCATCAAGAGAGTACAGGAAGAGGCCTAATTACTTAACTGACTTGTATGATGCCACATATGTTCAATGATTCAGGTTGACAAAATCTACATGTATGCTATGATTAGAGATAAAGTTACAGCCTTGACTTCATTTGCGATTCAATTTGTTGTGACGTGGATTTTTAGCAGGACTTGGCGGCGCTCCGTTCTTATGCATGTGGCAACTTCCCACTGCGGTTGACTTCTGTGTAGTCAGCGTTCCTTTGATAAGCCGTGCAGGTAAACAAGTGTCCCCAGCTATAGCTTTTGATTCATCGCAATCAATTTTAATAAATTTTTCGTAAAAATATTACCAGCAGCATTTAATAGCTTTAAAAAAAGCCATAGCAAAAATAGCTAATTTGTTGACCGTGACTGGTCACCATAACGCAGCGATAGGAACTTATCGATATCGGATGAAACTGCTGTTGAGAAAACCAAATCACATGACCGCTTGTCATCTGGAGGAACAAATTTGACCGGCGGTTGGCCAACCGGAACCTTTGAGAAATCGGGCCTAAGTACACTAAGAAAAAGCGGACTCCTTATTAAACCATTTCGTTCATGAATTTATGTTCACAAAATAAGCCCGACGTTCACGGCAAAACACCAGCTCTGGTCACTCTACATTACAACAAAAAATGCGTTCTTTCACAAAGCGAGCCGTTGTTCGGAAATCATGAACAATTGGTGTTCTGTCGTTTGGTTTTGCACTTATGCTGCTTTGAAATTCCCAAGCAGTTAAAGCAATGCTGGCATGAGGAACCCTCTGCTTCTGCTCTTATGATAGAACCGGGAGGTTCTTAAACCTCCTGTTCAGTTGACCAGGCTCCTTTGTGGTGTTGTGTTTGACTAATAAATTTATGCTAAAACATAACATGACCTCTAGCCGGCTTAAATTGCTAGTTTGAATATCATAAATGTCTTAAAATCAGTCACATAGTATAACCAAAATGTTCACAAAAATGTTCGAAGTCTGAATCCAATTTATTACCAAAATGAAACCACGATGTGTTCAAAATAAGACCGAGATGTTCCAAAATTGTTCACAAAATGTTGCCAAAAAGGCATCAAGTGTTCTTAAAACGTTACCAAAACGTTTCTAAATGAAGCCCGAAAGTTCGTAAAATGACCTCAAAATGTTCCAAACTTGAGCCCAAAAAGAAACGTTAGTGAAGATCGAAAAACGGGTCTTAAAATACCGTTCATGAAATGACACCGCCGTTCACAGTTCACGAACAAAAACTTGCGGTCCAAAATGCAGTCCAAGCAGAATTACTTTACTTACTCTACAACGAATGGTCTTGATTTCGGTGGATTTTGAACGTATTTTTTTCTAAGTAAGATCATTTTGTAAGATAAACCTAATTTATAGCAGTATTAAACATGTATCTTACAATATTTCGTAGAATCTTAAGTGATCTCCCAATTGCTAATAAAATACATGAAAAGAAAAAAAAATACTTTCTTAATAATTAACAAGGATGCAATCTTCAGTCACCAAAAAGGTTCGTTCCAAAGGTTCAAGTTCCTCGTACACCGGTTACTAAATGTTTTTTATTAAAGCATGGCTTAAAAATAGTTTCCGCTCTTTTATGTTTAATGTACAATTGTTGAGATACAATTAACCGAGATGTTTGATATTGTTAACCGTTATACAATAGTAGCTCAATATGAGAATATGTTTCAAGTATCAACTGGTTGCAAATCGACATTAACATTTGAACTCGTCCTACCTTGTTCGTCCAACCTTGTTCGAAATAGAAAAAATATCAGACTTCATATTTCCAACCCAAACACCAAATTTCCAGTTAATAGTTTAAGTAAATTTGGAAACTTGGTAAACGTCTAGAACTCACATTTTAAGCCTTTAGACCACTTTTCCAATCAAAACGTGAGGACCTGAACCATTTTTGTAGTGGTTTAATTGGATGGTTCGAAGTTCTGGGAAAATGGTACACAGAAAATTTTACCTTCTTAGCTTAAATAACCTCTGAGAAATGACTCAAAATCACATTTGAACCCGTTCCATTTTTAAAAAGCTTCAAAACCGGTTCTGAAGCAGTAAAATATTCAACTTCACATATCAAACCTATAGACCAAATTTCAAGTTCCTAGCTTAAATAACTACAGAGATATGGCTCTGAACCACTTTTGAACCGGTTCGAAACCGGTTCAGGAATATCTAACTCCATAATTCCAGCCATCATACCAAATTTCAAGTTCGATTCATGAAAAGCTTCTGGCTTTGAATCACTTTTGAACCGGTTCCATGTTTGAACCGGTTCTGAACGAGTTAAATATTCAACTCCCTATTTTCATCCCACAAACCAAATTGCAAGTTCTTTGCTAAAATAGCTTTTGAGATATGCCTCCGAACCACTTTTAAACCGGTTCGAAACCGGTTCTAAACCCTTAAGACATTCAACTCCATATTAACAACACACATGCCAAATTTCAAGTTCTGACCTTAAATAACTGCTGAGATATAGCTCTCAGCTACTGTTGAACCGGTTTGATTTTTGAACCGGCTTTACAGCCCTACAGACCAATTTTCAAGTTCTTAGCTTAGATAACTTCTGAGATATGGCTCTGAATCACTTTTGAACCGTTTTTAGCCGCTTTTTTTCCTGATCAAAATGAACATACTGTGAAAATTTCGTGAAGATCGATTCAGCGGTTTAGGTGCCTATAAGGAAGAAACATACTTTCACTTTTATAAATACACCGAAAAATAAATGACGGGAAAATTTTAAGCCTAAAAAGAATGACTTGATCCCGGCAACGGGATTAAAATTTTAAGTACTAGCAGGCTTGATATCTATCCGAATCGGGATTGTCTCCCGTCAATTAATAATGGCAATTTGACGATGCTGAAAACGTAACTGGTGTGGTAGAGTTGGCTGAGCGGCGCTGTCAGTGAGTGCGTCATTCGAGGTCCCGAGTTCAAGTTCCAGTCAGGGTAAGTAAAAAATAAATTTTAAAAAAATTTTATTTTATGACATTAAAAGGAGAGGGGTGGGGGTGGGTGGTGTTGTAAGCTGGTACGTATACCTTCTATGTATGTAATGGATTTCAATGGATTTTTCTATGTTTTTTATCCAGATTTCTAGAGTGCATCTTGACCAGAGCCCGGCATTGAGCGAGGAGCTCATTCGGGTACCAAACATTTGGAAAAAACATTTAACATTTAAAAACGATAAGCGCGTGCTTGTCTACTTGACGAGTGAACTTCCGCGTGGCGCTAATTTAGTAAAAGTTCTGTCTGTCGCCGGTATAGAAAGGCTACTGTGCTACACACTGTTTAATGTTGTCCTTAAAGCCACTTCTGGTATGAAGCTAGTCGATATTGACCTATTAGAAGACTGCGGTCAAAATGTTGCAGACATTGCTCAATTACGCACTTGGGCAGCAATATAGGCATTTCCTCAGTGGGGTCCACCTAGAACAAAAACAAAAAAGGTACTTAAAAACAGCATGTTTATCAAGTTTTCATGGGAAAACATTTAAATTGAACTAATATTTATAAGCTAATATTATAATATTAAATTTATTTACCTTGATGAAAAAATATGTCCCATGTAAATTGTCCCGGGCGAAAGTGCTTAAAATCAAATATTGTGAAAAGTATAGGTAATTTTGGGTAACATCATAATCATTTTAAAGAAACATCAATTAACAGCATTCTAAATCTAGAAACATTAAATTACTGCCTCAGAGTTTGCTTTTATCGGTCTTTGAATTGTTGTCTGCGAATCGCACTTCTGTATTTGTCCCGTGCGAATGCCTTGCTTTTTTATATCTTAAAAACAAAAGGTTTCCCAAAATCAGATAAGCACCGAAATAAGGGCTTATAAAGAGTTATAAGTTAATCCTATTGGTAAAATAAAAATTAATTTTTTTTTTCAAATTTCAATAAGTCCGACGGTCACGCTCGACATCATTTAAATGCCCATACACATAAGAAGAAGCAAGAAAGATGGTCGGTGAAGCCCGACTATAAAATACTCTGTACCTGTGAAGTGCTGCCCATCCCTTTGCGACCGGTGCTGCCCATAATTGTTTGTTTTCCTTATAACTCAAATATCGTTCATTCGATCTTTATTTCTTCAGCGGATCGATAAAGAATCCCGAATAATAAATATGTCTTCTATCTATAAAACTGTGGGAGATATGACGTGGCCAAATCTGCCTGCAAATATAAAAAAATATGTTCCATACATGTCAAGCCTCTATCTCTTACCATCTCTGAGATCTGTTTGTTCATAAGGACAGTCGGACAGACAGACAGACGGACGGACAGACGTAAACTTTTGCACAAACTTTATAAACTCTTTGTACCTCTGGTACTCTCATACGCAGTTTTACCTATTTTCACAATTTGTTTCATTTAAAACTAGTCGGCGTTGATTTAAAAATCATGTACATAGCTGAATGCGGGTGAACAAGCACTCGGTGCGTGCCGCGTACATGCTCCCGGTTTACCCGGGGAAAAAAGAGCCAAATCATTTTCCGAAAGAAACCGGGTTGGTTAGGGATCAGGGTTGTACAATTTTTATTGTTATTTGGGTCTTAAAATGTAAAAAAAAGGTTTTCTTATATTTTTTAAATAGTTATAGCACTGTGCAAGCCAAAAAAAGACACAACCAAACTCGACGGATCCCCCCTATTTCGGATCCTAGGAATCGAACTGCATCATTAATTTTTTTATTTTTATTATAAATGGTAACTCAGAAAAGTAATGATGCAATTCTATTCCTAGGTTGGTCAACGGGAAACCGAAATGTGGCTGCACGTTGAACAGAAGAGGAAATGATTGAAAATCGTATGCGAAAATCAGAAGAGATCAACGAAGCAAGAACGAGAGAGAAGAAAAGAAGTTCATGCGCGGCAAAGTAATGAAGCAAATTTTCAACGTGCTACTATTGAACGACAACGTCGGCAAACTCTGAACGGGCATATGAGCCAAACATTCAATATGAGCCAAACATTCAAGCACGCACTCATCAGTTGAATTCAATCATATGCATTCCAATGCAGTTAAATTTTAGTAAGAACCACCTGGATTTATTGCGCGGGCGTCAATATTAAATTTCCGCAGTTGCCTATACCACCAGAGCCATTGCGCACGCAGTTTTATGGTGAATCTCCTAACTTGAATCATTTCTTGCAACGCATCAAGATGTAGGTACTATGTACTAAGATTGTTTTCAAATGACGTCGCTTCATTCGGCGACATTCAAGGTTATTATAGATCGCTATTCACGATACTAAGTATAAACTAAACTAAGTTCTTATTCATGTGACAAGCTTTGTACGCTCAGTATGCTTCAAGTAGAGGAGCGTTTTACAGCTGTTTTGCTGATTTAGTTCGGTTTCAGTTCAGCGCGATAAGCAAAAGTCTTCGGCAGCCGGCTTGCACGAGCCACAAAATGCCCTTCAGCCAGAACAATGCCCTGACCGTCCATGGGTTATGGTAATTCGCACAATTGCAGGAGAGTTTTTTATATTTATTTCTGCATACATTATTTGCATCTTGCATTAAATAAAACTTCATCTGGGTCGCAAGAGAAGTTCTCCGACTGGTGGCCTCATTTGGACGATGTAATCTTAATCTGTTTCCTTGACCTTCTTAAGTTTAATGTAAAAAAATTTCTTTCAGATGGAGAGAGCAGGAAAATTCACACGCTTATCAACAGATTCAGAGTAATCGGTGACGACATTTGACCCACAAAAGCGTAAATTGTGTCACATTTGATTATCCGTAAAATCGGCAGCTTGACAAGGTGTAAAAGAAAAATCTTGGGCTAATAATCTAAGAAAGGAACAAAGGATACCCTGTTTGGGCAAATTCCACTACTAAACCAGTCAATCGTTTTACCACTCTGGCATCTTCAGAATCTTTATCATAAAAAGGAAATGAAATAGGCATGCCTAAAACATGTATATTATCATCCATATGTACAGCCCCCACCTCATAGTTCGTACCTTTGGTAATTTGTGTAGAGAAAGTGTTTAAGCCACGATACTCAAAACTGTTTATGAACAGTGGATTCTCTGCTAGATTGGCAAAGCTGGCGTTTGTAAAAGCAGTCACTTAAAGTAAAACTTACCCGCCATATCTGCCAGAACTTAAAGAGTGTTGTTATTTTTTCGCTCCATTTGACTGAAGCACCTCATTTACCAACTATTGGTTTATTCAAACCAAGATTTCCAAAAACTTATGGTTCAATTGCTGCAACAACCATACGCGAAGCGGTTCCCAGTAGCCAAGGGATTCTCGTGATAAAAGAATTCACTTGAGACGTCCTGTTTCATCACGGGTCATTTTTACGTACATCACCAGCATGTACCAATTTCATGGCATCAACTTGACGTAATGCTTAAGTCAGAGACTGGGTGTTGTGGATTTTTACCGCAACTATGCCCACGTTTTCAGCCAATTTTTATGCCTGTGAGAGAGGCCAGCTGCGATTGCTCATCGAGGGTTAAAAAGCAGTATTACTCAAGGAGATGGCGCGGTGGAAGTGACCCTAGAAACATCAAACAATCATGGCTGAATCTCGCTTAAATTTTAAATCAAGTTCAGTAGGAAAGGGCGAAAACTTTTATCGACGCTTTGGTTTGAAACTGAGTTTAACATTCTCTCCGATTTTTTCCGAATTTTAGTTACCATCTGCATAAATCTTAGTGGCTCTTATAATATAGGGTGTACTTTTAAGTTTACCACACAGTAGCTAATGAGCGACCCCTTGTGATTCACTATAGTAGTTTTCAAGGCCAGCTTTTTTTGTAAAAAGTTGCCATAATTTCGGCCGAAATAATTTTTAACAAAACTGTCACCTGTTTGTATGGCAAAGGCAAACTTTACCTGCCTTAAGGCAATTTTCAGTAAAGGCAGCCTTTATGCCCTAGTGTAAATTGGCTATAAGCCAGATGTTTAGACGTGCTATTATATGAGTGCCAAAACTTGACTAGTTAATACACAACAAAATAAAAATACCAAGACAAAGGGTGCAACAATCTTTGAATAAGCGAAAAATTGACTTGGCCCTTTAAGAAATAGTATGCAAAATAGCTGCATCAATAAGGAAAATTTAAACAATGTTTGGAGTAGGTGATGGAGACTTTTTAGGTCTTGTTACAGACAGAGTTTTATTGATTGTATTTTTATACCATTGCAGAGGGTATTATAAAATTGTACAAACAGTAACGCATAGAAGGAAGCATCTCCTACCACATAAAGTATATATATTCTTGATCAGCATGACGAGCTGAGTTCATTTAGCCTTATCCGTATGTTTCTATGCTATCTTCTCCGTCAGTTTTAAAGCTATCTCCACCAAACTTTGCACGAAGTCTTTTGGTACAAATATGCTGCACATTTGTCGGAACCGGCTGGATCGGATGACTATAGCATATAGCTGTCATAGGAACGATCGGTCGAAAAACCAGTCTTAGTGAGAAAAACTTTTCTGTTTTTAATGGAAACGCCTCCAGAGTACGTCTTTCTTAGTTTACTATCCATTCCCATGATTTCACTAAGTTTGGTAGAAATCGGATGACTATAGCATATAGCTGCCATAGGAACGATCAATTCATTGTCGAAAAACTAGTTCTACTGAGAAAAACTGTTTTGTTTTAAATGAAAACGTCCTTATCATTGGCATACACTTATTTGATATATTTTTACAAAATTCTACAAAGGTTGGTCGAAATCGGATGACTATAGCATATAGCTCCCATAGGAACGATCGGTCGAAAAACTAGTTCGAGTAAGGAAAACTTTTTTGTTTTTAATGAAAACGTCCTTTTTATTGGAATACACTTATTTTATATACTTTTACACATTTCTACAAAGTTTTACCGAAATCGGATGACTGTAGCATATAGCTGCAGTATGAATGATCGGCCGAAAAAGAAGTTCTAGTGAGAAAAACTTTTTTGTTTTTAATGGGATAACAGTGTATTATGCTTTTCCATTGGTCGAAATCAGACATCTATGTAGAGTAGATCCCATAAAAAAGTAAGGTCCAAAAAGTAGTCTTAGTTTCAAAACTTTTTTGTTTTCAATGGAGGTTAACTTTTCCTATTTATTTTTATGCTTTTTTATCTTGTCTTGGGTGTTCAAGCTTTTAAGTCTTGGGTGTTTACATTTTTTGTAAGCATGTCAGTAAAATTGTTTTCTTCTTTTTGTTTTCGAATTGATGGTTGAGGAACCCTTTGCAGCATTGATCAACGTATCGACCAGGCACTCGGCAAAAATCTTGGTGTTCTTGAAGGCATCCCCACGTGCTCCAGTGCTCAGCAGCCAGATGGCCTGATTAATGCGATGCAAGGGCGACACATCCACCATGAATCATCTCGAGCGAGCGCTTGACAGTGCGACAGGAACTCAGCTTCTTGCCATTATTGCGTCCCTTCAACATTAGCGTGCAGATCAGACGATCCACAATGGGGCACTGGGCCTTGCGGAAATGCTTGACATCATAACATTCTTCCAGCGCTTTGATTTGCCTTCCAGTTTTTTTTTATAGTTCGCAGTTTGCTGGTGTGAACGCAAATTTTAAGACAAAAATCTCGAAATGTCTCGATTCTAAGTATTTTTAATTGATATAACAATTTTTCATATTTACGACTGATTTTTTTAAACATACCCTAAGGCATGTAAAATATGGAAATTTTTTTATATGATCCACGGTAAAAAGATAATAAACACTATTAAAGTAGATATATGAGAATTCTATCGTTATTTTATAATACAACTTTTAATGCTTCAAGACCAAAAAAAGTCTTCTTCATAGTTAGGGGTTACTTTTCTAAGTAGTTCACGGAAATTTTTAAGAAGATTTGGTCTTAAGATTCGCAACCATTGTAAAGGTTTTTCAATATACCGAACTCAAGGATTTTAAACGAACATTGATTAAAATCTTATTGGATCGTTCCTTTTTTGATCCCTCTTCGGTGATATGGTCCACGGTAAGTGGATTATTACCACCATCTACGTAAATCTGTGTGGGCTTTTTTGCATTTTTATCCGGCTCGAAGGACCATAAACCTGGGGTGTGATTTCCTCCACGGTTGACGGGTGCTTTAAAGACCAATAAGTGAGAGATTCGGCTTGTATTGTTCATATTTGGGGATCGCTGAATATCATTTATTCACAACAAACAAATTAGAATTGTATCCTAATTTGGAAATTTAAACCAATTTTATTTTACTTACTTACCCTTGGAATTGAACCTCTACATGTGATGGTGTCCAAATACATTTTTTTCGTTTTGCTTGAAGCTTAATGAAAGAAAAATAATAAGCCATCACGCTATATTTTTTGCAGGCACATTTTTTGTGCAGCTTTTGCTCTGTTCGTATGCTGATGGGTATGTATCTTCCCTAAATCGCAGCTCATCCACCGGTGGCTGGGCCATCGGAATGCCCATAGATGCCAAAAATGCTTCTATTTGATATCCTGGCTTTAAATACCCCTCAAGCAACCCATATCCCTAAGATATACTTTCAAATCAGCTTGAACCGCCGCCCATCACACATATAAAAAAATTGCCTTCCGCTTAGACCGCACCTGTTTTATTGTTTGAAGTAAATTGAAGCCACCTTTTAGAAGCCCTCATCTTTTTCATATATGATACCAAGTTAATAGTTTAATTCTAGCTCATCAGTATCCAAGTCAAAGTATATATGATCATCATTTGATTATACAGACTCTGCAATTAATTACCAGAATGCAAAACGCTAACTTAACGCCCTCCGCCCAGCATGTTTAATGATAATAAATCGCCTCATTAAACACGCTTCCGTGCTGTTTTAAAGATTCATAACCAGTAATTTGCATATTCCTACTAATAGGGGCGTGAATGTTACAGATGCAATTTTGTTTAATTAAAATACACTTATTATGCTCGATGTATGTACAACAGTTGAATATACCTCTTAGTAACTCTCTGGCAGAGCAGACGAACATTTGGCAGTAGATTTGATCTAAGAAAAAATTTCCAACACTGCTCTTATTAAATATATCATTATTCAGATGTAATGGCTACTCAAGTAACTTAGAGCGGATTAATTATTCATATGCGAAATGTATTTTATTTTTTCCCAGAAGTTTGCAACGTTCAGAAATATTCATCTGAAACTGCTCCTCATGTACGAGAAACTGAGAGCTCTGTTGATCTCTACGAATTATTTGCAGCGTCACGCACAGGATGCTTGCCCATCACTGTTTGATCATCTTAGTATAATCAAATATTTTGTATAATACAAGGAACAAACTTACTGTTAAGTTAGGATAAGGGAGCAGAGGGTTTCTTATAAACTCAGATCGAAATAAGTCAAGTGCAAAAGTGCAAATTTAATGTAGAAACCGGATTAGGATTGAACAACTGGCGTCTGTCTGAAACTATTTCAATTGCATCATATGCAAATGGCAAAAGGTTATATAATACTCAGTAAACCAGTACTGCCCTTTTCTTTGATAACATTTTATACAACAACATTTCCTATCATTGTTTTCATTTATTGATTTATAACTGCAGCTTAAGTAAGTATAATCCAGATTTGATTTTTAGATCTATCAGTGAGATGATTTGTGCCATTAAGGAGATCAGAATCAATAAGGTGCTAACCTAAACTGGTCTAGAGAAATAGAACATTTGTGGTGTTTGTTGCATACTTTTGAGAAAAAGTATAAAATATTGAGGGAAGTTTACTTCGGATTGGCCAAAGTATATATGCCTTTGCAGCACGTATAATTTATGTAAATAAACGTTTTAAGTAATTTTTAAACCACAATTTAAATTTTCGCTTTGAAAAAAGCTAGTTGAGTTATTCTCCAAACTGACCAATAAACTGCGCCTCTACATTAACCATGTCGGCAAATTGTTGTGTGGTAGCTTTAAGCTTTTGCTCTGTTCGTACTTGTGTGGAGTTTTTAAAAAGGGAATTTATGCTGATGGGTATGTATCTTCCCTAAATCGCAGCTCACCCACCGGTGGCTGGGCCATCGGAATGCCCATAGATGCCAAAAATGCTCCTATTTGAAATCCTGGCATTAAATACCCCTCAAGCAACCCATATCCCGTGTTTCTCAGAGACTATAAGAGCATGTAGATAGGTGTATACCCGATTCAAAACGAGTTTGTTTCAGATTTGGAAAATTCCTCCCCCTCCCCCCTTTAAGCGCAAAAAACTGTCAGAGCCACAATTTTATAGACCTTCCAAACTTTACATATATCAAGTAAGGCCCAATATCTATCTATTCTGAAAAGATCACTAAGATCGGACAAAAAACACCGAAGTTATATACGAATCAATTTTGCTTGTCGGAGAGAGGGGGGTCTTGCATTGTCAGTTATCGCGCGCGGCCACATGCCATGCGCTTGTGTGTATGTTGGAGTGTGTGAGTGTGTGTGTATGTAAAGAAAAAACACACGAAATCAAGGGAACAGGGTATTTTGTAGTCGGGGCACTCGACTGCAGCTCCCTTACTTGTTTTTTAAAGTTTTTTTTTATCAAGTTTGCCAGTTTCAAGGGAACCACACATTTTTGGTCGGTGTCAAACTTCAGCAAACTTTCTTGTAATGTTACTAGCTAAAGTTTTGGGAGCACTCCAATCACCGATATTGGGGCTTAGAGGCCCATTCGGGTCACTATGTCGAAAACTATGTATATGCTATAGTCATCCGATTTCGAACAAACTTTGTAGAATTGTGTAAAAGTAAAGGGTGATTTTTTAAGAGCTATAGGAAAGTTTTTCAAAAATAAACACATTCAGAAAAATACATGAAATCTTTATTTGAATCGATAGTACGGTCCATATAATTGAATGTTTGAAGATTATTTCATACAAATGTTGACCGTGACTGCGCCTCAAACGGTCCACCCGCTTAGTCCAATTTTGGCATACTCTTTCCAACATTTCGGCCGGTATCTCACGAATAAATGCTTCAATGTTGTCTTCCAATGCGTCAATTGAAGCGGGCTTGTCTGTATAGACATGAGCTTTAACATAGCCCCACAAAAAATAATCTAAAGGCGTTAAATCGCACGATCTAGGCGGCCAATTGACCGGTCCCGAACGTGAAATAAAATGTTCACCGAACTCGCCTCTCAATAAGTCCATTGTTGCGCGTGCTGTGTGGCATGTGGCACCGTCTTGTTGAAACCACATGTCATGCAAGTCAAGCTCTTGCATTTTGGGCAAAAAAAAGTTGGATATCATCTCACGGTAGCGCTCACCATTCATAGTTACGTTACGATTCGCATCATCTTTGAAGAAGTACGGTCCAATGATGCCACCAGCCCATAAGCCGCACCAAAATGTTTTTCTGGATGCATTGGTAGCTCTTGCAATGCTTCTGGCTGATATTCACTCCAAAATCGACAATTTTGCTTATTTACGTACCCATTGAGCCAGAAATGAGCTTCTTCGCTGAACACTATTTTTCGGTAAAAAAGTGGATCTTCGGCCAACTTTCCAAGAGCCCATTCACCAAAAATTATACGTAGCGGTAGGTCGTTCGGCTTTAATTCTTGCACCAGCTGTATTTTAAAAGGCTTCACACTTAAATCCTTCCGCAAAATGTTGCACGTTGTTGAGTAACAGAGGCCCAGTTGCTGCGAGCGGCGACGAATCGATAATTGATGGTCATCAGTAACACTGGCCGATACAGCTGCGATATTTTTTTTTCAGTTCGCACTCTACGTAAGCGTGTTGATGGTTTAATGTCCAACAATGTAAATTTGGTGCGAAATTTAGTCACAATAGCCCGAATAGTCGCTTCAGTGGGTCGATTAAACTGACCATAAAATGGAAGAAGCGCGCGATGAACTTTCTTAACAGAGCACGCATTTTGATAATAAAATTCAATAATTTGCAAACGTTGTTCGTTTGTAAGACGATTCATGGTTAAATTATAGACCAAAGTGAAGATGTTTGACAGTGAAACAAAACACGAAACGTGCGTGAGCTGTTTAAGCCAGTGTTGCCAAAAAGATAATAGCTAAAAAATTACCCTTTATATAAAATAAGTGTATGCCAATGATAAGGACGTTTTCAATAAAAACAAAAAATTTTTTCTCACTAGAACTAGTTTTTCGACCGATCGTTCCTATGGCAGCTATATGCTATAGTCATCCGATTTCGACCAAACTTAGTGAAATCATGGGAAAGGATAGTAAACACTAGCGTTTCCATTAAAAACAAAAAAGTTTTTCTCACTAAAACTAGTTTTTCGACCGATCGTTCCTATGACAGCTTTATGCTATAGGCATCTGATCCGGCCGGTTCCGACAAATGTGCAGCGTTTTTGTACCAAAAGACTTCGTGCAAAGTTTGGTGAGGATTGCTTTGAAACTGACGGAGGAGATAGAAACAGACGGACTGACGCACAAGGCTACATCAACTCAGCTCGTCATGCTGATCCAGAATATATATACTTTATGTGGTCGGAGATGCTTCCTTCTATGCGTTACAAACATCCGCACAATTTTATAATACCCTCTGCAAGGGTATACAACGGCTTACAATGGGCGTATTTAGCAGATAAATCCGATTTTCGATTACTGATATATGAATGCCGATTTTAAGCGGTGAATACAATTGCGACTGATAAATTTGGTAGTCATGATTGGTCAGACAGTTTATCGACTGTACGGCCAACTGTTACCGCTAAAATTGAGAATGAGCTGCCAAACTTACAGCGTTAAAGGCCCTCAAAAATTGTGACAATGTATTTTTGACCAAATGTAATAAGCTAGAGAATAACCTAAACTAAGCCTTCAGTGTCATCCACAGAGAATCATCCGAAATTGCAAGTTGTAAATCAGTAATCGTAAATTGGACTTATCCGCTGAACACTCCCAATAATAGGCAAAGCAAATACAGGGTGGTCCATCTATTGATTGGAATTCGAACTATTTATAATTTGACTTTAAAATCCTCAAATGTCATTCGGAAAGCGACTAATATTTAGTAAAAACTTTAACATTTACGAAATGGATCGCTATTCGCTTGAAGAAAGTTGGATAATATTAAAAACATATTTCCAAAGTGGTGAGTCCTCTACTCAAACTGTGCGAAATTTGAAAAAATCAGAAAAATTGTTCCGAAAACTCAATTTGTGGATCAGTTCGTGAAGCAAGTTCGTGAAACTGGAATGTTGGTGGATAAACCAACCCTTGCACGTACTCGTCCGGTGCGCTCGACCGAAAACATTGCTGCGGTTGCTGAAAATGTGCGTGAACAATTATTGACGTTAAGTGATTGGTTCTTCAAGGAAATTGAAGCGGAAGACTTGACCGATATTTGGTTTCAACAAGACGGCGCTACGTGCCACACAGCGCACGCCACAAGCGATCTTCTGCGTCCTATCTTTGAAAATCGAATAAGCAGCAAGTATGGAGATGTAAATTGGCCGCCAAGAAGCTGTGATCTGACACCTTTAGACTATTATCTTTGGGGAGCGTTCAAGGACAAATGTTATGCAAACAATCCTGAAACAATTGATGAGTTGAAGAACGAGATTCGAGTTGCTATTGCTGACATACGTGCCGAAACAATTGAAAATGTTCTCAAAAATTGGGTGGATCGAATAGGCTACTTTCAACTCAGTCGTGGTGGTCATTTGACCGAACTTGTTTTTCATAAATAAATGACATGAACCAACCTTTCCAATAAATGTTCAACCTTTGAAAAATATCGAGCAGTTTTTTTTTTTATAACAAAATTAAATTCCAATTTTTAAATGGACCACCCTGTATATTCTTGATCAGCATTAACAGCCGAGTCGATATAGCCATGTCCCTCTGTCTGTCCGTATGAACACACAGATCACAGAGATGGTAAGAGATAGAAGTTCGACGTGTATGGGACAAAAACTTCTTATACTTACAGGCAGTACAAGTTTATTTTTAATTTTTGGCCCCCCCCTCCCGCCCATGCAATTTAGAAAAAACCTCATACCTTAGTTTAGTTTTATAGATAGAAGGTTCGAACCTTCTCAGGTACAGAGTATGTTATAGTTTGGCTTGACCGACTTTCACTCTTGTCTTAAGTTAAAACTGACTTTAAAATTCTAGGCTACTAGACAAAAAGTCAGAGTTACTGAATGGAGAGTAGCTGAACTTATTGAAGAGTTACTGAACAAGAGTGAATATAAAAGAACATATTCACTTGTTCAGTTTAGTGAACAACTCATTTTTATTCATTCTGTCATGAACAAACCAACACTAGCTCCTGTTCTTCTGTACAAGCGGAACCTAAGGTTGGATCTTTCTTGGTACTTTATTGAAACCAAGTCTGCAAACCGGTCCAGAACTAAGCCCCTCAGAGCTTGAAGTTTCGGTTAAAAAAATTCTTAAGAGGATTTATAAGATTCTCTATAAATTTTTTGATATTTGGATTGGTCGATGCATTATCTACTGAAGATCAATTTTTTAAGTCACATCCAAACTCGGCATATTCGAGAAGGAAATAAAAGAAGAGTAGATATGTAACATGCCAGTACAATATGATAATTGGGAAGGGGAATTTTTGATTTTGATACATTTGATCTAATTTATAGACAAATAATACAGTTTGGTAAACAGTAAAAATGACTCAAAGAAACATTCTGCCCGCCTGAAACATGGTATTTTTTGGCGGTTCAGTATTATCACAATTATAGTTATTCAGTTATGACCTCTTACCTGATTATTGGTATTTAAATTCTCTTTGGTTTTAATTCGCTATTTAATAATTCTGCAATCACCGTAAAATGATTTAAGAACACTGGACTTTCTTTTTATTTTCACATTTTGTCTTTCTCTAATCTCTGTCTTCCTCCATCCCAAACATAAAGTCTTAGATTTTTTCAATTTCTAAATACAAAACAAACTGTATTTTGCCAAAGATATTTTGTTTTAAGCAAAATCAGCTGCCACCAAAGCATCACCGTACAACATATTCTTATACAAAATATACAATTTCTATATCCTAAACACGCATTCATTTCAACTTAACCAGCTAAGAGATACACAATTTCGAGATTTAACTAACAATGAACAAAGTGATATGATCTACATTGAAGACTAAAGGAACCAGAACCTCTCTCTTAAATTTGTGTTAGACTATGACGTTGTGCTTCAGTTAAGTCTGGGTGCCACATGTCCAGGATTAAAACCAAACGCAGCTGTGTGCCATTGTGCCAGACTTCATGCTCAAAACTGTCATCAAAGATGAAGAGTTCACCCTCACGCCAGGTTCTGTTGAAAAAAGTTAAAAGTGAACAACTGAACAAAAAAGAGCAATTAAACAGCTTACCGCTCTTGCTCGGCCACACGTAGCCTGGTCATCTGAGGTTCAGGTGCAACCAGACTAAGGTGGGCTCTCAGGCGGCAATTTGTGGGTCCACAATGTGGCCAGACATGTGTCTGCGCCTGCATGGCGCTGAACTTCACCTGGCCACGTCGACATCCGCTGGAGGCGCTGAATTGAGCCACCAGAGCGCAGGTGATGGGAGCACGCTGACAATTCCGCTGCAGACGGCGGCCCTGAGCAAATAACTCCAATTGCTGCCAGTTGCCTTTGTCTTTAAGCTGTTCGGATTCATCCTCAAAGTATCCTTGCTGATTAAGCAGGCCCAAAGCCTCATCACGTATGGCTAGCCAATTTTGTTGTAGTTTCTGCAGTTCCCGCTCATAGCTCGTTTCAGCGGGTGACCAAAAAGGTTGAGCTCTCAGCTTGGGCTCATTATACAAAGATCTTTGATAGACACTGGCAAAGTATTGCCTAGTCACGCCCTTTTCATACACCACTAGTGCTTCCGCCTGCCTGCCCAGACGCTGTAAGGTTTCGCCCAAAGATAGATAGAAGAAAGCTTCCTGTGTTCCCTCCGCCTGAGAGTCAATCGCCTGTTGTAGGTACGGCAAAGCCTGCGGGTAATCTTCATCCAGCTGCTTGAGAGCTAGTCCATAGTACAATTTGGCCAAGGGATTGTGGGGCCACAGCTGTAAGGTGGCCCAGGACGCCAGCTTCATCTGTCTTAAGCTGTAAACAGAAATTAGCAAATTGGTAACAGTAAGTTAGGTGTAATTTCGTGTTGTAAATAAGATCACACACCCACTTATCGACCATTAGATGGGAAAGACAAAGTTGATTACGTAGATGTGGCTCAAAGGGAAAACGTTCGATAAGCTGTTCGTGTATAGCCACGGCCTGGATCTGATTACCTAAAATGAGGAGAAAGCGGATGTTAAGTAAGAATACAGGAGACAAATTGATATGAAGTTATTATGATTTTAAAAAATAGAGGAAAGTTAACTTCGATTCGGCCGAAGTTTTGTATACCCTTGCAGCTTCCATTGAAAACAAAAAAGTTCTTCTAAGGCGAAATTTGGAGGCGATCCCATTTAAAACAAAAAGTTTTTCTCACTAGAACTTCTTTTTCGACCGATCATTCATACTGCAGCTATATGCTATAGTCATCCGATTTTGATAAAACTTTGTAGAAATGTGCCCAAAGTATATACAATAAGTGTATGCCAATAAAAATGACGTTTTCATTAATAACAAAAAAGTTTTCCTCACTCAAACTAGTTTTTCGACCGATCGTTCCTATGGGAGCTATATGCTATAGTCATCCGATTTCGACCAAACTTTGAAGAATTGTGTAAAAGTATGTAAAATAAGTGTATGCCAATGATAAGGACGTTTTCATTTAAAACAAAAAAGTTTTTCTTACTAGAACAAGTTTTTCGACCGATCGTTCCTATGGGAGCTATATGCTATAGTCATCCGATTTCGGCCAAACTTTGTAGAATTGTGTAAAAGTATATAAAATGAGTGTATGCCAATGAAAAGGACGTTTTCATTAAAAACAAAAAAGTTTTCCTCACTAGAACTAGTTTTTCGACCGATAGTTCCTATGACAGCTATATGCTATAGTCATCCGATCCGGCCGGTTCCGACAAATGTGCAGCGTATTTGTACCAAAAGACTTCGTGCAAAGTTTGGTGAGCATAGCTTTAAAACTGACGGAGGAGATATCATAGAAACAGACAGACGGACAGACGGAAGGACGGACAGACGGACAAGGCTGAATGCACGTTTCGTGTTTTGTTTCACTGTCAAACATCTTTAGTTTGGTCTATAATTTAACCATGAATCGTCTTACAAACGAACCACGCTTGCAAATTATTGAATTTTATTAATAAAATGCGTGCTCTGTTAAGAAAGTTCATCGAGCGCTTCTTCCATTTTATGGTCAGTTTAATCGACACACTAAAGCGGCTATTCGGGCTATTGTGACTAAATTTCGCACCAAATTTACATTGTTGGACATTAAACCACCAACACGCTTACGTAGAGTGCGAACTGAAGAAAATATCGCAGCTGTATCGGCCAGTGGTAATGATGACCATCAATTATCGATTCGTCGCCGTTCGCAGCAATTGGGCCTCTGTTACTCAACAACGTGGAAAATTTTGCGGAAGGATTTAGGTGTGAAGCCTTTTAAAATACAGCTGGTGCAAGAATTAAAGACGTACGACCTACCGCAACGTAGAATTTATGGTGAATGGGCTCTTGGAAAGTTGGCCGAAGATCCACTTTTTTACCGTAAAATTGTGTTCAGCGACGAAGCTCATTTTTGGCTCAATGGGTACGTAAATAAGCAGAATTGTCGATTTTTTAGTGAATATCAGCCAGAAGCATTGCAACAGCTACCAATGCATCCAGAAAAAGTCACAGTTTGGTTTGGTTTATGGGCTGGTGGCATCATTCGACCGTACTTCGTATCGTAACGTAACTGTGAATGGTGAGCGCTACCGTGAGATGATATCCAACTTTTCTTGCCCAAAATACAAGAGCTTGACTTGCATTACATGGGGTTTCAACAAGACGGTGCCACATGCCACACAGCACGCGCAACAATGGACTTATTGAGAGGCGAGTTCGGTGAACATTTTATTTCACGTTCGGGACCGGTCAATTGGCCGCCTAATTCGTGCAATTTGACGCCCTTAGACTATTTTTTGTGGGGCTATGCTAAAGCTCATATCTATACAGACTAGTCCGCTTCAATTGATGCATTGGAAGACAACATCGAAGCATTTATTCGTGAGATACCGGCCGAAATGATTGAAAGAGTATGCCAAAATTGGTCCAAACGGATGGACTATTTGAGGCGCAGTCACGGTCAACATTTGCATATAATAATCTTCAAACATTAAATTATATGGACCGTACTATCGATTCAAATAAAGATTTTATGCATTTTTCTGAATTTTATGTTTTTTTTTTTAAACTTTCCTATAGCTCTTAAAAAATCACCCTTTATATGAAAAGTAAGCAGCTTGTCTGTGACTACTAGATCAGGTCATTTCATTCGAATTGAATCCACTTGGCAATGAGCAATCGATTTCAGCTGATTAAGCAATTCCGATTTTCGAGAATCCTAATCTAGTAACCGTTGAAATGCTTGTCACCCTCCATATAACATTGTTAAGTATAAGCTCTAAATGCAAACGTTTATCCGTACTATCGATTCAAATAAAGATTTCATGCATTTTTCTGAATTTTATGTGTTTTTTTTTTTTTTTAAACTTTCCTTTCTTAAAAATTTACCGTTTAGAAGTGACCATCCGATTTTCGCGGTTCCGACATATGTGCAGTGTGCAGCTAAAATATGACTCTGTGCGAAATTTCAGCTCGATAGCTTAAAAACTGAGGGACTAGTTTGCGTATAAACAGACAGACGGACGGACAAAGCTCAATGGACTCAGCTCGTCATGCTAACCAAGAATATATATACTTTAAATGGTCGGAGACGATTCCTTCTATGCGTTCCAAACTTCTGGGCAAAACTATAATACACTTTCCAAGTGTATAAAAAGGTATTAGCAAATTTCTTAAAACTAGAAAAAAAAATTTTGAGTACACTTAATCGAAACTTAACAAATTGATAATTCTCCTGTTCCGATGTTTCTCCTGAGCTCCGCTTGAAAAAAAAGTTTCTTTCTTCTCTCACAACACTTAAAGAACTAGCTCTTTCTAGTTGACATTCGATTTCCAGCCATATTTTCATTAAATTCTATGCAGCAGTTTTGAGAAAGCGCGATTTTTAAAACATAAATAAGATTTGTCTTTTCTGAAAGTTGAGCTTTGGATATTGAATTGAATTGAGTAATATAATTTGATTATTACTTAGACATTCGTAGCATGTGATATTCATATTTTTTTAAGAGTTAAACTCATGACACAATAACTGGAAGGTAGCGCATTGCGCAGCTTCGATATTCTCAGTCGACACTGGTTCGATGATTCAAAACTGAAATCTAGTATATTGAGCTGACATAGTCGATTACGATTTTCTGGTGTAGCGAGTTACTTCTTCAACGAAGACAACAACTGTGCGGCCTTGTATTTTGAGTGTGTTTCGATCAATTCTCGGGCAAGCGAAAATGCACTTCCGGTTGCGCTACCTTTATAAATGGGATAAGCCGATTTGTTTTGGTTTTCAAATGTTTTAACCTTAATGATATTTAAAAAATCAAATTAATATTAAGATTTTATTCTGCCAAACTCACCGATGAATCTCAAGTGCTCTATGCAGCGTTCACCAGCCGCTCGATATTCATGATCATTCTCTATCAGTTCACCAAAGGCCAGATAACGTTTGTAGGACTCAATAGCCTGCCAAAGGCGTTGATTGCTCTGCTCCCTTTCGGCCAGACGTTCCATAACATGAGCACGTCCCAGATGTACGAGCGGCTCTTGGGCATAGTTTTGTGTCAGTGTGTTAAAGGCGAGCAGGGCTTGGTCTAGGTTCTGGTTAACACATGTATTTGTGTAGGTAAATATGTAAGTATGTAACATGCAATTAGTACAAAAAAAGAAAAGCTTTGTATTATTAAGCTAGCAAACACAATTGTTCTGAGATTTACTATACCCAAGTGGAGCTTTCCCTCGGGTGGGTGTCTGTGGGAGAACTCGACAAGTATTTTCAATCCCACAAGAAAAGTGTTTTGATTTTAAAGTTAAGTGCCGAAATATACAGCATAGAAATATGTTTTTGTTTTTGTTTTGCCAATATTTTCTTTCATTCATTAAAATTTGTTTGGATTTTGGACTTAAAAATAAAATTTAAAAAGCAAATATTAATTAAAGCTAAGTAGGGATTGAGGTTTTTTTGATTTCTAGTGATTGTTGAGCTAGGAAAAATTTGAAAAAAAAATTTGGAAAAGTATATCCCACATTTTAAACCCACTTTAAATTCAAACTCACCTCTCGTATCATTTCGGCATTAGCCTTGCGTAGCTCTTGCTCAAACAGATCATCCGCGTCCTCAGCTTGGTTTTCAGCTGAGGGCTCTTTCTTGGGTTTTATTTCTAAATGGAGATGAAAAACGTCTCATTTTAATGCTTTTCTCAATAAAAACTTAAACAGTTTTGAACGGTTAAGGTCTTAGAGCTCCATCTTATATATGAAATATTAGTAGTTACTGCATAGATTTTACAACTAACACTTACAAGATGATTGGGGTTTCTTAGAGTAGTTGAGTGTGTGTAGCTTTAATATGGCCATGATTTATATATTTTAGACTCTAATATAATACGATTGAGTAATGAGGGATGGTGTTGTGATGTCTGATGTTTATTTTTAGTAATTACGTGTCCAGGACGGATCATCAGAGTCTGGGTCACTTTCGTATTCCTTGGCCGGCAAACGCCCATATTTGGCTTCCAATCTACTCATTAGTTCGGCATCATCTACATCGGATATTTCGTCTTCTTCTTCGTCGGTTAATTCATCACTTTCTTCATCTTCTATATCCTCCTCATCATGCTCATAATCCTCAATGGCACCATCCTCGTACTCCACATAGATATCGGTGGCAGGTGTGGCCATAGGTAGAGGTTCGTTTTTCTTTTCCTCTGAGGTTTCCTTGACTCTGTACATGCCACTCAGTTGCTCAAAGGTTTCCGGCACATAGCTGGCGGCCACCACCGGCTCCACACTATCTTCCTTCTCTGCTGTCTCTTCAATATCGCTGATTTCCACTTCGATTTCTTCCTCGATTTCGATTTCCTCTTCGGAGTATTCTGGTATTTATACATACATTATGTTAGATTAAAATTAGCTTGGGGTTTGAGGCTTTAGAATCATGTCCAGAGGTTACGCTGGGAATGATTATGAAACAGTCATGTGCAAAATGTAGATCGAATACTCCTTCCTAACGTATAGAAACCCTTCTCATCTCATCCCAGTCCCGCACCTTCTTTAGCTCTTTCCCATCCCAAACCCAATCGTGGTATTTCCGTCTTGCTTCGAATTTTAAGTCGGGATCTACACAATGAAGCATTCTTTAAGAAGTTCTCTCAGTAGGCGGAAGGTTTAAGTGGGATTCTGTACAGGTCTTGTTTGTGTTTCTAGAATTTCAGGCCTACTAAGAAAAACTTATGAATTTTTCCTTATCTCTTAAATGCCGATTTTGATTCGAAAAGTGTTTTGTTTGAAAAATGTTAACAAAGACTGTGTCGACCTAGATTTTTTGAGTTTTCAGCCCTGGGGTTCAATAAATTCACTTCCCAAATTTAAAATTCGATTCAGTCGAGTGCCTTTCAGCGACCATTACTATTTCACACAAACAAATTTGAAAGCTTTTCAGTCTACGCGTAGCTTTTGCTCTCTCTTAACATAAGCTTTTTCACATGCGCTTGATAACACTTGGCGTGGACATGACTGTTCTAAAGCAACTTCGGCAGGCCGAAGTTTTCTTGGTATAAAACATAAAGTAATAGTTTGGTCCAACCCTCATCAAGCAGCGGTATATCCTCCACATCATCGGGTATTTGATCCTCGGCCGTGGCTATGGTCAATCTGCGTCTCATAATGGCCTCAGGTGTGGGCTCTTCCTCAGCTATATATTCATGTATATTTATTGTATTTGAAGTAATATTATTAGAATGAAATTTTCGAAGAGCTACAACAACAAAGCCATACATACATACATTGGCCGTAAATATATTTAAACAAAGCTGTGACTACAATTGAAAAAAAAAGATAAATGAAAACAAATAAAGAAGCTCAAATAAAAATCCTGTTGGAAATTCTCTTTAAAATTTTTTGGTTTTTACATTACAAAGAAACAGAAAATGAAGAAAGTGCAAATCAGCTTGGAATTAGTTCTGTTAGTTTAATTTTGAAAAGATCACAACATTCAACAGAAAAGCAGCCCTCAAGCAGATATCAGAGACATATATAGTATATATAGAGTGGTAAGAGATACGTTAGCATTAAGAAACAAACTTTTGGCGTGCTTTTTTGATACGAGCGGGCGTTTCAATGAAAACTCACTTGTATTTGGATTTTTCCTTATCAATACAAGGCGTGAGACTAAGGCAAGTGCAACGCCAACGCCAATTTTAACGGCAACTGTAAAATGATTTAGGTTCAGAACATCAGTTTTGCACTTTCTTGTACAGTTCAAGAGTGTCGTGTGTGTAGTATGTAAGATGGAGCCTTAACTGGTACCAGACATTCCCGTTAACCGTTCACTGTTTGGGCTAGTCCAAAAAAAATGTCAACTTACTTGATGCCAGCCAAGATGTGGGTTCTGCTTCTGGCTGATCGTCTTCTTTTTTGTCTTCATTTGCTTGCGGGGTCTTTACCGCATCACGCTCTCGTTCTTGACGTAACAGTTCTTCGGCATCATTTTCAACAAGAGATTCAAATTCGTCTTCGTCATCTTCCTCAATATCATCTTCCTCAATATCATCTTCCTCGTTGTTGTCGTTGTCTTCTTCCTGAAAGGGTTATGCAAAAGTTAAAATGCCTTCAATATTCAAACTTAAGGTTTTATTCTTACTTCATTTAAATTTTCGTCGTTGTCGTCGTCATCGTCTTCATTTTCGGCAGTTTCTGGGGCACTTTGGGCTGTTGATTGCGACTTTGTTGGTTCTATCGATTCCTCTAGGTCCTCATCCATATCATCATCTTCGTCCTGTCATAAAATTAACTTCATATCTTTAACTATTTAGTAATTGTTATATGCACTAACATTAACAAGGCAGCAGCAGTTCAGCAGCAAGTGCAAAAACAAATTCCAGATTGCGAGTAAGAGAGAGAGAGAGAGAGCAAGAAGAATCAGCACCAATACGAATGCTACTGAGCTACTGCTACCTTATTTAGGTAGTACATAAAATTATTAAGCAAACCTCGGATACTCCAATCTTAGTAAAAAAAACCTTCTGAAGAGGTGTCATTTTAGTGATAAAAGTATCTTCTAATATAACTTTTGCCTTTGCAATATATAAATTATTTTAAGTTTAAGGGGGGTGCAATATCGAGATTCAAGTTTTTTCGTCAATTGAACTCGTCCAAATTTGTCCGAACCGAGTATATCAAACTACATATTTCCAAGCCACACATCAAAAGTTTCTAGTTCATATCCTAAAACAAGGAAGAAAGTCGGTCAAGCCCGACTATATTATAGTCTGTACCAGTTGGGGTTGCCGCTCGCATTTGCTCCCGATTATATTATATAAAATCGGTATCCAGGGAACACCACGAGGAGGCCATTGCAATATGCAAAGCAATGGGGTTGCCATATGAATAAAGACCTCACGAGTCGACTTGAGTTGCTAAAAATACTTATCATTTAAGGTGCTGTTACATACTTTTGCACAAACTTATTATACTCTATGTACCTTTGGTACAGAGTATAATTAGGAGAGAGAGGATTGGCAAGCTCCGCAGACAAAAAAAAAACCTTTGCATTTGCCAGAGCTAGAGATGGGCGTACATCGAAAACTACGCGGGACTCCGGAGTGACCAAAATGACTTAACATCATTGTGATTGCTTGATATTATGTTAGAATTAAAGAACTATACTATTTTTATATTATTTGCAATTTAAACAATCCTAGTCTTAGTAGTCAGATGGGTATCGGGCGATATATTTATCCCGCGACCATCTCTAATTTCTCTCTCTCAATATTGTGTATGTGGGAAAGGGAGAGGGAAAATGAGAGCGTCCCGGTTAGCTGCAAGAATCCAATTGGATCTAATGTTAGGTTTTGTATAGGATTTCGTTGTTGGAATTACTCAGACAATATATTTGCAGGTTTAATTCATTTAAAAGGTGAAATTTTTGGCGGGACGGGGTCATTACACCCACAACGATCCAATATGAATCGTTAAATAAAAATTTGTCCTAAAATATTGTTGGCTATCACTTTGCTGTGTAGTCGTTGCTCATATATACATACATCTACATACATATGTATGTATTTACCTGCTGCTGCAGGAGCAGCCCAGATATATTGAATTTTGGTTTGCTGTTATCTTTACTACCGTTCATCCGATCTTTACCATTCCTTTGGCAGATCGATAAATAATTCTGATTACTAAATATGTCCAGAAGGAACGAACCTTCTATCTATAAAACTGTGGGAGGTATTACGTTTTTTTCAATTTCCGGGGGCGGGAGGGGGCGTGGAAAAAATTAAAAATAAACTTGATCTGCCTGCAGAGTAAAAAAATGTATTTGTGGATCAGAATATATCGGAAAACTTATTTGTCAGTGCACAGAAAAGAAAGCAGTTCCATTTAGACAGGATACTTATTAATATCCATTTTCTGATATTAAAATATTCATTTTTTATATTCTTTTAACGATTTTCAGCTCCGTTGGATGAAAATCTAAGATCAATTTAACATAAACAGGCATGTTCTCAATTTCACTTCCACTGCAACTTTTCGGAAACGGAATTGTTTTAGTTTCTCGCAACACGAAAACGAAAGCGTTTTTCGTTTTAAAAAGTAATGTAGGCCGGTAATATGAAAAGTAATTGACAAATTACGCACACGTACTCCTCAATGTACTTTGAATTGCATTTAAGTCTTTAACTTAATTAACGTAAAACGTAAAAGTCAGCCTCTATCGTTTCTGCATGTTCCATTTTCCATCGTTTCGCTTGACACTCCCGTGCCGATTTCGTTTGGCCCGTGCTTTGTCAAAAGTAAAACGTAAGCAATATCATTCGGAATTGAGAACAGCAAATTCAAACCGAAACGGAATTGCGTTCGGTTTACTTTTAAAAGCGATGCGGAATTGAGAACTTGCCTGAAAATTAATATTATAATAACCAAATAAGTAGAAAAGAGGAGCCTACTGCACAAGATTCTATGCAATTTTAAATTCTGTATCAATTTTTTTCTAATAAAAAAATCCAAAAAAGGGTATTAATTAATCCGAGGAAATACCAAACTCATTCAATTGACCATTAACAGTTATTCTTTTTTCTTCTTGCAATTTTTTGTCGTTTTTGAAATATATTTCTTTTCTAGCGTTGCAGATGGATAATTAAGCACTGGATGATGGGTTATTCAAAATGTTCGAAGGGATGGTTGTGATCTAAATGGGATTCGTGTGCTGAACATGATACTGTTTTCAGAAATGGTCCATCACGTCTAGATCTGTAGTAATTTAAACCAAAATATGCTATGCAAAATCACAATAGTTAGCTAGGCAATTTTATCAAATTTAAATGAAAATTGTAGACAACATCTATTGCATATGGGCGGTGCAAAATATGGTCAGTTGGAGAACATTTGTTCAAAATGGTATATCTTCGCTTAAGAAAATTGTAGAATTGTTAGGAATAGTTCATTCTGAAATCAACAAATAATACTTTAAGATAATATGAAAGTGAGCCAAATCAAATTAAGAGGGACCCCACAAAAATTTAAAAAAAGGGTAAAAAATTTAAATATGATGGATCTTTTTCGAGATTCATGTTCAACACATAAAAATCATCTAGAATCACCGCCAACCCTTCTATATACTGGATCATTTTGCCTAGTGCTTTCAATTGAAGATGCTTTTTGGAAATTTTATCCTCTCGAATAAGTATATACGTTTATCTGCCTGCATATATAAGGTATGCTTTTCCATTTTATATGTAGACCTGGCACTTTTGGAAGCCCTTGTGGAGGACTAAAGACTGCGTTTATTGAGATTTATTCTATTATTCTATCCGATCTACCAAGCCACCTTTGTTGTGTTGTGTGTGCCTATGTTTAAAGTTATGCGTATAGCAAAACAAGACCTCGAGCCAGCTAAAAACTGAAAGTTAACAGAATTAAGCTGTGTACTCAGATAAGCTTAATCGATTTAGCTGGGGTCAACCCCCTATAAAAAAAACTAGCTAAATGGTAGCTAAAAGCTAAACGCCTTAGCTCATACCCAGCTAAAAACGCATGGCGGCGCAACCTTGACTGGCTAAAAGCTGATAGCTTTAGCTATAGGTTTAGCTAGGTAACAGGAAAAAAAATGGTTTGCAATTATTTAGCAAGTTACCCTTGCTAAATGAATCCAACAATGGCTGACAATGGTCTGAGAACATAGCTTAAAGGTCATTAAAAACAATCATAAAAGAAACTGACAATGTCTCCAAAATTTAACCTGACCCATTCATGATCCGGAAAAGTATTAAACAAAAAACCAAGGTTCGAACCAGATACTTTGGTTTTCAGTCAGCGAACCAAACATCGAGCATGACAGGGTTACATTTTACAAATATGACCATACCTGATCCAGATCTCCCTCTTCATCTGCTGCACTTTGAGCTGTGTCCTCATTATCCTCATCATTTTCATTATCCTCATCATTTTCAGCTTCTTCAGCATCCTCAGGATCAGCCTCTTCTTCGTCATCTTCTTCATTTTCATACTCTGCTTCAGCAGTGGCTTCTGTAGTAGCCTCTACTGTGGCTTCTTCCACATTGTCATTTTCATACTCGTCTTCATCATCTTCATCCTCAGCTGCCTCATCATCTTCTGCAGTTATATTTTCTCCAGCATGGTCTTCCTCTTCTTCTACCTCCTGTTCTTCATCTGGATCGGCCTCCTCGTCTACATCTTCTTCTTCTTCCTCCTCTTCTTCATCCTCGTCTGCAGCTTCGGAATGGGGATCTTCTATAAGAAGGAAACACAAATAGTTTAATAAACACTATAAATATGAAAAGCACTCACCTTCTTCGAAGGGTTCATCACGCTCATCATGCTCATCTAAAGCCTTTTGCACTGGATCATGCACATCATGGGCATCATGCTCCACTCTATGCTCATCCACCCAACCATCGAAATAGTTGGAAAATCGTGATTCAGACAAGGGAGTGTCCACTAAATAAACAAAAAATTCCCACAAAAAGTAATACGTGTTCCTTTCTGAATCAATTGAATCACTCACAATCATCCAGGCCACGATTCTCCAGTATGATCAGACCCACCAGACCCAATAACACAGCCATCAAGAAGAAGAATATTACCTTGGCACACCAATGACCGCCCGTGCCATGTTCGTGCTGCACGTGCAGGTGTACATCATCGTTTCCCATCTTTGTGATGTGAACGCCATGGGAAGACGACTCGTCGTCATCTGTGTGTGTTTGCGCGCGGATGTGGCGTATGATAATGAATAATAAAAACACATACGGTTAGAAAAATGTTCAATTAAAATGCACCTTCAGACTGTCATAGAAACATATAGAAAGATAGAGAGAGACTGTGGGTAGTGAGCGGGGACAGTTTGATTTAGTGCATACTTGAAGCAACATTAGGCAGGGCAAAAAGCTTTGGAAGATTCAATTAATACGTTTAATATCAGATTATATCAGAGCACAAGTTCAAGTGTAGATGTTATGATAAGCTAGTTTACAGCAGTCGCTTATGTGTCTGGTATATAAGAGGATATTCCATTCCAACATTTTGTTATATAAACCCCTCCCGGTTCCAAGCAAATACTTTGAGTCGGTGTTTTGTTTTGAATACCGGGAAAAATATCGGTAATTTTGTTAGCTATACCTTTACCGATATTCCTTTCAGTTTTAGCCCCTGGCTTGAATTTAATATCCTCCCATTTTCGACTGAAATAAACTTGTTGAAAGACCTCAGAATGGGCGAATGTGCGTATATTTTGAAGTGCTTTACTAGGCTTTAAGAGCAATCTGACGCTTTGGAAAAATTCATACCTTATTACCGACTTTAAGGTCTAAAACTATTTTCCTGGACGTACCAAGTTTAAGGTTTAGTTCCATTCCCTTCAGTTTTACAGTTTATTTCGGGTACCGCAGTATTTAGACATCAGCTGGCCATCGTATTGCAAATAGTTCTTAAAAACTGGTTGCTATCCGTCTCAAAGTCAATGATTATAATTCAATAATCAACAGAAATCAACAAAGATTTTGTACATATGGACAGCTAGGTTACTCAGACTGACTGTTTCGAAGGCCTCCCGGCGCATCTCATCAGTAAGCTTCAACGCTGACACACCATCAAGTCATTTGCAAATACCTATTTATGCCAAGCTAAAAGCCTGTATCCAGCACTGCGGAAAATTCCTGACAGGAATTCGCTTTTTATTTTGAGTATGTGGAACACAAGTAAAACAGTTTGGCCTTATCATCCTAAAATGTACAAGGTTACACTAATTTCGTAATGTTTGAATTTAAATAAATTTAAACAAAGTTTTAGTACGATGTGTCTAGTGGTTTATTATTGATTGAGCGGTCGGGTGTGCTGATTCCGACGTACATACATCTGTGCAGCCAACACAGTAAGATGCCCATTCGATTAGTTACATTAATAGCTGAGGAAGGAGATACTATCTCCGAGATACATAGAAAGACAAAAGGACAAAGGAACACTCGACATCTGCCACATTGTTCGTTCTAAATTATTGGGCCGATGGCTGAGCAAGACACTGCAGTGTGGCCCGAAAAGAGCGTGTGGGGCACCAAAGAAGTAATACTCCACGGTTGGTAGCCAATTAAATAAAATCTGTTATATTTGAGTACAATATTAGAACAAGAACTCAGAAGCTGGGTCAGTACCTTGGCAAAATGAATCCGCTGCTTGTGTAGCAATAATGGAGAATGAAACTACAGAAACTGCTATTATTTATTTAATTCGATTAAATATTAGTGGTATTCCTGAAAGTGATTTGCTTTCCATTTTGATTTGCTTTGGATTTCGGGCATCAGCTGCTCACGACTGCTCCATACAAAATGTGCAGTGTGCCCAGAAAAAGTAAGGAAAGTAGTTGATTTGACGAAATCAACTTTGGTGTTTCAATTTGATTTCATTTTAGTGTGGCCATTTTCTTGCATCCCGCGCTTGGCGATTATTTAAATCATCTTGTTCTTCTAGTTCCGATCCCTTGTGTGACATAGGGCATCAACCACTCCTCTCCTCCAACGAACTCTGTTGTTGGCCGTCGCTTTCAGTTCTCCCTAACTTTTCCCTATGCTTTGCGCCTCTCAACCGACAGTCCTCCTCCAAGTTTCTTTGGGTCTGCCACGTGAGACTCCGTACAACGGGTTCCATTTCATTGCCTTCCTTGCGATGTTGTTCTCGCTATTTTGCAATGTATGTCCTATCCAGCTCCATTTCATCCTGCGTATTATGTTGTCGACACTCTCCATATTCGCTCGATTAAGTAGCTCATAGTTCCGTATTCTGTCATCCCAGAATATGCAGTAGATGCATCGCAGGCAACGGTTTACAAATTTTGGAGTTTCGCCACTATGAAAGTTGTAATTTTCCAAGTGGAAGAACCGTGCGGTTCTTTAAATGTGAAAAAATTTGTAAGTTATGTCGCATTTCAAATTTGAGAAATTAAATGAAATTGTATTTATTGTTTGCATTTTAGAATGCTTACGAGCCTATTGTATAAATAGACCAGCGGCCTAGAGTGGACGGAGCTATAAGTGGTCGAGTTTTTGGAGCGTGTGCCGTAGTGTGATGTAGGCAAATATGTTCGAGATTACATATTAATCTGCATTAATCTCCTTAAATTCTTCAATAATTTTGCCTTGTCTTTTCCTTTTAAAGTCTGCCAAATGTCATAAGTCAATTCACTTCACCATAATCAAATACAAAATTAATTGAATTAACTTTTAAAAAGTTACTAACATTCTAGAGTACATCTTCTGCCCACAAACACACTTAAGAAGATTAGAAAACTAGTTTTCACAATTTCATTCGACATGTTTTGGTTTTGCGCTTTTGTTTAAAATGGCGCCAATTGTTCTGCAAACGAAAGCTAATCAAAATTAAATCAGGGTCGTTCCGTAAACTGCTTTAAATTTGCTTTCACGAAATCAAAATTGAAAGCAAATCACTTTCAGGAATACCACTATTGTATTCCATTTATATTAACATTATCTTTCGCTTTGTTCTCCACCCCATTTGCCTCCATTTATGCGCTCATCAAATATATTTGTGATACCAAAATAATTGTGAGCATCATATTCCTGAGCTGTCTATCAGCTAATGCTCGATCCACACACGCTTTCGAAACGCCGCTATCGATACGCCGCTATCTATACAAAGTGTGCACGAAAACGTAAACCAATAATTCCTGGGACAGTTTTTTTTCTATGAAGTTTGCCATGAATTTTTAGATTTCGCGGTGCTGGATACTTTGGTTAAGTGGAGAATAAAAGCTTGGGAGCTGCAATAATGCAAGATCCTTAAGTGCTATTTTTAGCCTCCGTTTTTGGCCCAGCCGAAATGAATGCAATGGTGTTTGAAGGTTTACCAATGTAATTTAAATCTTTGTTGTTTGGCGACTGTAAAATTTCTGAACAATGTTACAGAATAATCACATAACAAAGCCAAGAATTCCTGTATGCATAAGGTTGGATCCCTTTATAAATACCAGGATATTAATGGTTTGTTTAATAAAGCAACCCTTGAGGTTCTTATAACAAACATTTCGGCGAGACTACCGTTCTAATATATGTGTATGGGCTTTTGAGAGACCTGTTTTGATCTTAGTCAAAATGTTTGTTAGCCGGCTCAAAGTCAAGGATTGATTATAATTCATAATTCATGATTATAATTCATAAGCAGGTCGCTAAAACCCATATAGGCTCTTAAGAACTTAAATATGGTAAAGAATTATTTTCAAAACCACGTTTTTTGTAAAGAAAGTACTAAATTCGATTTTCAAATGAGAAATTGAGATCTAGAATATACAGCCATGCTCCCTTTTTCACCTTACCCATATTATTCGTACAATTTTATTGGACTTTATGTTGTTACCATAGAACTTTATGTCACACACATATATGATTAAACAATTTGAATGTGAAATTCATGCCGTTTACATGTCCAAATCGTAAAAGTAAGTTTCTTAAAAAACTTCTAAAAGCGTATAAAATCAGTCAATTTCTGACTCTGTCTTTACAAACGATTCGATGAGACAACAGAAGCACGGTAATTAGGGTAGATTTTCAACGAAGCCTTCTGGGGTTAGATGCAAATCAGCCGTTTTAGACTTTTTTATCCGGCTCGAAGGACCATGAAAATGTGTTAGGGTAGATTTCGAACGATGTGCTAGACGGAATATGAACACCCGGTATGCAGAACTGTTCTACCGAACTCAGAAAATGTTGTAATTTTTACTTTAAAAGTTTAAAAAATACAATAAAATAACTTTGATAGACCCAAACACTTCCAGCAAATCACTAGCTTTGGTTACCCTTGGTCCAAAATTGGAGAGACCGGCACTAAAGCTTAATAGTTCCGAAACTTATATAAACTGTGACGACTAGACACGAATGACTATCGATTACTCTGGCGGCTATGGTCCCACTATCATGAAGCTTATTCATCTCTCATCTCCAAAAGATTCATTCGAGTAGAGTGTCGAGCTTCGCGCTGGCTGCCTCGTTCCAGCTCGCAACCAACAATTTGTAATAAACTAATTAAGTTAATAAACAATAAATATTATTAGTCAAGTAAGTACGATCTTAAACTCCTTAAAACCTTATACTTTGCTGTAGTCTACAAATTTCTTCACTCAAAAGTTAAAAAAAAAAACTGTTAATATAAAGGTAGGAGAATTAATAGAGGAATATGTAAAAAAGCGGGGTATTCAGCTCTCAACTTTAAGGAAAAACCTTATATCATAACTCATGCTGCTACCTTGAAAGCTTGACTGTCGCAATACACCCACATCGCCCTCGGATTTGCGATCATCTGTATACAAAAAGTTAGTTACAAAAATGGTTAAAAAAAAAAATAAAAAAACAAAATTGATAAGAAAACTTTTTTATTGATTGGATCTAAGCCATTTTGTGTATGTTTATGCCAAATATGTGCAAATAACAAACAAAGAACCTGCCAGTCATGCTCTTGGGCAGATGGCCAATTGAAAAGAAATCGTTTGCATCTATTTGTCGTTGTTTTTGCGTGTCCAAAAACCCGGGGGTGTTTGTAAAAATGTGGCTAGGCGGCAGACCGTAAAGCTTACGGAAGTGCATAAGAAGAATAATGACAGCGTGTGTATATCTTTTTGGAATTTTGAATTTTTTTTCAAGAAGATTTTGTTGATGATCTAACGATAAGAGATAAGCCGGCAGGTCACCAGCTTATCTTGCTTATCTCTCTCCCTCTCCAGATAAGGAATGCAGAGCAAACCTTTGCGGTCCATCGGAATTCTCAATAGCTGACAGCGGCGACAGCAAACACAAAAAAAAATCATAAAACACATTTCTCTTTTAGATATAGAAATTTCTTCTTCTGTAGCGGCACACGCATAGCGACAACAGGCGATGTATAATTTTATATAATAGGGCAAAGTTATTTTTAAAGGCACTCGACAATATTATTATAAATACGCGTTGAGCTGCAGAAAAATGAAGAAACTATTTTCGAACTCGCTAAACAACTAACGGCCTTTTGCCACCAACTTACCGCGTTTCCGGCGCTTATCCTTACGCTTTCGCGGCTGTACATCGCCCGACATTTTCAACGGCTTTGCCTTTCACCTTTTTTTGTGTGCCAAACTTATATACGTATGTATATTTATATTCTTTTTAGCAGATTTCAGTAATGTATGTTGTTTTTTTTTTCTGTCTAGCGAGAGATGATGCGTTGCACGGTGGCCAAACGAAGCGGCCAGAGCTGCTCCCGTCCACGATCACCGTACGTAACTAAATGAACAGCTCGCGTCAAATTATTTATAAAATTTGTACGCCATGGCGTGGCAATGTTGCCACCTGGGCGCAGCAATTGGGGGAAAATTGGATTCTTAATTTAAATTTGAAACGGCTTTACAACTTCGAGTGGGTGACTGTTAACCCTCTACCAGGCAAGATCGTTAGGACAATCGCATCAAATTGATCATTTTTTGTCACGTAATATAGTTGTTTTTCAAAGCTTACACAAAAACTGAAAAGTTATTAAAGAAAGTCTGCACCATAAGATAACAAATGCCACAATTTTTTCAGAAAACTTATAATGCAGCCCAACAAAATCAGCGTACCAGCGGGTGCAATTGGAATTTGAAGGAGAGTTCTATGCATAAATATTTTCAAATTTGCGCAGCACACAGAGCGGTGCACAGTGGTCGATTTGGCGAAACTGGCAGGCAATAAATGCAAATTTAAAAATTTAAATTTTGTAAAGGTTTTTATTTTGTTGAAAGCTAACATCCCATATTTATTTAGATTTTTAGGTGGTGTCCGAATCTCGTCAACAAATTCACCCAATGGTGTCAGAAATCTCTTTCGGTGGTTTTAAACCTCTATTTTGTTGTGAGATTTTGGCAAACCAACCAATATACAAACAGCAATACATAACAACCAATAGCGACTTCAGAACCCAGAATATATATGTTTTAGTGGAGCAAATCATACACACACCTCACGAACTGATTTGAACTAGACTTTCAAAGAAAACGAAATCTCTCGAAGTTCTGGGACACCGACGGTTTCTCGTTGCAAACAAGACCAAACAGAGTCAGACCATAAATTTTTTTTGATAGATCGCTAAAACAATCAACAAAAACACCGCTTTATTGTTTTATATTTTTATTACCAGTATTAAAAAAAGTATAAAAGTAAGACTGACGATGGAAAGTGTTTGGTTTGTAGTTATTATGTGTGTGATTAACTCAAAACAGCACAAAAAAGTTGAAGGGATTCAAAACCATTTTTTCTCAAAATTTTCAAAAACAATCCAATGGGATGCCAACAACACAAAAAATCAATTTAACAAAATGGAATTGCCAAAGACACCTACGTTTTGATAAAAAAACACGAAAATATATGGAATAATTAATGAACCAAGCATTTAATTCAAAACTGCTTACAAAGCTACGCCAAGTCAACGGGCATAAATTATTAAGGAAACCAAAAATGGTGTAGCTGTCGTCATTTATATATTCAGAGAGCGCTATGTATAAACACGACACCAAAATCAAATAACCAGCAGCTGAAAATACATATATTTTTACCGCAGTGGAATCTTTAGCTCTTTTTTTTGACGGAGACATGGTTCAAAAATGTTTGACTGCTATGATCTTTTTTAAAGCTTCATATAAAAAGCGTGTTATCCTAAAGACATCCACATTTCGGAAACTTCTGCGGATGTCAAATTGCAGTTCCTGGTTGACCACACTGTTGCCCGGTTAATAAAAGAACATGAAGCAGCATTTAACGTAATGGTAAAAAACGCTGTTAAATTTAAATAGTCCGTTAGCACACTGTTAATAATACCATTTTAGAATTTTCAGTATTTTTCATCTGGTCTCACATTTAGTAATCAACATCAAGTACGGTCTTATGAATCTCATAAAATCAAATTTGGCCTCACTAATCGAAAAACCAATCAAATGTGGTCTCACCAATCTCTGGTGGTTTGAAACAGACAAATAAAGTGTTGACCATGTCGTTGCATGTCGTAGACCGATAAACTAAGAACGAGTTTCAATTGCCCCCCAATTCGATTCGATTGAAGGAAACCACCAATTGATTAGCGAGTTGGTGCGGAGGAGTGTCTCCTCTAATGGCCGGTGGTGATATGTCCATAGGATGTGCAGCTATCAAGAGATCCAGCAAACTGAAATCGTGCACCAGTTCCAGTTCGGCGGAGACGGTCTCCATGCACATGCCCAGCGAGCGGAGCGGCAAGGAAAATGGCAACATAATCAAAGCGCCTGCCCCACCGAATAAGAACATGAGGGGTGGACTGCGGGTGTACAAGATAGTGATACTAGGTGACGGAGGAGTCGGCAAGTCCGGTAAGTAATGGAGTGGCGTGAAGTGAAGTGGTTGCGGCATTTCGCCAGACACGGCGCACTGCGCACATTTGATTTTGGTTTTGCTTTGTGCGAAAAATCAATAAATTATCTCAATTTCTTTTACGCACACGCCACCCCCCACCCCCACCCCAACACCCACTTGACTTCGCTTCGCTAATGCTCGGGCCTACGACTCGGCAGCTGTAACCCTGCAGTTTGTGAGCCACAGTTTCTTGGACTATCATGACCCCACAATTGGTGAGTATCCAAGCTGCACGAGTTTATATGTATATCGCTAACCACTTCGCTTTTGGCAGAGGACTCGTACCAGCAACAGGCGGTCATTGACAACGAGGCCGCCCTACTGGACATACTCGACACTGCCGGCCAGGTCGAGTTCACCGCCATGCGAGATCAGTATATGCGCTGCGGCGAGGGCTTCATCATTTGCTATTCCGTGACCGATCGGCACAGCTTTCAGGAGGCCTCCGAATACCGCAAACTCATCACGCGTGTACGTCTCTCCGAGGATATACCGCTAGTGTTGATAGCCAACAAGGTGGATCTGGAATCTCAGCGTCGCGTGACCACCGAAGAGGGCAAAAATTTGGCCAATCAATTTGGTTGCCCCTTCTTCGAAACCTCGGCCGCCCTAAGGCATTACATCGACGAGGCATTCTACACATTGGTACGCGAAATTCGACGCAAGGAAATGCAGAAGGCTTTGGGCACGGACACAAGCTCGGAGAAGATACACACGCGCCATCGCAGCCGCTGGTGGCGCATACGTTCCATTTTCGCTTTGGTATTTCGGCGACGACGCAACTTAAATTAGCCAGGTGCAATAATTACACTGTGAACCATTTTTCCAACTACATTTTTTTGATACCAACGACGACACCCACCAAATTTTAAAGGTACTTATGGTAGTAGAAATTCCCTTAATTTGAAAGGTACTTTTGGTAGTAGCAAAACCCTGACTGGGTTTGGTCTAAGGTTTTTTTGTAATAGACTCGTGAAAAAATGTTTATTGTTCAGGTCTAACAGGCATGTTCTCAATTAAGCTACGTTTTGAAAAGTAAGCCGTACGCATTTCCGTTTCGGTTTGGATTTGCTCTTCTCAATTCTGAATGAAATTGCTTACGCAAACCACGGGCCAAACGAATTCGGCACGAGAGAATCAAGCGAAACGATCGAAACTGGAACATACGGAAATGAGAGAAGCTGACTTTTACGTTTTACTTTTCCTTTGACTGGCACTGTCAATTTCTCGAGACATTTAACAAAAAAAAATTATTTTTAATTCAGTAAAAGACCTAAAAGTAATTCAAATTACATAAATAAGTTCTAAATTGATCACAGAATCAAGGAAAATTAACTTGATGAACATTCAGTAACTGTACGAGTGCGTAATTTGTCAATTACTTTTCATTTCACCGTTTCATTTCAAACACTTTCGTTTTGCGAGAAACTGAATGAATTCCGTTTCCGAAAAGTTGCAGTGGAAGTGGAATTGAGAAAATGCATATCTCATAAACTATTATTAAGTTAACTTAACTATCTTCAGCTATTTTGTAGCGCCTAACCAGGCCTACAAAACCGCCACCAAAATCGGCGACTTGTTGTACAGACGAAAAGCGTGGACTTTTCTGCATCAGTCAGATCAGTTTATTATTTGGTATTTTGATTCGTCTTACAGCACCCAAAGCTAAGATTTCGCTTTCTGCCGAGTACTTCAAAAGAGGCAGTGAAGTAAAATAATGGCGAAAATTCTGATGCCTGGGCACTTCTTTGGCCAATCTGACAACACAATTTATTGCCTTACCTAGATCTGGCTTGTTAAACAGTACTAGGTTTTTATTAACTGAATCAATCTCAAATTTGTATCAGTCGCCCGTACTACAGCTCAAACTTCTTTTTCTCCATAGCAGATTTCTTTTTAGGTCGTTTTTGCTTGAAACAGTGATATTTAAAGCATTGGGTCGTTCAGCTCGATCTTCGATTTCTTCGTCATCAGTGGTAACAAGACGTTCTTCATCTGGATAAAATCGCTATCATCATCGGCAGGAAAATCGAGTCTATCCTCGCTATTCACACTGTCAAAAATTCTAGCGATTTGCGAAGTCTTTGGTCCCTTTGCTTACATTTTCCCTAAGTAAAAAGTGCCCAGCGGCGCAAAAGCTCATTACAAGATCGATGTTCTCTCTAACACTTTGAAGGCTGGCAGCCTTCAAGTATCGATTACAAGCCTGTATACTTTTACGTAAGCTTGGCCGTTTTTGTAGGCGTCCTGACTTCAAAACAGAGTTCGATGTAATCGGAAAAGTGGGCGTATAACAGAAAACGATTGGGCTTTAGATTACAAGACTATCAGGCCTGTTCCCGTTTTCGATTTCTATCAGATCATGCGAAATCGGAATTGGTAGCTGTTCCCGTTTCCAAAAAACGATCAAGTTATTCGGTTTCAAAAGTTTTGCCTCAGAGTCAGTGGAATGAAAAGTAAATGCCAATTTTCTTGGCGACGGTGATTCTTTGCATTTTGCAAATATTTTTATTTTAACATGTCAAATATTGTGGAGATTTTGAAGTATCTATAGATATATCGAGCCTTCAATTTGATTTAAAATTTTTTTTGTAAAGTTCCTACCTCAGAAATTGCATATAGATGAAAGAAAAACGATCGAAATGAAACCGAGCTGTTCGCAATTCCGAATCAGCGCATTATCTGTGCTGATCGAAATTGTCAAGGCTGCCTTATGGCTGAATTCAAAATTCGATAACGATTCGTACATTCATTCGAAAAGACAATCGATTTCTATTTCACTCGGAAACGGGAACACCAAAATGAAAACGATTCGGAATTGCGATCGTTTTACTTTTTCATTTCACTCGGAAACGGGAACAGGCCTGTATATACTATTTGAGAAAATGTTGGCGAGGTTCATGCGTTCAGTTCACAAGACGATACACAATTTGGAAATTTGTGTGTGGACTATTGTACAACTCCACACACTTGGTGTATGGACTTGTACAGTAGTTACCTTACAACCTTGCACACTAGGTGTATCGGATTGTAACGAGGATTTCAAATACATGTGCTGTACAACTTCACACACTTGGTGTATGAAGTTGTAATATAACTGGAATACTACTTTGTGTACAGTGAATATATGGAGCTGTAATGCATGTCGGTTTAAGACAGCGATGGGCAAGCCCTTGCTTCCATTGCTCCGAAAGTTATTTTACACAGTTGTCTCATTTCGAAGCGAGTTAAAACAACAAATCCTTTGCGCATCAGCGAAGGGCGCTGGAAAGTCGCACAAGCAGTCAGCAAAGCAGGTATAGTGTGCGCGATCGAGACGACTGAAAAAGCAAATGCATGCAGTGTGTGTCTGGCTTGACGACTGGAGCCTCGCCAATAAAGGGTTGTTGTTGGACTGCTTCCAAACTCAAATCCTTTGCCCTCCTCTGGTTTAAGATATAATACCATAGTGACAGGGGCGGCAACTATGGGGGCAAGGCACTTTGAAATTGAAGAAAAGCCCATTTTGTACACTGTTCAGCACATAAATTGAAACTAGTCATCCAAGATTCAGTGAAAATATTTTCTCAATATCGTGAAGCCCTTAATTAGTGTTGCCAATTTGTCACCTTTTTGTAAAAAATAATAAACAACAAGGAAGAAAGTCGGTCAAGCCCGATATTATACTCGTACCAACGAACATAAATTTGTGCAGGCGTACACTGAAGCGCTGCTTGTTTTTGATCATATCTCGAGAACCGTTATCCGCTTTGTCTTTGGGAAATCGATTTTTTGTGAACCTTCTATCTATTAATTTACTTATACTTTGGTAGAGTATAAGTTGAAAGGTGACAAACTGGCAACACTACCCTTAATGTCACAAGTATGGCACAACTGTTATATGCACAAAAACTACTCGAGTTTTTGTTATACAAAATTTTTATATGTATACAAAACGTAGCGAGAATTTCCCATTACTTGGGCGCCTACTGTAATATATGTTGTGGACCAACCTATTTCAGCTCTGCTCCGCTAGGTGTCGTTGAAATTGATATATTTGTGGTGCCCAAACGATAAACCCAAAACAATACCGACAAACACATAAAAGCTAAGCATAAACACAAGTTTGTTGCAGATGTACATAAAAATATCGACAGCACAACTTAACTCACAGAAGCTTTTTGATGTACATCTGTAACACAGCGATTCTCACAATTACACACATTAAGAAACATCAAAACTCGAACGCACATGCTTTATGGGTATAATTACCTAAAGTATTGGGAGCTTTTTCCTGAAAAAATAATTTTCTTTATGATAAAAATTTTCAAAACAAAATTAGCACCGGAGTCCACTTCATCACTTCACAAAATTTGCGGGGAAAGCCAAAATATCTTGTCCAAATCACATGGGATCGTGTATCCAAAACACAAAAATTAAAAAATGGATATTAAAGCTTCATATAAAATTAATTAAGCTTAACAAACGGTATGTTGCAGATATGCATCACGGCCATATAAAGGATTAAGACACACCATTGGATTAAGTATATTTTCTGCAATGTCAGTACATACCATGACCAAATGCGTTATTGATTTTAGATATTCGTTCCGCGATATTTTTAGCTCTTCTTTGGTCGTATATACTAACACTGAAGCAAAATAATATATTTCTCAGTAAAATCAACGCTTGTATATAACAATTGATCGTTTTTCCCTTTGCGATCTGCTCAATAACAAAACCGAAAAAACCCATGCGCGCTTGCTCTCGCACTGAGCAGAACACTTCGTTTCTCTTTGTTTTTTTTTCAGTTGACTTGTTCTCGTTTTGCTCATTCAATAACAATTTATAAAGAGCGGTCCGACTGAGCGCTCTCACATTAAGAGTCAGCAGATGAGCGAAAAAAACTGATCACCTCAAAGGGTCTTTTTTTCTGTATTTGTTTTTTTTTTTTTTTTTTTGTGGCTTGTGCGAGTCACAATCCCAAACAGAAATTATTTATGAATCATCGATGAATCGATACGTGAATTCATGCGTGAGCGCCTAGGACATGCCAATGTTAAATTCACCAATGAATTGCATGGGAACACACCGATGATTTTCGTTCCCGTCGATTCGTTCAGCGAATGAACAGAGCAAAAGCGAATCAAGACCATTGGTTGCTCGTTCAGCAAAGAGCGAAATGTTCAAGACCCTATCAGAACGGCCCATCTCTGACTCTTTGCTTAAGGGGCCTTAAGTAACTGTTATTTTTTGGACAACGAAAAATGGTTAATTGTTATTTGCTAGCTCTGGTCAGAAGTGATATTTATCACTTATGTTCTTTACTGATATTTATTTTAGTGAACATAAACAATTTCTAACACTCATGATATTTATTCATAAATATCAGTCCTTATGTTTTTTTTTTCATTGTTCATCTACCACAGAAACATTACAAACTTAACCTCGGAGTGTAAAATTGCGTAACTACTCTGATCAACCAGATAATGCAGACGTTGCAGCGAAACCCGTAAAAAAACAATGCAAAAATATGATATTTTTTCAAATTTTCTTGTATTTGAGCATGAAGAGTTTATTTTTTTGAGCTTGTTGAAAAAAGTGTTTTGTATTAAAAAAAAAGTTCCAAATAGTTTATGAGATATAGACCTGAATTTAAAATGAGCCAATTATCCTATGAAAACTTTAGGAGTCTATTACAAAAAAACCTTAGCCAAGCAGACCAACCTCAGCCAGTGTTTTTGTACTACTACCAATAGCTTTCAAATTTGGTGGGTCTCGTTGGTATCAAAATTTTGTGGTGCACTGTGCTATTAATCAGTGTGCAATATGATGATGTAACCTTTACTCCCAAAGCAGCAAACTACAAGAATTTACCGAATTGTTATGAGACCGGCGACGGGAAAGTTATTTATTATTTGTTAAAAAAAAGAAACTGCAAAAGCGGCCTGGCCGACCAAACGAGAGAGTATATATATATATATACAAATATATATATCAATATGTTTAAGCACCGATCCAACAAGGCACAAAAAAAATTGATTCCTAAACTTGACAAATGATTGGCAAACCAAATCTTAAATCAAAGCGAAACCGAAAACCTGAGTCCTCAAAACAAGCGAGAAGTAATGCCAAGCGAGCTTCAATAAAGCCACAATTTTGAAACTATAGAGATAAATGTATGTATTATCAAAATATTAACCAAGCCACGCACACTAGACCGGAAAAAGGTGGAGCTCAGAACTCCCAAACTGGATTTTTGTTGGAATTTTAAATAAAAAAAAATATAATTTATTTCTAGCAAAAGCTGTTAAACATTTCAAATCGCTAACAAATATTTTAAAAGAAAGTCCAACTAAAGCTTAATTTGTTTTACTTTTACATCCAAAAAGCAACATTTAGGAGGCTGAGAAATATGTCCCTAACATGGTCATACCAGCATGATCCGGTCTAACGCACACACACACAAACACACACATTAAACTAATCGAATAAATGTTGAATTTAATTGTATACTAAATATTATATGTATATGTCAAAGAAAAGAAAAAACGACAGCGGGAATATTGCAAATCCAAAATGATAAATATAATACATTATAAATAATATGCCCAAGACATCCAATTGCATTTGTTGTTTAAGTTTGAGAATGTTTAATGTTTCTATTGTTAAGAACACGCACACACACACACACAAACCACTTGTTTTATGTATATTTATTTATTATATTAGCTTAAACATTTTTGTTAATTACTTTTACACAAACACACACTCACTCACATACTGATTCACTCCAAAAACGTCACGTTCTCTAAGCATCACCATGAGTTCCTCTCATCACCGACTACTATTTTCTGTCAGCAGCTGTACTACTACACTTACTTATCAATTGTTTAAAGAAGTAACCAAACATCTTAGAAAATACTATATACCATTGGCAACTGGTCATTGTCGTTTCGAAAACGACTAGTTTGAAACCACAAAAAAAAAAAAAAAAATTTATGGATTGTAATAAACTATAACTAAACCAAAAATATAAAAGAAAAAACAAAACAATTTTGATTCGTAACGTTATACATTTTAAATGTAAAAAATCTTGAAAAAAAATTTGAAAAAAAAATACCAATCCCCCTCAATAAAGATTTTGGAAACCCCCCGTTAAACCTGTTGGAATTTTGTGTTTTAATATTGAATATTACATTTGTTAATCTTCAGAATTAAAGTTAGGTTGTACCTGAGCACCAATGCTGGATTGTACTCTTCCGGGATAATCAACCAAAGACACAATTTTTGAACGCGTTTGGACCCTAGCTTCTTTGAATCTCAGCCTACACCAATGAAAGTAGCCCTGTCTGATTCCCTTAACCAAATGTTCCAATATTTATAAGAATTTTTTGATTTATTTTGTGCTATTGTCTAACAGTGAGCTATTAGTCTGTGGAGACTAACTTAGTCAAAAATACATTTAGAGGGGTAGTAAATAAAATAAGAATGTTTTTTACGCACCCTAAAAGTGAGGGATTATTTAAAAAAGAGCAATCGAATAAGTTCGAGTGATAATATAAGTTGAAATCTTTGGCAAGCATAATTTGAAGAACCCGGCGGAAGATTAAGAAGATCACTAGAGTCAAGTTCGCCAAATAATTAAGTCCCAATGTACGCTATAGAGCATTGCCTCATACTCGGTTTCTTCCCAACACCCCCAATATCTGAAGTTATGGCCCAAAATCCGCTTTTTGCATTATTTACTTATATAAATAGGAATAGCTCGCGCATAGACTGTCTGATTGTTTATTGCCTTGGAAATTTCGATAGTGACAAGAGGAATCTAAAGTATGATAAACAATAGTTTGACAGATTTAGCTTGATGGCCAAGAAATGCAGGTTACAGATCTGACATTTTCTCCTTTTGTATACCCTTGCAGAGGGTATTATGAAATTTGTCCGGATGTTTGTAACGCATAGAAGGAAGCATCCCGACCACATAAAGTATATATATTCTTGATCAGCATGACGAGCTGAGTTGTTGTAGCCTTGTCCGTCTTTCCTTCTGTCCGTCTGTTTCTAAGCTATCTTCTCCGTCAGTTTTAAAGCTATCCTCACAAAACTTTGCACGAAGGTACAAATACGCTGCACATTTGTCGGAATCGGCCGGATCGGATGACTATAGCATATAGCTGTCATAGGAACGATCGGTCGAAAAACTAGTTTTAGTGAGAAAAACTTTTTTGTTTTCAATTGAAACGCCTCCAAACTTCGTATTTCTTAGTTACCTATGCTTTTCCATGATTCCATCAAATTTGGTCGAAATCGGACATCTATATAATATAGCTGTCATAGAAAAGTAGAGTCAGGAAAGTAGTTTTAGTTAGAAAAACTTTTTTGTTTTCAATGAAAATGTCCTCAAAATTGGCAAGTATTTGTTTTATATGCTCTTACACGATTCTGCAAAGTTCGGTCAAAATGGGATGACTATAGCATATAGCTAGGAACGATCGACCGCAAAACTAGTTTTAGTGAGAAAAACTTTTTGTTTTTAATGGAAACGTCCCTTACGTTGGCATACGAGGTGTGATCAAAAAGTATCGCGAATTTTGTGTTTTTTCAAAAATTATTTATTTATTCATGAATATCTATTTTGTCCCCTTCAAAGTAATCCCCATAAGATATACACTTGTGCCAACGGTTTTTCCAATCTTCGAAGCACTTCAAAAAATCATTTTATTTTATCTTGTTCAGCTCCTCCTTCGATGCCGTCTTTATCTCGTCAAGCGTAGCGTAACGTCATCCTTTCATGGGCCTCTTCAGTTTAGGGAACAAGAAAAAGTCACAGGGGGCCAGATCTGGGGAATACGGTGGCTGCGGCATCATTAGTGTGTTGTTTTTGGCCAAAAAGTCGCGCACAAGCAACGATGTGTGAGCAGGGGCGTTATCGTGGTGCAAAAGCCATTTTTTTTTCTTCCTCAAATCCGGGCGTTTCTGGCGGATTGCTTCGCGCAAATTGCGCATAACTTGCAGGTAATATTCCTTATTGACCGTTCTTCCCTGTGGCAAGAACGCAAGAACTCATGATGCACCACGCCCCTGCAATCGAAGAAAACTGTCAGCAAAACTTTCACATTCGACCGAACTTGGCGCGCTTTTTCGGTCTTGGTTCGTGCGGCAGCTTCCATTAAGATGATTGAGCTTTGGTTTCCACGTCATAACCATAATCCCACGATTCGTCACCAGTTATGACCCTCTGGAGCAAATTTGGGTCGTCGCGGACAGAGTTTAACATCTCATTAGCAATGTTCATGCGATGATGTTTTTGGTCGCAATTGAGCAATTTTGGTACGAATTTCGCGGCGACCCGTCTCATGCCCAAATCATTGATAAAAATCGAATGGCACGAGCCAATCGATATGTTTAGGTCCTCAGCAACTTCTCTAACGGTGATTCGACGATTGGCCAATACCATTTTCTCCACTTCATTAATTTTTTCGTCTGTTGTTGAAGTGCTCGGGCGTCCGGCACGCTCTTCGTCGTTCACATCTTCTCGGCCTTCTGAGAACATTTTGTACCACCGATAAACGTTGCTTCGGTCCAAGGTAGCTTCTCCGTATGCCACAGTCAACATTCGGAATGCATCCGCGCACTTAATTTCGTTTTTCACACAAAATTTGATACAGGTTCTTTGATCCATTTTTTTGAATAGGTAAAAATCGAAGACGATCCAAAAGACGTGCAAGCAAAGCAGCTGTCAACAATTAAGTGAACATTCAAAATGGCCGAGCTTGTCGGCATAAGTGAGAGACATGAGTACCAACATAACGCCACAAAAAAATCGAAATTCGAATATACGTAACCCGCGAAAATTCAAAATTCGCGATACTTTTTGAACACACCTCGTATATTTATTTTATATACTCTTACACCATTCTACAAAGTTTTGTCAAAGTCGGCATATGATGGTCGAAAAAGAAGTTCTAGAGAGAAAAACTTTCCTGTTTTAAATGGGATCGCCTCCAAATTTTGAAATTATAAGTTTGTTATGCTCTTCCATGATTGCACTAAGTTTGGTCGAAATCGGATATCTATATAGTATAGCCCCCATAGAAAAGTAAGGTCCGAAAAGTAATCTTATTTTGAAAAACAAACTGCAAGGGCATACAAAACTTTGGCCGAGCCGAAGTTAACTTTCCCCTATTTTTTTAAATTTCTACTTTGGCCCCCGCTAGATTCACCGTTTTATTCTATGTGATTTTTTTAAGTTTTATTATATTAGCCCATTTATTTCTCCGTTGAACAAATGTTGCCCCAATTAATTTGGTTACCGTTTTCTCTGAGTACACATCGACAATCCAGTATTTTTTTTTGAGTGTGCTTACATATTGGCGTGTGTTTTAACATGAATGCCCCTGAAAATATAATATGATTTGTTTGGCGGCAAAAAATAGTTCTTATCAAATAACTTAAATATTAATGTATATTTCAAGGATGTAAACCGGTTCTGAACCGAACCGCTTTTTCCTGCTGGTGAACCGAACCGCAAACCGAACCGGCTTCCATTCAGAAATGCTGAACCGTACCGAAAACCACAAAGAAAAAACGGTTCGGTTCAGTTCTTTGATGAGTTTTAAAACATGAATCGCTTTCCTCTAGCCAATGATACCTACTAATTAACTTCGTTTGGCCTCTGATAGACCCAATTGATTCTTATGAGAGATAAAGCCTTTTTTAAGGATGACGACACAAATTTTACAACATTTACTCCTGTAAGTCTACAGGAATTGCGAGCCGATCTCTTAATCTACCTGTCACCAGTCTGCATTCTTTTCTTGAAAGTTGATAATCATTTAATCTTAGCCAGGAGAGTTTTTTCTCATACGATTCATAGGGTTTGTAAGATGCATAGTACGTATTCTCTTCTTGCCGACGTTCTCTGTTTTCGAAGTGCATTCCTAGAACTTATAGACGAGTCCTTCAAATCCGACTTCAAATGTTTCGTACATTCTTATACAAATCCTAAAGATACTCAGATGGTTTATAGGAATTCAAGTCACCTTGCGACAAAAATCATGGTAATTGTTTAGTAGAGCTACCCCTCACCAAAAACTCTAAAAAAAATCCTCGATGGACCGCGAATTTACAAGAATTATGACGGCTTCAGATCGCGGGGGACTCCCGCGGTTCAATGGTAAAAATTGTTTGAAAGTTGCATTTTTTGTATAAAAAACAGATTGTTTTTGCTTTCTGTCAAAATTGGAAAGCGTAAGTTCAACTGTGCCGCATAGTAGAAGGACAGTGGGTCCCGGGGGTTTGTGGGGAGACCCGAGATTTTTTTATAGTTCCGGTGGAAGATCGCCGAAAAGAGACACTGAATAATCCAGACGCATCGCCGCGGAACCACAATTATGTCGGATTGTTGGAAAGCGTACAATTGCCTGGAGGAAGAGGGATTTAAAAAAAAAAAAAACAAAAAAAAAAAAAAATGGTCCAAAAAAAAAAAAGGAGACAGAAAAAAAAAAAAGGGGGGGGGAAAAGCGGCCACCGCCTCCCAAAATTTTGAAAAAAAAAAAACATTACATAGGATACCTGGCGAAGTTTCAGTTTTTCAAAAAGTTCCGAATTTTTTTAAAAATTTTGGGGGGGGGTTGGTTCACCACCCCATTCCCCCCCTCAAAATCCCCTCCCCCTTCTCTATTAAGCTGTATTTTCACTTGTCGAGATCTAAATTCTGTATTTATTCTTCATTACGCTTTTTGAATGGAGCTTGGACTAAGCAATCTGGCAACAAATAACATAACTACATATGCGACCACGCAGGAAGGCTCCAGTGATTACGGCCGCTAGCTTGAAGCGCCTACCCTATTTGGTCCGCGCGTCCCGAATGCAGGGCCTGACGCGATGTATATACATCTTGGTGGGTGTACGTGTCACCCCCTCAATTTCCTGCTCTTTGTTCCGTTCTTTTACAAGCTGGAGGCGCGCCCTGTCCACCATTTGCCGACGACTTAGGGGATTATGAATGAGTTTCGACCGCATTGGGGGCAGTGCCAACTGTTGTGGCTCCTCTTCCAGTTTCTGGGGCTTGGCAGCTGGTGGCATCTGGTTAGGCCACCATTTATACGGCTGATATGTAGTGGCTGTGGAGAGGAGGCATATTCTTGTAGGAATTGGCGAATGATTTGCACGACTGATTTGTCATGACAGAGCGACTAGAAGAGGCCGAGGGTGAACCGTTTGCTTTAGCCAGGCAAGATGCCACTGGTGCCTGCATAAGCTTCTGCTGACTCGAATATGTCGATTTTGAGCGATTGTTAAAAGTAAAGGGCATGGACTCGGCTGTCGAAAGACAAGAGCCCACAGGTGACTTTATGGGCCCAGAAGGCGCCGGTTATGTCGACTTAAAGCGATTCGGCGAATTCAAGGGTGTGACATTGGCTTTAGTCATGCTAGAGGCCAAATCCGATGGAATACGCTGCTTCTGATGACCCGGGTATGTCGATTTTGGCAAGGAAATGGTTGGCTTCTTGAATGCTTCGCCAAAAAAACGTGCCATATTGTTGGCCAGGCAGTGCACAAGTTGTGTGGCCCGCATGGTGTCTTGGAATTGCCGCAACATCTCGCTTCTTCTTGTCCTCCCTGGGCCTGGTCTTCCTCGCTTCAGTTTACCATGAGTTGGCTATCAAAAAGTACTCGTGCACTTGCTCTTTTTATTCTTCGCATAAAGCTTTCCAGTCTAGCCTTCTCCTCCAATTAAAAAACACATTTTATTTTTGATTTTTATCGTTTTTTTTTGTTTGTTGTATTTTTGTTTTTTATTTATCATATATGTAATATGTATGTATATTAGTAAAATATTTTTTACCTTTTAATTATTTTGTTGTTTTTTTTTGTTTGTTTTTCTAATTTATTGTAAGGAATATTATGCAAAATGCATAATAGACACTCGAAAAATGTTTGTTTTTAATTTAAATAATTTTTTTCACATTTTCTTTAAATTAAATTAAAAAAATGACACCCAAACTGTTTCGGTTTCGAAATTTCTGTGGTCAATTTGAGAAAAAAGGTGTTTGGTTTTATATATATATATATATAAAATGTATATATATGCGTGTGTGTGGGTGTGTGGAATAGATATATAAATCTAATTTTGGTAATCTGGTAAATGTGTGTGATTTCTCAGTATTTGTAGTTTTTGTTTTTGTTTTATTGTATAGGAAGCAGCAAAACTTTGAATGCACAAATTTACAATTACTTTCGGTCTTTGTTTTTTGTTTGTTTATAAATTTGTTTTAGTAAATTGTGTAGTAATAGTAACTGTAGAAAATAGTAGCGTAGTTACACTTATATAGAAAATATTCAGATTTTTTTTTTTTTTTTTTTTTTAGGTTTTTCAACTTTTTTGTGTGAGAAATTACACGATTGACGGTACAAAATACAAAAAGAGACTTACACACATATACATATGTATGTATGCATGCATATATATGTATGTACTGTATAGTTTTTGATGTTTTTGGGTATTTTATAAAATCATAAAATACTCCTTTTCCTCAGATGGTTGTTGTGGTTGGTTGGTTGGTTTTATTTCTTTATGCAAAATACAATTCATCAAAAACTCGCTTAATGCGTTCGAAATTTCTGGATTTTTTGTTGGTTTTTATTTTTTTTTGTTTTGAATGCATCTCATTTGTGGCTTTAACATAAGGAGCGGCAGAGTGAGCTCCTAGTAGTGTTTGTTTGTTTTATTGGCGGTTTCTGTTGTACAAAAACTAAAAAAAAAGACACAAAAACAATAAACAAATTTGTTAACTGCATTCAACACACTGACACAGAAAATTTGACAAAAAAAAAAGGAACAGCAACGCATGCGATATACATATATATGTTTGAGTGGATACAAATAATAATGCCATATTTATTATTGTGGTTTTTACTTCGGTTTTATAACTAGACACTAGACTTGTATATAAAATCAAATCCGCATTTGACATTCTGCCCGGTTAGATGTAATTTGTTGCTGTTGAGTTGCCCGATCTTCATCTCCAGCTGGTTATTGTTGTAAAAGAAGTGGTGTCGCATGTGTGTGTGTGTGTGTGTTTGTTTGTATGTTATAGATTTTCTTGTTGTTTTTAATTTACTCTTTTAGAGCAAAAGGCATCTGGTCTTCTTCCTCTTTTTGACTTGCAGCGCAGCTCTGGTTGCCGTCTCAAACACATCTCGCACACCCTCTTTGGACTTGGCCGAGCATTCCAAATAGGCAAAGGCATTAATTTTCTCAGCCATGGCGCGTCCCTCTTGCGGCTTAACCGGCTCTTGCTTCATCTTTGCTAGATCCTTTAATTAAAAAAAATTAATTAATGGGAAAATCCTTTCAATTTATGAGATATGTGAAAAACTTACCCGAATTGTGTTGGGATCATTTCGCAAATCTTTCTTATTTCCTACCAAAATGATGGGAACATTTGGACAAAAATGTTTGACCTGGCGGGAAAATGCATTTAATTAGTTTTAAGTAAACATAAGAATAGACAGATAACCGAAGTTTGTATTCTCTATAAACATACAATTGACACAAACGAACAAAACAAAATAGATTATCTCTTTCTTTGGCTAGAGTACTTATGGAGCCAGGCAGGCAAACCAGTTTTGAACAAAACGAAACAAGTGTCCCTCTGAAAATTTAGGAACCTAACCGCAAACAGCATTAAGTCACAGGTCGATTCAGTACGGTTTATGTACCTTTGATACAAATATTTATCATTTTTAAAATTTTTATCAGTTACTGAACTAAAGGAAATGTAGTAAAGGGGTTTCCATTAGGGACATAACAATTTGGTAAATTTATATGAACGCACCTTTAAACTATTTTAATGAACTTGTCAATGTTAACGTCAACCTTTTATAATGCTAAAGATCACGAACCAGCCACGTTTGGAAGTTATTAAAAATTACTACCGAAATTCTAAGTCCGTGTTCGCAACTTTATGAGCGCTAATCGTCCCACCCGACAGCCTGTATGTGCTGTCGTGGATAAATTCGAGTCCACATTTGCACTATTAGACGTTCCGGTGCCAAAAAGATGTCGTACCGCTAAAACCGAAGAAAATATCGCAGCCGTAAATGCATCGATTTAAAATAAGCCAAATCAGTCGATTCCACGTCGATCTCAAGAATTGAGCATCGCTCAAAACGACACTGTGACGTATTTTGCGAAAAGATATTGGCCTACATGCTAACAAAATCAAACGTCGTCATTTGAAACACCGAAACTTCTCCAAATTGGGCTCTGTTAAAGCTTGAAAAAATTAAGAATTTCATCGGAAATTTCTAACTTAATGGCTTGGTTAATAAGCAAAATATGCGTTAATGGTGAGCAATAAACCTACATGTGCTTCTTGAGACACCGTTGCATCCGCAAAAAGTTACAGTTTGGTGCGGTTGTCAATGCCGGAGGTGTGATTGGGCCGGGCCGTATGAAAACGACCGTCAATGTAAACCATGTTATGTTGGAAGATTATTCGTATGAACTTGACATCAACGATATCTGGTTTCAACAAGACGGTGCTACTAGCCAAACAGCACGCGTCACAATCGATTTATTAATCTTTGCCAGCAACTTTAGACGAGCTCAAAGACAACATCTATCGCGAAATTTCCAACGTTTTGCTCGAATTGTGTGCCAGAGTGTTAGAAATTTTAGTCGAAATAATGGACCGCTGAAATTTCATTCAAAAAATGTAATGCTTGCAATACAACCACAATAAATTTGAGCTCAATTGCTCAAATATTTCTGTTTAATAAAAATATAAAAAATTTTATGGAATACCCATTATTGGGTGTGTCCCAGAAATCTCTAGAGATTTGTGTATAAACGGTTTCATTTCGAAATAAAACTGCTTGCGTTAATATGTGAAGTGTCAGCTGTGTTACAAAAATGGCGCGAAAAGACATTTGTTTGCCCGCCCGGCATAAAAAGCAAAAGTGCAGCGTTTTCGGTATCATTTGCTGTTGAAATTCTGAGTCGTGTAATAGTAGTCATTCATATTTCTAAGTGAACGCATCAAAATCCATTCAATTGAACACTGTACAACTAATAATTCTTAAAACAAACACACAAAACATGTCTCAAATGGCCTGCAAGGAAAACATTGCCGACAACATGGAGAAGTTCTCGCTTAAGAGTCCCAGCAAGAAAATTTTGACGGAGAACGAGCACAACGTTCGCAAAATGTCCATTGTGACCAACGAGGAGGCCGACAGCAGCAGCAGCGCCAACGGCAAGGCAGCCCAAACTATCATGGACAAGACGGTGGCTACGTTTGATCCCACCATAGAGCCGTTGTTGCGGGAAAATCCTCGTCGCTTTGTTATCTTTCCCATACAGTACCATGACATCTGGCAAATGTACAAGAAGGCCGAAGCCTCCTTCTGGACGGTAGAGGAAGTGGATCTATCCAAGGATTTAAGCGACTGGGCCCGTTTAACCGACAACGAGCGTCACTTTATCTCACATGTCTTGGCCTTCTTTGCCGCCTCCGATGGCATTGTTAACGAGAATCTGGTCGAGCGGTTCAGCCAGGAGGTGCAGATCACAGAGGCTCGCTGCTTCTATGGCTTCCAGATAGCCATGGAGAATGTGCACTCTGAAATGTACAGTGTGCTGATTGATACCTACATACGTGACCCCCAGGAGCGGGACTATCTGTTCAATGCCATCGAAACCATGCCCGCCGTTAAGCGCAAGGCCGACTGGGCCCTTTCCTGGATATCCTCCAAGTCGGCCAACTTTGGCGAGCGTATTATAGCCTTTGCCGCCGTAGAGGGCATATTCTTTAGCGGCAGTTTTGCCTCCATCTTTTGGCTAAAGAAACGCGGCCTAATGCCCGGTCTGACCTTCTCCAATGAGTTGATCTCCCGCGATGAGGGTCTGCATTGTGACTTTGCTGTACTCATGTTCCAGCATCTGGTACAGCGTCCTCGGCGAGAGCGCATCATTGAGATCATACGCGATGCGGTGGCCATTGAACAGGAGTTCCTCACCGATGCCCTGCCCGTGAATCTGATCGGCATGAATTGCGATCTCATGTCGCAGTACATAGAGTTTGTGGCCGATCGTCTGCTGGTGGAGCTGGGTGTGGGTAAGATTTACAACACCAAAAACCCATTTACCTTCATGGAGATGATCTCGCTGGATGGCAAAACCAATTTCTTTGAAAAGAAAGTGGGCGAATATCAACGCATGGGCGTGGTCTCAAATCGACTGGACAATGTGTTTACACTGGACGCAGATTTCTAAGATCAGAACTTGGAAAAACTGAAACTACTGCTGGAAACGGATGTTTTATTGTGTCCCTAAATGTCTCTTAGAATTGTAATATTTTTATTGATTACTTGCAATTTTTATTTACTGTAGCATTTAAGCCTCAAAATCATTTGACACCAACTTAACAATTAAGGCCATTCATTTATCCCCTACTTTTACAACGAAATTCTACTTGTGAAGATTAGGCAGTTTGATACCACTTGACTTCCTTGGAAACGTTCTGATTACATTCTAAATCAAATTCATTGTATATAACACACTCAACGTATTGAATAAAGTTACACATAGTCAACGAAAATGCTAGGCTACTAGATTAGATGACAAAAGTTGAGAAATTTGAAACCGATTGCTCAAGGCAAAGCAGATTTGATGCATAAGGTTTTCTTTCAATAAAATCTAGTTGCCGACATTATTCTTGCCACTTTATATATAAGGTCATCCTAGTTAAATTAAAAATCTCTTCGATTATACGAAAATCTCCAGAGATTTCTGGGACACAACCGTATATATTTTTCTCTGTTTAAAGGGGGTATTGCTGCTTGGCAAACATTTTTTCGATTTTTTTTTTTGCATATTTTTATAGCTTGGATATTTGAGAATATCGTACTAAAAGGACGATACTTTAGAAGATAAAGCCCTTTTAATGACCCAAAGTGAACCGATTTGACTAACAACTGAAAACTTTAAACTCGTTTATCTCGAAACCACGTTTTCGAGCTGGCAGCACTGATTGCGCCTGTAGTTCTGAACCGTTTTTGATGAAACAAAGTGCAATCGACCCAGAATTGTCACCATTATGGCCCCTATTTCAATCATAATTTAAAAAAAAATTTACTATTTACAATGGCCGACATTTTGTAAAAAAAAACATCGCAAAATTATGAATATTGAAATAGGGGCCCGAATTACATGTGTACTAAATCTAACGCCGTTTACTTTTTCCATTTCAGATGATCCGAAGCAGAGAAATCCGTGCCGCCAGCAGCATACCTTTTTTTCGACGACCAACTTTGAAGGCCGACAACTTTTTTAACAGCCCTCGTACAAAGGAAAATTCATTTTTTTTTAAAAATTAATTTAAAATTTTTTTAACAGAGCTCGTAAATAACTATTGAACATTTTTGCCTTTGCGGTCTGCTCAATAACAAAACCGAACAAATCCATGCCCGCTTGCTCTCGCTCTGAGCAGAACACTTCGTTTCTCCTAGTTTTTGTTTTTAGTTGACTGTTCACAGTTGAGCTTTTCTTGTTTTGCTCATTCAATAACAATTTATAGACAGCGATCCGACTGAGCGCTCGCACATTAACAGTCAGTAGATGAACAAAAAGCCGAACGACTCACCTCAAAGGGTCTTTTTTTTAAAAGGGTGCTCAGAGGGTCCGTAAATAACTGTTATTTTTGGACAACGAAAAACGGTCAATTGTTATTTGCTACCTCTGGTTCTTAATACAATAAAAAACTGAATTTAAATAGCTATTTCCGTTTTTAAATAAGTTTTTTTTTTAAATAGGTCCAAAATCAGCCTTCCAAGCAGCAATACCTCCTTTAATAATTAATTTTAATTTTTCAATCAAACTGAGAAATCTGTTTTAATATGAAACAAACCGAAACCGTGGTTCGGTTAGAAAAGCTTACATTCTCTCTTTTAAGGACGATCGGTGTTCGGTGGTAGGTTTTCCTCAATTTTCCAAATGATTTTTTGCGAAATTGATCTACGATTTTCTAATGTCGGGACGTGAAGTGACTATTTTTTACGATAATTTAGACAACTTGGAGCTTTATGCTCGAACATTCGAAACACACATAGAGTCGATTGCATAGATCTTATAGACGTTCTTTGAGGCACATTTACAATATATTATTTCATTGGCCAAATGTTTATGTTAAATACAATGTATGCTGGTCCTACTTACGCCCAAGGATGCTTCAAAACAGGTTTTAAACAGGGATTACCACCGAAACCGGAACCTTTAACCGAAATAAACCGTTTCAAGTAACGTACCAGAACCGATACCGGAACCGATACTAAATCGTCCAAAGATTAAAGTTCCCTCTATGCTTATAAATTTTCAAGCGCATCATTCCGTTCAAGATGTCTGTCAACTTTTGAAGTGCCATTTTAGGCAACTTTTATGACTTTGACCATTGATTGCTCAGAAAACTGACTGGCTAGAGAAATCTTAAAAATTGAATTGTACTCAGCTTAAAAACCTCTGTCGAACGGTACCAGTATTTGAGTGCCACCCACAATGTTTGTTGAACTGAGTAATGTGTATAATTTTGACCTTGCTGGGCGGGACCTAGGAATTGATTTTAGACCTATACAAATTAAAGGTACTTGTACCGGTACGTACCAGTATACCGAAATAAAAAACCGGGTACCATATCGAAACCGAAATAAATTGAAAACCGAAATAGACCTTAACCGAAACATTCATTTAGAAACGTACCGGGAACGAAATTGGTTTCGGTATTAGTCCTAGTTTTAAATAACATAGTTTTTGCGGAAAAGGAATTGAGAACCAAGCTGATATTTAAGAATTTACTTTTGAAATCATTAATCGTGTCTTCTGAAGTTTCTCAGGTTAGTAACTTGGCTCTCTCTTCTCTTAACTTTGTTTACAAGTAAATTACAAAGAAGCCAAGTCCTTTAACGATCTCCAAACGGATCTGGATGTCTTTTAGTATAGACACAGGCTAAATCTGTTGAACCTTAGTTTTTTGAGGTGCTTCGCAGTATAGATACCCATATATTCTCTTTGTAAAACTGCTAGCAATCTAACCAGTGTTCTTTACCAAATTTTTGTTTATTTGTGTTATTTGTATGTCCATAGCTATACTTAACCTGGAACAAAAGTTAGCTTAAAATAAACCCAAATCCTTCGCTCACCTCTGGGGTCCATTTCTCAGGGATATTCTCTAAAGAATCGGGTGAATCCACTGAGAAACACATCAGTATTACATCCGTGTCGGGATAACTCAGCGGTCGTAGTCTGTCGTAATCCTCTTGCCCAGCTGTATCCCATAGGGCCAACTCCACCTGGGGAAACAAACAGAACAGAAAAAGAGATGTAGATGCATGAGTTTGTGTTATCATCAGCGGCAAACAACTTCAAGTCGAAGATAGCAAAAAAAAAAAAAGCAACAAGGAGACTCGCAACTTGACGGAAATGCCAAATGTATTAATCACAAGAGGAAAAAAATGTAGAATGACGTGACTTCTCCCTCTCTCTATCTCGGTGTAATCGTTATCCAAATACAACCACCAACGACGCCATATTTCGTTTTGTTTATTTTCGAAAAAGCTTATGAAAATATTAGAAATTTGTATATAGCAGCCAGCCAGCCAAACCAAATCATGACTTAATGCCCTCAAAACAGCAATAAAATGGCATACAAAAATATTTATTACAAATGTGCCGAAAGAGAGCGACCCACAGAGAGAGGGAGAGTAAACGTGTGCACAGGTAGAGGGCAGCAAGTTTGGGGAGAGCGGGCGGTGGCGGCGGCGCAGCACTCACAAATCTGTATATGCGCAACGGACTTGTATAAGACAAACAAATACAACAAAATCCAAAAAAAAAAAAAGAAAGAGCAGCCAGAAACGGAAGGAAGGGATCCATCCCTGTGTGAGTGTGTGTGTGTGATTAAGCATTAGTGATGGGGGGAAAATAGAAAACTTCTGATTTGTGCTAATATGTTGCGTCTAGCTTATACGTAGCCCCCATCTTCACCAGCTATCGGCGGCATCAGCTGTGAAGTAGCCATTAAACAAGCTTGAGTTAGCAAAATCGTCGTTACAAATATTTCAAATAAACGTTAAGAACTTCTAATAAAATTACGTTTAAATTTTCGACAATGTTCGCTTTTATCCTCAGAATTCCTTTCTAGTTTGCTATTCAGCAATTGGATCGTATTTTCCCCCATTCAAAGAATAACCTGAAACCAACTCTTACTGGTCTATCAGGCATAGGCATGTTGTTTCCCTGGAAGACCTAGTAGCTGGTGCCTATGGTTATTAATAATTCTTGCTCTCCAAGATTATCCTGATGCTTATGGAGAGTGCCTGCTTAAAAAAACATAATAATTCTTACAAACCGATGTTACATATTACTAAAAGACCCATACTATAATTTATTTCCGATATTTGTACCTGATCAACTTTTGTGCAAATGGTCTCTTAGTCTTACATTTAGTCTTTGGTTTCCCCTCAAAATTCGACAGCTTTAGGCAAAATGAACTGGGTGTCCTTGCTCGTTCCAATTGCAAAGGCAACAAGCAATTTTGCTGCTTGTTATATTTGTTAAGTTCAGCGATGCAAGCCGATTCTGAACTGAACCGAATCGCTTATTCCAGCTGATAAGCCGAACCGCAAACCAAGCCCTCGTCCCGTCAAAACTGCTGAAACGAACCGAAAATCACAAATAGTTTTGATTTCGCTTCAGTTCACCGACTAGTTTTAAGACGTAAACAAACATGTCCCAAACATAAGTCGGATTTATGTAGATGCCAACCATGTTAAATCGTGATCCCGTACATCTCCTGCAATTGTCCATTGACAACTTAATGTGCCTGTCACCAGATACAATTCTTTCTTTGGAAGTTGCTAATCGATTGTGGGCGTATCCGATTTTTCTTACGGGACAATATTCTCATTACTCTGTCGTGCTACTTTACTTCAATCCAAAATTAGTCAGTTGCACGGCTTTCAAAGTGAAATCTTTATGGACTATTCAAATGTTTTCTTGGAATTCAATTTCGAAATTGTTGAAAAGTCATATGATTACTTTAGAAATCATAATACATATTTCAAATATTATGGGTTAAAAGTTAAAATTTTGGTTTGAGTAAGGTTGTTCATTTATACTGAACATGTTCACTTGTTCTTTTTTGCAAAGTAGTGTAGTCAACTCAAATTGCTCAGTGTTATTTATTTGTTCGCGTATTTTTCAACTATCCTTAAGGTATTGTAAAGATAACCGATCATTCGAACTTATTTTAATCCTTCGTTGTTGAACACACTGCGGAATGTTGCCTATGGTTTTGCTTTCAAAAAGATTTTAATAAAAAATTTGGGACTGCACACAGCTGTTACTAATGTGAACAGACAGCAGCAAAAAACAACTAAACAGTCACTAGAGTAAACAAAGAAAAACAAGAGCAAGTAACGGGGTGAGAAAACTAGAAAGACTCATGAGTTTAGTGAACAATTAATTTTGTTCTCTCTATGAACAACCCAACATACTTAGGTGAGCTTTGCATTTTAAAGAGGTGTTTGGTATAAACAAGCTTTTATTACTACGTTTTGCCATGATTCGAATTTCTTTGTGTTATGCTTTTGAAAATTCGCAAAATACCAAGAGAAACGAAAGATCTGGCAGCACCAACGCAACGTTGTGCGCCATGTTCTGAGGCAATTTAGTAACTTTCGTAGTCGACTACTCATATATGGTGTTTTGTACGCACTTTCGCCTTTTATGAAAGATTTTGCGAGACAGTATAAACGTAGTATATTTTAAGGATAGCTAGACAATGAGTTGGTTTAAAAACCAGTACCTAACCAAAACTATCCCAAGGCTCACTTTATGTACATAATAGTATAGGTTTATAAATCGCCCTTCAAAAGAAAATTACGAAAGATTTAGAATTTCTAAATATTAGACTTTTCTGAAGTTTATTTGGGCCAATTGCCCAACATATTGCAAACAAGGATTTAATCTTTTTTTGTAAACAAAGTTTTTTTTTAAGGGTTGTTAAGAGAAAAACTGGTCGAAAGTCTAGCAAAAATTAAAATGATTTGAGTGGGGGGGGGAGGGGATTGGTGTTGGGGTGGTTGTTTTGGGACAGTTTTTTGGAATATTTAATCTGTTAGGACATTTTATGTCACGGAGCACACTAAAATAAACGGTCGGTGTGGTAAGTGGGGTTGTATGGTTTGGTACGTGTGGTGGTAGTGGTTCTGGGTATGTAGATGTAGGTTGGGCTGGGGGGGGGTGTTGGTTGTGTTTTTGGAGGGGTTTTGGGGTTGTGTTGGTTGTGTGGGTGTGGGGTTGGTAAACAGGAAAGATAAAGTATCATTGGGGAAGCGTTAGCTTTAAAACAGAGACCGTTTGTTGGTCGGTTCAGATTGAAGATTTGACATTGTGCCTAAGGGTTATTTCGTTGGTTTAGCGTTCTTAAAGGAGTTTTCTATTCGGTTCCAACTTAAATTCCTTTATCGGGTTGGGTACGCGCGATATTTGGGGCTTTGGTGTGTAGAGTTTAGCTCTAGACAATGAGTTTTTAAAATTTTTTTAACCTGCCGCAACTTTAAAAGTTCGATAAAGCAAATTTCCGCGAAAATTAATAAAGAAATTAGGTCGTTATACTTAGGGATGGACTTTAAGCGTTGAGATTTCACAGAATTTCGGCCTATTCAAGAACATAAATGGCGTTTTTGGCATTTTTCGGCCTGCCTTACCTTCCAAATCTTCGGAAAATTTCCATACCAAGCAGATTTGGGGGAAGATTAGGAATTACTGCGTAAACGGAAACAAGGCTACAATAAATATATAATAAATTGAGAGAGAACCACTGAATCAAACCGAAACTGCGTTTCAGTTGGCTTTAAAAACAATGTAATAAACCGAATCTTCGGTTCAAAAACTCTGTGAACTACACTGAACTGAGCCATTAGTCATTTCCGATCGCGTTGCATTCCTGGTTCATTTCTCTGTAGATTAACCTTGGAGAGCTACCTCCTGATTTCATCATAAAAGATGATCCATATTAATCAACCATCTTTGTAAGTGGATATTTCTGTGTCTTATGATTCCCATTCTGAACTTTTTTCTAGCCAAGTTTACACAGGCAAATAGTTTTGACAAATTTCGGTAAAAATTTGGCTAAGTACGCCTAAATAGTGCACTTTTTGGCCATATTAGAGCAAAATTTTTGTAAATGGAACCATAGCTTTAGTTTCAAGTCATACAACATCTGCCATCATGGCTATTTAGCAAAATTTTCATCAAAATTTGGGCAAATTATTTGTCTGCGTGAACTTAGCTTAAGACTTCCTCAGGGTTTCGCTGATGGAAGTTCCCATTTTTAAAAGAGCTTATGACGTTCACTTAGCAGCAACTGAGCCAATATTTTAGGCAGTCTATTTTCAGGCATGCGAAAAATTTTTCTGCATATATTTACTTGCATATGTGTCTACAATTGGGAAACGAGGGGATGGGAAGCCAGAAGCGGCAACTCATTTCCAAGCTGAAGAAACAGATTGCACGATACAGAGGGTACTAATGGCCTAGACATTTTATAGCCAAATCGAGAAAACCATATACAGGGGAGTTCCCATTTTCGATACCGATTAAATCATGCGGAAACGGAAGTTTTAAATGTTGCCGCCGACTATGTTATTTGGCTTTTAATTTCAAATTTCCATTGGTTTTCATATGACACTTTTGATGGCAAATGGTTTCAACCGAATTCTTCAATCTTTTTTTTGGAAATCGCAATTCTTTGCAATTCCGATCAACCGAATTCGGAAACGGGACCAGGCCTGGTTATAATCCGAACAGGTGGTTCAAATCCTCTGTATACTTCTGAGGCGTACCTGAAGCTAATATTTCAAGAGCTCCTTGCTCACAAGTTCTAAAAAATTTGAAAGCGATATTTCTGGTGGTGTACGATAACATAAGCAGGAAAACACTTCACCCCAAAAATGCAACAATACTTTGGGGAAAAACCCACACTAAGGTCTCGTATAGATATTCCCAGTATTGTTGTTCCTTTGTTTACCTTTTGAAAGGCAATACAAATTAAGTAAACATGAAAATTGTAAACAGTTGAGATCATGTGGTGAAAATGCTGACTATTAGTCAGTACCCAATGGTAGCGATTTCTTCTTAAATCGAAGAAAGGGGCTACTTCCTTTCGTGGGTAAATCCTTCCTTGCTAGCCTAACCCATGAGCACTATTCGCTAACCCCAACTAAAATAGACTCTAAGATCTGGTCGTTAGATGAACTCATGTGGCGGGCAGAAGATCTTCCAATAAGCTCCATTCAATAACAGGTATAACAAAACCAGTTTTTAAAGTAACAAAAGTCAATTGCTTGACCAAATCATAAATATTCCCTAGTCACTCGTAAGTATTCCAAGTATTTAGCCATTGTCTGGAAATTGACTCACAACATGAACCCCGCAACTGAACAAAAAAAAATAACGGAGACAGGCGGGAGTAGAGCGAGAGATGTGGTAGGTGGGGGAGGGGCAGTTGTGGGTGGTGGTATGAAAATAATGAAAAATATACAATGAAACTGCACATGTGTGAGTGACTGGCTGTGTGTGTCTGTGTGTTTGTAAGAGGGAAGGAGGACACAAGCTGTTGGAAATTAATAAATAAAAGAGATTAAACAAATTACAACTTCCTGAGCGCACATTCTTTCACCCGTTAACTGGGTAAAGGGAGGGAGCAGGAGTCTTGGCTTACCTGTTTGCCATCTACTTCAATGTCGGCCACATAATTCTCAAATACGGTGGGCACATAAACCTCGGGGAATTGATCTTTGCTAAAGACAATCAGAAGGCATGTTTTACCGCAGGCACCGTCGCCGACAATTACCAATTTCTTGCGAATCGTCGTCATTTGGAAGAGTTCTGCAACAGCACAAATGGAAATGGAGGAGATTTTTATTTGCGAAAAACTGTTGAAAAAATATCAAAATGAAAAAGCCACAAACACAGTCGCGCACGCACGCACACACACAAACACAGGTACTTGCGGCACTCTCCGTCTCTGTCGCACACACACTTAGTCATACTCTTGGTTAGTTGGGTTATTTTTTTTTTTTTTGTATTATTTGACCCAAAGATTATAAATATTATTGCAGTTTTTGACTTGTTTTGGGGGAATGTACATTATTTTGCCTGCAGAGAAACCTCAACTGCTGTATGGCTATTAGTGATGGCAGCGTGAGAGGATACCGAACTTTTTTCTTTAGTTAAACACACGCGGCTTTAATTTGCTTTATTTTAGTACATTTTTTTGTGAACTTTATTTAACACTTTTAACGTTCAGCTCACGCTTTCATCACTAATTCCAAAAAACATCTCATCATTTATGTCGCTTGAGCGTGTGTGGCTCGCTGTTTGTATGTGTGTGTTGGGGTGTCTGCTGCTGCTGGCTTGCGTGCGTGTGTGTGTGTGGAATTTTTTCACTGGTTTTTTTATTTGCTCTCTTCACTTACAATTTGATGGTTTTTTACTACAACACTCGGCACGAATTCGACACGTAATTTGTTTACAAAATGGCACAAATTTGTTAATTCTTATGCGGCGGCTAGCGGGGCTTTTTTTCTCATGCAAAATGACTATGAACAATGGTTCATTGGGCGATATGAAAATGACGATGAACAATGGTTCACTGGGGGATGAACGAGGTTCATTCGATGAACAACGCCCTTCAGAGATGCTTTGCGATAATATCGAGGTAGATAATGTGTAGAATTGAGGGCGAATGTGACCATGTTTTAGGCGGATGAGCGTCAAAATTACGTCGAATTGAAACGGTGGAGTATGGAACAACCGGAACAGACCTGTATGTTTAAATTCAGCCAAACCAAAAGAGTGAAATATTAATTTATTTTGTATTTATTGTCGATTCAATTCTTTATAAAATAAAACAAAAATGTTCAATTTTTTATTTGATTCTAATTTTTTATGATTACTTTTCCAAAAATAACACAAGATTTTACAATTTAAATTGCTTCAGCAGGTTAGAGCACCCTCATTTTTTGAGAGTTTTTGGCACTTTCTGGCCATTATTTTATATATAAACTAATTTATATACTAGTCAGAAAGTTTCTTTATTAATTTAAAAGTGCGTCGATCCTTTCTTGTTTAGAAAAACGACTGACCACACGCTTTTAATGCCTTTAATTAGTTCCTGTTTGCTATAATATTGTTTACCGGACTCAAAACCTGATAAAACCTGCCATCCCCACACATTTTCAACGATATTTAAGCAGGGTTAGTAAGGTGAGCACTGCAATAAACTTACATTTTGGCTCTCAGTCCCGGATTTTACCACCCGAACATTGTAAACTGAGGCGTTAACTAGTTGAATTGTGGGAGGGTGATTTTTGAAGTCCCGGCAATTCTCAAATCCACCCAAACTTTAATCAATACTACAGGTTATGCTGTTCCTAACGTTTTGCAATTCAAATCGTATCGTATCAGCATTGCTATTGGCAGCTCGGTCCAGACTTGTTTACTAATAAGAAATTTTCTCAAAAACTGTGGGGAGGATTTTCTTATATTTTTTTTAAATACTCATGAATATGTCAGCTTTACGCTGATATACTGTGTATTGCGGCACAACATCTGAAAATGGAGATATTGAGCAAAGTATGGCATTGCAATTTTTTTGTCAAAATTTGTATGAAGAAATTTTGAGGTTGGTCCACTGTAAAGCAATTTTCTCAAAAACTGTACGGAGGATTTTCGTAATTTTTTTTTCAAATACTCTTGTCAGCTTTCTGATGCATTGCGGCACAACATCTGGAAAATCCAAATGTCGGGCAATACATTTTTGACTTGATATTTGAAGTACCTGCAATAATCAAATCCACCCAAACCTTTTTTAATACTATAGTTTATTCTTTTCTTAACATTTTGCAATTTAATTTGTCTCAAAAAGTTCAGCAGTTCATGAAAAAATTAAAAAATAAAAAATCATGTTTGTTCCACACTCCACCGTTCCAATTCGACGTTAAAAAGTCGACGCTATTTTGACGCAGCTCATATAAATTGGAGCTATTGACCAAAGCATGTCGATGTATCGATGAGATGTAGTTAATAAGTAAAAATTTAATTTTTAATTTTATTTAAAATCAACAGGATGGATTTTGCTAAATCTTTGCAGGAATAGAAATTAAAGTCATATTTATTTTAGGGAGTAGCGTGCTTGTTGCACATAAGTCTATAAGTTCCACAAATAATTAATTGAACATAGCATTGATCTTTTGCATGAATTCTTCACCTGATTTATCCAATTTAAAACAATATTTAATGCATTTTATAACAATGTTTCATTTAAAACAAGTCGATATTCAAAAATTGCTCCCGTTTTCAACAATCCACCGTTTCAGGTCTACGCAAAGCGACCGACGCTATCTTGACGCACATAACATATGTAGAGGTCGCATGGCCGGCTTTAAGCGTAGAAGTTTGTATTTCTTTAGAAAATAAATCAAAATGAAAGCAAATTGTTCACTAAATGAGCGCATTTTGAAAGAAATGCAAATGAGCATCAAACTCACCGAAGAGCGCGAACGAGCAGCTGGTCGTCGCCCCAAGCTCAAGCCCACTATGAAGCAAACAAAAACTAAGTGGGAGGCAGTGGCCAATCGCATGCCGCCTGTTGAGAAGCAACAGGAGCAAATGGAAACCAAATTCAACTTGAATAAGCCTGGTCCTATTAGAACTGCTCCACAGAGCACTGACATGAGTGAGCAGCTCAAAACTGTTGTTGTAAATTCCAAACTAACATTGAAAAAGAAGCTACAGGAGAAAAAGGAGAAGATTCCACCTACTAAGAAATCCAAACTTGAAAATGGCAAGTCTGAGCTTTCCCAAAAGCAGCCTCTGGCTCCATTGGCCATTACTAACACAGCGGCTCCACAGAGCACTGAGATGTGCAAGCAGCTTCTTGCTGCTACTCCCAAGAGCGCTTCCAAAAAGAAGAAAAAGACACTTCCTCCACCTGCTAAAAAACCCAGACTTGAAAATGGCAATGCTGAGATTTCTCAGAAGAAGCAAAATGGCAAGTCGGAGCTTTCCCAAAAGCAGCCTGTGGCTTCATTGGCCATTACTAACAGAGCCGCTCCACAGAGCACTGACATGTGTGAGCAGCTCAAAACTGTGGCTGCTAATCCCAAGAGCGCTTCCAAAAAGAAGAAAAAGACACTTCCTCCACCTGCTAAAAAACCCAGACTTGAAAATGGCAATGCTGAGATTTCTCAGACGCAGCCTGCTGATCTAGTGGCCATCACTAAAGCACCTATCCCATCTAAGAAGAAAAATAAAAAGAAGAATGTGGTAGTAGATCAACCAAAACAGAAACCTATATCAAAAGCTGATATACCGAAAGCTACAGTAACTGAAAAACAGGTAAAAAAGCAGAAAAAATCCATTCCCATGAAACCAACCAAAAAAGATCTGATTAGAGAGGCTAAAGAGAAGGACTTCCTAAATTTAATCAGTTCAGTTGCTGACCCAAGAAGCAAACTAAAGGGTAAGAATTTAGTCTAGGCGTTAATGACTCAGTTAGTCTGTAGACTAAGAAAAATTAAACATTTTAGGAAAACTGCCGAAGAAAACTAAACTTGAATCCCTGCAGACTTTTAACCTAAAATACCTTGATGCTCCAAGCGTGAATAGTGAGTACATAAATCTACTTATATATATAAAAATTAATGCTTGTCTGTCTGACTGTTCATTATGTCTGCCTAATCCGTTCATCCTATTGCGCTTAAACTTTGGGAAATAGCTGACCGCTTGCCTGCGATTGTGTCTAAGTTGAATTAATGGGCGGAAAATGATCCAAAAACCTCGAAATTTGCAAAATTATCATATGAGTATTTATGCGCTTAATATTTAAATTAAAACGTAGGCGTTTCTAAATGCTGATTGAACAGTCCAAAATGCTCATTTTTCATTTGAGCCTATAGACGGGTAATTAGGTGTAAATCAAACGGTCAAAACAAGTCGTGAAACTTGCAAAATTTTCATAGGAGTTAGATCGAACTGTCAAAAATATCTCATTTTTTCTTCGCACCTCGATTATCAATGATGATAATTACCAAAGTGATTCCCTTATGGCTGGGATAAGCAGAAAGGAAATGTCGGATAGCTTAGCAAAAAATTTAGAAACGGGGAAATATTGAGCTAGAAAGTAGGAGAAGATGGGAAGATGGAAACCAATATTTTTTCATTTTTTATTTTAATTTAAGCTTTTAATATGACTGCTCATCATTACTTTTGGAATAAAATTTTTAGGATTTTTTCATATCCTTTTTAAAAAAAGTGATTTTTTGACATTTCGAAAAAAGTGATATCACTTTTATGGGTGACAAAAATTCATATTTGGATTAAAAAGTCATTTACCAACGGTAATTGAGAAATTTTATAAAAACGATTCGTTTTGTTAAAAAATAAATTTTTCCAGTGAGTTACTTTAATATCTATATCTGTAAATAAATCAATCATTTCAAGATTGATTTACGAATCAATCACAATCTGATTGAAAAAAGCAACGATTGCACTCAATTTGCTTTAAATTATTTAGATTTAAATCTTCTTGATATCATTGATAATTGCTCAATTGTTATTTATAATTGCTTTGGAGCAATCATAAAGAATTATATTTCAATCATTGCTTCAAATCAAGAGAATGAAATCGTTTTGATTTACATGTGAAATTTGCATTCATTTTGAAAAGATTTAAATAATTTGATTAAAATCTAATGAATGAACTACCACAAAGAAGTAGTTACTTAACAACTATCAATTCCTTAAATTAATTGAGTCTTGCTTTCCCTCTAGATTCAATAGTATAGCTTTTTAATGGATTTTACTACTTAATTAAGTTCTAATTTAATTTGTTTATGAAAAGATTGAAAAACTAGATTTAAATCATTTCTGATTTAATCAATACCAGATTTTACTCATTCTGTGATTAAAATCAGACAACTTTTTATACTCTGTACCAGAGGTACACAAAGTATATTAAGTTTGTGCAAATGTATGTAGCACCCAGAAGGAAGCATTTCCGACCCTATAAAGTAAATATGGGGCGTTCCTAGCAAAAAAATATTTTCTGAGATGATGTCTTCGAATTGGATGAAAATTGGACCAAAGGAAGCTTATTATGAGATAAGATTAACCCCAAGATTTGAGCTTTATTGTAATTCTTTTGCGGAAGTTCTGCGCTTTAAAAGGTCAAATTTTGAATTTTTAAAATTTTAAATAGCTCGAAAACGGTTTAAGATAGAGCTTTGCAATTTTTTTCGATTGTTCAGGTTTCAAAAGTCCTTCTGAAAATAATTTTGAATAATTTTTTTTCCAACATTTCTTTGCAAAAAAATTGATTTCTTCATTAAACTGAGCCTAGCAAAAACGACCCATCCTTCAAAAATTAAAAAAAAAAAAAAATAGGGGAAAGTTAACTACGGCTCGGCCGATGTTTTGTATATCCTTGCAGCTTCCATTAAAAACACAAACAATTTTCTAACTAAGACTACTTTTTGGACCTTATTTTTCTATGGGATCTATACCATATAGATGTCTTTTTTCGACCAAACTTAGTGCAATCTTGGAAAAGCATAATTCACTGTTAATTACGAAATTTGGAGGCGATCCCATTTAAAACAAAAAAGTTTTTCGCACTAGAACTTCTTTTTCGACCGATCATTCATACTGCAGTTATATGCTATAGTCATCCGATTTTGATAAAACTTTGTGTATGCCAATGATAAAGACGTTTTCATAAAAAACAAAAAAGTTTTTCTCACTAGAACTAGTTTTTCAACCGATCGTTCCTATGGGAGCTATATGCTATAGTCATCTGATTTCGACCAAACTTTGTAGAATTGTGTAAAAGTATATAAAATAAGTGTATGCCAATGATAAGGACATTAAAAACAAAAAAGTTTTTCTCATTAGAACTAGTTTTTCGACCGATCGTTCCTATGGCAGCTATATGCTATAGTCATCCGATCCGGCCGGTTCCGACAAATGTGCGGTATCTGTACCAAAAGACTTCGTGCAAAGTTTGGTGAAAATAGCTTTCAAACTGACGGAGGAGATAGCATAGAAACAGACAGACGGACGAACGGCAAGGCAATAACCAGCGGTATGAAAATCTTAGGGTCGGGTTGCTTCCTTCAATGCGTTACAAATATCCGCACAATTTTAAAACCCGCAAGGGTATAATTAAAAATTTTGTTGCGAGGACTTTCCAAAAATTCTCAGCCTCCAAAGTAGGGCCTTAAAAAAGGGTGGTAGTCGAGCTTCCGGTCCAGTGAACAAAAAAATAGTGCAATTTTTTTACTATAATTGGTTTCGGGCCAGACCACGTTATTCTGCGTCCATTGGCCCTACATCATAAAGTCGATTCAGTAGAACTGAGAAAAGCTGCGAACCAGTTTTGAAAATGTGATTTCAGAAAATCGCGTTTAAACTTTAAAGTTTTAATTATTTGTGAGTGCCTCATATAGGCAAAAACATTGCTTTACAAAAATGGCTGTATCTCCGAAAGAATTCCGAATTTTGAAAAAGCCTTTTGGGATAATTTTTTAAATATCAAAGCTAAGAAAAATTATAAAAAACGAAAAAATATTTTTTTGGATAGGTTGGGTTTGTTGTCTTCACTAAACATGTTCACGTTTTTTTGAGTTACTCATTACGTTGTTTTTTAGCTGGACGTAGTTTTTTGTTCGGTGTCTGTTTTTCCAGTTTTACTTGTTCAGTTTTTGTAGCGGCGTGTGCCGTTATCGGGCGCCAGGCCTGTACGATTAGCATCATAATTTTCCGTTGTAACTGGATGTTGCCATTTCTAGCCATTTCTAAAGTGAATGTTGCGCGGACAAGACAGCAGAGTCACCAAAAGAGTAAAAGTATGAACAACTCTGGGTGAACTCCCAAGTTAAAGGACAATCGTTCAGACAGCAAAGGAAAAGAAAACGAACAAGGAACTTTCAAGAACAACGAACAACCAGTGCGTATGTTCGCTCAGTTTAGTGAACAACTTAATTTTGTTTACTCACTCCGTCTGTTCGTCTGTTTCTATGCTATATCCTCCGTCAGTCTTTTGGTACAAATACGCTGCACATTTGTAGGAACCGGCCGGATCGGATGAGTATAGCACATAGCTGTCATAGGAACGATCGGTCGAGAAACTAGTCTTAGTGAGAAAAACTTTTTTGTTTTTAATGGAAACGCCTCCAAAGTACGTGTTTCATAGTTTACTATCCTTTCCCATGATTTCATCAAGTTTGGTCGAAATGGGATGACTATAGCATATAGCTCCCATAGGAATGATCGGTCGAAAAACTAGTTCTAGTGAGAAAAACTTTTTTGTTTCTAATGAAAACGTCCTTATCATTGACATTCACTTATTTTTTATATACTTTTACACAAATCTACAAAGTTTGGTCAAAATCGGATGACTATAGCATATAGCTCCAATAGAACGATCGGTCGAAAAACAAGTTCGAGTGAGGAAAACTTTTTTGTTTCTAATGAAAACGTACTTTTTATTGGCATACACTTATTTTATATACTTTGGACACATTTCTACAAAGTTTTATCAATATCGGATGACTATAGCATATAGCTGCAGTATGAATGATCGGTCAAAAAAGAAGTTCTAGTGAGAAAAACTTTTATTTTTAAAATGGGATCGCCTCCAAATTTCGTAATTAACAGTGTATTATGCTTTTCTGTGATTTCACCGAGATTGGTCGAAATCAGACATCTATTTAGTATAGATCCCATAGAAAAGCAAGGTCCAAAAAGTAGTCTCCCTTCAGTACGCTACACTAGCACATGGGTGTAGAATTCGGTACTTACTAGTAACCACCGGTACTTACCGCCCAATCCACCAGCATTACTTACTTTTTGCAGGGCATGTCCTAGGGGGGAACCAATCGCCACCTCTTCGATTTACATGTAAGTACTGGGGTAAGTACCGAAAAGTGGTGTGCGTCGCGACGCGTCGTTTACTTTGGGAGTGACGTTGCTATACCAAAAGGGTAGGTACCCTATCGTAGGTACTTACTGTAGTACTTACTAGTAAAGCGATTGGGTGGCGATCGCCACCAGTAAGTAGTCCATGTTAGAAGTGCAAGTAGCTATCGCCACCAGCCGTACTGAAGGGCTTAGATAGAAAAACTTTTTGTCTTCAATGGAAACTGCAAGGGTATACAAAACTTCGTCCGAGCCGAAGTTAACTTTCCCCTATTTTTTAAAATTGATTTATTGACAACGTAAAAAGTTTCACCAAAAGAATAACATTTGTTGAAACTAACGGCTCAAATGCGCAGAGTTTTAAAGTGCGCCTTCTTGTTGTCGCAGGGTGTAGGTTGGTAATATGGTTCAAAAAAGAATTAGAGCCATATTTTTGAGTAATTTAAGCAATGAACTTGAAAATTGGTCTATAAGTACTGGCTCAGAAGTTATTTTAGCTAAGGTCTTGAAGTTAGACCTTTTCCCAGCTCCAAACCAACCGGACCACTTCAAGAGTGATTCATATCCACACCTTTCGATTGGAAAATTGGTCTTTAGGTTAACAATGTGAGTAAGTAACGTTTTACAAATCTCAGAATTTATTTAAGCTATGAACTGAATATTTGGTGTTTGGGGAGAAAATTTGTAGTTTTTCCAATTTAAAACTGTTAATAAGGATTTGCAATTTGCATATAAACACTTTTATAAGAATAATATTTCACAATGCAAAGGACCCGGGCAAACGCCGGGTATTCAGATAGTGATTCATTAACTTTCCTAATACATGTAAAAACTTTTTAGCTACTTCCAGAGTAACGAAGTGTGATAAATTTAAAGAATTTGACGATTCTTCTGAAGATTCTGAGGAAATGGATGCCGACGATTTCCTGTCAGCTGAAGAGGGTAAGAAGAAAAGCTTTATAATCTTATTTGTACTAAAATTTCTGTATTTTTTTTTAGAAAGTGCCACCGAAGAGGAAGAAAGCCAAGAATCCGATGATTCGGAATTTTCTTTGGGTGATGATGAAACTATTTTCCAACAGCCACAAATATTCAAGTTTAGGGGAAGTAAAGTACAGCCTCAATTGGAGCTTAAGGAGGAAGAAGATTTCTGTGAGGAAATTAAATGGAAGCAGAGTGTGGAGTGCGCAGCCACTGTAACCAAAGTGAAGGTCTTTGAAGAGGACATAGGGGAACTCATAGATAGAGTAGAAACTGATGAAAAAAGCAACAAAGAGAGTAAATCAACAGCAACAGAGTCAAGTTCTAATCAAATTGATGAAGCAAGCAAGCAGGAGAATGAATCAACTGCAACAGAGTCAAGTTCTAATCAGCAGGAGAATGAATCAACAGTTGAGCAACTTATAAAGGAACCGGAAGCCTTACTAGAACCTCCACCTGAACATTTATTAGAAAACTCCCTACAATATTCCCTAGATGTGGAGCAGTTTGATTTTCCCGAATTAAGCATCTTTGAGAATAGCTTGAATAGCAACAAAGTTTTGGCCGTTATCAAAGATGATGTCGAGGTTTATGGCACCCTTTTAATCACTCTCTTGTCCGGCCAAATCAACATAAATGGTTTCAAAGCTTGTAAATCCATCCCACTAACCATTTACTCTCCCAAAGGTATCAATTGGGTAACCATTTCACCCCAGAAAACCAAAAAAACAATCAAAAATCATTTAAATCTTGAGGAACTCAATGACAATTTTTCACGTGCTCAACTGGACAAGATCTTGGGCAATTATAATGACCAAGAGGATGCCATTGTGCTATTACAAAGGAATATGCCGGCACAAAATCTGCTTTTTAACTTTGCCAAACATATGACCCAGAATCTGTTCCCCCAGCTTATACCAACCAATCGTCCGCACTATCCAAGTGAATATCTGCTTAATTGTCTGCTCCAAAGAGCCAACAAAAGCAAATCGCTGCAGGTACCTCCAGTGTGGACCAAATTGAAGCTCAAAGAGCAGAGTCGTTTAATGATTACCGGAGGCAAGGGTGTGGGCAAGTCCACTTTATTGCGTTATCTGGTCAATAGACACTTGGGTGCATTTCCTCAGCTGCTAATAATTGACTTGGACATAGGACAACCGGAGCTATTTGTGCCGCAAACCGTCAGCTGTAGCCTCATCGATGCTCCGCTCTTGGGTCCAGGATTCTTCTTAAACAAACAGCCGGAGCGTAGTTATGTGGTGGGTCATGTGAATATAGTAATGTGTGCCGAGCCCTACGCACGTGCTGTACAACAACTAATGGAGTATGTGCATCAGAATCCCAAGTATGCCAAAGTGCCCTGGCTGATCAATACCATGGGCTATAATAAGGGCTTTGGTTTGGAGCTAATGGCTTTAATGGTGCAGTGTGTACAACCCACAGATGTGGTGCAAATCTCTAGTTCCTGGGCCATAAACAATTTTGATTATCCACTGGAAAGGAAGGCACTGGCTCAGGTGAAGCCCATTATTTATACGGCCGAAGAGTTCAAGTGTCAGCAGGAGATGTCAAAATATGCCCTGCATACTTGGAGCAGTGTGGTGCCTCAGCGAGAACGTGGTGTTTGGTCAATGAGTGCCAAGGATATGCGCTATTCCAATCTGCTGGCACATCTCAGTGGGTGCCTCAAAGGCAATGCCAAGTACCTAAATGAATGTCAGCCTATGGTGGCCTCTATCGAAAAACTGAAAATAGTTCATCCTACCTTAAAAGAAGCTCCCCATGCAGAGCTTATAGCTGGCCTGGAGGCCAATGTGGTTTATTTGGCTCATCAGCCCTTGGGATTAAGCCTGCCGCAGTGCCTGGGTATAGGTAAGTGGCATAACTCGGGGGCGGTGGGACTTGCCTCCCCTGGCCCAACTTAAGAAGATTTCTCCTATTTATCTTTGTTATCTCATTTCAGGTGTGGTACGTGCTGTGGACTACGACCAGAAGCTGCTCTATCTGTTGCCAGCCTTGTCCAGCTCTTGCCTCAGCCAAGTCAATTGCCTGATACTGCCCGGAGACTTAACCCTGCCGCAGGGTTACTTCAAGGAACAGGGCCCCGGAGTGGCCAATAACGTACCCTTTGTGTTTCAGCTAGATGACTCCAAGTCCTCAAAAAGCATACAACAGATCTACTTCCGTGCTCCAGCGTTTCTGGGACAACCAGCGCAGAAAAATTAAAGATTTACGAATCTTAAGATGAAGATTTATACAAAAAATTGGCATTTATTTAATGGGAAAGGTCATGTCTGCCCTTCAGTATGCGTCGCATGAGCACTCGGCGTCCCTCTGGTGTGGACATGCGGGTTTCCCAGCCGTGCACTTTAATCCGCTTGACTTCCCTTGGCTTGGGAAAGTGGCAGCGCACTTGAGGCTTCAGCACGGCACGGTCAAAAGCATGTTTCTGGCGCACTATGAGGGTTTGGGCCGAGTTGAAGGCCAACAGGCAGGTTCTGTAATCATATTTAAGTCGTTTTTGTTGCCATTAATTATTAATTTTATACAAAATCATACCTTTGTATCAAATTCTGCAGCATGTTAAGTAATGTTTGTGCAAAGCAGCTGCTTGAACTATCGATACCTCCAACTATCGATACGCCATTGCAATCGATAGCTAAGCAGCTGACGACGTCGACAGCGAAATAGTATATCGAGAGAGGGAGAGAAGTTTTTCTTTCAGTGCTCCAACAACAACTCAGCAGCAGCAGCGGTTCGCGTTTCGACTCGCGTGTGTTTTCTACTTTTGTTATACCAGAAAAAAAGTGAAAATCTAAATAAAAACCAGCAGCATGTAAATCCTCAACTGTCCATTGAATAATATTTCACCGTATCCTAGTGCAAATGTGCAAGTGCAAGTGAAAACTACTCCAATACACACAAACCCACACACACACACACGTATTCACGGATGCAAATGCATGCGCCTGTGTTAAGGGTCTGAGGGAAACAATTTTGTTAGACAGGATCACGGTAGAGGAGAGCAGAGGAAGTCATCTACCAAGTTGGCCCCAACAGCGGAAGATTTTCATTTTAAATAGAACAAACGAGGTGAGTGCTAAAGCTTCGGCTGGGTGTGTGTACTATTGGTTAAGCTTGGGAGTGTGTGTGTGTGTGCAAGAGTGCAAATTGCATTTGTATTTTTATTTTAGTTGTAAAATTCGTTTAGTCCCGTAACTTTTGGCTAATTAGCCCCTAAAACGACTACGGAGGCCACACGCAGCAACCAAAAGCAACAAAAAATAAAACAAGAAAATCGATTTTCCTGAACTTACAATTTTCTACGCTTCACTGGGCTCCATGGAGCAGCAGCAGCAGCAGCCAACCGTTTGGGGAGCCGGCAAAGCCGACGTCGACGCAGACGTTAGCGGCAACCATAAAGTATACATAAATTGAATTTCGAAACACGGAAGCGAAATGGCGGAGGCTGCAAAAGACTCTTCTCTCGCCGCCCACCCCCACCCCCTTCTTCACTCCTACAGTATTGTTCTGTTGCAGACCAGACCAGAACACTCTCTTTTAGTTGTCATGACCCACCGCATTTAACAGATGATTTTAGCGTCCCACCAAGAAAAAAAAAGCAACAAAAATCTAGAGATTTTCTGCTTTTCGTTTTGGTTCAATTGGAGGGCAGCTGTCACTTCTTTTAGCCCTTTTCTCCCCCCGCCTTGGGCTAACTTCATCTGCCTGTCTGTCAGCCACAGCCTCCCCCTTTGCCTGTTCTATGTCTGCGCTCGTGTGTTGTGTGTATTTTTGATGACGGCACTCAGTTTCCGCCCGCACTGATTTTGGCCTGTGCCAATAGCCAACTACAGTGATGACTCACTAAGTGTTAAAAGAAGTAATTGTGATTTTATGGAATAGATAGCAAAACCGGTAACCGAAATCCAAGCTCAGGAAAATCTGTAGAAAAATCTGTCAGGCAATCAGCTTACACGACAAGCTGGGCGGTTCAGTCGGCGAGGAGTTTAGCCAGAGCAATAGCTAGGTTAACCATATCGATATCGAACTTAAGAGTAAAGCGAAGTAACACACGATAATCCGAACAAAAGACTACGTTTTATTTTGATTTGCTTGGAACTCCCTCTGGAGGGTTAGTGCAAGAAGATCTAACTCATTCCTTTAAGGCCCTACGTAAAGGTTGCATTATTATATTGGGCTTCCAAAGGTATTAAAAACCAAACAAAATAATAAACAATAATCATTATCCATTTCTGACCTCGGATTCACAGTAGATTCGTGTTAGCAGCCTTGGTGGTTTTCTTAAGGATTCCATGTTATATTACAGGTTTCTTATCGAAATGATTTCAATAAACTCCGCCAATTTCCCACAATCTTAAGAAATTTCGATGAAGTCTTAAAATGTTGCGGACTATGTCCATGTCATTTTATATCCTTGGAAATTCAATGTTTGTGTTTTGAATCAATGACAATAACCTTGCATTGCAGGTCTCGACTGTTTTGTGAAAGAAACGGATAAAAATAGCTTAATCGAATGTTAAAAATGACAAAAATTGGCAAAGTATAATTTTAAATAGCTATAAAATAGCTTAAAAATGTAAATCATATTAAGATATATCCCCGTTTCGAATGCGATCAAATCATGAGGAATTGAAATTGTTAAGCGTCCCCTTTTCCAATAACAAATTTTGCATTCATCTTCCCACTACTGTCTTGTTGCCAATGTTGCCGAATTTGGAAATTAGAACTTCTAGAAAACTGGTCTAAATACTTTTAAAACCCCGTATAAAGTGATGATAAGTATATCGATTTCTGTAAAATGTTGATGATCCGCCTTGTTTTAAAAATTTTGTGATTTAAAACCAGGTGTTGGTCTCTACATTACAAAACTTTTGTGGAAGTGGAATTCAGTACCAAGGAAGAATATACTGCTATGCTCTTATTTTCGCAATCGTCAAGGTTTTGCGATTTGAAAACGGTTATTCCTTCAAATTTGCTCTCCAAATCGCAAAAAACTTTTGCGACTGTGAAAATGGGAGCAAAGCCGATAGTTACACTTTCAAAACCGCTAAGAAATGTCAAATTCATTTAAAAAAGAGCTTAAATTCCAGTCTATTTTATCAGAAAATTTGCACCTCCAAAACAGCTAGAAGTTTTTTTCCAAATAGCCAGAATTGCAGATTCTGGCGGAACTGAGTAGTGTCTGGCTTTAAAACAAGTAAGAAAGTCGGTCAAGCCCCCTATAATATATTCTGTAGTTGCGAAGTGCTGCCCATCACCGTTGCGATTGGTGCTGCCCATAATTGTTTGTTTTCCTTGTAACTCGATAACCGTTCTTCCGATCTTTACTATTCCTTTGGCCGATCGATAAAGAATCCCGATTACTAAATATGTCCAGAAGGAACCTTCTTTCTATAAAACTGTCGGAGCGGGAAGGGGCGTCGCAAAAAATTTAAAATTAACTTGATCTGCCTGCAAGTATAAGAAGCATATGTCCCTTACATGTCAATCCTCTATCTCTTACCATCTCCGAGATCTGCGCTTGACTATCGTCGAAATCGGAATCTTTGTTGTTGGAAGAAGACATATTTTAATCACACTGAAATTCACTGAACAATTTCCCACTAAATTCATTTTAATGCCAATTCAAAATTATCAATTGAAATTATTTTATTTCAATTCCAATTCAGAATTTCGAATTGGCATTGTTTCACTTCAATGCAAATTTAAAATTTTTAATTTTAATTACTTCAGTTCAATGCCATTTCAAAATTTAGTCGGAATTGAAATTTAAAATGATTTATCAATAGCATTACGAATTAGTATTGCCATTTCGCGTCAAATTAAACCGATCCCGGCTGCTATTTTCGACAAGCGTTTAATCACTCTTAAGCAGGGATTAATACAGAAACGATTTTTGGTATAGGTCAGGGTGTATATCTCGCCCGAAAGTTATATTTCGGTTACGTTTTATGATGGGAAGCGGCTATAGATTACTAACAGTTAGAAAAAAGTTTTTGGTCAATATAAATGGAGAATTCGTTTGGGTATTAATCCCTTCTCTTAAGCCTGAGTTGTACTGGCAATTATTTTCAAAAGGATAGGAAGACTTGACTTATCTCAATTCGGCGGAGAGAATGTAAACTTAATTGAAAATCTGCTACATTACTTTTTGACTGCAAACTAAAATTCTAAGGGCGGATTTCTCTTCTTTTAAATAGCTGCTATTTGCCTGTGTCTCTGCGTAAAGCCCTGAGCAGAATTTTAAGTGCGCCCTGGTATGTTTGGAATAACACTATTTTCCAGGATATTCCCCTCTACATGCAAATGCATGGATGTCTTTTTTTTTTTAAATGGAGCGGTTAGATTCCTACTCTCATGGCGGTAAAGATTCAAGAGTTTTTTTTTCAAAAAAGGAAGACCTGATCCTTTTACATCTTTTTCCCCACAAATTAAAGCATTAAGTAAAACTTTAAAAATCTCACTTCGTCGTGTTAATCCAGAAGTACTCCACATCAAGGCTGCAAAACTCTAAAAACCTGCGGCAGGTCCGAAACCATCATAAAATCTATGGTGCGGTTCGAGTACCGGTTTCAAAGCCTAAGGTGGTTTTGGTACATAGCATCTTACCGTCTTGAAAAAATGTGTTGCCATACTTTCGGCGAATTTTAATGAATCGGTTAAAATTAACCAAGCTACTTGATTTTTCAATATAGTCGTTAGACCAAAGATCCTAGGACAGCAATGGGCAAGAACTTGCTCCCATTGCTCTCGAGAGTTATTTTAAGACTAGCCATGTTCGCTGCAGAGACGTCTGCAAAAAGAAACATATGGAGAGTGTGTCTGTCTGCGTGTGGTAGACTTGTTTTTTTTTTTGATCTTGTTTTTTGACTGCTCTCAAAATCAAATGTTGTGCCCACCGCTGCCCTAGGACAACAAGACGCTTAACGGCCATACAGGTGAATTCAATGTGGAGTTTCGATTTTACATTAGTATGCTGTGCTTGAGGTCTGCCAAACAGAATTTGTATACAGACAAAAATCGAAACTCCACATTGAAATTTCCCTGACATTCAATTGTATGGCCTTTACGCTTCTTGTTATTCTAGGGTCTTGGGTTAGACCACGTTAAATAATGTTACCCTTCTCAACGGCGTTTCTTTAAAATCTGATCGGAAAGTACTTTACTTCCCTAGCCTTTTGTTTTTTTTTTCAAAAATTTAATTTGATTTAGATTAGTTACCCTATACAATTTGCTATTGCTCTTAAGAGCAACTTATATTGTAGTGCATGTAGATTTTATAAAAGTATTAGTCGTGTGTTGTGATTTTTTCCGTGCAGTACTAGATGTATGAGATTTTAACGTCTAGTAAGCTGTGGTAGGCAAGTGGTTGTGTGAACTGGGATGAGTATTGACAAATGCACATTGGTGTGGTAAGACGATCTAATTCACAAAAGGTATTACTAGGAGAGACGCTATATTGTTCTATTCGCCAGGTCTGAGTGATATATCCTCTTTAGTCTCTTTCGAGCTCTGATCCCATTTATCCTTCTGCTTTTAAGGAGTCGTTTCGCGGGGTTGTTTGGGTGGCATACTACCTTATCGCCCTGGTTAATAAAAGTAACTTTGGTGGAATCCTTGAGTCCCTTCCCAGCAAGCAATATGTGCGTTTTCTGACACTTTACGGACACTTTTTTAAGAGCATTCACCGTCATAATGTGCACCAAAAAGAGTCCGGAATGAGCTTTTTTTCTATGAAAACGATCGCACTTTATGTGCAAGTTTTCTGAGTCCCAATGAATCATATAATAACCTCATAAAAGACTCATAAAAGTCACTTTTCTAGGCACTTGAAGGGGTACTGAATTGCCTCCTGAAAGGCACTTTTTAGACACATATTGTAGTGCACATTTAATTAAAAAAAGAGCATTAATCTGGGGGTTTTGGGCGTCCAAAATGGCCAAAAAAAGAGAAAAAAAACGATTTTATTTTTTTTTTTGATATGTTTGTCTACCTTAAAAACTAACAAAACGGGAAAAGTTAAAAAATATTATCAAGAAATAAGGCTCGATTTCAATATTTACATTTTTTAATTTAATCTTATATGTATTTATTATACTTAAAAATTAACAGCTTAAAATTAACAAAATGGGAAAAAGGATGAACTTAAATACTTTTTTTTTTTAACTTAGAAAATTGCACAAACCACTATTTAATTTTTAATATTATTTCGCAAGCACGCCCTTTACTTTCATTTCACAACTGAATGATCTTGTGAATTCTCTGTCGTCTTGCTTATCGCATGATTTCGGCATCCCGTTATTTGCAGCAAAAGAATCAAAGAAAAGAACTTCTTCATCTCCGAAAATGCTTTTTATGAGCCCGTGCTTAGAGAGCACTACATGTGATCCGAAAACCCTCAAATCTATGTGTTTACTCCAAAGCTTGGCTCTTTTTAGACACATAATTTGGAGCGCTCCGAACTTTGCTTGCTGGGTTACAGTCCCAGTCCCTTTCCTTAACAAAAGTTCGGCTTTTTAAGAAAATACTAAAAAACTCCTTTGTGATCTTGGATGGCTGTGTAAGTCACACAGTGAGTGAGTGATGCTCATAAACATTTTGTAAAGCACTGATAAAGCTCATCTGTCAAAAACCGTGTTTTCTTCAAATCTTTTTTGGTATGTTGTTGCTTTATTGAGGATTTGTTATGATTTTGTTCATAAGTAGTGGTGTATGCCCTGCCATAAGCATTTTGTGGGCACCCCTCCCATATGGTAATTTTCACTTAAACAAGAATTAATTTTCAAGCGTACACCTTACCATATGCTTACTGTACCAACTGCCCAACCATTACCTTTCAATTTTGGCACTCTTTTGCGGATGCGAATGCGGATGCTGGGTGTGCGTAAACAGGGGACGGATGGCTTATATGTGCGAGTATGTATTTATGTATGAAAGTCTGGAACCTGGTCCCTTATTTGCTTCCTGCTTGCACCCTTAAATTCTGTGCGTGTATGCGTGTGTGCAGCTACAAAATTACTTTTACGACCATTTAGCATAGGGTTTTCTTCTTTGGGCTTAACTCTCTGTCATACTTAGTTTTATTTTGATGGCATATTTGATGCGTTTTTAATCAGATTGCGTAAATTTGTTGTTTGTTTTGGCTAACGATGGGGGCGGTGGCGGCGGCGGCGCTCTTCTTGTGCTGGTCCGTTGCGTGTCAAGTGCAGGCATTTCATCGGCTGCGGGACGTTCTCTAATTATTAAAAGAATGCCTGCCGGTTTGCCGTTTAGCTGGAGTTGGTGGTCTTGGGCTGACTTTCCAATTCGTTTAACTCATCAGCGGCAGCACCATCCACAGACACCAGACAGTTGGCCGTTTGTGCAGCTGACTGTGTTGCTTTGGCGTATCGGCCATATTGGAAAACATACGAGGGCAGTTTAACGATTAATTTACGGTGAACTTTATTTTGAGCTGTTTCTGGAGAGATTCGACCTTGTTTTGAAGCAAAACTTCCACATTGGTAGAAGAAAATAGTAAAAAATTCATAAATTTGGATAAGAAATGATACCCCATGCAGCATTTTCTCCAGTTTTAGTAAACTGGTCATTACCCAAAGCCGTTTCGATTTGTTTAGAAAATGACATGAAAGTGATTACATTATGGCTATATGTTACAGACATCCGATTTTGAAAAACTATGTAGAATTGTGTAAAATTATATAAAATAAATATATGCCAATGTTAAGGACGTTTCCATTGAACGCAAAAAAATTTTTCCCACAAGAACTAGTTGACCGACCGATCGGTCCAATGGCAGCTATATGTTATAGTCATCCGATTTTGACAAAACTTTGTAGAATTATGTGAAACAATGTAGTCTTAGTTTTTCTACCTAAGACTATTTTTCAGACTGTACTTTTCTATGACAGCTATAGTATATAGATGTCCGATTTCAACCAAACTTAGTGGAAGCGTTTTCATTGAAAACAATAAAGTTTTCTCACTAAAACTAGTTTTTTGACCGATCGTTCCTATGACAGCTATATGCTATAGTCGGCCTATCCGGCCGATTCCGACAAATGTGCAGCGTACTTGTACCAAAAGACTTCGTGCAAAGTTTGGTGAAGATACTTTTCAAACTAACGGAGGAGATTGCATAGAAACAGACGAACGGACAGGGCTAAATCAGCTCAGCTCGTCATGCTGATCATGATGAGTTCATAAGACAGGTGTACTTTGATTACTTTGGATTCCCTTTGGACACCCGTGACAAGTTTAGCGTCCATCATATGGTATGAAAAACATGTGTAGAGTCTTTAAGATTATGGGGGAATAAGAAAAGACCCAATTTTAAGTATTAAACACTAATTATGTGGCGGGAAACTTCAAATGATCAAGATGATTGTTATTTTTGTGGGCTTAATATAAACGGGATTTATAAAAGAAACCGATCGAAATGGATTTACCTTAACTTGTTATCTTTCACTTGACCAGTCCTGTACCCCAAGCTGCTACATAAACACAAAATGATCACGACATACAAAAAGCTAATTTTCAAGTGATGAAAGTGGGACAACTGATTTTGGCCCAGATATTTCTTCTAAGCTCCAGCCTCTTAATTAGAATGACCTCAGTGCAGTCAAAGACCTTAGTCTTTCTAAAAGAGCATAGGAGATTTTAGCTTCTCGATTAAAGCAAAGACATTTTTTAACCCCGGAAACAAGAATTTCATACTATCGTAACAAGATGACGACTTTGATTTTTGTTCAGATGTTCGTGGTTTATTGAAAGCAACTACGGTCAAAGAAGAATATGCTACTGTAGCTTCTGTAATGGGTAGAATCAAGTACAACGAACACAAGTGGCTCATATGTGTAGGATCTACAAACGGCGAATTTTCTTCTTGGACTTTTTTTTATGGTCCTTAAATAAAAACTTTAAAACTTTAATAGTTACATGTCTGATATTAAACAAATCGCCTGGAATGAATTTGTTTCGACAGTATAAACAGTGCAACTCATAAATTGGTTACGCCTTCGGACCCCAAAATTTTTGAAGTACATACCGAAAGGACTTGGCCCCATCACAGCGTAAAGGTGGTTTTTTGATACCCACCATTTTTTCACTAATACTAAGTATGTCCAGAATTGATTATAAACTGGATCTGCCTACAACTATAAGAAACATATGTTCCATACATGTCAAACCTCTATCTCTAACCATCTGTGAGATCTGTTTGTTCATACGGACAGACAGACGGACGGACAGACGGACACTTTTGCACAAACTTATTATACTCTGTGAACCTCCGGTACAGAGTATAAAAATTGCCGGTGTTCAAACATTGATAATTTTGGTTTAGTTTGTGGCCAGATACTGCCCAAAAATTAACAAAGAATAAGGTTTTCTCCAAAATTTAAGCTTGCTTCGATGAAGTTGATCCAAGCGGTGAAGACTATACGCCAAATACAGTGTGCGGCAATCGTTACGGGCAATTTTTGGATTGGTATCATCGACTAGTCAGAAAATTGAGTTTTATGAAGTCCCTGCTCGGGCGCCATCTGTAAGGTAGAGTCTAAGGCTGAGGTATAACTCAGTGTGGCCAAGGCCAGTGTATCTGTAGCCGGGGCCAATCGCGCCGGAGGTTTGTCATTTACAGCAGGAACAATGATCCGACGAGACAAGAAAATACCTTGCAGCGAACACGGTGTGGATAAAAGACCTAAATGGATACGTCGAATCCAAAGGCTACGCATGCATTAATTTTTCTGCTAAGCTAAATGAGCCAGCGTTGAATTGCACAAAATATGAGGTCGCTTATACAGGCATACTTCCATTTTTATTGCCTGATGGTGCCGAAACGCCCTAGCCTCCTAGTTTGGATGATATGCCCGCATGGGCATCCAACACTGCTTTTACCGATAGATGTCGACTACGAGCCTGATATTGAAGATGATAGACCGAAACCGCTAACTCAAAACGAAATGGACTACTTTGTGGCTGTATATAAAAAATCACTTTCAGAGTACCAAAATGGTAAGAAGGGGAGGTCGTATGAAGCAAACGGATTATGATATATGGAGTGAAAAACAAGGGAAACTGTTCCATCAAGACATTCAAACTATGGAGGAACGTTACCAGGGTCACTAAAACGCTCACATGATGGCTGACTGCTGTTGGATCGTTAAAAAGAGCCCTCGTGAACTAAGTCAAGCAAGAAAATCTTATAAAAGAAAATTTTATGAAAAGTAGTGTTTTTTTTCTAATGGTTTTCTTAATAAAAAATAGATTTTTTTTTTTTAAAAAGCGCATTAATTATGTCTCAAAAACTAAAGCTAATACAAATATTAGTCAGCTTACTTCCGATCTGAAATCGGCACCTCGAGAAAGTATAGTATTAGTCATGTCTTTAAATATTTCCCGTCGTAGGACCCGCAGATTTCTCTTGAATCTCCTAAGAAGTTATTGAAAAGCTGACTTAAGTTAATTTTTGAGCCGAACTTTATTCCAAACAGTAGGAGATAGAATCTGGTTCAATTTTGGAAGATAATAATACAAGGTGGGCCAAAAGAAGTCACCCTATTGGAAGATGCTCTTATTTTTACAAATAGACGCCAAAATATAAAGAGGTAAATATTATATATTCTTCATCTGTCTAGTCCACAAATGTCAAAACAGATCTGACTTTGGCGGCTATTTGTAAAAATAAGAGCATCTTTCAATAGGGTGACTTCTTTTGGCCCGGGTGACTTCTTTTGGCCCACCTTGTATTAGAATGTTTGGTAAATGGTTCGGTTAGAGGGACCAAGGGGAAAGGATATGATTCTCACATTTTAGTTGATGATCAAGAATAACCCCAAGATCAAATATCTTGGACCAAATTTGGTTTTTACATCGCAAAGCTTTTGTGGAAGCTATGAAACTGCCCTCGTATATTTAATACATATTTTAAAAGAGGTCTCAGTTACATTTGCATGCACATTCTTCCCCAGTGTGCCAAAATTCTGTAGAGTATTGGGATTTCATTATGCCAAAAATAAATGGTTTTAAGTTCTTGCTTCAATTTTTTTGTTGTCCATAGGCCATATTGAAGTGTATGTCTGTATGTACGTACAAAAATACATGTCGAGAAGGAGAATCTATCATGGCGGCAGCTGTCCAACTCGGCAATGGATCGGTACCGGGCCGGCAACAACTGTTGTGGCTGTTGTCGCTGTCGTCTTCATCAACGCCTCTGTTGAACTTTACGGCATTGCGCTGTTGTGTGTTTGTTTTTAGCATTTGTTTTTGTTGTTGTTGTTTCTGTTGTACACACGCACACAGACACACACATAATTTTTAACGAAATTTCAACGACAACAGACGGGCATCATTATGCATGCAAGAGATCTGGGGAGTAACGGCAGCAACAGCATTTTGATCGCCAACTTTGCACATGGCTCTCTGTTCGTGGCAACTCCAACGCCACCGCCCTCTTCGTTTGGGCCTTGCCCAGACAGAGATGGTGCCACGAAAGGCCCCACGCAAAAATAAAATACTTTTGTTGTGACTCGTTCCAAAGGATTAGTGCAATGCCCTCCAGTTGGATTTCATCATGTCTTTACTTTAATTTGTACACATTTTGTTATCCAATTTGTTGGTCTTAATTGGATATCGAATACCCCCACCCACTCCAATTATGCATAATGATTACCAATTTGGTGGCCCAGCGTCATACCCCAATTACACTCAATTAAACTCCATCAAAAAGTCTGATATGGCTGCATCATTGCGATGAGTATGTCAGCTGCCTGGTGGCTGGCATTGTTGCATTTGGCTTGCACTCACGTAAAGGCCTTGCATTTTGCTCAGGTTAACACCTTTTTTGGGGTCTGCCATGGCTCACTGGGCTCAGCATATTTTTGAGGCTATGCGCCGGAAATTGGGTTACACATCAGCAGCTACTTATTATTATTACCTTATCTCATATGCATATCTCTTCTAAACCCTCCCAAAAAAAAAACCGAAAAACTGTTATCATATCTCTTCGTCTCGGGTGCATTATTATCTGTGAAAGCCATAACAAAGCCCACATTTGCCTACTTTTTGAATCTTATAAAAATGTTAAAGCGTAAGCTGATGACTCAATTTGAAAGCAAATAAAGTCAAAAGATCATTTCTACTCTTAATACCTGTATACGTTTTGGACATACGTTACGAAATGACGAGAATTTGTTTATGGAATTAAGTTATTTAACATTTATTTACAGATTTCTGATAAGTGTATCGAAAAGATACTAAGTAGAAATGAAAACTTAAATTGGAATTGTAAATATGTGAGAATAAATTTCTTTGTTATTATTGATAACAAATAAGAGAGTGAGTAAATAGGAAATTTAAAACATGATTCATGTTAAGGTAATCCGTTCCATTGAATAAAATATGAATAAGAGTAATAAAGATTATTTCTTAATATTTTTCAAAGCAAACAGACAGCAATAAATCGACATTAGGCTCGCGAGCCACTGGTTTAGTGTTGGTTGTTTATGAGTAAATAAACAAAAAATAAGTTGCTCACTTAAATCTCTCATAGTAAAGTCAACAACAAGTCAACAAAAATTAAAAATAGTTACTCATGGTATAAGTTGAAACTAAAACGAGATCGTATATACTCGTATAAATATAAGTTAAAGTCGGCCCCGCTCAACTTCTATATACCCGTTACTCAGGGGTATTAATGTTGAATAGACTTCCCTTATGTTAGTTAACAGAGCATTAGTTGCTCTAGCTCTTGAAGTCTCTGAGATCTGGGTGTTCAACAAGAGTTCAAATCATCAAAGATTTTTGAACATATGGACAGCTAAGGTTGCTTAGACAGTACTGACTCGAAGGTCTCCCGGTCATCAGGAAACTTTAATGCTGTTACATCATCAAGCCATTTGCAAATTACCATTTTTTTCATTGACCCGGAGAATAAAGACTTGAAAACTGCAAGAATGCATAATTCCTTAATGATAATATAAGCTCCGTTTTTAGTACAGCCGAAAGGAATGCAATGGTGTTTGAAGGTTTACCAGTGTAATATTTGTTGTTCAATGACGGAATGTGGTTGGACGAGGTTTCTTTGTCACCCCCGAATATGTGTAAATATTAAAACGTATTTACTTACTTTGGAGAATGGCAAAATTATTATTTATCAGGAGGTCAAAACGGTCTTAAACCGATCGAAACGATTAGAACCCGGAATTCCAACATATTTTTCACTATGAACCGAACCTAGTTTGAAAAAAAATACTAACCTGTTTCGAACACAACATTTTGGTTCGGTTCCACAAGCTTACAAATAATTAATTTTTGTCGTTTCTTATGGGCCCGGGTGTGGCTCAGCGGCTAGTGTGCGCGACCGCTGTGCAAAAGGTGTGGGTTTGATCCCGCCTCGGAAGTTTTTTCATTCAATAAAACTTACCCACCCGGTCCCCTTCAATGCTGTTGGCACCATCTTTGTAGTAATTATCCATGCAAAAGCTTCTCAAACTGCGGTTCGGAAGCGTCGTTAAACTGTAGGTCCCTTTCTCTTGTATGATAATTTGAAACACACAAGCCAAGATATTGAGAGGAGTTCGGCTTTGGCCCTTTGGGGCTGTGTAAAGCCATTTTACTTATGTAAAATCACGAGCTGAATCCGAATCTTGAGTCTAAAAATTCTTAGTAGAACAGATTTCGAGATAATCCCAAATTATCGATTTTTGCATTTTTGAAAAGATCTCACTTAATTACAAATATCTCAATTATGAAATAACTTTTGTATAAGTTTTATTTACCAAATTAAAGCTAATAAAATTATCTTTCAATCAATTATTTTATTGTCAAACTTTTAGTGTATATGCAAATTACTTAGATATCGAACATTTTGTTTAATTTTTATCGAAAATTTAAGGTCAGGTGACTCCTGACCTCCAGCCGGCTTACATCCATCTATTTTCATTTTCTTTTGGATGATGCAAACTAATATATAACAAATTAAACAAGAAAGAAAGTCGGTCAAGCCCGACTATAGTATACTCTGTACCTTTGTCTTCTCGACTAGCTGTTCGTCTCATTTTGCTGATCGATAAGTAATCTGATTACTATAAGCAGAAGGGGGTCTGTGGAATGATTTTAATTTGGGGGGAGGGGCGTGGCCAAAAAATTTCTGTTGCTTATGTCACTCTATATCTTACATTTGAGATCTGTGTTCATACGAACGGCGACGTATATCGACTGGCTGTTGGTTGATAATATATATAATTTATAGGGTCGGAGATGCTTCCTTGGTATCCACACCACCAACCCACCACTACACCTTCATTTATTGTAAATTTTTTATTTTATTTTTTACTTACCTTTACTGCGACTCGAACTCGGGACCTCGAAAGACTGCACTCACAAACACCACCGCTTAGACAACACCACATGTAGGATGCATTGAGCATCGTCCAAAGTTATATTCAGGCCTGTCCGTCCGAACGTTTTCAAAAAGTAAAAACGAAACGAAAACGGCGTTTACTTGTCTCAATGGATTTACGCCGAACCGGTCGAAAACACGGCCCGTACGTGTTTGTCACCGTCTTAAAAAATAAAGCTTATACTTAAACATTAATTTTTACTTAAACATATTAAAATTTTAAGTAAGTTTTGAAAAGAAAAAATGGGCTCGTTTTTCATGCAATATTTTATAGAAGTTTAAAAAAATCGTAAAATTATCTAAGCTAAAACAGTTTAAGAAATGATGTTAAACGATCTTAAAAATTTCAACTAATTTCGAATTTTTAGTTAATCATATTGGGGAAGTATTTTACTGATATAATTAGCATTACTTTTAATTCCACGCTCCGTTTGAAAACGACAATTCTGTCGATGGAATCGGAACAGCATCAAGTCGAATCGTTTCAGAATTCAACAGGCCCGATTATAAACAGGGGCGCTCTCGGGGATTTTCGTAGGTCTTTGTCATTTGTTTTGGTTAAATCACTTAAAAAGCTATTAAATCATAACATAAAAAAATATAAGAAAAAAATAACTGAACACTTTTTGTGTTTTTATGAGTAACTAAATGAAGAAGTAATCGAATGAAGTTGTTTTTCTTAGGGTTTGTTTATTTTACTCTAAGCTTTAAAATTTCTCTGTATTGCTTGGTCAAACGTTTTTCAAGATAGTGCGGAAAATTTTTTTTAAAAATAAGGGGGAGATCTTCATAATTTTTTCTCATTTTTGAAACATATCGAGATCTATTTTTCCTAAAGAGCTGCTGAGGTTTACTACCATTATCCCTTTCAGTTGTTGTTTAAATATGGTGTAAAAAAGATCAGTCAGCGGGTAGGATCTGTTGATTAATTGGTGTGACTTTAACAGACATGTTTTGAGGAAATCGCCTTCAAAATTTTAAGATGGTCAGAATAGCTAGTTTTGAATAAAGTGTACTCAAGTTTTGTTTTGTCCACTAACTTCGATTGGGTTGTTTCATATTTTATTTCAATTTTCTCAAGAAATAATCAACAACAATTGTTCCTTTCTTTGGGAATTTCCCTTCGTTCTCTTTCTTTCTTGCTGCTGTCCTCAGCCAGCAGCCGCCGCAGCAGCAGCTTTAATTAATTTGATTCGCCGCACTGGGCGCGTCTGACTCCCAATGTGGTCAGAGCATTGGACTAATGGGTTGTTTGTTGCTTGTATTTTGTTTACGCTGCTGCCTGATTGAAAAATTCTTATACGAGCTTGTGCACATGCCTTGCACATCTGTATATATAAATTTATATGTATTGTATACATATATATGACTGGGCATGTTTGACCCACAATCTTGTCGTGGAAAATAGTCTTATTGAAATATGCGTTTTGTACGCGTCGTCAATGAACTGGAACCACCAGTGGCCACTGGCACTGGATGTGAAATTGGGTAACCAAACAGCAGCTACATCATTCAATGCTCTCTCACTCTTCGTGCACATAATGGAAAAAGCAGGCCATGCAATTACCAAAAATAGAACCAGTCTCAGTTTCCCTCAATCAACGCCACGCATCAGCACTTGTGTGGGTGGGAGGGGGGTAAGGGTGAAGAAGGCGTGTCGCACTTTTTAGTTTGTTCTAAATGACTTTACAAATAAGCATTATGCGCTAATACTTTATTGAAAGAAATCAATTTAAATTAATTGTTTAGCATTTCGAAAGTTGGTCAAATTTAGTTAAAAAGGTCATCAGATTTGAAAGCACTCAGATTCTAAAGCACTCCTTTGACTTTTTCATCCTTCTTTTTAAATTGCGAATTATTTTTAAGCAGCCTGTTTTTATGATTTCCAACTTGTTCTAACACTTTTTTTTTGAGTAATGGCTCTTGGAAATTTTCCGTAAATTTTCCGATTTGCGATTGCTGATGATTCTCTGCTGAATGGCATTAATTGATATTCTTTGGCTTTTAAACTTTTTGTTAAAAAACAACCCTTTCACAAATAGTCTTTAATATTTACGGACAATAAATAGACAATTTTATGTGATTCATTGCACAAAGGTAGACTGATCTAGCAATCGGTTACCAAACGTACTTTAAAAGTACTACTTTTTGTCATGATTGTTAAATTTACCAGTCGCAATCGGCAATCACTTCATTCAGCAGGTAAAATCGGTAATCGTAAATCATAAATCGTACATCAGATTTATCTGCTGAATGCGCCCTATGTTACAATTCAATGCAAGTTGTTCCTCAGCAATAAAATGGAAAATACTTAATAAAAAACAAGTAAGAAAGTCGTTCAAGCCCGACTATAGTTTACTCTGTACCTTTGTTTTCTTTATAACTCGACTATCGTTCATCCGATCTTTAAAATTCCTCCAGCGAATCGATAAAGAATCTCGAATACTAAAAGTCCTATAACTATGGAGATATGACGCATTTTCGATATTGCGGGGCGGGAGGGGGCGTGGCCAAAATTGAAAATAAACTTGATCTGCCTCAAGTATAATTTTTGTCATAGTCGTCAAACCTCTATTTAACCATTCTGAATGTTCATTCGGACAGACAGACATGGCTATATCGACTCGGCTGTTAGTGCTGATCAAGAATATATATACTTTATGGGGTCGGAGATGCTTCTTTCTGTGCAGAGTATAAAAAGCAAATTATTTTGTATAAACAGAGAGTTAATTTCTTTCTTGCAAAACACCTTAGTCTCGAAAACAAGCACAGATTAGTAGACTTAATTGCAAATAGTGTTCAAGATGTTGTCACTCTTTTCAGTGATTATGTTGTTTTCAACTATATGGTAGCACTGCAAAACTGTCAGTATTGACTGACGGAGCATACGAAACTGCAATTGGACCAAGGAGGAGACGATGGAACTTCTTGGCCTAAAGAAGTTTTTATACCCTATTCCCATTAAAAATAGGAAAAGGGGGATCATGAAGTTGTGCAAAAGTGTGTAACAGGTAGAAGGAAGCAATTGCGACCCTATAAAGTGTATATATTCTTGATCAGCAATAACAGCCGAGTCGATTTAGCCATGTCCGTCTGTCCGTCCGTATGAACGCGTCGATCTCAGAGACTATAAGAGATAGAGCCACACATTTTTGCATGTAGATAGGTGTATACCAGATTCAAATCGAGTTTGTTTCAGAGTGAGTGTGTGTATGTGTGAGTTTGTGCCCTCTAGTACTGCCGACCAACGTTCCGTCGACGATTTTGTGACTGTCGTCGACCCACCCTTATACCCCTTACAATGTGTTCGACTGACGTATTTTGCAAGGCGATGTCGCTAAATACTTTAACGGCTCTCCAGGCACGCTAGGTCGACGAAATGCCATGCAGGAACCGATATGAGCGACGCTCGATAGAACGAAATGCCATGCAGAGAAGCGACATGAGCGACGCTCGACAGACGAAATGCCATCCAGAAAAGCGACTTTAGACTCAATCGTTGTCGTCATGACGCATCACCGTACAAAGAGCAACGCTGGGTTGACGCAAATACTGTGCCGTACTAGAGGGTTTATGTGTGAGTGTGTGTGTATGTGTATGAAAACACAAGAAGTCAAAGGAACAGGTTATTTTGTAGTCGGGGTTCTCGACTACAGCTCCCTTACTTATTTGTCAGCGATTTGTGCGCTGAATGTTACCAGATACACAGATTTACCAATTAGGCGTCATCTAAACATACATTTATTTACGAAAGATTACTTACAAATAATTTTAATTTGCAAACAACTGGCGTATAAACAAATAATTTATTAACATAATCAGATCAAAATAGACCTGCACCAAAATCACTGTTGGGCTGTGTTATTGTTATTGATAGAGTTCAGATCCCTTTTTAGAAGAGGTGATACTAGATCATATAAGAATATAACACAAAACAGTCTTAAATTATTATTTCGGGATTGAAAAATCGTACTTGAAATAAGAACTTGTAGTCGAATAAAATATTATTGTACTCACCGTACTATTAACACCGTTAGTACTAAATTCAAATAAAAAGTTCTTGGTTTTCTACTGAGAGTAGGAAACTAAACTATGCAAAGCAAGATGGACAGAAAATAGAAGATGTAAGGGAGCTGTAGTCGAGTTCCCACAAAATAACCTTTACTCTTAAGGGGCTGCATGGGTTTCTAAAAGTCAACAGTAGATAGTAGAAAACTCAATGTCTAGATTATAGAACATTTTGCAGAAGTTTCATGTAAACCGGAACAAAAGTCCAGCACACAAATCCTTTGGAAATAACTAACCTTAAATCAAAGTTCGGACATCCCTGTAGTTTAGTAAGCAACCGGCTTGCTGAATTCATTATACCATCATCTGAATAGTGTATAATAGTGTTTAAAAATGCTGCGTAAGCTGGGCGCGTTATATACAACTTTCAGAGCTCAGTGCCAAAAACAAAAAAGTAGGCGCAGTTTCCCCCAGTTTGGGTCACAAAATATGTGTGTGTGAGTGGCTGGGTCTGTTTGTGTGAGTGTGTGGTGTGGTCATAATGAAAATAAATTTGCTTAAAGAAATACGAAGTTCTTTAGGTTTGATGTCACGTAGAGAGTAGAAGCCACCTTGTTTATCCCCTTTAATGGAATGATAATTGAACTGAACTTTAACCTCTCTCTGAACTCACGTGTGGCCGATAATTAATTGCCCGCAGGCAGCAAGACAGCATCCCAGAGTGCCACTCGAGTCTACATACAAGCATAAATGCAGGCCTCTAATCACATTATAGATACCATTATATGAGTCGGCCACTTGAAAAGCAGCCACAAACCCATTTCCCTGGCGTGGGCGCTGAATGGATGGCATCATCATCTACCACATTCAGGCCTTTTGTTCTATATACCTTTATTAGTTTGCTTTTGTTTGCTCAATTTATAAACTGACCCCGGGCAGACGACTGCATTGAACTCTGCTGCTCGAACTGGCTTATCTGAGCCACAACCATATGCATTCCAGCAACAACATAAAGAAAACTTGTTTTGTGTGTAGGGCCATCTCTCGCTTGGTTCTTTTTTTTGCATTTGGCGCTATGCTGCTAATTCATTTGCATACCCAAAGCAACAACAACACCCACACTAAAACCTCATTCTCATTCATGCCAAACTGTCGAGGGAAAGAGGAGAGTCTAGAAGAGAGAAGGGGGCTGCAACGAGTGATGGGCCCGGCATGCTTGGCTGCATTTTAAGTTCATATATTGGTGGCATATTGCCTGACACTTCTTCTGCTGTTGTTGGCCTCTCATTGCTATTCCAGCCAAGCGCAGCAGGGCGGCTCTTCAATTCAACTCGAAAGTGGAAAAACAACAACACAACAACAAGCACAAATCGAAATCAATAATAATTACGCACATACAATATGTACAAATTATTATTTTTGTTTTTATAGAGACAGACACCAGCCATTGAATAACTCTTTCTCGGTTTCTTCTGGAATTTTTATTCGACGGCTGTAGAAAATTCCTTGTGTATGTTGTTGCCGGCATGGGCTATGCCTCAATTAAGTTTATTCACATTTTTATTAGGCATCTATGCACACAATGGTGCAAAATTGTGCAAGTGCATCCAACACATGTTCTATTTAGGAAGGAGCACAAATGCAGAGGAGCGGGGTGTGTGCTCGCTCAATGATTATTTCAAAGTTTTGAGGGTGATAATTGGGAGTGGCTGAGGCTATAAATAAACTCAACGATAAGCCGGCAGCTAAATATGGGATGCGTACTCAATGAGGGATTAACAAATGGGTAAGCAGGGGACAGAATTTTGGAAGGAGTGTGACCTAGATTAAATAATGAACAGTAGCTGTTGTTGTTTCAATTAATTGTGACCAGGGAATCGAACCGGAATCGTATGTCGACTCCGGTTCCGGTTCTGATACGTATTGATATTTGGTAAATCGAACTTTATTTAAAAGAAAAATGAAGCAGACCAATTCTCCGAGAATAGAAAGAAAATGTTTTAACGATCTAAGAAGCCAGGTTTGTACCAAAACCCTAGGATCGACAAGCTTCGAGTTCTCGATGGCTTGGAAACAACCTTTTGTAGAAATTTACAGACTTGCAGCGTTGCTTAATACATCCAGGATGGAAACCAGCAGCTGATAATTTCCTTTTCGTATGATTTGAGGGAAGTCCTTATTTTCAGACCCAGTGGGGGCTGAGCACATCGGCAATCTTTCGCCATTTCTTTCTACCTGAAAACAATATACTTATTTTTTATGTGACTCACCTTTATTTTTATTATACATAAAACAAAATGCACCAATCTTTATCTTTACATTCCATTCATAAACGATCACCATGTACCGAAAGCTCCACATATTCAATCTTATCCACATCGCGTATACTGCATTACGACTATGACCGATAGCTGGTCGGGGATTTCAATGTTCAAATTCGCGGAATGTATTCAATAGGTTGATGAACTTAGGTTCAGGTTCGTATTGTGTTTCAGGTAACAGTGCAACTGGAAGGTTGTATGGACTACTTGGCATATAACCTAATAAGCCTTAAAATTAAACTATCTAGTTCTAAGAAACAGTTCTTCATATATGCTGCTCGCCATAGGAATTCAATGCCGAATTCTGTTAAGTCCATAAAAAGCGCTACTTAAACATCTTAACGTCTTCATTATACCCTGTTCCCATTAAAAAAGGGAAAAGGGGGATCATGAAGTTGTGCAAAAGTATGTAACAGGTAGAAGGAAGCATTTGTGACCCTATAAAGTATATATATTCTTGATCAGCATCAACAGCCGAGTCGATTTAGCCATGTCCGTCTGTCCGTCCGTCTGTCTGTCTGTCCGTATGTTCGTCTGTCCGTATGAACGCGTGTTTCTCAGAGACTATAAGAGCTAGAGCCACAAATTTTTGCATGTAGATAGGTGTATACCCGATTCAAATCGAGTTTTTTTCAGACTTGGAAAATTCCTCCCCCTCCCCCCTTTAAGCGCAAAAAACTGACAGAGCCACAATTTTTAAGATAGACCTTCCAAACTTTATATATATCAAGCAAGGCTCAATATCTATCTATTCTAAAAAGATCGGACGAAAAACACCGAAGTTATATAAGAATCTATTTTGCTTGTGAGAGAGAGGGGGGCCTTGCATTGTCAGTTACCGCGTTTGCGCGTGCGTTTGTGCATATGTTAGAGTGCGTTTGTGTATGTGTCAGTGTGTGTATACTATATGTGTATGAAAACACTGGAAGTCAAGGGAACAGGATATTTTGTAGTCGGGACACTCGACTACAGCTCCCTTACTTGTTTTCTTTATAAGCTCCTGATTCAAATTAAGCCATGCACATGTTTGAGGCAAAAATGATTTGCTGTTCCAACTTGTGCGACTACAAATTTCTTACCGAATGTCTGCGCATCATGAACCCTTCCGTATACGTAATTCCAGCAATTTTCTATGCAATCTTTTTTGTTAGATGTAAAGATTACTTGTTGTCCGTTCTTTCTTAATTTCTGTAAAGTTTACTAGAACTTTCCATTCTGTGACTAACTCAGAAATAACACGTTAGAAAGTCGGTCAAGCCCGACTATAATATATTCTGCACTATCGAAAGTTTGTGGTAAGGTGTGTGAAGTGCTGCTCAGCATAATTGTTTGTTTTCCTTTTTTGTTTTCCTTTCGTTCATCCGATCTTTACCATTTCTTTGGCGGATTGATAAGTAATGCTGAAATATGAAATAATACTAAATATGCGTAGAAGGTAAGATCCATCTATCTACCTAGTAGTCACAATTGTATTGCTACACGTATGAACACACTAGTTCTCGAGAACCATTGAACGCATCTTCGCTATAAAATCGTATGCAATGTTACAGACCAAAATTTACATTTAAGACAAATACATTTCTGTGACTGAGTGTCTGAGTGATTGGTTGCCAACTTTGTGGCATCTGTTATGACTGCGGTTTCTGTGGTTGTTTTTGACTTTGCACGCTTACAGCACACACTGGTAATACTTAAGTATGTATAATTTTGTTTGGCCTCGCTTCTTGATTTTTGAAAAGTATCTGTAAACGCTGTTGGGTTGTTCTTGTAAAGTCAGGAGGGAGGGAAAGTGACAAGAAAGAGAGACACACCCAATCAACACTCAAATCTTTGCAGTCTGTGCTTGAGTTTGAGCCACACGAGTGGAGCACAACTATGCCACGAGTAGATCTAATGCTAAGTACCTTTTCTTGTAGTGTTTGGGACACTCGGGTGTAAATTAATTTCAAGTACTTAGACAGTGCACTTGTGGAGATCTCTGATGCTGATCTAGAATATATAAACTCTTTCTTTTCTTTTGGATGTTACATTCTTTTGCACTCTGTATACCTTTGATAATTGTATAAAGCAGGGATGCAAACCGGTTCTGAAACGAACCAAACCGGAACCGAACCGCTAATTCCAGCTGATAAGCCGAACCGCAAACCGAACCGGCGACTCTTTGAAAATGCTGAACCAAACCGAAAACCACATATGAAAAGTGGTTCGGCTAGGTTCAGTTCAGACGTAAAATTTTTGGGAATTTTAATCGAATTGCTACGATAAGTCCTTATCGCTGCCGGGTTTGTGAAACATGTGATCCCGTACACCTCCTGTAATAGTCCACTGACCTCTTAATCGATTGGTTTGCGTATCTCATTTCCTTTACGGGACGAAGCCATTCAATGTTCTCTAGGAATTCAGTTTCGAAAAGTCAAATATTCACTTAAGAAATCATTATATTTCAAATACTGAAGTAAAACTTCGGGGAAAAGACACTATAGGTGAGCTTTAGCATGGTAAACGTTTTTCGGTTTGAAATTGCTTTCTTTAAAAAAACTTTCAATATTTTAAGTATTAGCTAGACCAAGTAGAGTTGGTTCAAACAAAAACCCTGGGTGTATTACCTCTAAAACCAGAACTGATACTTTACTTTTCGAACCGATTATAAACAAGAAAGATAGTCGGTCAAGCCCGACTATAACATACTCTGTACCTGTGAAGTGCTGCCCATAACCGTTGCGACCGGTGCTACCCATAATTGTCGATAAAGAATCCCTAATACTAAATATGTCTAGAAGGTTCAAACCGTCTATCTATAAAACTGTGGGAGATATGACGTTTTTTCGATATTGCGGGGGCGGTAGGGGGCGTGGCCAAAATTGAAAATAAACTTGATCTGCCTGCAAGTATAAAAAGTTTTTGTCCCATAGACGTCAAACCTCTATCTCTTACCATCTCTGAGATCTGTTTGTTTTAACGGACAGACAGACAGACGGACACTTTTGCACAAACTTAATATACTCTGTGTACCTCTGGTCCAGAGTATAAAAATGACTTTCCGAGCCGATTTCAAAGTGAGTTGCGACGATATACTGAAGGAAAGGCTTTAAGAGTTGGAATAGGTTGAAATTAAGGGCGATCTAAGAAAATTATGGAGTTTTTAAAACGATTTCGAACTGCTTCAATTTTGAAACTTCGGAAAAAATACCTTTCCGTGCAGACTTGGGACTTCAGTGGTTCAGTCTTAATTTGTTATTTTACTTTATACTTAAGGCTTGAGACTCAATGAAATTAAAGACGATCCTTGAACAGATATGTGATTTTGGCAACTTTTCGGACTGCTTTACCTTCGAAACCTTTCCGAACAGATTTAGGCAAAATTCGGGACGTTATCCTTAAGTACACGCTTTAAGGGTTGAGACTCGGCGGAATTAAGAGCGTTCCTAAAACAGATATGAGATTTTTGATGTTTTTTTAAACTAACCCATGAAAATATCGGATTTGTTACACCTAAAGATGGGATTTAAGGGTTGAGATTTGACAGATTTTCGGCATCCAACAACATAAATTGCGTTGCGAATTCCTTTTCGCGCAGATTTGAGGAGAGATTGGGATTATTTGAGAAAATCATTTAATAAATAATAAATTAAGACTGAACCACTGAACCGAACCTAAACTGCGGTTCAGTTGTCCTTATTTCCGATCGGTTTGCATCCCTGGTATACAGAATTAAAAGTATAACAGATTGTATAGTTCCATTGGTTAAAGAATTAAAACCGGTTTTGGATTTAAGGGAATCAAATTGAAAAAAAAAACCGATTAAAACTCACAACTGAACCTAATATCACTTACCTAGCGTAAAAGGATCTTAAGATTAAGAATGTGCACTTAAATGGTGGTCGTAATAGTACCCAGAACTTGGTACAGTGAACTTGACATTTCATACATACAACAAACGTTCATCTTACGTTTATTTTCAGGGTTAAAATTTATTTTGGGGTGTCCCAGAAATTCTGTGGAGATGAAAGTATGACTTTATTAGTAAAGTGACACAAATATGCTTGGTTACTAGACTAAAAGGCGAAAGTTAAGCTAATTGAAACTGATTGCTCAAAGAGAAGAAAATTTATTAAATGCGTACGGATTTACTTCCTTAGCATCAACAAAATCTAACCTTTTCTTGTCACTTCACAAATAAGGTCCTTCGGGCTTAGTTCGGTTTTTTCAGAACACCCCTTATAATGTTTCACAAGGTAATAAGTTGAGAAGGTTCAGTTCTTGCTCCGGTTTGGGGAATATAAAACTTAATAATGGTATTTCAAATAAATTATTCTATTAAAAGGTCGAATTTATCTCAAACTTTTCCAAAATGTTAAAACTTGTTATCTTTTTAACTAAATTATTTAAAAAGCTAAGTTTCCCCATTCCCCACAATAATCCCCATTTGTCCAAATGTTTTAAGCTCATTGTCTGCCTATCTGTTTAATTAAAGAGGCTTTTGAAACTGAAACTTTCCATTTTCAACGTTTGTGTCTTTCCAATTACCAAAAAAGATCATGTGCATGTCATCATGTTAATCAAGCGCTAATTTCCCTCACAAATACAGGAAAATCAACAACAACACCGACAACACTCAACACCAACATTTAACAGTTGTTTATGTTAATTAAACTTTAGAGAAGGCAGGCAGGCAGACAGGGTGGAAAGGGGAAAGGTTGCACAAATTGGGTTAGGTTCAGCGACCCATTGGAAAAGCCACCAAGCGTTTCATTAATAAATCACTTAATTAGCATAAGCATAAGCCTTGTTTCTTATACGCCATAAAATATCATTAATAATATTTCCCATAAATTCCATTGCAGATGATGTAAACTACAACGACAACAACACCAACAACGACGAAGAAGGCGCCGGTGCACGAACTTTCCATTTTTATTTTTGTACAAATCGACTGTCGCATACTTGCGGCATTAAGTTTCGCCGAAACGTAATCGAAACTCTTTTCTATATCTTCTAAGTATATATAAATATATACATAAAAGCACCTAACAAATGAAATACAATATGTGGTCGCCAGGCTTATCAGTAAGGTGGAAACAATTGCTTCTCTTGGTGACGGTAGCGTTGTCGGTGCTACTTGCGGTGAGCGCTGAGCGGGATTTCAATGTTAATGACTCTCAGGTGAGTGAGTGATAAATGTCTTCTCTGCCGGTAAACATATTGGTTGCTGCACAGTGGTTTGTTTTCTTTAAAATGACTTAAAATTTTTTTTTCACCGCTTTCCAAAAAACAAGCCACTGTGCCCCTTGGGGCCGGGAAATTTCCTAATTTAGTCTAAACTGAGCGCAGCTTTTATGCTCTTGTCACTTTGCTGGTAATTTTGATTGATGATCCATGACATTTTTCATTTGAACTATGAAGTCGCGCCAGTCAAGCCAAACGATTAGATTGCCGCCCTCGATAAGCAAAAAATAAAGAAAAAAGGGCGATAAGAAAAAGAGTTTCAAGCCAGCAAAAGCTGTTGTTCATTAATGTTTTTCCTTTCCCCTTTAGGTGCCCGTTATTGAGCCGAAAGATGTGCCCGCCTACAAACAGGATCCCTATGTCAGCGAGCTAATGGGCTGTCAACAGACACAGAGTGAGATTGTACTCTCGTTGCTGCTGAAAAAGCATGACTGGAGTGAATTAACCACCACCAAGCGAACACATGTTCAGTCCAAGCTGGCTAAATTCTTTGCCATACCAAAGGTAAGCTCTAGAAAGTTATTCAGAATTGTTCATTGTCTAATCTTTGCTTTGTACACAACAGGAATTTATATCCCTGGATTCGGTATCCAAACGTGAGCTGAAATCTATGCAAAAGTTGGCTATGCGCAAGGGTGGCAAAGGTGCTAAAAATGTGGAAAGTCTAAATCGTCGCTTGGGACGCGCCAGTTTTATGGTAATCTATGGGATTAGCAAGGCTTTTTTATTTTATGTATTTTAAATGTTATTCTTCTAGATCGGCTGTGGTCCAAGTTACTTTAGCATGGGAGAACCCATTGCCAAACAGATTGCCCATCAGATTAAGGATGGTACTATTGGAGCTTTGACTGAAGAGAATTTTGGTCTCTGGTTTATTTGGCGCAAGGAATTGAAGAGCAGGTATGGAAACAGTCGATGATGTAAATCAATGATCACAAGGCAGTAGATGGAGTTCTTCCAACTCCATAAAAAAATATTTTTTAAAATTCCTACAGCCGGATGTGTGGCGTTGATATCTGAAGAATTAAGCAGTTATCAGATTGCCTACGAGTTCGAAGAGAACTTTAATCATTTAAAAAAACAAAATCTCTTACTTCGAAGAATAATGAGGTTTGATTTATACCCCCTGGTACAACAGGTACCTACAGATCTACCTATTTGAGGAATAACTTAGGAAGAAAAAATAGGAAAAGTTAATTTCGACGCGGACGAAGTTTTCTATGGGAGCTATACTCCGACTTCGACCAAATTTAGTGGAATCTTGGAAAAACATAACAAACTAACATGTACATTTTTGAAAGCGATACTATTTAAAACAAAAAAGTTTTTCTCACTAAAACTTATTTTTCGACCGATCAATTATACTGCAGCTATATGCTATACTCATCCGTTTTTGACAAAACTTTTTTAGAATTGTGTAAAAGTATATAAAATAAATACGTATTAAATACGTATAAAATAAATAACGTAAAATTTACGTAAATACGTAAGCCAACGTAAGGGATGTTTCCATTAAAAACAAAAAAGTTTTTCTCACTAGAACTAGTTTTTCGACCGATCGTTCCTATGGCAGATATATGCTATAGTCTTTTCTTTGACAGCTATAAACCAAATTTGGTGAAATCATGGAAAAGCACAGTAAACTAAGAAATACGAAGTATGGAGGCGTTTCAATTGAAAACAAAAAGTTTTCCTCACTAAAACTATTTTTTCGACCGATCGTTCCTATGACAGCTATATGCTATAGTCATCAGATCCGGCCGGTTCTGACAAATGTGCAGCGTATTTGTTCTAAAAAACTTTGTGCAAAGTTTGGTGAGGATAGCTTTAAAACTGAGGGAGGAGATAGCATAGAAACAGACAGGCGGACAGACGGACAAGGCTAAATGAACTCAGCTCGTCATGCTGATCAAGAACATATATACTTTATGTGGTCGGAGATGCTTCCTTCAATGCGTTACAAACATCCGCACAATTTTATAATACCCTCTGCAAGGGTATAATAATTTTAAGTAAAGTGAATGACAGGCGCCTTCTTAACGTTGTTGAAATACAAATTTGTGGTTAAAGGTATTTTTTCTTTGCCAAATGAACAATCTAAAATTTTTGTCAAAAAAACACAAAGCAATGTTCTGCCCTAATCACCTAGCGGTTTAAAACCTATTCTTCACCTTCCAAAAATACACAGAAATTTCATACAAATCAGACGAGCCGTATACTAGCTGACACGGCAAACATTGTCATGCCCCATATAAATTGATTCTATTAAATATTTTGGTTAGTTTTTCGGTTGTTGTTCTCTGTACCGAAGATACACATAGTATATTAAATTTGTACAAAAGATGTAACATCCAGAAGGAAGCATTTCCCACCCTATAAAGTATTTACATTCTTCATCAACATCAACAGCCAAGGCGATATAAGTAGCAATGTCCGTCTGCCCGTTGGAATAAACAGATCTCAGAGATGGTATGAAATAAAGGATTCATATGTATGGGATATACGTTTACTATACTTGCAGGCAGATCAAGATTATTTTCAATTTTTTCCAAGCAAAAGAAACTTCGCTGCTGCTGCGCAGTAGCAGCGCTGCGTTCAGCTGCTTTTGCATCATCTAAATCAGCGATGTTCCTCCATAGCCCCCAGGGGCCGAGCGCAATCGGCTATTTACACGCACACGAGCCGAGCTTAAGCGTAAGCAGCGCTCTCTTTGCTTGCATTCGATGCCCAGACGTTGAGCAGAGCAGATCAAAGCTGGGCTGTGTCGCTTTGATAACGCACACCAATAGACTCTCACTTTTTGGCCTCGGTCTTCTTGAACATCGCTGATCTAAATTCACACTGAACATACACCTTCGTTGGTTCAGAGTTTTTTGATAGTTTGACTTGACCGACTTTCTTACTTGTTTTTATACCCTGTTCCCATTGAAAATGGGAAAAGGGGGATCATGAAGTTGTGCAAAGTATGTAACGGTGAAGGAAACACTTATATATTATCAGATCAACACGAGTCGATTTAGCCCGTTGTCCGTCTGTCCGTCTGTCCGTATGCGCGTGTTTCTCAGAGACTATAAGAGCTAGAGCCACAAATTTTGCATGTAGATAGGTGTATACCCGATTCAAAACGAGTTTGTTTCAGATTTGGAAAATTCCCCCCCCCCCAAGCGCAAAAAACTGTCAGAGCCCATTTTTAGATAGACCTTCCAAACTTACATATATCAGTAAGGCCAATTCTATCTATTCTGAAAAGATCACTAAGATCGGACAGTAAACACCGAAGTTATATACGAATCAATTTTGGTGAGAGAGAGGGGGGGTCTTGCATTGTCGTTATCACCGGGCATGCGTTGTGTGTATGTTGGGTGTGTGTGTAGGTGGTGGATGTAAAAAAAACGAAATATATTTTGTAGTCGGGGCACTCGATCTGGCTCACGCTGGAATGCGAGACGATAAAACGAAGCAGATGTAAATGCTCTCTCTGTGTACTTGTTGACGTTGCCGGTTTATTCTTCTGCGTGTGCTAATAACTATCCGGCGCGCTTGTCTCAGCTCTAATATTTAGCATGTTTTTTTTACTGAATTCGTTTAACGGCTGACCTTGCAACCTTACTGGAGAGAAGGTTTTGCCTCCGATTCGTATAAAGTCTTAGGTTTTCGGCCTTTCTGTGAAGCTTGAAAGCTCGATAGTGGTACCCAACTAATGACTTCAGTGGTCATTAATGCGAAACGATAAATTTAAGTCTAGATTGGAGGGGAAAATTTCTACTAAGCTCTACGTAAAGTTATGGGCAGCATTGCTCGAACTTTTCTTAAATATATATTTAATTATTATTTAGTGATAAAATAATCTTTAAAGGAGTACAAAAAAAAACATTTAAATGAACACGTGAATTTTCTTTAGCTATGCCCTTGCCTTCTTCTTTTTTTTAAGAACTTAGAATCATGCTTGTAGATATTGATAGTGTTCTGTTGTGTTCCAATTTGTGGGCTTGGGATAAAGAAGTTGTACAACGACCTATTAATATTCCGCTTTCTAGTCTGCATGGCTTCTTTGAAAGTTGTAAATTTATTCGGAAGAGCCTCCTTTGAACACCGCAGTTTCGGGGGGCTTATGCTTCTTTGCACTTGTGCTTAGCAAGATTTTGAAGTGAGTAAAGAGTTTTATGAGAATTAAGCTTAACCAATCCCAATCCCTGATTCTCAGTTCAAAATTTAAAACTTGGCACAGAATACTTAATGGTTTACTCATTTGAACATACTCAAAGTTATTTTCTCAATTTCTTACCACTAGAACCCATCGCAAACGACGCCAATTGGAGGGTTCTGGAGCCGAAGAAGATGATTACGAATATGAAGATGAAGAGGATGAAGTGCCGTAAGTGATTCAACATTATTATTTATATTTAGAGTCTAATTCTTTCCCCGTTTTCTTCCCCTAAACAGTGAGCCCAATACGGAAGTGCCGCCAGTAACCACGCATGCACATCGTCATCATCACGGTGTGGTGAGTGTTGATTTAAATGTTATTTACTTTATTTGCTGTTTTTTTTTTTTTTTTTTTTCTGGGTGTTTTCTTTGTCTCATACACACATATATATTTGATATATATATATAACTGAGAATACCTGCGGTTCCTAATTGTTGGTTAAAATGTTATATTACACATTCCGTTTTTATTTCCGGAAGTCGGTTTTGTTTGTTTACTGCACTTTGTTAATAATTGCAAACACCACAACAACATCAACAACAAATGGTACACCCACACTTGCATAAGAACATTCAACACGATATAGACATTTAACATTACCCGATATATAACTGTAATTCATCATATGGTGTTTACGTCTTTTCTTCTTTCTCTCTCTTGCTGTCAAATCTCACTGTGCTCTCTCATTTATGTATTTACTACTCGTTACTACCATTTGAATGTGCACAAAATGTGTAAACAAATCAACAACTAACCAAACCAACCGACAAAACATATGTCTAACCCAGTCGGATTTGTCGGAGAATGTCAGTCCAGCGGTAACGTCCATCTCTGCATCACCCATTCACAATGTTGAGGAGGAAATCGAAGAGAGTGTCTCGAGACTGGAATCCGTGATAAGCAAAACAATTGAGAATACCAAAAATATTAAGGAGCTGCCAGTGCTCAGTGTGGATGATGTGGACGATGAAGATGCCGAACTTCAGCAGCTTGGAGTGCCGGCTGCTCCAGAGATAATGGAATCGAACAATGGGAATGTTAATGTCTTGGAATTAGAAACGACATCATCAACTAAAACAGCAACAACCACAGTTGCTCCCCTAGAAGCCACCGTTATGGTAAAGCCCAGTTTCATAGATGACGATGAGAATCAGTTGGAATCGAAGGATCCGGGTGCCAGCGCCACGAGCACCAAGCAAAACATAAATGTTGTCGGTACACCAGCCACACCCATAACAGCGTCCTCCTACGCCCATGCCCAAGAAACGCACCACAGCAATCAACAACAATCATTTTCACCCTACGATGCCAACTCTTCAGTGTTGTCTTCAGCCACATTATCCACTGCCACAACCAACGAAATTCTAGAATCATCCTCCTCTACTACCACACCCAGCACTAGCACAAACATTGAGCTCGAAACAACCACATCTTCATCATATCCCTCATCGTCATCTTCATCAACAATTTCAACACAGTATCCCACCACCACCACTACAACAGCAACAATGTCAACTACAACAACAGCAACAACAACCACTACAACACTATTCGAAACGCCAAAGGTAATGATGTCGCATTTGTGTGTCTGTGCTCTGTCCTTTGTCTCTTGTCTCTCGTTGTCATGTGTAAGATGTTCAGACATCGTCCCTCTTTTCCGACAATTGCTTACAATTGTAAAGGAGTTACCTTCAGTCTCTCTTGCGTGTCTGTTTGTGTGTGTATGACTCCCTCTGTTTTGTATATATTGGTATTGTCTTGTCCATTGTGTAGTAAATTAAACTCTCTCCTGAAGCTGAGTCTCCTACTGTATATACCTTGTACCTAGTTGTTAGAATTTAGAAATTATATGTTTAACTTTAGATAAAACAGAATGTCAGCTTTCTTTGGTGCAGATTTAGCTAAGAAAGCCTTGAAATAACAAGGGTGTCCCGGAAATCTACAGAGAGTGTAGCGAACAGAAGGCCACATATTCTTTGGACTTTACAATCATAGGCATGTTCCAGTTTCCACTTTCGACCAACATTGTTTTATTTGTTTATATTTTTGTTATATAAAATTTATCTTATTTAAGTGAAGTCTGGAACATGCCTGAAAGTCTTCCAATTTCAATTTAAAATGCTATCGATCATAGGAAAATTCTCTGGGGATTTCCAGGACACATCTGTTTATGTAGTTCTAGGAGTATTATATGTTTTTGAGATTTATAGATTGAAGATTATAAATCACTTTAAGATATTAAATGAAACGTAGATTAAGTATAATAGTCTAACATCTACTGGAATATAGAGATACTTTTAAATCATGGTTATGAGAATCATCGTCAGTGACGAAATTGTTTGCTATAATTGTATTTTTTTAGACAATCTTTATTAGTCCAGTCAAGTTAAATAAGAAGACAGATTTTTGATATGTCGTAAGCTTAAGTTCCAATTTGTGGCATTAGGAACGGCCGCTATATTGCAAAACGCGAATTAGTCCATATCGCTGAAACTATTGTTTTTAGTAAAAAAATTTTCAAAAGAAAAAGTTATAGATAATTACTTTTACTTTCTATTTTGTTCTCACAAATTTTCTGTGGGGGCAAATATTTTAGAATTATGTACGATCAAAAATGAATTTTTCACTTTTTTCCCCATTTTTCTTGTTTCCGGTGAGACCTACGCACAATTGTCTCATAATATCAACAAAAGAGCATTAAATTTGCAACAACTTTCACATATAACATTTAGCTGTGCGACAAACTTTTAATCGACCCGTTTCTTGCCTGTAAAAGTTCGACAAAATCAAACTTTTTTTGAAAAACCCGGGATGTGACCCTTGAATTCTGATAGAAGCCACTTTTGTGAGCATCACCTCATACCCAGTTTTTTAACAGAACCGTAGGTTCTCGTTCTATGGGTACTGTTGTACTAGCAACACACAGCGACAAAAACTTTAACTCAATTGTTAATGGTTCAATATAAAAATCTACAAAATTCAGGATATAAGGATAGGGTCATCGGGAACGCAATATCAAAAATTCGTTTTGATCCAATGCCACAAATTGATACAAATTTGAACTTAAGCCTTTTAGACAGTCCCCTACCACATATCAAAAATCTAGCTGGTCTATATTTCATGCATGAATATGCCCTTTTTTGTCCAATTTGACTGGATTATATATAATATCACGAATTTTTGATAGTATTAACCCTGTAATCGATTATAAATAGGATTACGAAAGGGGTGTCTACCCTAAACATTGATAAACAGGGATACAGAAACTTTTCGGAATGAAAGTCAATGTGATTTTTTTAGGAATTCCAAACCTTAAAATGTATTTTACCTGCCCGATCCCAAACCTTAGCCGGAGCATATAATGCTAAAAAGAGTTAGGGTCACAAAAAAAATTTTGTTTTCTAATTAAGAAAAGTAGTTCGACTTGCATTCTTAAATTTCAAATACAATCGAGGAGTTCACATCTATACGATAAAACCAAACCTAAAAAGTAAGAAAATATTAAAAAGCCGACAGATATTAAATTAACAAGCGACTTATAGGGTCTGCCTAAAGTCGAACTCAAAGGGGTTCCCTAAGAGATTCATTGGTCCCATTTTCCAACTGTTATCTGCGGTGCGGCTGTGTGTGCCTGCTGGTCAAGATAGAGCTGGAGAAACATCGATGTCTTGAGACATCGATGTTTTGGAAGTAAAACATCGTTTTTAAAATTTTAAGAGTTTGCCAGTGTACCTTTCCAAAGAACTTTCTTGCTTGAGATTTAATAGAAATAATGAATATGGGTCTTAGCGACCTATTTTGATCTTTGTCAAAGTGCTTGCTAGCCGCCTCAAAGTCTAGAATTAATCATCTTTGGATACTCCGAAAGACTGAGTTTCAAGCGCTGATACCAACAAGACGTTTGCAAATACGTATTTGCGAATAAAAACTTGAGAATTCTAAAAACGTAAAGATCCAATTGATTCTATGTTTACAGTAAAGAACAGTAGTCTCAATGGAATGTGTGTTTAAACAAACAATAAATACTTTGGTATTTTGAAAAGGGAGCATACCCTTTAAAAAATGCTTACAAAAAATCTTGACATGTACATACGAGGGCCGTCCCAATAATGGCCGACCTAGCACAGTAGTGTTGGAAAATGTTCACAAAAAATATTAAAAAGGGGAAAAAAAGTTCGTGAGTTAGCTGAATGTGTAGGCATTTCAAAAAGTGCTGCACATCGCATATTGACCGAAAAATTGGACATGAAAAAGTTATGCGCAAGATGGTTGTCGCGTTTGCTGTTCCATCATGACAATGCGCCGGTTCACACCTCTGCCGTTGCAATGGCTAAAATTAATGAATTCAAATTTGAATTGCTACCTCACGTCCCTTATTCGCCTCTGATTATTTCTTATTTACAAACTTGAAAAAATGGCTCGGAGGAAAAAGATTTGGCAACAATGAAGAGGTGGAGTCCGAGGTTAATGCTTATTTTGAAGAGCTTCACAGTTCTTATTATAAAAAATGTATCGAAGCTATTGAACATCGCTGGGAAAAGTTTTCGACCTAAAAGGATCCTTAGTTTAAAAAATAAAAAAAAATAAATGTTTGTGGTTTAGTAGTTAGATCGGCTATTTCTGGGACGGCGTAGTCATTTAAAATTCGCGGTTTTTGGACCTTAGAAACCATCACCGACAAGCGTCCAACCATTCCTCAAAGTTTCTTCGCAATCGGATGATCAGTATAACTTTGCAAATTTCTTGATTTTTTTTTACCATTTCCCACCCATTCCTTCATTTTAGAAACATTCGCGGGCAAGCGTCCAACCATTCCCAAAGTTCCATCGCAATTGAATGAATTTCTTAAATTTCGCGGTTTTTGGCAGGGCAAGTTTACAACCAATCCCCAAAATTTCATTACAATCGGATGGACGGTATAATTTTGCTAATTTCGCTGTTTTTGGACCATTTCTGGGGCATTTTTTTTTAACTTACAAACCTTCCCGCGCAAGCGGTCAACCATTTCCTAAAGTTTTATCGCAATCGGATGAACGGTTTAGGCAGGCATAAGGGACAGACAGACAAACTTTCATTTTTAATGAAAAATGTATATATATATAATTTTATCGATAAGTCAAACCTAATGGATTAAAACCACATAAAATCTAAATTAATATCACCATATAGGTGTCTCGCTCACACACACGAAAATATAATGCCGGCTGAAATAAATGAATTAATTATAGGTTCAATTAATGACGTGCCATATGGCTATTATCGACTTGAGACTCTGTTTGTAAGCATAATAATATAGTAACCAAAATAAGCAGGGGGACAAAAATTGGGAATAAGCCTAAATCAAGGGTGCCCAGAACGAGCTTACCAGCGCGTTAAAACCAATACACATACACCAAATATATTTCAAGCAATAACAACAAAATGAGATAGAGAGAACCGATTTTTGTTTTTGTGTGTGTGTGTGGCAGCGTTCGGCCGTACGCCTAAGCATTTTGTTGTTGTGTTCGAGTTGGAGAGTCATAGAAAAAAAAAGAGAAAAAAAAAAAAAAAAAAAAATAAATTTCCATGTTTTAAAAAAAAAAAAAAGGCCTCCCCCCCCTAATTTTGATATTGCATAAGATCGGAAATGGGGCTTATTTTATTCAATTTCACTCCTTGATCAAGAAAGTCAAATAATACCAGGATTGCAAACCGGCTCAGAACCAAACCGAACCAAACACCAAAAAGCGCTTATTCATGCTCGCAAAACTGAACCACGAACGGAACCGGCATCTGTTTAAAAAAATACTGAATCAAATGAAAAACCGCTACAGAAACCGTAACGGTAAGGTTTATTTCACTGACACCTCAGGTAAAATGTCTGGAAATTTAGGAAATTGCATATGAAAACTCAACTGTACTTGAATCGTCTAGCGTTGTAGATTTTTTTTAACTAACGTGTTTCAACAACACCTGATTTTGTCCAACTTTTGCAATTCCCATCTCTTTTTATAATAACTCAGTTGCAGATTGAATTTTCTAATATCTAAATATTCTTCTATTGGAAGTGTTCTCCAACTATTCTTCTCGGCTTATGTTTATGCTCGAATACTAAGTGTAAAACTCTGAACCGAATCGAAGTCGCGGCTTGATTTCATTCAAAAAACTTGTTATAAACCTAGCCGGCGTGGTTTATATTCTCAATGGACCAATAAACAAATTCAGTCCCGATCGATCGATCGACTTCAAACTGAATAAAGCATTGATCCAATGTTCACAATTGTTGAGGATAAAGATATAATTTAGGATTCATTGTCGAGCTCTTATGCGAAAAAAGAAGCTCCGTATGTTAAGTTAATTTATTTATAAGGTTCGTTTTAAAAGATGCAAAGAAAAACCATAAGCGCAACAATTTTGACATTCTGATCTCAAAGGATTTAAAGCCTTAGATTTTATGCATTTTCTTATGGGCTAAATCGTCCCAGTCTCAGAAGGAACTGCCCTAAACTAGAAACCAAAGGCAATCTAAATATTCATAATTGCTTGATTCCTTTCAAATAAGTATTAGCTTATACTCTTAGTTGTGCCCTCATGTCCCGTATTTTCCCCCTACTCTAAAAGCAAAGTGGAAAACAAAAATGATTTTAATTTATTTGCAAAACGAAATCACTCAATTAATGCAGCCAATTGCTAACGAGTTCGAGCTAAGCAGCTTGCAACCCATCGAAGATTCTGAAGTGGCATCAACTGATGCTTCAACAACTACAACAACAACAGCCACCACACCAATAACCACTACAGCAAGTGCAGACGCAAGTGCAACAAGCAGCGAGTTTCATATAGAGTCCACAACGCATCGCGCAATTAGCCATAAGGTGAACTCTCGCCATCTATATGTTAAGTCCTCTAGAGATTTGCACCCAACCACCCCTACAAATATTTTGCCCTTCCTTTTGTCTCCTTCTTATCATACGGTATACCAATTAAGGAATTTATTTCCAGCCAAATGCACTTAATCCACATTAGAGGCGATGCCAATTAGCAAAGAGGCGATGCCTCCTGCATGAGAGGTCCTTGGTTAATAATAAGCATGTGTGTGTACAAAATGTCTCTCTATGTATTCGTAGCTAACACTAACTCTGCCTGCCTCCTCTTTGTAAAAATTCAGCATGAGATTAAACGATTCACTGGAGTTCGCTTAGTCATCTGATAATTAATGCTTGTCTGTATCATTCCCAGGGCGAAGAGACTGACGACATCGATGCCATCAATACAAACGCCAGCAGCAGCAGCAGCATTATAGCCAACAATGAGGTATGGATAAGCTAGCAATCTTTGCTAGCGGAAAATCTAAATTTGTGTCCTTTTGCTGCAGCTTTCTTTGGGTACTACTACCCAGGCCACATCCTCTTCAGTGGCCACCACTACAGCTGCCACCCTGGTGGAGAGCAGCAGTGCTTATCCCTCTACGGATTATGTGGAACCGCATGCCGAGAATAGTGCTCCCATCATTAAGACGCGTCTGCAGAAGTTAGCGGTCACCTCAGGCAAGGCTTTTACGTTCATTGTGCCCGAGGAAACCTTTACCGATGCCGAAGATCAAAGCAATTTACGTTTGGAGCTGACCGATAAGGATGGACATGAGCTAAAGGCCAACTCTTGGCTGCAGTTCAATGCAGATAAAAGGGAACTTTATGGACTGTGAGTAAACAAGCAAGAAGTGAAATGGGCCACTCATTCTTTTGTTATTAAACCCTTCTAGACCCCTGGATGATACAGTCTCGCGCTGGCAATATCGTCTTTCGGCCACTGACTCAGGCAATGCCAGTGTTACGGAAACCGTCGAGATTAGTGTACAGCAACATCGTGCAGTGCGAACCATCAATCATGAGATCAATATTGCCGTAAAGATTAACGAGAAAAGTGGTCACAACATTGACTGGCAACTGAAACTGATCAATGCCGTGGCTCGAGTCCTGGAGGATCCCAACAGCTCGTCTTTGGTGGTGCGAGAAATACGTCAAAATCCTCTGGATCCACACAGTGCTAGTTTTGTGTACTTCAATGAGACACTGCCCACCAGCGAATGTCCCGAAGTGGAGCTAAATGATATAGTCAAGCGTCTGGATGTTGCACGTCTAGGCGACCTAGTGGCGCCCCTACTAAGCATCAAGTTTATCACAAGTCAACTAACTGGTTCCTGCCAAAAGACCGAATTGGCCAAAATTAAACCCACCACGCACATGGCCAAGAATCTGCCGCCCATGCCACGCAATCAGGTGGACCGTGTGAATGCCAGTGTCGGTCAATTGTTGGTCTTTAAGGTGCCTGCCGATACCTTCTATGATCCAAATGACAATGAACTCACGCTCACCCTCAAGTCAAAGGACCACAAAGAGTTGAGCACTCGTCATTGGCTGCAGTTCGATTCGAAGAATCAGGAATTCTATGGCATTCCCAAGGGCGGAGATACTGGCTCTGAGGAATATCTACTGGTGGCCGAGGACAGCGGCGGACTCAGTGCCAATGATGCTTTGGTGGTGGTGGTCAGTCATGCGCCCAAAAAGGAGTTTGGTGCCTTTTTCAAGGCCTACCTGGCCATACGCCATGAAAACTTTAATGCCGAACTGCAGCGCAAGTTTGTGGAGCGCATAGCCAAGCTACATGGTGATCCCACCACTGCACAGATTCAAGTGCGCTCTATTACAACGCATCATGACTCGGATGGCACCATAGTCAACTTTTATAACACTTCCCTGTACAAGTTGCACAATCGTTGCCCGGAGAAGGAACTGGCCGCCACCAAAAGTGTTTACCTGAGCAACGATGGTTCACTGAGGGATGGCGTCAAGCTTACGCTGGGAGCAGAGCTCAATTTGACTCAATTATCGGTGGTGCCCTTTGCCAGTTGTCATCGTAAGTGGTAGTACCAAGTCATTGAGCTTGAAAATTCAAACCAATTTTTGCTTTCAGATGCAGAGAACATTGATATCAATCAGCATGAGTACATACCCACACGCACTGAGGAGCCCAGCCGCAAGTCCCCATTCAATGAGGAGTACCTGGCCACCTTTATACTGCCAGCTGTTATCATAGTGGTGATGATAGTGCTGGCCTCGATTATAGCCTGCTGTTTGCATAGGCGACGTCACAAGAGCGGCAAAATGGAGCTGGGTAAGCAGAGCTAGCAAAATATTTCGACAAAAGATTCTCTTAACAAATTATTACTTTTAGGCGATGACGAAGAACGCAAATCCTTCCGCACCAAGGGCATACCCGTAATCTTTCAAGATGAGTTTGAGGAGAAGCCCGAAATAGGCAACAAGAGTCCAGTTATACTCAAAGACGAGAAGCCACCATTGCTGCCACCGTCCTACAACACCTCCAATATGAATGGTAAGCGGTACCATAACCTTCAATTATTCTAGCCTAACTTTTTGTGCGTTTCTTTTCTCCCCTCAGGTGACAATGATGTCGATGAGTATGTGCCACCGCCGGCTGTAGTTTTGGGTGGACGCGAAGTGCGAGGGAAATCACCCGCCACGCCCTCCTATCGTAAACCACCGCCCTATGTCTCGCCATAAATCGTATTAATCGCATAATATCAACGATCTTAACTATTCTAAAACTACTCCTTCTCCCCTCTCCAATGGCACAAGTTGTATGCAATCTCCGCAAAAGTCTCTTTTGTATATAAGCAAGTGCAAAGTGAATTAGAATTTTTGAATCAGAGGTGAAATGAGGACAACAAAAAAGTATTGAGAAAGAGTTATTAACTAACACCCACACACACAGAACCGAACACAACCAGAAAACTGACAACAATCATTTCAGGATTTCACTAAATAACAAACAAAAACTATTGCTGCATATTATTTATTTAGTTTATACACACAAAAATACACAAAAGCAAGCTGAAAGGGCTTGAAAAATATACACTTACACATAAACGCCCACTTTCATGTAGACTAGCATTTAAAATCTAATTATTATAAGTCGAAACAGTTTAAGGAAATGATTTTGTTTATAGTTGGGTTCCAAAGGAGTCGTACAGCAGTTCTTTATTTTAAATTTATTGAGAACTAAGATCTCTTAAATGAACAGGACAAAACATTACTTTTAAAAGGGATTTATGAAAAATTGAACAAGTTTCAGTCGCTTAAAGGCTAGGCTTATTATCGAGATGTTATCGGAAGGATGGAGATATGCGTTCCCCCTTTTGTAAACACCAATGTAAAATTTTCTCTTCTTTTTAAGAGAATGTTGTAAGGAAATTTTGTTTTAAAGGCATATATCCAAGAACTGGATACAACTTGCGACGACTATGAAGATAGCATGCTTTTTCTCAAGTGAATAATGCAAATGAAAGCCATCTAAACAGCGGTTCGGGCATTTGAAAATGGTATAAGAAAAGAATAAAAGATTAAGAAAAAATTAAGAAAAACTTTTACACCAGAGATCTGCAAGAGTGCCTGTTAGCTTGACTCGCTGTAAGAGCGTAAGCTGTATGATTCGGCACTTAAAATATGCAGTCAGCTCATACCCAGCAAACATTTCAACAAATTTTTGATCACACTCGATTCTTTTTCGTCCTCGACTCGTTTCTGATCATGCCCTTTTTTTCTGATCATAGCTGATACTTTTGTCGGGAGAGTCGTTTTTAACCCGATCTTCTGATCCGTTTCGACACATTTTTGAGTCATTTGCGAGTCTTTTTTGGATCGTTTTTCAAAATATCACATTTTGAGCAGCAGCATATAAGTCATTTTCGAGTCTTCTTTTAATCGTTAGGTATTAATCTCATTTAAATCATCAAAAGGGTTCGAAAAAGACTCATTTAGGGTTTTTTTTTTGTTAAAACGAACTTTTAAATGTTTGGTGGGAATACTCACTCAACTCGGACTAGTATTTCTGTGAATGGGTGTCTGCGCTGGAGTCAGATTTGTGGTATGCGTTTTGATTGCGTTTTCGGTGGATTTTTCGAGCGACAAATGCACTCTTTGATGCCCTATGTCCCACAAGGGATCGGAACTAGAAGAAGAATTGCACTCTCACAGCACAGCAAAAAAGTATTGATAAATTCAAATGAATTCGACAATTTGTATGCTAATTTTTTGATATAAAACAGAATTCACTTTGATTTGCTATTTAATTCATTTTTTCACATAGCCTGTATTTAATTTCATCATTGATTAAAGCAGTTAAAGCGTTGGAACCAGTCGGACAGTCGGGCAAGATAAAAAAACACAATGGACCAAAACATTTTTGAAAGACACTATACCTACCAAATAATATGCTGCTCATAACTTAATTTAAAGTATGATACACTGTAAACTTGCAGTTTTAGCCGGCTCGAGGTCATGTTATACTTTCGCATAACTTTAAACAGAGACACACAACACCACAAAGGAGGCTGGCATATCATACGCAGTTTAAAGAGGACCCTCCCTTTATTATTAGCGATCTTTTTGACTGTCGACAGTCAGTGCAGACGCCATCTCTCCATGCCTGCGGTGCCATAACTGTTTGGGAGTTCCTTAAGATGCGATATGAAACCACCAACTTGGAATTAGGATCCCAAAGGGTTTGTTGTGTTGATGCTGATCAAGAATATATACACTTTGGGATCTGGTCTGCTTTCTTTAGTGTATTACATAAAAAATTTTCTCATAAAAAGTCCAAAACAAGCTTTTAAAATTAAGTCAATTCTGTTTTATATCAAAAGATTTAGCATAAACTTGCCCCAATTCATTTGAATTTATACAAAATGAAGTCAATTCTATTTTAAAAAAATTTTATTGATTCGAGTTTTTGTTAATTCATTGTGAGTTAAAAATCAAAAAGAATCATTCTTTTACAGCCTTGGTTTATAGCAAATTACTCTCGCAATGACTTTCTCTGGTCATGCTAGAGTCTAGTGTTCCCCAGCCATGCCCTGGGGTGCCAAACACACTCGGAAACTCACACCGAATGCTTGCCGAAGTAATGCATCAGTGAGTGTTAGAGAGAGACAAAGAGCCTCTCTTCTTGGCGAACCTTGGTCTAGCGGTTCGACTAAATCCTAAAACACATGCTTCTCGTCCATGCATTTTGCTCTTTTAAAAGCACAAATTTTATGAGTCTTTGTACAACATGGTCATGTTAATAAAAACAGAACAGTGCTGACAGTCACCTGACAGTAAGCGCGATGGCAGCTAACAATTCTGTTTTATTCTTCAGTCTTTGAAGTATGCAGAGCTAAGTGAAACTATGTGTAATGGTTTTACTTAACTTTATAGAACGTTTTCAAAGTTTCCAGTGCACAAAAAATTACATTTTTATAAAATCATAACAAAACCCTACACACTTTTATCTTCAATTAAGACAGAAATTGTGCCAATGGTCCTTGAAACAAAGTGCTCTCTTTGGTCTTATTGCTTAGGAAAACCAATTTAATACCAATCATGCCGTCTCTTATGCATTCCCATCTGTGTTCTTTTTTGTGCAGCTTTTGCTTTGCTCGAGAACCTCGAAATCCTAATGCTTTCTGCAGGAAATTGTTTCAAAATGATTGGGTTAGTTAGTTTGAACACTTTATGGTAAAAATACTTTCTTTTTATTTGCTAGTCCTGTCTTTAAAGTTAAAGTAAAACTGCTGTACGAAGAGTTCCGTAAAGACCCAAGTTTTAAGCAAACTACCAGACATTCAGCTTGATTTGTTTAAGCTGAATTGTTGGAAATTTTAATTTGAAATATTTTTTTTTGTGCACACACAGATCACAAAACTAGCCTCGAATTGGCTTGGTTATTTATGGTTTTGATCTGTTTTTTGAGTTTAAACTGGTTATAATCCTACTATAAGAAAGCAATCAATGTTTTACTCTATAGAGCTGCCAATATGTGTAACTAAATACTTAACTAATCCCCATTACAATGATAGGGTGGTAACTCTCGTATTTGCCGTTGAATACAAAGAAAAAAAAAATAATCAAAATAATTCCTAGTTACCCACAAGTGCTTCCCACATAACATACCACCAATAATCCACACAACAATCCATATCCAATCCAATCCACACAAATACAACCTTTCCAGAGGGCAAAAAACTGTCAAAAACTAAAAGAAAAGGGATTTTCAGAAGAATTCCCGTTTTTAATGAACGTTTTGAATATCTTGCCCTCTGGGTTAGTTCATAATTATGATTACTCGACTTGAAATTGTATTGATTTATTTATACTTATCACATTTGAATTGTACTAAACCTAAATGTAGTGAGAGAAACTTGATTTTCTATATCAACTAAGTTTACAGCATTATTTTTTAAACGAAACGAAAGAATATAAACTGAATTACTTAAATGAACAAATAAGGAGAAAACTTTTGTAAAAAAAAAAAAAACGCTGGCTAAATCAGCAGCGCCAAGCCTATTAAATTAAGCCTATTTACTAATTTGTGTAATTTCCAATAAGCGCAATAAGCAAATATTTACATTTGAAATAACAACAATAGCGAACGGTATCAATTTATTTTGAATAAAAATGCCAAAGATACATAATATTATGTTTTATTTTCTGAATTATGGAATGTCAATCAAAAATTTGCTGCCATAGTTATAGAAACACATCCCTCACACGCTCACATACCAACACACACTCACACACACACACACAAGTAAGTAAAATAAGCTAAATAATTTAATCCAAAATAGACTAGAACAACAACAACAACAATACAATAATAATTGTGCATAAATTTGTATTTGTCGAAGTGCACACGGGCAAATATTTGATAGCAAGTAAATTGCACATTTAATTAGTCATATTCAAACAACAACAACAATAATATAAACAAAAACAAATATATAAATATATATGGAACAAATTGTATATGCAAATTATTTGCCACTGTTTGGGGTAGATGGTGCGCGAAAGCCCAATAATAATTATTAAATCATATTGTATATGGGAATAATTACCTAAGTAATACTACCTACACCAGCATACACACATCTACATATACATACATGCATACATACATACATATATATATATAAATATTAATAAACATTTATATATTTTGATATACGGCTGAGTTTTCATTTATAATTGCTCTGCTTCTGGGAGATGAGACTGAAAAGTAAAGCAATTGATTGAACAAATTTTCCACTGTTCTCAACTTAAGCCAGTTTGAGGAACTTTTACGGAAGATTTTACGATTGAGAACTTGGTTATAACAATTTGGTTTTGAAAGCTGCATGTGTAAACCACATTGAATGGAAAATGTCATCATTATTTGAACAACATAACAGATATGTTTTACTAACTAAACAGTTATGGAATTTGTGTATCATATTGATATGACAGAGTCTGGCAAGATGGCCTGCTGCACTAAATAATATCGCTGCTCTCACCTCAATTGTTCCTGCTTATTAAAAGCTTTTGGGGCAATCCAAGAGGAAGAATTTCTAGTAAGGATAGGATATTTGTGTTTCAATTTGAATATTTGACTAAACCGCTTAAGGTGTGTCAGTGTTACCTACTCGCTGATAAGAGACGAATGCCCAGGACTTTTCCTCAAAGGAGAGTATCTGGACCACCTTGCAGGATACCGATACCTAGAAGCTTATCTCGACCGAAGACTCACCTCCAAGACGCCAAATAAATTCAGCTTAGGGCACAAACGATGAGCTGGGTCCTAAACGCTAGGAGCAACGTAAAGTTATGTTTAATTTTTTTTAATGCACCTAATTTTTTTGCACCTTATTAATGCATGTGCTTTTCGTCAAATGTCAAAAAAAACTATATAAATTACAAGTTTTAAACGACTTACGAGGGCGGTCCCAGAAATAGACGACCTAACTACTAAAACACCAAAATTTATCATTTTTAGGTCTAGGTCGATACACTTTTCCCAGCGATGTTCAATAGCTTCGATATCTTTTTTATAATAAGAACTGTGAAGCTCTTCAAAATAGGCATTAACCTCGGACTCCACCTCTTCATTGTTGCCAAATCTTTTTCCTCCGAGCCATTTTTTCAAGTTTGGAAATAAGAAATAATCAGAGGGAGCTAAGTCTGGCGAATAAGGGGCGTGAGGTAGCAATTCAAATTTTAATTTGTTAATTTTAGCCATTGCAACGGCAGAGGTGGGAACCGGCGCATTGTCATGATGGAACAACACTTTCTTTTTCGCTAAATGCGGTCGTTTTTCCTGGATTTCATCATGTAAACGCTGCAACAAGTTCGCATAATATTCCCCGTTGATAGTTCTTCCATTTTTGAGATAGTCAATATAAATAATCCCGCGCGCATCCCAAAAAACCGACGCCATGACCTTGCCAGCAGATGTAACAGTCTTCGCCTTCTTTGGTGCCGATTCTCCTCGTTCAGTCCATTGTTTTGACTGTTCTTTCGTCTCAGGTGTATAGTGATCGACCCATGTTTCATCCATGGTTATAAATCGGCGCAAAAATTCGGCTTTATTTTTCCTAAAAATAGCCAAGCTCATCCTCACAACGCTGTTTTTGTTCTGAAGTCAGCAAACGCGGCACCCATCTTGCGCATAACTTTTTCATGTCCATTTTTTCGGTCAATATGCGATGTACAGCACTTTTTGAAATGAATCATGCCCATCATCTACAATAGGGGTCGGCAATTCAAGCAGAGAAATTGCCAGAACTTAGAAAATATGCGTATACATATTAGTACAATGTATTTGGGTATGAAATTTTTACGGTCAAGGGTTTCACACCCCTATCTGATGCGCTTTGGTGTATGAAAGACGTAAAAAATCCAAAAGTAGAAAAAAAAAGTTTTAAGAGGCGTTCCGAGGATCTAAAGTTTTTTCAAATCACCCATACGCAGTGTTGCCGATTTTAATATATTTGTTTCATTTTAAACAGTGTGATAGTTTTTTTTTTTAAAAAAAAAATTGACCAAACTCGACGGATCCCCCCCTTTTTCGGGTCCTAGGAGAATAAGATTTTTTTATTTTAAGTTTTTGATCAAGTGTTTCAGTTTCAAGGGAACCACACATTTTTGGTCGGCGTCAAACTTTAGCAAACTTTCTTGTAACGTTACAAGCTAAAAGTTTTGGGAACACTCCAATCCCCGATAGTGGGGTTTAGTGAGCCATTCGGGTCACTATGTCGGAAAAACCAAACTAAACTTATTTTTTTTTTATGGATTTTTCGCTCATGTTTCTCCAGTTTTAAAGTGTTCGGGTAAACAAATGTAGATCCTGTTATTCCATGTAGTTGTACGAAAGATCGGCATCTCAAAGTCTCTCTAAAATTAAAAAAATATGCTGGAAAACAACTTTTTATTTTTTTTTGTTCTTTGAAGAGTAACAATGTATTCATTGTTCATATGAAATGTGAATGCAGTGTGTAACATTTGTTAGATATGTATTAAGGTATGTCATTACTATTGGTCATTAAATTCCAGCATAAGTCAGCCAGCAATGAGTCTAGCTTTTTACCGCTGTACCAATGTTCTTGAGGAGATGGCTATCTTTTGTATAGCTACATGGAATAACAAGATCTACATTTGGTTATGAGGTTCGGAACCGAAAACTTGAATACTGGAGAATATTGCTTTAAAACTGACGAAGGAGGTAGCATAGAAACAGACTGACAGACGGACAGAAGGACAGACGGACGGACAGACAGACAGGGATAAATCAACTCAGCTCGTCATGCTGATCAAAAATAAATATACTTTATGTGGTCGGAGATGCTTCCTTCTATGTTCATTCTATGTTCTCGTTACAAACATCCGGACAATTTTAAAATACACTCTGCAAGGGGTATAAAAAGTAATGATGCAGTTCGATTCCTAGGACCCGACATAGGGTGGATCCGTCGAGTTTAGTCATGTGAAAATATGTGGTTCCCTTGAAAATGGCAAATTTGATAAAAAAAACTTAAAAAAAAAATCGTATGAAGGACTCGTGGTAACTCAAAAAAGTAATGATGCAGTTCGATTCCTGGGACGCGAAATAGGGGGGATCCGTCGAATATGGTAGTGTCCTTTTTTCGACTTGCACAGTGAAATTAATCGGTGTTGATTTTATTTGAAAATTGTTCTGGTTCCAGGTGAGAGGTTTTTCTTAGTAGTTTGTTGCTGGTTTATTACAAATGACCATCCAATTTTACTGTTTTTTGGAAACGAAAACATATAAGAGTCTCCACCACCCATTGCATACTTTGGGGCACCACCAATAAATAGGATTTTTTTGGACTCTTACACAAGTGCTAAAAGAGGTATATCTTCATTGAAAAAATCGAGGAATTCTTTGAGATAGTTCAGTTCAATGGTATCAAAGAGAGTCAAACAATAGAATGGATTCCCGCTCCTAAAAAGGGTCAAAACAGGCACTTTTAGCAACCCAGGCTCAAATTACTTAAAATCTCGAAATGATGGACAATTTCGGAAAACGCAGTCTTTCTTAGCAAACGAAAATCATTTAGAATCACTACCACCCCTTCCATCTACTGGAAAAAGTCAGGTTGATAGAGATTCCAGATGATTTTAGTGTGCTAAGCACGGCTGCCTTTTCAGAAATAGTCCATCACGTCTAGATTTTTAGTAATTTTAGCTAAATTTGCTAGAAGTGCCCATTTTGACCCTTTTTTTGAACGTTTTGTGGAGTTCCTTCTCGTTTGTTTTGGCTCGCTTTGATATTATCTTATAGAACTTCTTCTTAACTTCAAAATAAACTATTCCAAGCAATTCTACGATTTTAACCGAAGATATAACCATTTGATCACATATCCTCCAAATCACCATAGTATGAACCGATAATTGGTATGCAATGGATTTGGTTTCAAATTTGTATAAGAATTAAATAAAAATTCCTAGCACACTATAGTGATTTTACATAGCATATTTTTGGCGTAAGACAATTCCATGAATTATAACACATGTATTAAAAATGGTATATCTTCGAGTAAGAAAATCCCAAAAATGTTTATGATACTTTGATTTAAACCTAAGGAGAAGTACTTTGGGATTGCCGAGACCTAGACTGAGGCTTTCAAAAGCTTCTCTTGTTTGCTCGGTCGCTGCCGACTCAGCCAGATAATAGAGTGATTTAACCAAAGGGCTGGTTGACTCACAAATTCTATTGAATTGTACAAAATTCTTACGATGTCACACATTGCTGACGCCTTTTTTATATACAAATTATGTAATTCCCAGCAACTCCTGGCTGTTCAAACAAATACTTGCAGGAATAAAATACCAAACAAATTATGATGTGATTGCAGCGACTGAAGCATTGAAATTTACCCACCTTGATTATTAACTTGCACTTGATTACTATGCATGCTATACAAAGTTCCCACACATCACAGATTTCCCGTGAATTGTATGATATGAGTGTGGGATAGCTTACTGCTTCATTGATTGTCTTAAAAAATTTCCTTTTAAGCTAATAAAATCTCAAGAAATGGAATAACGAAGGGATTAGACATTTTATAACAATTTATGTAATGAGACAGATTACTTTTCAACCCACCCACGTTTTTCTTGTCCTGTCCTCTTTGAATGCATGGAAATTTGTGCTAAAAATAACATTCGGAATCAAAAAAAAAAAAGTCAAATCAAAAGCATTGCCCTAATGAAGTAATACAAATTTGTTGGCTCCTAATAAAGACATGCCTGCTCCTTCATCCTGGGTGTATAGTATGTTATCGATTCTGTTACTTTGACAACCAATATGGATGCTTACCCACACACACACACACTCGCACACATACCACGGTTACCCACTTGCTTGGATATATATTTGCTTTGGCTTCATGGACGCCGCGCCGCTGCCGCCTGTCTGTCACTTCAGTTCTTAGAATGTGAAGACCTTGCAGAGGTGGTGGTGGTGGGGGGTTCGGGTGGGTAGTGACTGTTATTGTTATTATTATGTAATGCAGTCATTTAATTGGTAACAAATTGTATTGTTTGGCTTGGCTTGGCATTTCTTTGCTTATTTCGGTACGCTTTTATGACTTTCCTAGGAAACGTTAAGGAGAAGGACCTGCATGACACTATATGTTTGTATGTATGTGTCTGGGTCTGTACCTATGTAACCAGTATGTATGTAAGCACTTACACTTTAAGGCAGACAAAGTTTTTCGGTATGGCAAATGTTTGCATTTTGAACTTTTTACCTGTAAAATTTGCTAAAAACATTTGTCCGATGACTCTGGCAGAGCAAACATAATACGCTTATGCTTATGGGCTGTAATTAAAAAGTCACACAAAACTGCCAACAAGTAAAACAACTGTCCTTGCATAAACATATGTATGCATGGGAGTGTGTTTAATTGGTTTAGTTTAATTTGAGGCAGCAACACCAACAGCATAATTATTAAGCTGATTTCAACAGTTATGTTTTCTAAAATTACATTAAATAAGTTAGTGGAATTAAATTTTATATATACAGGATCAAGTATCGATATTATTGAGCCGTTTAGAAAGAGTTGGATTAGATCCTAAAAATATTAAGTTTATCCTGAGGCTATCTCATTTGAATGGCATAAAGTATAATAAGTTTGTGCAAAAGAAAGGAAGCATCTCCGACCCCATAAAGTATATAAATATTTTCTTGATCAGAATCAACAGCCGAATCAGAATCAAAATTATTTATCGATCCGCCAAAGTAAAGAAAGTTCGCACCCGGCAGCGCTGCTCTGCTACTGCTACTGCAGCAGTAAAATACAAACAAACACTCAGAAAAATAACTTTGTACATGAATTAAGTACAATTGGTGTCAATGGAACAGTAAGTACAAAAATACTTAATTCAGGTACCCAATTTTTATTTCAAGCACGATATTTTCGGTAAGCTTTTTTTTTATTATACTGTGTGAACTAGCTGCATACTCGACGTCGCCTGAGTCTGTTACATTGTGAGAAAAAATGTTCTTCTGAAAGTGTTTATTATCAAGTTTCAACTGGCTGCAAATCGAAATTAACAGTTTTAAATTGGGAAAACTACAAAATTTCAGCCCATCCACCAAATTTCCAGTTCATAGCTTAAATAAATACTGATATTTTCTAGGACTCACATCACTAACCTTTAGAACCATTTTTCCATCGAAAGGTGTGGATCTGAAGATATAGCCTATGATTCTTTCCCGATCAATATGAAAATACTGTCAAAATTTCGTAAAAATCGGTTCAGAGGCTTAGATTTCCGTAAGGGACAAACATACAAATACACTTTCACTTTTAAGGTGCCCCCATTTATACAAGGTGGGCCAATAAAAGTCACCCTATTGGAAGATGCTCTTATTTTTACAAATAGCCGCCAAAGTCAGATCTGTTTTGACATTTGTGGACTAGACAGATGTAGAATACAAGTGAACAAGCCATAGATCGATATACCCCCCAAGAACGCGGAATAATCGTGTCTATTTTAGCTTTCACAGCCCAAAATCATTCGATTTCATGTAATACTAAAAAAAATAATATTTCTCGCTGATTGAAGAATGTTTAGACGTCTTAAACTAGTTGAAGCAACTTTAAACATCTAAACAAGAAAGAAAGTCGGTCAAGCCCGACTATAACATACTCTGTACCTGTGAAGTGCAGCCCATCACAGTTGCGACCGGTGCTGCCCATAATTGTTTGCCTTCCAAAGGAAATCAAAAGCAATCCCCAACGTCCTGTACTTGAAACTCTCTTTGGTTTTCATGAAAACCTCGTTTCGCTTTGCAGCTACGTGCCAAAAAAGTATAAGGCCGTAAATTTACTTTCCACCGTACATTATTCGAAAAATGTTGAAGGCGAGGCAATGAAACCAGAAGCGATTTTGTTTTACAATGCAAATAAGGTTGGTGTCGATTGCATTTATCAAATGGTGACTCATTTCTCAACAAAATTGAAAACAAAGCGATGGACATTTGCTTTCTTCTGTAACATACTGAATGTTATTCATTTGCAAGGAAAACGGAGGAAGCAATAAAAAGGATGCGAGACGTAAATTTTTGGAAACGCTAACCAAAACATTATTTCTTCCGAAAATCGAATGAACAACATTCATGTTATTTCACAATTCAAAACTCGTTTGGCTATTGAAGCGTTTTTTGGTAGAAAGATTAGTCTTCCAGCAAATGAAGTGGTTGCTCAAAGAAGCGTTGCCGATGTACTTACTGGCAAAAGAGACTGTCGCCTTTGTTTACAAGCTGGCGATAAGTTGCGTCGAAAAACTCGTTTTTTTTGCTCTAAATGCAATAATCCGGTATGCCAACAACACTCAAAAGTCGCTTATACTTGCTTTTCTTGCAATTCCGAGAACCCATAAAAGAGGTCGCATTATATTTTATCATAAAATTCATTAGAATTCCATTCCTTTTGTTCAAATAACATTGAGATAATTCGAAATAAACAACAAAAAAAATCAAAACAAAAAACTTTTTTTTTTCAATCCAAATCCCTTTTAGGTACTTTTTTCTCATTTAGGTAGCTCAACATATGCCAAATCGAAATAGAGAGGTAAGAAATTAAAAACATTTACCTACATATGGTACAAATGAGCTGGCACGCATCGCTCATTCCCATACAAATGCATGTAAATGTAAAGGGGTCTGGCCAGACCCGTGGACTATGCAATAAGGTTTTAAAATAGCACTGTAGACTAGGGTTAAAGCTATCCTCACCAAACTTGGCATGAAGTCTTTCGTTACAAATACGCTGCACATTTGTCGGAACCGGACGGATCGGATGACTATAGCATATAGCTGCCATAGGAACGATCGGTCGAAAAACTAGTTCTAGTGAGAAAAACTTTTTTGTTTTTAATGAAAACGTCCTTATCATTGGCATACACTTATTTTATATAGTTTTACACAATTCTACAAAGCTTGATCGAAATCGGCTGACTATAGCATATAGCTCCCATAGGAATGATCGGTCGAAAAAATAGTTCTTGTGAGAAAAAATTTGTTGTTTTTAATGAAAACGTACTTATCATTGGTATACACTTATTTTACAAACTTTTATTCAATTCTACAAAATTTGGTCGAAATCGGTTGACTATAGCATATAGCTCTCATAGGAACGATCGGTCGAAAAATTAGTTCTAGTGAGGAAAACTTTTTTGTTTTTAATGAAAACCTCCTTTTTATTGGCATATATTTATTTTATGTACTTTAGCACAATTCTACAAAGTTTTATCAAAATCGGATGACTATAGCATATAGCTGCAGTATGAATGATCGGTCGAAAAAGAAGTTCAAGTGAGAAAAACTTTTTTGTATTAAATGGGATCGCCCCCAAATTTCGTAATTAACAGTGTATTATGCTTTTCCATGATTTCACCAAGTTTGGTCGAAATCAGACATCTATATAGTATAGATCCCACAGAAAAAAAAGGACCAAAAAGTAGTCTTAGTTAGAAAAACTTTTGTGTTTTCAATGGAAGCTGCAAGGGTATACAAAAATTCGGCAGAGCCGAAGTTTACTTTTTAATGTTTTTTGTCCACTTTGGAGCGTTTTGCTTCTGCCTTGTAACGTATCATTGCCACATTCTATTCAGAAGTCAATACCGACTCTTTTGCAGGGACAAATTCCTGTGGCTCACAACACCCCTTACATCACTTTTTTTTTGACTGGCGCCAAACACAAAACAAAATTTTTTTTTAAATATTCGTATTTCGGTCAAAAAGGCAATTGATCAAAGATATTTCTGTCATACTTTCTTTTTGGATTCCAAAAAAAATTTTGAGCAATATTCACAAGCACAAAAAAAAATTACTTTAATATTTGAAAAAAAAATCGAGTTCTGGTTCACCAACTTAAAGCACGTGTTGACTGATCAGTTGCTGGTCAAAAGTAATGTAATAAGTAGAGAGAAACTTGATAAAACACAAAGCTGTAATTTATTTTAGCTTGGGGCCAATATTCAGGTGGCTCACAACACCCCATGGCTTAGAACACCCCATCTTCCCCTACAAAATGGACTAATAATGCTAGCTCCGAAATGTGTAATAAAATTTCCAAATGGTTCTATCTCTGTTATGGAGTGATGGTATATTTCTGACCTGCAGTAGTTCTACCAAAGAGGTATTGAAGTTCAATACAGAGAACTCGTTTTGGAACAACTTGGGAATTGCTTTGGAATATTATGGGCTCAAACCAAGAACATTTTTTTTGAAATACTTATTTTTTCCTTCTGTAATGTTTTTGGGCTGACATTAGAAATGGCTGGAATATTTTGTACTTATTTTAGGAGCTAATCGGGCTTGACTTAAGGCCATTACTACCTAAAAGTAAGATCAAAAAGATTTTAAAATAGTTAGAAATGTAATTAATATATTCTGAAACAGTGTTAAATCACGTATTTTGAGATTGAGAATTTTGTACTTTATCTAAGAATTTTGTACTTTGATCATTTATTTCCATACTTGTCGCACTATCGACACTGTTTGTACTTAAAACAAGTTCAAAGCTGTCGGGTTTTTTCCTGAGTGTAGTAGTTTGCATTTGAAAAAATTCCTTATTAATTCTCACTCACGCTGCTTCTGACAACACAAAGCGTAGATTCTTTTGCAGGTGACATGGACGAAATGCATAAGCTAAAACGAATCCAGTGTCAAAGAGCAAGCCTAGCGTTTTATTAAAAATATTCTTGGTCAAGAATGGAACGAGTGGAGAAAATCATGACAAACATTAAATGCTCGTATGAGCAGAAAAAGTCAAAAATGTGGCACCAGCCATGTGGGGGCTTTTGTCAGGACACAGCAGGAGAATTTATCCCAAACAAAAGGCTCACTCATATTTGGGTTTAAGGTGCAAAGTACCTCATTGTATAACGAATGTTAGTTGTCCCAAGTTGAGTTAATAGAATCTGAGATTTATTGTTCTAGCAAGAATTTATCAGGTTTTTCCTGTATAATGGGCAAACCGCCCTCTTTCTCACTCTTCCTTTCACATGTAAGATTATAAGTTAATTATATGCTTTGTTGCTTGTTGTTTGGTAACTTAAAACGCAAAAAGGGGACCAAATAGGGGAAAAAATGATTTTAGCAGGCCAATGGAAAAAGAACGGCATGACATAATGGAGGCCAGGCGATAATGAGTGTTATGGCAACGGCATGGAAAAGGACACTGAATGACAGCAGCTGTTGGATAATGATAAAAGCAGCAGCAGTAGCAAACCCACGAGTCCTTCAATGAAAGCAAATACAATTCGCATTAAATGGAATTTTTTTATATTAAGTTAGATGGTCTGACATATGGCTGAAAAAGAGCAGTGAGCAAATTTTTAATTGGGGAAATGCATTTAAATCAACGAAGGGCAGCCAATGGCCCGATTTGCACTCAATGCCCTGCCCCTCGACAAGAAACAGTCGTCTCGGCGTCGTATCATTCTTTAGTCCCACTTTAAATCAAACAATTTCTGGCTCGCTAAACTCTTTGCATAATCTAAGGCGCACTTAAAGTTTACAACACGTGAGATGCCCTTAAGTCTTCAGAATAGCCAAATGTTTGTGTCACCAGCTCAGATCTGACATATTCATTGACAAGTTACACAATTTTTATTATATTCCAACCCACAATGTTTTGACATTATGGCATTACTTGTGTTGTGGAGTGACGTGAAAATTTCATCAGAAGAGTTTGATATTCAGGTGAAAATCAACGAAGTATAAATTTAAGGGCAACCCATGCTCAAATAAAATATAAGCTTGTTTAATGAAAAATGAACTGCTGTTTCTGGAAAAATAAAGAATTATAATAGTTTAAGCTAAGCAAAATGTATTCCACCAAGGTTGCAAGCCTGTCCAGAACTAGTCTTTCAAAATCGGTTTAGTTCCCTTTTTAAGAGGCCCGAACTTAAACGGAAATCGAACACAGTCTGAAATGCTCAACAGAACCCGAACCTACCTCTTTTCGATTATTAAAGGCTCGGTTCTTAATTCATTTAAGCTCTAGAGCAGTGACAGGCACATTCCATTATCGTATGCATACGAAAAATCTCAAAGCAGCGATGCTCCGAGACACATAGTATAAGCTGAACAAACGCCGCTGCGCTGCTGGCTCTCCTTCGCCGCGACGCAGTCGTAGCTACTGAAATTGAGAGCAACTTATGTGCTGCTCTCACACACACCAATGCAAAAATGTAAATGTATTTTTTGCCTGCCTCTGCTCTAGAGTCTGCTATTGAGGTCTATTCGAGAGTGCATCCATTCACTTACAAACATATGGATGTGCATATTACTATAATTTGAATTTCTTTATAATATAAAATCGATGCCATTTCAAATTCCTTCTAACTTTTTCTTAAGATAATGAAAGACGAGAGCGAAGATTTGCTTAAAAAATATTGAAATTTAAAATTAGGTTTCATTTAACAAGCCTTTTAAAAATTGTTTTTTTACCATATTATAATATAACAAGGGATTCTTCCACTACATACTTCATAACGCAAACAAGTAACAAATTCGGCCAAGCCCGACTATAATATGCCCTGTACCACCCAATAATTTGTATATAATCTGTTCAGTTTTAAGTTGGGCGCCGCACATTGGGCCAGATTTGAGCTTGGGCGGCATAAATTCGAGAATTGTAGTTAGACAATTGAAATTTGGCACATTTGATAGACATTAAGTGTATAATAATTGGGCAAAGTTGTACAACAATCCGACCACGCCCACCCTTACCGCCCATATTAAAATAAGGCTCTCTTCAGGTGTAGGCGGCTAAATTTTACATAGTTTTTTAAAACTTTTGGAAAGAAATCTGGAAAGAATTTCGTAATTCTGTTTTTTTGTATTTGGTTGTACTATTCATTACAAAATATACAAAATTAAAAGTGTAACAATGCGAGGGCTGTTAAAAAAGTTCTCGGCCTTCAAAGTAGGTTCTTCTTGATAAAGGTGTTGATGGTTCGCAGCTTTGGGACTATTATCAGAGAGCAAAAGGGGACATTGGTAAGTATAAATGCCTTAAAGGCTCGAAGATGAAAAAAAAGAATTTGTAAAAATCGCGGCCAGAAAACCAGAAGACGGCCTTAAATTGCCGTTAATTATCTTTTTTTAAAACATGCATTTCTGTTACCTAAACGTTTATATTTAAATTTTAGGTAATTTTTATAATATGTATTTATATTTTAAAGTCATTAAATCATAAATAGTATTTTAATCATGAATTTATATTTTTTTCTTGGCATAAAACAAATTAAATGTCACATTCAAACTTTCTTCTAAGTTTACAAAAATAGAGTAAATAATAGTTTTATTCAAAGGTATATTGAAAAGAGCACTTACTATTATGTTATCCCTGGATTAATTACTATTTAAATTTCATCTAGCTCAACATATAGTTGAATAGGAATCGAATCACAGTCCACTTCAGCATCAGAGTCGCTGTCTATGTCTGGGGAAATGTTAGTGCAGTTAATTTTAAAACTTGGCGACTCTAATAGCTCAATTACCTCGTTTGGCAAAGGTTTTTTTTTGGATTTAAGCTAATCTTTTATTGAGAAATATGCTGGATAGAAGAGGATCCAAGGAGTCCATTGCTCTTTGGAAAACATCTGTCATATTGTTGAGTCTAGAGTTTAGTCGAGCATATAATCGTCTGTCCCATTTATAATACTGGTTGCGTGCTTCAGAAGCGTTTTCCCCAAGACAACCTATTTGTATTTCAGACGAAACTATTATTTGGAAACCGTGTATCAAAATTTTATGTACAGTTGCTGACATCGGATACCATGCGTATTTGGACAAGTATGAGGAGACTATTTTCTGACAAAATTGCTTAAACTTCTGCAAATAACTTCACATTGGAAATGCCCTCCTAGCAGTAATGCTCTTTGGAGTTTCCATTTCCATTCAGCTTTGGCTTATTCACGTGTAGGCCCATTTCCTTCCATAACCTCTTTTGAATATTTTGTTTTCTTAGTATTATTTCCAAAAATCAAAAATCCAGCATGAAATTGCACGGGCATTTCGGTTGTTTTGTTCCATACATTAAACAGCGTTGCATGGCTGAACGCAAACTTAACTGCAAATATCAAGAGAATACGCGCAAAGCCGCAAAAAGCCGCAAAAATCATTAATAACACGATGAGAAATACACTTTAAGGTCAAACTCTGCATGTTTACTTTTTGTCATAAATTGTCATAACGTTAGTTATACTCCACAATCCACGGGCACTTTCGTTTGGTTTTTCTATATAAGGACATAACAAAACGGTAAACAGAAGCAACATATAGCAAGAACAACATACAATTTGATTCAGTATTCACATTCTACATACCTTCACCTTTAATTTCCATATTTTAGATTAAATTTTTACGCACAGGTTATAAATTGGCACAAGCTTAAAGTTGAGTGACCGCTTCTCGTTTTTTTAACACAACAAGCAGCTGTCCGAACACTTGACTTTGCAGTTCTGCTAAAAATCCAGGGCTGCATTAATATCAAAACGCTTAGTGGTTTTAATATGCCTAATGTATATTCTTTAAGAATATTCGATAAAAATCACGATTTGTTTCCATAAAAATTTTGAATTTATGCCGCCCAAACTGAAATCTGGCCCAATGTGCGCCGCACAAAGTACAAAGCTGTTTTTTCCACTTACAAAAAGTAAAGTGGCCTTGTAGTGACAAAGAGTTGAGGCATATAATATTCCAAGACAAGGAGTTGACAGGGCCAAAAAAAAATACTAGGGCAAAATATAAGGGAACGGGATAAACAACAGAAGATTTTGCACATGCAGGGCTATGGAATTACGAATGATGGAAACATTTCTTGGAGATTCTTCATCAACGACAACGACAACTTCTCAAATAACAGGAATTTATTTATTGTAGATGTCATTCTCAATTACTTAGGCTGTGGCGAAAATGTTGTTGCATGCATATGTTGAAAATATTTAAAAGAGAAAATAGCTCTTTTAAGTGCAAAGAATCCGGAGAAAAAGTTAACTCCAACTGTCCATAAAATATTGGGTCGTGATGATCAGCTAATTCAACGACTATATTTATACCCTTGCAGAGGGTATTCTGAAATTGTGCGGATGTTTGTAACGCATTGTACGAAGCATCTTCGACCACATAAGGAATATATATTCTTGATCAGCATGACGAGCTGAGTTCATTTAGCCTTGTCCGTCTGTCCTTCTGTCCGTCTGTTTCCATGCTATCTTCTCCGTCAGTTTTAAAGCTATCCTCACCAAACTTTGCACGAAGTCTTTTGGAACAAATACGCTGCACATTTGTCGGAACCGGTTGGATCGGATGACTTTAGCATATAGCTGCCATAGGAACGATCGGTTGAAAAACTGGTTTTAAAGAGAAAAACTTTTTTGTTTTTAATGGAAACGCCTCCAAAGTACGTATTTCTTAGTTTACTATCCTTTCCCATGATTTCCACATATCTTCAAAGTTTGGTCGAAATCGGATGACTTTAGCATATAGCTCCCATAGGAACAATCGGTCGAAAAACTAGTTCGAGTGAGGAAAACTTTTTGGTTTTTAATGAAAACGTCCTTTTTATTGGCATACACTTATTGTATATACTATTACACAATTCTACAAAGTTTGGGCAAAATCGGATGACTATGGCATATACGAGGGCCGTCCCAGAAACGGCCGACATTCCCCTTTGTAAGTGTGGCCTCCGATTTGGACTTTGGAAAAATTTGTATATACTTTAACACATTTCTACAAAGTTTTATCAATATCAGATGACTATAGCATATAACTGCAGTATGAATGATCGGACGAAAAAGAAGTTCTAGTGAGAAAAACATTTTTGGTTTAAAAGGGATTGCCTCCAAATTTCGTAATTAACAGTGTATTATGCTTTTCCATTATTTCTTCAAGTAAATCTCATAGAGAAGTAAGGTCCAAAAAGTAGTTAGTTAGAAAAACTTTTTTGTAACTTTTCCCTATTTTTTGTTTTCAATTGGAACGCCTCCAAACTTCGTATTTCTTAGTTGACTATATAGTATAGCTGTCATAGAAAAGTAGAGTCTGAAAAGTATTCTTAGTTAGAAAAAATTTTTTTTTTCGATGGAAATGTCCCCAAAATAAGCAAGTATTTGTTTTATATGTTTCCACACGATTCTACAAAGTTTGGTCAAAATCGGATGACTATAGCATTTAGCTGCCATAGGAACAATCGGTCGAAAAACAAGTTCTTGTGAGAAAAACTTTTATGTCTTTAATGGAAAAGTCCCGGAATGAATGATCGGTCTAAAAAGAAGTTCTAGTTAGAAAAACTTTTTTGTTTTAATTGGGTTCGCTTCCAAATTTCGTAATTAACAGTTTGTTATGCTTTTCCATAATTGCACTAGGTTTGGTCGAAATCGGACATCTATCTAGTATAGCTCCCATAGAAAAGTAAGGTCAAAGTAAGTTCTTATTTATTCATTAAATTCGTTTGTTATTTTCATTCATTCACACTCAGTTGTTTTTAGTAATGTACCCCACTGTCAGTCTAAGGGTTAAACTCAGAAAATGTTGCCGTTTCATTTACTTACATGAAATTAGTAGGCTCAGACTTATTTGTCAACATACAATAAGGGAGAGATTTTACGGACGGGACCACATTATACTAATTTCATCATGAGCGCTAACAACTTATATCATCCCGTGTTACTTTGGTTTTATTTTTTTTTTTTTTTTTCAGTCTATTTTTTTTTTATATACTTTTTTTGATTTTGATAATTCGAATTGTTCTACATGTCAGTTTCACTTCCATCAGTAACGGAGCCTCTGGTTTCTTCGGATGGACCGTAGACGTCAAGATCATCGATGTTAGACCCTTCTTCGGGTGTGGGGGGACATGCATTTTTAAGCCATTAATCTTCAAAGGATTTGATGAATTGAGTCATGTTGGGACTTTCTTCTTGGGTCGGCATGTAAATTATTTCAGCCCCAGAATCTTCCGCTTTCAAACTTTCCTCGAGTGACGGTGTATACAGGATTTCATCCCCACAATCTTGCGCTTTTGATCTTTTCTCCTGTGCCTCCTGTGGCGTATACATGATTTCATCCCCTGAGTCTTTCGTCTGTCCGTACGTCTGTCTGTCTGTCCGTATGAACAAACAGAACTCACAGATGGTAAGAGATAGAGGTTTGACATATCGAGCCCTAACCGCGACAATAATGTAAGCGCCAAAAAGCAAATTTTTCAGGAGAGTTTTTTTCCTTTTTCTTGAAACATGCATGGTGGATTTTGTTAAAACATTAACTGTAGTCTATATTAGATCTCATATAAATAATAGATACATTATGAAGTTGCTTTTGTGCCAATTTCACTATTTTATGGCGCATACGTTATTTTCGCTGTCACTCTTGGTGAAAGCTGAAATTGAAATGTGGCGCATACGTTTTTTGAAGTCTATTGTTTTGCTTTTGGAAAATATATTTGTTTCATCTATTTATTATATTATTTTTTTTATTCTTATATTAAAGCATTTAACAATGAGAAAACATGTAAATTGTAGTAGAATATTTTAAGTGAGCATTCTTAATCTTCTTCATCTGTTTCATTGAGTGAATGCTTTACATTTGCGGAAGATCGAAGGCCGAGGTATTCATTACGAAATTGGTTGGGAATACTGTTCTTATCGCAAAGAGCTTTTAAATCATTAAATTTTCTTTATTTCTAGCTCTGAAAAATATAAATATTGCGGTACAACGGAATAGCTAATACTAACTTTTATAGTTTTTTCTTGGCTGGTTTCGAAATAGTCGTACTTAAGTTTTAAGCCATCTTTATCAAAACTAGCAGAGCGGAGCAAGCTCAAATTCAATTTGTTTCTCTTTGGTAAAGTTAAGTCAGAAACTAGTTTCCAATTTACAAAATTTGAGTATTTTTGTTCTATGCATTCATAGCTGAAAGGGTAGGTTCTCGAACTTCGAATAATCGTAGGCCACTCTCTAGGTGCCCATAATGTTCGACTTCGAGTAAATGATTCTATCGTACTATGAATAGAATCGACAGGCATCATGGTATGACCTGGTAACATATACGAAATTTGAATACATTTAATAAATGTGGACGACGACATAAAATACGCAATCATGAGCAACATGGCTTTGTTAAGATTTTGTCTTGCACAACTATCACAATATAAACATCCATTCTTTAAAGTTTTACTTTTATCTAGAATAAGAAGGTATTTATATATGGCAGTGCAAATCTCATTACATCCACGTTTGCCATCTTTTTCTCCCCACAGAAAACAATATCCATTTCTGGTCCCATTTTCGTAAATACTCAAATTGTAATATGCGTATTTTCTCGCATAAAATAATGTAATATTCTTACTGTGGGGAGTATTTAATACTTTTTGAAGATCGAAGCTTGCACATAAAACCAAATTATTTTCTTTTCCCTTTTTCTGCTCGCTTAAAAAAATTTTTAATTTTGTCTTTGTCTCTTAAATGTGACTCTAACTTTTCAGGTTTGAATCTATTTACTACACTTATCTTTTTTTTGGCATATGAAAAACAATATGAAAATCATTTTTTAAAATTTTCCGAAATACTCATACTCTGCTGGTAATGCCTCAATATAGTTTCTTAAAATTTCAACAGCCCTTTGTTCGATTTATTATGCGGCGTCTTGTACTTTTTAGTATAACCTTTCTTCAAATTTAGCACAACTTTTGTTGCGATATATTTAAGGTTTTTAGAATGAACTGCTGGCAAAATTTAATACTGTTCTTGAAAGTTCTCTGAAAGTTATTAAGGGGACTCGTAGTTTCCGTTATTCTGCTATTGATTTTTGAGGCGCTTACGTTATTTTCGCGGTCAAGAAAAAAAATAAGTGGCGCTTACGTTATAATTGAAAGTGCGATATCTTTGTAAATATATATAAATAATTTTTAATACTTGACGTATAGATGTAAATGACATTGAGGAACATATTTGCATTAAAAAAATTTTTTCGAAGAAATGGCGGTTACGTTATTGTCGCGGTTAGGGCTCGATATATGGAACATATGTTTCTTATACTTGCAGGCAGATCAAGTTTATTTTCAATTTTGGCCACGCACCCTCATACTGGCGCCACTAACTTGCTTGTTTATTGTCGATATTTACCGAGAAAAGAGAAAAAAAGTTCAAAAAGTTGTTTTTTAATGGACTCGACATGGCTCCAAAGTTTTTGATATTACTCGTACGCAGTGTTGCCTTTCAACTTTATATATTTCAACAACTAGCTGAATACCCGGCTTCGCCCGGGTCCTTATGTTTCTCTTGAGAGCGACTGTATTCAAGCTAATGTTGGCTGCAAGTCGCCATAAACATTTTGCACCGTTCGTTCTTTTTCTCTATTTAATCATCTTCCTGATAATCTAAACCAGGGGCCGGCAGCTTGCTATCTCGCGTATATAGGAAAATTCTCAAAGCAGCGCTGCTCAAACACGCATAGTATAATCTGTATAAGCGCCGCTGCGTTGCTTGCTTTCCTACGCCACGACACAGTCGTTGCTACTGAAATTGAGAGCAATTTTTGAGCTGCTCTCACACACACCAATGCATTGCAATGCAAAAATGTAAATGTATTTTTTGCCTCCCTCTGATCTAAACTCATGAATATTTGGCAAATTTCGTGACTTTTTTGACCGTTTGGCTTATACCTCTTATTTACCCATCTTAAATTGACATCCATCAAATTTTTATTTATTTTTTTATTTATTTATTTATTTATTTTAAAGGTTTAACAATGTTCAGTCAAACAGAATATAAAATTACAAAATGTACAATGAGAATCCAGATATAACGATCTCCGACCCGGTGGGACTAATTTATTGGCTAAAGCCAGCTATGGTCCAACTCACAGCAAAGATGGTCAGAGTGTACGTTATCTAAAGATTTTTAGTAAAGAAATGACATTAAGGCGTTTTTTACATTTAAAGTAGAGTAATCGATAGAAAACAGGTGATAGTACTCACTATAAGCAAGACATAGGCAACGGAGGGGGTCTCGATGAGCATAGTTGGTTAGGCGAGGCGAGAGGTAGATTGGAGTATAGTGGCGAGTTAATCTGGGTGGTACTGTCAATTTAACAAGGCTTAAAAGAGTCATGGAATCAATCTCAGCCGCCAAAAGCTTGTGGATGAAAATGACTGCATGACAAATTCTCCGGGATTTGAGTGAAGGAAGGTCTATCAAACGCAGTCTTTGCTCGTATAGAGGTAAATGCCTGTTGGTGTCCCAGTTTAGTTAGTTTAGTTCACGAAGGGCAAAAATCAGAAACTGCTTCTGAACCGATTTGATCTTGGGATGTCAGATACTATTGCGGAGACCAAAGACAGGAGCAATATTCCAGATTTGGGCGGACCAGCGAGGTGTAAAGATGTTTGGTAGTGTAGGGATCATTAAATTCTTTGGACCATCTCTTGATAAATCCAAGTACACTTTTAGCCTTATTGCACATTACTGAAATGTGGCTATTAAAGCTAAATCTGGGTTCAAACAGTATACCCAAATCGTCGACTTTATAGATACGGTTTAACGAATCCCTATTAATGGCGTATTTGTATAGATACGGCTTGGTTCTATGAAAAGTCATAATATTACACTTGGTAATATTATGGGGAAGGCGATTCAGTAGGCACCAGGCACCAGAATTTAGATCACTTGGTAATAGAAGTGGAGAAGCTGGATCGTTGAATGAGGCACATAGCTTGAGATCGTCAGCGTACATAAGGGCAGTTAAAAATGAAAGCACTTGAGGAATATCATTGATGAACAGGTTAAATAACAAGGGACCAAAATGACTGCCCTGTGGGACACCCGAGGTAACGTGAAAAGTTTCGGATACAGCAGACTGAAAACGCACTCTCTGGGACCGATTGGTGAGGTAAGATCTAGCCCAGCCGAGAAAGTTGGTTGGGAGACCTATTAGGCATAGTTTATGTAGAAGTAAGTTATGATTAACAGAATCAAAGGGCGTATTCAGCAGATAAATCCGATTTACGATTTCTGATTTATGATTGCCAATTTTACCTGCTGAATACTGTGATTGCCGATTGCGATTGATAAATTTGACGAACATGATTGCTGAGATGGAATCATATAAAATGTATGATTGGTGAGACAGCTTACCGATTTCACGACCAACTGTTAGCCCCAAAACTAAAAATAAACTGACAGCTCTCAAAAATTGTGCATAAAATGAGTTGTGAAAACATGAATTTAATTGGGACGGTCTTTTGTGAGGATGGCTTTAATATGGGTATAATTGCTGATCTGCTTACTTTCGCTTTTGTACACAACCATTATACTCTTTTTTCATAAAGTGCGCGGGTGGCTGCAAAAGCTTTGCACTTTTGTAAAGAAACATTGTTGTTATTAAATGTGATGTTGAAAATAATTTGTTTCTCTCAAAATAGTCTCAAATAGTCGAAATAATGGAAAATAATGGAAAATATTAAAACGATTATTTTCTATTATTCCATTATTATTTAATATTAAAACGATTATTTTCCATTATTTTCAATTATTTTTAATAATTTATGATAATTTTCAATTATTTTTGATTATTTCTAATCGTAATCATTAAAAAATCATAAATTTTTCACCAGCCAACTATATAATCACTACGACTATTTTCCACAAAAAAATTTAATTGATTAGTAATTCTAATGGCAACTTATTAGGTATGGAAGCGAGCAGACATTACATAGACATGGGTAGAATTACTTAGCATTGTTGAGATATTTTTCCTATTTAAAACTTGATTCGAACAAGGTTGGATTAGTTCAAATGTTAATGTCGATTTGAAACTTGAAATATATTCTCATAATGCAAAGGCCCCGGGCGACGCACAGTGGGCGAAATGGCTCATTTAGCGGCGCTTAATTTATTGCTCTTGGGGTAAACATTTTTTTTTGAAAAACATTTTTTTTTTAAGTTCAAAATAGATTAAGCTACAATGTAAAACAAAAAAAAAATTTTTTAATTTCTTTATATGTATTATTTTTTTGTTTAAAATTTGAACTTTTTATCATATTTTGGACATTGGTTCTTTCAATCAGGAATGCATGATAAAATGTTTAAATTTAGTGTATGATATTTTTTTTCGCTAAAAGTACATATATCTAAATTTAATATTGAAAAAATTGTTTTAATTTTATTTATTTATTTATTTTTTTCTGATTTATTTATTTCAGGTTTGTTTAACACAAACATTTTTTTGATATGTAGCCTATAAGATATATGTAGGATACATTCAAAGCACCGAATCCATGCGTAAAGTGTCGATAATCCAAATTCATTTAAATTTTTTCCTGGCGTGTTAATGATCTAACAGCTTCAATGTCATTCATTACCTTGGGGGATGCTTTGCAAATCCCATACACTTGGGAAGATGATTCTGCAAGAACACTAAAAGCTTACCCATCTATCGTCGTCAAATGAAATTGATGGAAAATTTTTAAATTACCAATGATTGTTGGGATAATTTTTAAGATTACATCATTATAACTAGCATCTTCCAGTTTATCCATCTCTGCAGATTCCTTGGAACAAATAATTTTCAAGGGTCTACAGAATCGAGGAGAGGAAGGAAGCGGACTTTCCCAAGTCGTCACGAATCCCTTTTTCACTTGTAATGGGACAATGCGAACTGCAAACATGTATTCATCGCTTAGATTTTTATTATCGCTTTCCACATCTTGCCGATAGATTAAATGGCCGCTACTCCCATCGCAGCCCCACTTATAAATAAATAGCAGTGAGCCTCTGATCACTCGGTTCAGCCAAATTAAACTGAAATAATGAAGAATGAGCTTCTACGATGCGCATTATAATATGATCTACCATATGCTGTAAAGGCACTTAAGCCGAATAATTCGTAAATTGCACTCCATTTGGATAACATTTTTTTTTGCAACACGTAAAGTGTCGTACTTTATATATATATTCGCATTCCGACTTTTTGCACCAGCTTGCATTAAATTGTATGTGTGCTTGGTATAATTACCATCTAAAAATAATGCCAAAGCCTCGTCTGCTGGATAAGGAATCGGACGGCTTTCATTTGATTCTATGGCACTTTTTTTTTGGGCAATATCTTTCCCATTAGCCATTGCAACTAGTTGCGATGCACTTCGTTTACCAGCTTTGTATAAACTTGCAGATGTTGCAAGTACAAGCTCATACTGAAGTTTCGTTTACAATTTTGTCGATTTTCTTTAATTTGGTTTTGTTGGAACATTCGTGGTATGTCTCATCCGGTTTTCCACGATTAGCCAGTGGATCAACTAATAAGAGTTATCCGTCTAACCACTCTTTATTTTTTTCCCCAAACTTGAGAAAGCTGTAATGGTTAGCTCTCCATCTTTCACCCAATTTCGCAACAAAATTTCTCAATTTTTTGGCTATTAATTGGACCTGCATCTCATCATACATTTTAATATCGATTATATTATCAAATATATAGCTTTCAATAGCTGAAAATTTTTTTGTGGGCATGGGCTCGTCGCGCCATAGTAAAAAAAGCGCTCGCTGAGCACCGACATTGCACCTAAAAAATGTAATATCATGTAAAGTTGGATGTGGGCGGATATCATATTGGACATATCACAATCACAAGACAACATAGTAATTAAAAAGAAAAATTCTAGCGCGAATCCCTACGAATCTCGGAAGTTCTGATCCACGGAAGTCTTACGTTCGTAGTTTTCAGGTGGTTAGTGGTAAAGTTAAATTTAACAACATTTATTTTATACAACGCTTAAGCACAGAACACAAACAAACGTTTTTTTAGTTAGTACATACCTCTAGCTATAAATTAAAACACTTTTCCTCCGCTCAGTTATAACGAAGGCAACTTGAGATCAAATTTGGCAATGCTCCAATGATCAACTAGAGCATGTCAATAGATATAGAACCTATTTATTAACTCAGTGCGATATTAGTAATCGATAGTGACTCAATTTTGGCGCAAACAAACACTTTGAAAATTGAATTAAGCGACGCTAGATCGACCATTTCGCCCACTGTGCGACGCCGGGTAATGAGCTGGTATTTTCATATCTTTATTTTTGGTCTGCCTTTCCAAAGTAATTTCGCTTAGTTTGTAGCATACCTTAGAGGGCTCAACAATGCTTAGTATTTCTACCCATGTCTATGTAATGTCTTCTCGCCTGTGACATCCTCAAATGCCAGTCGAAGGTGCGAACAAATTGAGATTAATAACAAAACAAATGTTTCCCTAAAATCCCAATCGGAGCCCAAACCAAAGCTTGATAGCTGACAAATGCCGGAACACAAACATACGAAATGCATGCCAAGTCAAATGATTTGTAAGCATGGATATATTTAAGTTTCCCAGCAATTGAACTGAAGGCAATGAAACTGTTCAAACGCCCAGCATCCTGGCCCAGGCACAAATCAATTATATCGGTTGGGGGTAGCGTGGATGAAAAAGAAGAGAAGAGTGGTTGAACAAAAAAAAAATTGGAAAAACGGGAACAATAGACAACATTGGCAACCTGCTGGGCTAATGCCGGACTCAGACAAACAAACACACGAGCGGGCGACTCAAAGGGCGAACTGTTGGCTTTTGTAGTCCAATTGAAAGGAACGCCGCCTGTGTCTGTGGGCAGCGGATATCTGGCGACACTCTATTGGGGGGCCTTAGGTAAATTGCTTTTATTGCATACGTTTCGTGTCGCCATTTGAATTGCACTTAATTTCAATCAGACGCCCGCTGCTAAGCCACTTCAGCTAATTGTTTGGTTTTTTGAGGACAACCCACCACCGCTGGCAGCATTCCAAGCAAAAACTCAAGATGTAGACAGAGCCAAGCTAATTTGCAAATGCTGCGCAAGCTGCTAGGTAACCCACCCAGTCAGTTGTTCCTCGGAAGCATCCTACTCTGCGCGACTTAAGCTGGCTTAAAAACCAACTCGAGTGCCTGGCAAGACTTACACTGAAAAAAAAGATTAGGCAAACCAAAGCAACAAACAAGGAGTTTGACACAGAAAATAAATTCATTTTTGTTTCCTTTTTTTGGAAAATTTCTTTGAGTGTATTGACTGTCGGATTGGGTGGGGGCGTGACGTGCCATGCATTGCTCTAAAATTAATTGTAGTGCGTACTTTATAATTTCACTAGGGGAGGAAGTGTATCATTAGCCTGGGCAAATTCCGCCTAATCTCCATGCCAAAGTCAAAGTCAAAGTGAAAGTCAATCTGCTGTGGCTAATGGAAGTTGCTTGTTGCTCCATTCCCCGCCCCTCCTGTCCCCGCCTCGTCTACTGCATAGTTAAAAAGGCACGAAAAAAGTTTTGCATACTTGAAGGCGCGTGTCCCGGCAACGCTTCAAATAATGCGAATCCTTGTTATATTCAGATTACCGATTACCGAAATGTAAAACGCGACACAAAAGTGTTGCCACTGCTGCTGCTGCTGCTTTCTTTGAAGCACCCGGTCTGTGATTTCAAAGGCCCAAAAGCCATTCCATTCCCATATGGAATATGACTATGACCTCATTTTCAAATCGAAAAACGCAGCCAGCGCAAAGCCCCAAAGGATGCCCACGATCAACTTGTATATTTAATAAAGTTGCGAACGGAACGTAGCATATGGACTTGGGCTCTGGCTTTGGCTTTGGGTCGCCATTGAACCGGCAACAATAAGTAAATTAAAACTAAAGTCTGCATGCCGCAGTGGGAGGCGTGGCACGCGCTTTGAATACGTTTAAGGAAATGACTGGGACGACCCCGTTGCGACTCCAACTTACTTACCGAGGGTAAGGGTAAATTAAAATGAAGCATTGCGGAATGATTTTTACACTTGCCACCACACACACACACACACACAGTGAGGCAAGGGTGAGCTTCCACTTCTCGTTCACGCATCCACACGCACAGCTGGCTGCTAAGCAGACTGGCGCCAAAATTGTGGCTGACTTCACAGATTTTTCATGACGATGACGAGATGACGGCTTAGGTTTAGCTTCAGCTTTAGAATGCATGGGCTATGGCCAGGAGCAGAAGCTGATGCTGAAGCTGTAACAGCAACAGCAACCGTTGACTGGATGACTGTCCGACGTTCGGGCTCGTTAATACCGCCAACGCCACGGGCAACTTGACATGATGTCCGGTACAGTGGGAACAGGTTCAACAAATAATTGCAAAATCAAAGTAATTAGGAGCTGACAACGATTTCGTAATCATGTGTACGGATCAGAGACCTGCGACAGGCCTCTAATGTTCGATCACACTCGTGCGTTTACTTGGCTTGGTTGGGCTCGTCGCCTTGGTTCGCATGAGTAATAATATGAATAATATCTTGGTAAAACTGGTTCCTGTGAGGCTGGCCCATCTGCAGATGGCGACAATCCAGGTGGCTACTAGCAAAGGAGAGCTGCTCATTTCGTCGATATACTTAGCCCCTTCCCTCCCATGGTCCACAGCTGACTTCGCGGGGCTTTTCAACAGGTTTGGGAGCAAGTTCCTTATTGGTGGGGACTTCAACGCTAAACACAGGTTCTGGGGAAACTATAGAGCTGACTCGAGAGGAAGGAGCTTGCAAGAAGCTATTGCTGCCACTTCAGCACAGATACTGGCAACAGGCCAGGCCACCCACTACCCGTTCGTCAGCCGTAACACCCCTAGTGCCATTGACTTTTTTATATTCAACGGACTGCGTCCTGATGAGCTGAGCATTAGGATGGAGTATGCCCTTATCCAACCTCCTTTGTGGTTATGGGGGGGGGGGGGGGGAAGGAGGGTGGGGAGTGGTTGTTTTTTCCCCCCGGGAATAACTTGGTTTTTTTGAGGAAAGTTGTGAAAAAAAATTGGACCTCAACCTCGAGATAACCCTTCCTGAGGATATAGAGGATGCACATGCAATTTTCGTGAATAAGGTGCATGCGGCAGCCCTCAAAGCACGTTCAAAGGAAGCCCCTCAGGATCGCAGACCACACTCTTGCCTTCCGCCTGCCCTCGATGCTTTACTGCTCATCAAAAGGAGACTGAGGAGGCAGTTTACTCGCACAAGAGACCTCAATGTGGATAGGGTATACAAAAGAGTGGCTAACAGAGTTAAAAAGCTGCTCGCGAGGTTCAGACAGGATGCCACAGACCGCTTCCTAGAAGGTATTACCTCTGATGCCATTACAAATTATGCACTCTGGTCTCTCACCAGCAGGTACAAGAAGCAGGCTGCCCCTAAACTCCCAATCCGCAAAGCGGACGGTACTTGGGCGAAATCTCCACAGGAAAGGGCGGAAGCATTAGCGGAAAATTTAGAGGACAGATTTAAGCCATTTGAAACCACTTCAGTAACGCCCCCAGTACCACCAATTACTCTGGAGGAGGTTCAGGGCCAAATCCAGAACTTAAACAATAAAAAAGCCCCAGGCGAGGATGGCCTTGACAATAGGGTTATCAAAGCCCTCCCAGTAAAGGCGGTGCTCTTCCTGGTCTTAATTTTGCAACGCGGCATTGCGACTGGGTCACTTTCCTAAGGTGTGGAAAAAGGCTCAAGTCGTTATGATCCATAAAGCTGGCAAAAGCCCGTCGGAGGTCGAGTCATACCGTCCAGTCAGTCTCCTATCCACAATATCGAAAATTTTCGAGAGGTGCCTACTATCCCGAATTATGGCAATCGATGGGGTGTGTGGCAGGATACCTCCCTTTCAGTTCGGGTTTAGAAAGTCACATGGGACCCCTGAGCAGCTGAATAGGGTGACTAACTTTATTCTCGACGGATTTCAGGCGGAGGAATACGTGGTTGCGGATAACCTTGACATTAAACAGGCTTTTGATAGAGTGTGGCATGACGGATTGCTCTACAGGGTAAAAGACATCCTTCCGCCTCAGCTTTACTCTCTTGTGAAAAGCTTCCTCACGGACCGGACCTTCTCAGTAATCTTGGAAGGAGCTGTTTCCAGTGTGAGGCTTATAAGCGCTGGTGTGCCACAAGGAAGTGTCCTCGGACCAACCCTACACTCTCTATACAATTATGACATGCCTGCAGGAGGAACAATACCCATTGAAGACCCCCAAGACTTACTCATTGCAACATTTGCTGACGATACTGCTTTTATGGCGAGAGACCCATGCATCTATAATGCCACCGATGTCGTTCAGCAATATTTGTATCATTTCAGCAGATGGGCTAAGCGATGGAACATTGGGCTAAGCCTGGATAAATGTGCACTTCGTCGCGATGAGTGCCCTGGCGTCTTTCTCAATGAGCAGCTATTACGGCACTTGCCTGGACATAAATACTTGGGAGTATATCTGGACAAGCGCCTTACATTCGGAACCCATATCAACGCGCTTGTAAGATCACTTTACGGCAGAGTGAAGAAACTGGGAAGGCTGCTCTCCAGTAGAAATAATCTCTCACTCCGTAACAAAGTGCATATTTACAAGGCAATTATAGCACCAGCTTGGAGATATGGGATTCAAGTGTATGGAATAGCTGCAAAATCTCATTTGACAAAGATTCGTGCCCTCCAGTCCAGATGTCTGACATTTGGAGAGCGATCTCAACGTGCAGAAGATTGGAGACGTCATAAATTCACAGGCAGGCAAATACGTGGAGAGGTTGAGAAGTCACCCCAACACTCTTGCCAGAAGACTGTTGCGTAGACGTAAAAAAGCCGACGCCTCAAGAAGATTTTCCCTAGAGAACTTCCAAACAGACAAATACCGCAGCAATACACTAATGTTACACATATTTTATATCATCACAATCAACCCTCCCATAATCAGACACAAAACCAGGGACTGCAAATAATAGTTATGAGCTTAAAAAATTGAAGCCCAAAAAACGCTCCCAGAAGGGTGGGAAACATACACATGTTATTTTTTTACGGTAAATTCGAAAACAGGATAAACTTATATTTTAAATTTTTTAGTTTAAAGTTATTTTTAATTATTAAAAATGATTTTTAAAAAAAAAAAAAAATTATATAAATTTAAATTAAAATAATAATTTAAGAAAAAAAAATAAAGGAGTGGCATAATCAACAAGGCATGCTATTATATATCAACCGATATATGATTAGGCTCCTTCGGTTCAAAAGATATTAAACTTCAATTTTTATTTTCAATTTTTATTATAAAAATTGAGCAGTAATTGTTATTTAAAATTTTTTTTTAAATTGAAAATAAAAGTTATGGTTTAATTTTTATTTAAAAATTGAACTATAATAATTGTTTTTTATTTTTATTTTAAAAATCAATTTTTAATAATTAAAAATAATTTTTTTAATGAAATAAAAAAATAATTATTATTTCTTAATTTTTTCATAAAAATTATAATCGTTACGGTCCCTGCACAAAACACTTGTGACACTTACACAAAGTAAGTTCAAATGAATATGTACACTTCAATCTAAAGAAAGTTGCCAATGAAGTTGACAGAAAATTTTGATAATAACAATAAAAAATAAATAAAAAAAACATAACACGAGTCAAAATAAGCCTTTTGCCAGCAATGGTCAAGCCTTTTCGACACTCTACTAATGTTTACTCGGACTCGCACGTACTCTGCTGGTTAACAGAGAGCTTCGACAAGACACTTATGCAATTGTTGTTATGTTTTGAAAACTTCAAACAACAATATGCCACAAGAAAGAGAAAACGTATGCAAAATACAAATGCCATCTCTTTTGCTTTCACAAAATGTTGTTTTTTGTGTGCTTGTGACGATTGTGTACAAGCGTTGATCGTAACAAATCGCAGCAGATCTTTGACTTCGGTGACTCGCGGCCGAAGCTAGGAGTAATCGCGAGTATTTGTAATGAACAAACTTTACTCATGACGGCTCGCAGCAGAGCTTTGATTTTAGCAACAAGGAGCTTTCGTCGACTCGCGGCCGAAGCGCTGAGTCAACTTAAGTATGAGTACGGGCAATACTCGAGTTTGACAAGCCTTGAGCGCTGAGCGATTGTACTCGTGGCGGCTCGTTGTAGTTCTCTGGTACGGATCTTTTTCCATCTCTTCTTCCTCTTCTTCTCTAGCTGGCTTTTTCATTCTTTGTTCTGCTTTTTAAACTTCTTTGATGCTTACTTTTTAAGCTTTCTTCCTTCTTTTTTCACTTTACTTTCTCCAGCCGTTCTTTTATCGATTTCATATTTCTGTCTTATTTGATGTTTCTTTGATTCTACATTCGTTCCCTTGTATATTACCTATGCATTTTCTAGGTTAGCGGTTTAACATACTGTTAATGCACTGGTAGTGCAATTTATATCTTTTATTCCCGAATAACATAAACTCTCTTGCTTCTTCTTTCCTCTTTTTCCCATCCTTTCCTACTTTGTGCCAGCTTTCTTCTCTTCTATTTTTCTTTCTTCTTCTTAACCTTGCTATCTTCTTAACTTTTTACGTCCTTTTCTCTTTTTTTCCTCCTTTTTCCTTTCTTTTTCTCATTCTATCTGCTTTCTTTCTACCTTCTTTTCCATTTTACTATCTTCTTCCTACTATCTTCCCTTCTTTTTTCGTCCTTGTTCGATCAATTTCTTCCTTCAATCAGTTTTCCTTTCTTGTTTCTTTTATTTTTCGTATTTTATTTTTCTTTTCTTACATTTTTTCTTCCTCTCTATCTGTCTTGTCCTTAATCTTTTCTTTTTTCTACCTTACCTGATATTCATCTTTCATCATTCTTCTTATTCAATTTCCCCGCTTTCTTTCTATATTTGAACTTCGATGTCCCTGCTGTCTTCTTCAATGACATTTGTTCTCTCTCCATTGTAACACAGAATCACTGTGCGCTCGTCGACGTCTACATGTGGCTGTGTGTAGGTGACATGTCCATGTCCTGACACGACAACAACGTCGTGGTAGTCGTCGCTCTAGTCGGCGCCAGCTCATCAGCTAGTCCTCCCGCTCCACATCCCTGCCATGGCAACGCGCCTGTTCCTTGGGGAGATGACAGGAATGGCAAGGGGCGTGAGGGCAAAGAAAGGACGCCCAGCGCAGCAAGAGAAAATACTTACCAAGTGTCATTGGGGGTTGGTTTCTGGTGTGTTGTTTTTACTTGTCGCCGTATTAAAAAATAGAAATGCCAACAACAACGGCTACAACTTGCTCCATATGGAAACTTGGCGCGACACAGCGCCATGCCGACCCTTCACATCAAGCGCAGGAGCAGTAGCAGGAGCTTGCCACCCGCTGCTCAATGTTTGCTCGTTTTCATAATCGGGCGGTAATTGTACACCAATTTGACTTATGAATATAAATTAACTGTGAAACGTGCGACAAAGACATATGCAGCGGGGCGTGCGAGGGAGATAGCGAAAGGCAGCACAAACTTATCAAGATCATTATACAATATTGTAGACAATTCTGATTATTGCCGCTGGCTTCAGTTCAGAAATGAGATACCAAAACTAAAAAGGCACATTGAATTAATTGAAATATAGTTAAAGAACAACAGCATTCCGGTGTCAGATTTGGTACGCAGGTGGACTCGGTTTGAATTGGTTAATATTTCAAGTCCTTTTTGAATTATGAAGATGTGACTATTCGGGTGAATCGTTAGATGATATATAATGCACACTGATATACTTGGCAGCCTGCTCCTGATTCTGATTCCCTTAATTCTTCGTCTTCGTACAGTTTGTTTAAATTTTTTTGTTACCCACCACCTTAAGCTCTCGCTAGACATGATCAGAGGCTTGTTGTAGGTTCATGTAAGCTCTAATTATGTATTCCTTTTCGTGGAATCCTTCTAGAATAATATCTACAAACTCGGTGTAAATGTTAAGGTGCACAGTGTCTGAGGCGGAACCTATATGGTAATTTCGGTATCGCTTGTTTTTGTGTGGTTTCTACCCTTTGGGTACCTTTCAATGCCTCGGTTAAAATTAAATTTTACAAAAACTGTAACTGATATTGACACTTCAAATCAAGGCAGCAAACCGTTCTGGAACCGAACCTCTAAGAACCGGTTCGGATCGGGATTTTTGGGATTCGTGAACCAACTCCCCGAACCTGAAACCGAACCGGATCACTATTTCGGTTCACAAAATTAATTAGTTTTTTAACGGACGGCTTTAGTGCTTGTTCATATCGTTGGAACATTGCGGTCAATCCTGAAAAAAGCCAGCCAGAAAAAAGCCACATTCACAAAAAAGAGAGGCAATACACCGAGGTTTAAGCTAAACAACTCAGTTATTCCACATAAGCAGTCTGTCAGGTACCTGGGCATAGCACTGAATATTAAGGAGATTTACTTGGTGTGACCACATTAAGCGAGATGTAGCTGTCACCAAGGCTAACAAATTGGACTGGCTCCCTAGAGCGAGATCAGGACTCCGGCTACGCGCCAAGATATTGATAATCAAGGCAATAATCATCCCGACTTGGACCTGGGGTTATCTGCCTCTGGGGTACTGCCTGCGACACTTCCATCAAAAGGGTCGAAACGATGCAGTCCAAGATCTTACGCAGGATACTTGATGCCCGCCAGACCTGTAGATACACGGAAGGCGACCAATAGGCCTTCTGCTTGCCTGTAATATAACTTTTTTTAGCCAGCTGGCAAACTGTTCCCGTTCCAGTCTTTGTTAACCTTATAAAAATTTGTAAGCGGATTGAGTTCCGCAAATCCTGTTTCTCATTATTATAAAAAAAAGTTATTTAACGATACATGCAGGGTAATATTGGAAATCTGTGGAGATTTTAGTATAAACGATTGCATTTCTATATAATCGTGGATGATATTTTATGTTAGTGACAAGATAAAGTATTCAGAAAGAAATCATTTGAATGAAATTTACTTGTCTTGAAATTACGGAAAAGATGATAAGGTGATGGCGATGAAAGATGTCCAAGTCTGTCATACGAGTAAAAACCTGACTGTTATTCTTTTAGAAGATTTCCAATACTACGAAATTTCACTTGGTCAGATAAATACTATAACATTGCATATAGAAAAATAGGGGAAAGTTAACTTCGTCTCGGCCGAAGTTTTGTATACCCTTGCAGCTTCCATTGAAAACACAAAAGATTTTCTAAGACTCCTTTTTGGACCTTACTTTTCAATGGGATCTATACTATATAGATGTCTTTTTTCGACCAAACTTGGTGAAATTATGGAAAAGCAATATACAATTTTTATTACGAAATTTGGAGGCGATCCCATTTAAAAAAAAAAAGTTTTTCGCACTAGAACTTCTTTTTCGACCGATCATTCATACTGAAGCAATATGCAAGAATCATCCGATTTTGATAAAACTTTGTAGAATTGTGTAAAAGTAAATAAAATAAGTGTATGCCAATGATAAGGACGTTTTCGTTAAAAACAACAAAGTTTTCCTCACTAGAACTTGATTTTCGACCGATCTTTGACTATGGCAGCTATATGCTATAGTCATCCGATTTCAACCAAACTTAGTGAAATCATGGGAAGGGATAGTAAACTAAGAAATACGTATTTAGGAAGAGTTTCCATTTAAAACAAAACAATTTTTCTCTTTAAGACTAGTTTTTCGACCGATCGTTCCTATGGCAGCTATATGCTATATTCATCCGATCCGGCCGGTTCCGACAAATGTGTAGCGTATTTGTACCACAAGACTTCGTGCAAAGTTTGGTGAGGATGTTAGAGGTAGTCGAGGATCTTTTATATGCAGTGGATCTTTATTCAGGATTAAAGTGATTATAAACTTAGTATGTATGTGTGGCTCTGCTCAACACAACTGAAGCGCCGACGTTTGGCGGGTGGAGGTAGGGGAGGCTCTCTGGAGTGGGGTAGGGCGCCAAGATAGGTGTGGTGGGAATACCATGAGCAGTGTTAAATATCGTTAACAGAGGATAGCTTTAAAACTGACGGAAAGGATTTCATAGAAACAGACGGACGGACGGACGGACACACGGACAGGGCTAAATCAACTCAGCTCGTCGTGCTGATCAAGAATACTTTATGTGGTCGGAGATGCTTCCTTCTTTGCGTTACAAACATCCGGACAATTTTATAATACCCTTTGCAAGGGTATAAAAATAGGGGAAAGTTAACTTCGGCTCGGCCGAAGAATCGGGAGCATATAAAACAAATACATGGCAATTTTGAGGTCATTTCCATTGAAAACAAAAAAGTTTTTGAAACTACTTTCAACTTTTCAGACTCTACTTTTCTATGACTGTTATACTATATAGATGTCCGATTTCGACCGAAAATGGTGGAATTATGGAAAAGCATAGTAAACTAAGAAATTCGAAGCTTGGAGGCGTTTCAATTGAAAACAAAAAATAGGGAAAGTTAACTTCGGCTCGGCCGAAGTTTTGTATACCCTTGCAGCTTCCATTGAAAACAAAAAAGCTTTTCTAAGACTCCTTTTTTGGACATTACTTTTCTAGGGGATCTATACTATAAAGATGTCTGATTTCGATTAAACTTGGTGAAATCATGGAAAATCATAATACACTGTTAATTACGAAATTTGGAGGCTATCCCATTTAAAACAAAAAGTTTTTCTCACTAGAACTTCTTTTTCGACCGATCATTCATACTGCAGCTATATGCTATAGTCATCCGATTTTGATAAAACTTTGTAGAAATGTGTCCAAAGTATATACAATAAGTGTACGCCAATAAAAAGGACGTTTTCATTAAAAACAAAAAAGTTTTCCTCACTCGAACAAGTTTTCGACCGATCGTTCCTATGGGAGCTATATGCTATAGTCATCCGATTTCGACCAAGCTATGTGAAATCATGGGAAGGGATAGTAAACTAAGAAATACGTACTTTGGAGGCATTTCCATTAAAAACAAAAAAGTTTTTGTTTTAAGACTAGTTTTTCAACCGATCGTTCAATATTGTCAAAGAGACTATAGGTGCAAAGATCGATGACTATAGCATATAGCCGGCGACGGTTCCAAAAAAGAAACAATGTCAAAGTATTAAAACTAGTTTGTAACTGAAGGAAGCACCCGAACCTAGTTCAACCTATGAGCTGAGTTGATTAGCCCTGTCCGTTGTCATCCGTCATTCTATAGTCATCCATTTTAAAGCTATCCTCCAAATTTGAAGTCTTTTGTACAAATACGCTGCACATTTGTCGGAACCGGCCGGATCAGATGACTATAGCATATATAGGATAGCCATAGGAACGATCGGTCGAAAAACTAGTCCTAAAGAGAAAAACTTTTTTGTTTTTAATGGAAGCGCCTCCAAAGTACGTATTTCTTAGTTTATTATCACTTCCCATAATTTCACTAAGTTTGGTCGAAATCGGATGACTATAGCATATAGCTGCCATAGGAACGATCGGTTGAAAAACTAGTTCTTGTGAGAAAAACTTTTTTGTTTTTAATGAAAACGTCCTTATCATTGGCATACACCTAATTTATATACTTCTACACAATTCTACAAAGTTTGGTCGAAATCGGATGACTATAGCATATAGCTCCCATAGGAATGATCGGTCGAAAAACTAGTTCTAGTGAGAAAAACTTTTTTGTTTTAAATGGGATTGCTTCCAAATTTCGTAATTAACAGTGTATTATGCTTTTCCATGATTTCACCAAGTTTAATCAAAATCAGACATCTTTATAGTATAGATCCCCTAGAAAAGTAAGGTCAAAAAGTAGTCTTAGAAAAACTTTTTTGTTTTCAATGGAAGCTGCAAGGGTATACAAAACTTCGGCCGAGCCGAAGTTAACTTTCCCCTATTTTTTTTATGTAAACTCGGTCCAGTTCCGATATTTTTGGACCTAACAGGTTTCCCGACACAGGTGAGAAATCAAATGAAAAATTGTGAAATTAGTTTATGTTGACTTTAATTTGACTAATATCTTTTGGGTGTAAACTACGAGAGAAAAAAAATTCAGCCAAATCGGTTGATTGGTTCCCCAGAAAATTGGGTTAAAGTGCATCATGACGTGATTAAAAATAATTCTACAAAAACTTTCATGTACGGGTTTTTTTAGCATCTTTTTTAAGAAAATTCACAAATTTGACTTTTCTTTCAAGTTTTAAAATATAAATAAAATAAGAATTTTTTTGAAACACGAGGGTCGGGGAAAAAATTGTTTTTTTTTTGTTTAAATAAAAGTCGGATATGCTTGAAATTTGTACAGGATGTTTATATGAATCAAAATCAAAAAACAATGTTTTGCAAAGGTAGAATCTACTATTAACTGTTTTGGTGTCATTATACTGTAAGCCAGGTTCCAGGCAGTAGGAGCCCAAACCTGATACTGAAGAGAGAAGGTTAAACGAATAAATTCAAAAGACCTAAGCCGAATCAGTTCTTAGGCGTTCAGTTTTGAACCGGCTCGTGTGAGATGTTCATTTAGGTAATACATTTTTAGTAAAAGTAATGTAAAGGAAAGTCATAGAAGAATAGAAAGCGGCATAATACCAGAAGATCAGAAAAATTACCTTTGCTTCATTTAGGGGTCCTTTAAAAAGCTTATAAATCCTACGTAACATCGCTTAAGTAACAGCAATCCGTTTCGTAAAACGCCAACAGCATGAAATAAACGCCATTCGATGGTAATTACATTTTGCCAATTGAAGTGTCCGGTGGCTTATATAATTGCCTTAAATTGTCCAAATGTCCATTAGAAACCAGCTTGGACTCGCATATCCTGTGTCGGAAAGCGTTGTCCAAAAAAAGAGGGAAGAAGTACAAAAAAAAAATATGGCAGCAAACCAAAAGTGTCGACAAACCAAGTGATTTGCATGCGTAATTCGATTTGTGGTCTAAGCTCCGGACTCTCTGGCATGCAAAATGGCAGCCAAGGCAGCCACCAGCTGTTGATGGGTTGGTACGTATGTATGTGTGCGTGTGTGTTTGGGGCGGTGGTGGGGGTGTGTCGCGACTGAAGCAACTGAGCCAAACTTGGAATAAATCAAGAAAGCCAATTTATATTTGGTATATGGCCCATTAAATGAAATCTTATGAAGTTCGGATGACAATTACATGAATAATTACATAAAAGGGTGTCCTGTGTCTGTGTGTGTGTAACCTAAGCATTGTGCCGAGACTTGGTTGCCTGCTGCTGGCTGGTTTCCTGTATTATTTATGTCGCGCACACGCATACCACAAAAACCCAAGGAAGGATATACAATTGCACTTAAAGCCTTCTCCATATGTGGCATCCACCACAAGCGCCTTTAGCTCCCACATGGGAGGACATGACTATGACTGTAACTCAATCTGGTCATGGGAGCAGGAGTGAGATACTCCTAGCTTGCCAGTGGCAGTTGCTGGTTGCGGCTCCGGGTCCGTGCAAGCATTTCAAGTGCGTTTCATTTACAATTTCCTCTTGCATTTTATGCGTCCGCTGTGCCATACAATGCCACACAAAGTGCAACCCCGGTCCCAGGACCTGGCGTGTTCTTGGCTTTTATGTCATTGTTATATGCTTATTGTGTCTCTCGAATGCGTTTTCCTATTGCCGTTAAAACTGTTTGCCAGCGAATCTCAATCGAATCACGGCGGCCGTAAAAAGATGCAAATGGCAGCAAAGGTGAAGGTAAAAGAAAGCCAGGAAGCCACTCAGAATTTGCCATATTTCTATATGTATTAAGACTGTGCACTCTGCATATTGTGCATATCAAAGCTGAAATTTAACAGCAGAAGCAGCAGCTGTTGCCAGCTGGGCGTGAGTAAACGCGACAGCCAAAGAGTCGGAGTTGGTGTCAGCGCCAACTTCAACCTCCCTTTGTCTCGCGACATAAACAAAGACACGAGAAACGGGACTGGGGCAGGCGGCAGGCTAAAGTAGGCCAAACACACACACACACATAGACACCCCCTTTCGACAATTGTTTAACCTGTTTGACTGCGCCTTAGTTTTTGTCTGTCTATGGCCTGGCTTCGTCTCTGGCCTACAAGATTGAGGGTAGGCTTCAAGTTCAGCCCCAACGGAAAAGGTAATTCAATTTTTGGAACTTTCAGAAATCAGAAGAAAGAGTTCAGTGTTCTGACTGCTTACCTTCGGTATAACTAATTGTAGTTTAAAAATTTAACAAGAACATAAATATAAGTTTTTAGGGAGGAGGTATGCCACCGTGTTTCTGCGCTATCCAAGATGATCAAAACAAAGTCAGCTCCATTAATAAAGAAGGTTCTCAAGCTAGGGCAAATTGCATCATCATGCCAAAAATAGGGGCGGACTGTTATGTCGGACGTTATGTCAATTAGGTTCGTATGAGGCACTTTTTTACAGTGACTTCTATATTTTATAACATCCGCGTTGAAATGTGAGAGTACAAATATATTTTGTAAGAATACAGAATACAATAAATCAGTTTTAAAATGTTTAGTTTTAGTTTTAATGGCAGTTTGTTATTAACTGAATTGGTACTTCAATCTTGATAAGAAAAAGTTTTAAATTGATATCAGCTAGTATCAAAATGATATCAAAAGTTTGAAAGTCAAACTATCAAAATGATAATTGTTAGTATCAAATTGATACTAAAAATGAATACAAAATAGATTTATTTTTGATGACGAAAAAATGATCCGTTAAACTTTATTGGTAAAGTATCCATTAGTAACTAGCCTTCTGCTAATTTCATATTTTCGATATATCGTTTTAATACTTTTGATGATGTCAATATTGATACTTGAGTATTAGAGAGAATTTGAAACACAATAGTTTCAAATTGATGACCAAATAGTGTCATTTTGATGACTACTTTTTTTTGGGTGTAGCTGTCATAGGAACGATAGGTCGAAAAACTAGTTTTAGTAAAAAAAATTTTTGTTTTCAATTGAAACTCCTCCAAACTTCGTATTTCTTAGTTTACTATGCTCTTCCATGATTCCATCAAATTTGGTCGAAATCGGACATCTATAATATAGCTGTCATAGAAAAGTAGTGTCTGAAAAAAAGTCTTAGTTAGAAAAACTTTTTTGTTTTCAATGGAAATGTCCTCAAAACTGGCATGTATTTGTTTTATATGCTCCCACACGATTCGAGAAAGTTTGGTCAAAATCGGATGTCTATAGCATATAGCTGCCATAGGAACGATCGGTCGAAAAACTAGTTCTTTTGAGAAAAACTTTTTTGTTTTTAATGAAAACGTCCCTTACGTTGGCATATATTTATTTTATATATTTTTACACAATTCTACAAAGTTTCGTCAAAATCGGATGACTATAGCATATAGGTGCAGTACAAATGTTCGGTCGAAAAAGATGTTCTAGAAAGAAAAACTTTTTTGTTTTTATTGGGATCGCCAACAAATTTCGTAATTAACAGTTAGTTATGCTTTTTCATGATTGCACTAAGTTTGGTCGAAATCGGACATCAATATAGTACTAGCAAATAACCCGGCTTGCTTTGCTACGCCGCCGTCAGTTAAGTTATGATAAGTAGTCAGGGATTTTGCATGTTTGCGTATTTTGAACCAGCTTTTCTGACTTAAATTCTGATTGCACACATTTTATTTTTTATTGAAAATCGATCTCAGATCGCTAAAAACATTTTTGCATATTTTGCAAAAACACATATTTAGATAAATTATAATACTAGTGGGCCAGGTTTAATGAGTTCTTTTTGTGATTCTGTGCGCTGTCTGAACAAAACGCTCAAGAAATGCTCAAGAATCCAATGTTACGTACAAACCTAATTTTTATAAAACATCTTTCTCTGAGAATTCCGGAAATAGTAACCTCCATAGAACAGAGGAATATGGAAATTACAAGCACGTTCAAGCTATTGACTGTAGTAAAGGAAATTCTAAATGGTGTGAAAGGGGAATTTGGTCTTAAACTGCGAAAAAAATGAAGGATGTATTGGATCGGAGTCCACATTATATTTCATTTCATAACCTTAGTGAAGTATTTTTAAGTCCTCAGACATAAATAAACGACGCGGGACAGATAAACATGGCGGGCGTATTTAAATTCAAATATGCACCGCTAACTTCATGCGATATTGAACGAAGCTTTTCGGCCTACAAGATTTTTTTCCTGAAAAACGCCAACGATTTTCAATGGATAACATGGAAAAATACTTAAATATTTACTGTTTCAACAATTACAAAATGGAGATTTTTTGAATAATAAAAATTTCAAATTGAAAAGTGGTATTTGGAATCTTTGCTATGGGGGCAGGCTGAGTGATTGGTACATTGGTATATTAAAGGCTGGAATAATGCATGCGTTTATCATTTACTTAATAAAGAACGGCTTTTGCGAGGTTCACGGCTGGTACCGAGGTCGAAAATCTACAGTTGTGGGCGTAGGAATATGAGGGAATTTGTTCAAAACACGCCGCCTGTCTCTTCCTTGGGATGCTCATCGATCTCCTGATCGGATATATATTGCCAGAAATTAAATCAGAGCACACACAAACCAAACAAACGATACCCCATTTGATTCTTTTAGATATTACGTTTTCCCCTTTCAGAAGTCAGCCCTCCCCAACGTTTAAAAATAGTATTAAAAAAGTAAAATTAGCTTATCAGGATGTCACAGCCCCAAAGGGCCAATGCCAAGCCTCTCTCAATCTCTTGGCTTGAGCGCTTCTAATTTTTAGCACAAGAGCAAGGGACCTACAGTTTAACGCCGAATCCGAACGGCAGTTTTGGGAAGCTTTTCATGGCTAATTACTGCAATGCTGGCGCCAACAGCAAAGAGGTGTGGCCGGGTGTAAAGTTTATTCAAAGAAAAAAACTTTTTATTAGATGTTCCGAGGCGGGATCGAACCCACGACCTCAAGCACAGCGGTCGCGCACACTAGCCGCTGAGCCACCCGGCCAAAATAGTAATGCCAGAAATAAAATTGGAACACCCAAAACCTATTAAACGATACCCCATTTGATTTTTTTGTTTAATTTTACCCCGCTCCTTTCCATAAGTCAGCGACCACCATCTCGATCGGAAAAATATGGCCAGAAATGAAATCAGATACTGCGGATACTGATTTTGACACGTGTAAAAGTCAACGAAAGTTTTAAATTCTGCCGGTCAGTTTTCCATTCGGTCCCAATATGCACTGTGCTAAAACCCCCACTCACTAAGCTAAAACACTCCATTAAGCTCCCCCTTGGCAACGCTATGGACACAAACCTGTTCCTGTTAGTAACACTTTAAAATTCTTTATTTTGAGCGGAAAAAGGCAACATCACTTAGCCTTTGACTTGATCATTCATCATGGACGATTTGGGCATTTATCTCTTATGGCGAAATCCACAGAAAGAATGTGCTCAATCAGAACATCCAGAGAAAGATCGCTAAAATATGCCAATGGAACAAGAATATAAGCTTATTTACTGAAGAATTTTAAGAACCAAATTTTTATGAGCTCTTATGGTTAAAATTACTTGCACAGAATTAATTTGTGGTGGAAAATGCATTATTACAACAACAACTAAATTAAAGACAATGTATTTAAGTCCAAAATTGTATACTCGAATTCATTTTAATACTATTATAAGCATTTTACTTATTTGCATATTTTCTTGCATATTTTGCATATGCAAAATATGCTAAAAAACATATTTTGGAAGAGGGATATTTAATTAGTATAAATTTCGAATTTCACTTCAATCTGTCTTCATTTAAAAAGTTGCAAAAAAATCCGCTGTCTACTGATAAGGTTATCAGTTTTTCTTTGCCGACTTGGTGGTGGATTTTACAAATTGGAAAATATTTGACCGTATTTTTATATACATCGGCACAAAAGCAGAGATTAACGCTTATGCCCCGCCCGCGGTTAAAAATAAAGTCTCTCCTGGACTTTTAAAATTTAAAGCTTACAAACCCAATTTGATAAAGATCGGCCCACAAATAAGGATTGGCCTTGAACACACATTTTGGGACATTTTCCACCAATTCTCCAACCATTCCTCAAAGTTGCATTGCATTCGGATGAACGCTATAATTTTTCTAATTTCGCGGTTTGTGCACCATTTTCCGCCTATTTCTTCAACTTAGAAACCTTCCCGGCAAGCGTCCACCATTCCACTAAGTTTCACGGAAATCAAAAAATTAACAAATATTGCGGTTTGTGCGCCATTTTCCGCCCATTTTTTTTACTTAAAAAACTTTCCGGGCAAGCGAAAAATCCATCAATGTTTCACCCAGATTAAAATTTTTGCCAATATTGGTGGTATTTTAACCATTCTCCACCTCCAATAAAATTTAAAAAATATAAAAAAAAATATATATATAATGTACTTTTATTTATATAGGGTATTATAACTTATTTTAAAACAAATAAATAGTGTTGTTGGTTTTTCGGTGTTTGCTTCAAGGATTCAAGACCACTAGTTAATATGTCTGTTCGTACCTTTTCCAGCTTACGATCAACCATATCGATAGATTTTCCAAAAATCATATTCATATTAAATCAACCATTTACCAATTCTTGACCAATCAAATACCCTTTGGCGTTCTTACCAACCATTTAAGCTGGTAAAAAAGTTCATCAGTTTCAGTTGCCCAACTTTGTCAAGTGTTAAAGTCGCCACAACTTTTTGCAATAGCAACAAGTTTGCAAGAAGCCAGAAGTCTCCAGCTCACACCCCCCCCCATCACTTGCCAACAGCACCCAAACCCATTCACATGCTCAAAAGTTACTATACACAGACTCGCCTCCGAACGCAGGCACAAACAATTGACTTTTGAGCACCGCCTCTGTCCTCAATGCATTCTCTAAGTAAAAGGCAAAAGCTAACCATATGAGACATGCTCTCGTACTTGTTACCAGCTTGTTTGTTTCCTATACCTCAAAATAGCGCCACATATGGTAGGAAAGGAAGCGGCAGCAGCTTTATCCTCCGCCTCGCTTTAAATGCCTGCAGTGTTGTTGTTTAATGCCAACTCAGTAAAAAATTAAGCATAATAATAAGTAGACGAGCGGCCACCAAAACTCCTAACAGAGGCGGAAAAAATGGAAAGAAGCAAACGCCGCCAGCTGCCCCGTATTATTATTATGGGCTCTCTCTCTCTCTGTCGCTCTCTCTAACTACCACTCTTGCTTTCGTTCTTCCTTCTCTGTTGCACTTGCGGCCAGACTGCGGCTTGCTTGTTGCTTCACTTGTTGACAGGACGCAGGCGCATTAGTCAATGGAATCCACAGCCATCCGTGGCGTATACGCCGTGTGTATGTTACAGGTGGGTGGCTGGCGGTCGGGCCTTGGTCTGATCCTGGTCTGGCATGCAACAAATGCACACAGGTTTTGTTTTTTTTTGCCGTGCAGTCGGGTCAAGTGCTGCCATCTCACTCCACTCTGGCTGGGCGCCATCATCAACTGGTTGCCGTGCGTGTGGATGCCATTTATGGAAGGCAGCTTCAACAGGCTGCAGGAAACGGTTTTTCATCCCTTTTTGTTGCGACACCGCGCCCAAGTTGCCATAGATACCCACTCCGCCCCCGTGCTGCCTCACTCAACCACTCGGGAGCGTCGGCGTTGACTTCGCTGTCGCTGCTGGCACAGCATGCGCTACCTAGACTTGCTGCCCGATAAATTATCAAACTTCATAACAGTCACAGTCTGACTGCCAACGGTACTGGTTCCTCCAGTTGTGGCCTCCAGTTCCCCCAGTGTTACCCAAAAGCATCATAATCAAAAAGTTTCCAAATCCATGACTGAATATTCAACACAAATGTGCATTGTTCCTATTGACATCGACAATCTCGAGGCAAAGCCAAACAAAAAGTTAACAAAAACCGTAGCATACAATTCAGCGTCGCTGAGAAGCGGCAAAACAGGGCCAGACCAGGCCGGGCCAGGGCCACCATATGGCTGGGTAAGTAGATAAAACTCAGGTTATTAACTTTAGCTTTTATCATATTAAATATTAAATGTAAGCCCAATGTTATTTAGTGTTTGGTTATCGCACATCCAACCCACAAACAGGAGGAGGAGTCAAGGAATTTGTGTGGGAGCGGAGTGCACTGGGTGGGGGAAGGGGGAGGCCAACATATGGCAGCAAATTTATGGCACAGATAGACGTGAAAGTTCATAGGAAACGTGCCATTAAATTTTCGTGTCTTTGACAGCAGACCGAAAGCCAAACAAATCAAACTGGCAAATTGAATTGCAAGCTTCGTGTCCTGCCTTAGGGCTCCTCTCTGGTCATTCCTGTTCCCGGATGTGTGTGCGTATGTGTGTGATTGATCATTGTGATATATGGTGCCAACACCTAAACGTCAGCTTTAATTAATGTCCTGACCAAGGTTGACATGGGTTGAGAATAAAATTTAATTTCACTTTAAATTAAAACTTCACTCAGGACAAGGCGGACAGCTAAGCCATAAACTAGAAATGGAAATTTAACACCTGTTGATAACCCACTAACACATACAGACACGGAGAGAGAGAGAGAGAGGAAGGACGAGGTCTCATTAATTGGGATTGGGTGCAGCAGTTGGTCGCGACTGTTTCTAAATTTATGACCAAGCTCATATGCAACCCAGGCCCAGGCCCAGGCCCAAGCCTTGGCCCAGCAAGGCCACAATGCAGCAGCATATTGGCATTTTATGCTGACTGAGGGAAGGGCAATAAAAGAAATTAGCAACTTTAGGGCTTTCGCCACCGCACAGACGAGGTCAGCATAGCTTAATAAAGAAGCCTTCAACTTTTTTTTTTTAAACTAAACTTGATTAAATTTTAATTATGTATGTGCAAAAACTTTTGCTTTGTTGAGAAAGTTGTAGGAACATATTATTTATTTAATTTTATTATTCAAAGGAATTTATGTAAATCCAATTTAAACGTTAATTAATGAATAACAGAATTAATTTAACCAGAAGGGAAAGTTGTTTACTGAATTTATTGAATTCAAATGAATTCAAATTTATGGAAATTCAAATGAAAGTCTAAACATTAAAGCAACCCAGCTTACCATGTTTTTAATTACCCTAGAAAGAGTTCAGTTTAATCTATCTTTCTGCTATAATATATTTCAGATGTTGTTATTGAAATTGAAGTTTTTTTATTACGAAAGTATTTTTATTAGTTTTTGAAACCTTTCTTTGGCTCTTTTGAAATGATTCTTAAAGGTGAGTACTGAGAAAGTTCGAGTTTTCCTTTAGCTGTCAAATTCCATTTAAAAAATGACAAAGAAATGTTTCCTTGCCTGATTTTGTTGTTTCAAACTCAGAAACAAAGCAATACACAAAAGTATTTGGGTGGTGGGCATTTTGCGATCGAAGCGTATTCTTTTGGGCCTATTTAGGAATATCTAGTAAGTTTCTTGAAGGAAAATTCGGACGTTCTCAGTACTCACCTTAATGGAAAAAATTTTCCTAAGCAAATTTTCTTAGGCATAATTCTTTCATTGGAGGCTTTACAAATTATTTCGGATCATCCCTTGTACAGTATTAAGATTCTACAGAAAATCCGATGACCATTATGGAATATCATGTTGAAATCGTTATGAACACTTTACTAAAGCATTTTCTTTACATTTTTTTTATCGCGGAAGATAAAAATGCGACTCTCACAGTAGGTATCGCTTTACTCTAGCGATATCACATTACTATCACATTCTCATCTTCCTTTGGTAGGAAATGTCCCATTGGATAATGTCTCTTCTGAGCCATAAGAAAGCGATTCTTCCTGGTAATAAAAAATTCTCTGCAGAGGGATAAAAAGAAGAGTTCAAAAAGCGTTTCTTATTGGAGATAAGAAAACGTTTCTTTATAACGTTTAAAGAAAGTTCTAAAAAACTACGAATTATATACAATTTGAATAAACTTTTTACCTATTGTGGAATTCGGAACTCGAGACCCTTGGACTTAACACGAATGGAATGCCGTCTTAACCGGTTGCATTATCGCACAAGGCTAAAATACAAGTTAGCCTAAAAGTAGTAGTAGTTCTTCTTTATTTTTGATTTTTTAGTTTGATTGCGATTTGTGTACATTGATCTTAATTAACTCTATTACATAAAGAAGTTGATATAAATAGCATGGCAATAGAGCCGACTGCATGCTAAAATGTTACAGATAATTTATACTTAATTTTACGCCGTTTGATGACATTAGTAGTCTTAAGGACTTTAGAAGTTTTCAAAAAGTATTTTTCTTCTGTAGCGGGTTGCTTCTGTGAGGAAGTTTGCCAAGCTTTTCCAGTCTGATCCGTTTAATACCACTTTGAATTCCATTTCATTGAGCACGACTTTGCCTTATATATTCAATCGGAGCTCTCTTAACATTGGACAGGTTGAACAGAAATGAAACACGTCTTCCCTCTCCCGTAGATTGCAAAGTGTGCATAACTCATTTGTATTCTGATTGTGGGGAAAATAATTAAGCGCCACCACCCGGCCGAGCTTTAAAAATATTTGAAATGGTCCAGCAGTCGTATTGGTCGTTGAAGTAGTTGCCTTCCATCAAGTTGTGGTTTCGTTGCGTAGGTGTTGCGAGTTTGACTTGTTAGGGCAGAGACTTCAAAGCTATCTCGAGCTCGTTTATCGATTGCTTGTAGAAGGTCACATTGGGCGATGCTCCAAGTATCGGCCCGCGACAGATCCAGGTTGATTCCAAAAGTATTCACAAATTTATTTCAGGCATATCGCATAGATTACACCAGTAGTAATTCTCAAGTTTGAGTTCCGTGCTCTCTCAATATAAAAGGGGCAACTGAAAGTCGGGTCTGCTCAGTGTTTGTTAAGGGGGTAGTACAAGTTGCGCGTGCTGTTTTAAGATCCTTTTTTAAAAATTCACAGACAGAAAAAAGATATTTTTCAAATCGTCTTTTTCTTATTTGAAAATTAATGAATGAATAAAACCTACAAAATTTTTTTTTTAGAATTGTGACGTCGGCTGAAAAGTTTCTGGTCTGCGAAAAGTGTTATGAAAAAAAAGTGCATCCATGGCGGCCGTCACTCCGTTATCCGAATTCAAAAAGGAAAAAGATTCTGGTTTAGTATCGATGTTATTCTGGCCTGAACCGCAGATTTGGAAAAAGTTAATTTTTTGACAAAATTCTTAAAATTGTTGTATCTAAAAGTTGGAGGTTCAGGCGAGAATGACGACAATTCTGCGTCGTTTGACACCGCATTGAACAAAATCGGTCCAACAGTTTCGAGAAAAACGAGTTTTAAGTTTGCAGTTGCTTGGGAATTTAGGTCACATTGGGTCACTAAAAGGGCTATATCTCCTAAACTAATTCGAGTTTTCGAAAATCCTTTTGGGAGAATATTTTTGAATATCTGAGCTATGAAAAAAAGCTAACTTGTACTACCCCCTTAAGCGATGTATAGCCAATTTCCTGAATGTATGAAAAAACGTTACTCAGGGAAATTAAAGTTTAGTAGCTATTTGTATGTTAATTAATATAGAACTAACATTAATCTAAACATTTGTCTGCGTGCAGACAATACGAGTCTGCATTTCAAATTTGATTGGTCTAGTCTCTAAGATTTAGGTGTTCATACAGACAGACGGACAGAGCTAGATCGACTCGGTTGTTGATGCTGATCAAGAGTATATTTACTTTATGGGGTCGGAAATGCTTCCTTCTGCCTGTTACAAACATTTGCAAAACTTTAGTATACCCTTTTTACTCTTCGAGTAACGGGAATATATCGCATATTTATCCCTTGTACGATAAAAATGCAATACTTAATGTAATTTGTTTGAGTAAATTACAAAACTATCTCCAAACTCTCCCCTGAAACTATCGCCAAGCTCTTCCTATGATGAGAGCGAAAAGTAGCACTACAAAATATTTGCAGGGGAGAACCAAACAGAAGAAAACTATTAACAAGAAGGAGTTAATGATTACAAAAAAAAAAAAAGTTCCAAAAAAGTTCTTTTGGACAGGATATGTATTTAATATCCTTTTAATCATCCAACAGAGCTGAAATTCATCCAAAGGATGATCATTTTTAATATCCTTTGGATGATTTTCATCTCCGTTGGATGATTCCAAGAATATTATAGACATATCCAGTCCACATGGATACGGGAAACCATCCAATGGATATTTTTTAATATCCTTTTTTTCTCTGTGTAGAGGACACGATAATGCTCATTTAGTGGTTTGGATAGACACATCTGTTTGGATTGGAAATACTATTCATAAGCTCTAACATGGGTCCACTTATTATAAGTAGACAGCGGATTTTGCATATTTTTTAACTGATTTTAATCCTAGTAGGACAAAGTTAATGTGCACAACAATATGTGTTGTGCTGACTTCAAAAAATTCAATAAAAAATGTTTATTATTATTTCATAAGCTGACTCAGAAAAGACAATATAGTACTAGGATAAAAATCTGTTTGAAAATATGCAAAATCTGCTGTCTAATTATAAGGAATCGGATTTTTAGTAAAGGGCATAGAATATATTCAGTTTGTGCAATCATCCAGAAGGAAGCATTTCTGACTGCAAAAAATATGAATATTATTGATCAGCATCAACAGCAATGTCCGTCTGACTGTCCGTAAAAACAAACAGATCAGAAAGATGGGAAGAAAAGAGGTTCGACATGTAAAGGACATAAACTTCTTATACTTACTGGCATATCACTTATATTTTCAATTTTGGCCATGCCCCTCCCTCCCCCGGCAATTATAAAAATCTTCATACCATATATTTAGTAATCAGAATTTATTATCGATCCGCCAACGGATATGAAAAGATCGGATGATCGATAGTTAAGCTATGACCCAAAGAATGTTCGCCACAGCAGTGCTTCCTTCAGTTGGTACAGAATATATAACAGTCAGACTTGACCGACTTTCCTACTTGGTTTTACACTCTGGGAAAAGCATTGATATTTTAATATTTACACTTTGATTTTACTACTTTCACCATTTTAGCGTTAAACATGAAATTTGTATATCTAAAGAGTGAACACTTCAAATTTAATATTGCAAATAGTTAAATTTAATATTGGAAGTAGTTAATATTTTTTTTTATTTAAAAATTTTACCAGCCAATCAAGACTCAATTTATTTTGCAATGAATCCAAGAGCAGAAGAATTCTATTAGATTTGGTTATGAAAGACTAAGATTTATATAAATTAATTGAATGTTTATAAATGTTTATTTACTCTGTGGGGGACTCGAACTCGGGACCTTTGCACATGAACACGATTGGCATGCCGACCTAACCAGTTGCACTATCGCACATGATGGTTGTCACACGGGTAAAATTCTACTTATATTGAACTGCTATTAAAGTATACTACCATATATTTCTTGCATTTTGTCGCTTGTATGGCCGCTTGTAATTTTCAAGTTAGAATTCCATGCCTTGGGAATTTAAGAGGGGTAACTAAACTTGGCATGCCACGGTAGTGTGCGCGCTGCTGGCGGGGTGGGCGGAACAAATTTTTCTTGAATAAACTACCGTGGTTTGGTTTTGAAAAGCGCCGGGGCTGGCTTCGATTTATTTACTTTTAACTAAACTTCGCCGTTCAAATATGTTTTTAGTCAATTCGACATGCTTTTTAATTAATATTAATAAGAAATAGGCTTAGACAAATGAAATATGATTGTTATTGATTTTACTGTGCGTTTTTTCCTGAGTGTATGCCTTAAGACTCCTCACCAGTTTTCCTCACTCACGTAAGTCTTTCTAAATCCAACAATTGAAAAACAACTGGTTAAATTCCAATAGATATTAGCGGAAAAACTAAATCGAAAAATTGTCTTCAGCTACGAATCTCATTTTTGGCTCAATGGGTTTGTCAACAAACAGATCTGCCGAATTTGGAATGAAGAGCTGCCAAAGGCAGTTCAGGATCTGCCAATGCACCCCTGAAAAACGCACTGTTTGGTGCGGTTTGTGAGCCTGCGGCATTATTGGACCGTACTTTTTAGAAAATAATGATCATCGCAACGTTTCAGTCAATGGAGCAAAGTACCGTGCAGTGAATATACGATTTATTTTTTGCCCAAATTGGAAGAATTGGACTTGGTTGACATGTGGTATCAACAGGGCGGTGCCACATGCCAGTGGTATGGCGAGCAATTAATCTCACGTTTTGTAACAGTCCATTGGAAGCCAAAATCATATGATTTGACCCCACTAGACTTTTTTTATGGGGCTACGAGAAGTCTACTGTGTACAGGGACAAGCCAGCTACTTTTGAAGCCCTGGAAGACAACATTACAGCTCATATTTGTCAGATACCGTCTGAAGTGCTGGAAAGAGTATGCTAAAATTTTAGCTTACGGATGGACCACCTAAGGCGAAGACGCGGGCAACATTTACCTGTAATAGTCTTAAAAAAGGAAATGGCGGGTTTTGATGAATCGCTTCAAATAAGTATTTCATTCAATATGGCAAATTTTCTGTTATTTTTTTAATTTTTCAAGACAAACGCATAAAAAACTAAAACTTAAATGCATTCTATTTCTAGATTGAAGAATTTTTCCCTAAACTGTCTTTCCCTCTGATACGGACTTATCGTTTCCAAGAACTTTTAATTTTTAATACCGACTTTCAAAATGCAAAATTGCAGTTCTGAATCTTGACCGCTTTAACTAATTTTCAACTATAAAACATTTACAAAACTACCGAAACAGTTGATAAGTTAAAGTATGTACTAAGATAGTGAGTTAGTATAAAGATATTATTATGGTTATGCTATAGATAGTGATTATTTTTTGACTTTACGGCCTCAAAGTGCAACAATCTCTTGGCTTGGGTGTTTCTCATTCTCGCACAAAAGAAAAGTTTGAGCCGTTTTTTCATGGCTTGTCACTTTACACCAACAACCGGTGAAGGTGTCCGGGTGTGTAAGGTTTTTTAAGAAAAAACTTCTTCATTAGATGTCCCGAGGCGTGATCGAACACACGACGTCTTGCACTGCAGACACACACACCACCCGCTGTACCACACCACATGGTGATTACCCTGCAGTTCGTTGCACTTGTACACGGGTGCTGAGTTCGGTACTTACTAGTAACAACCAGAAGTACTCGCAGCCCAACCCACCAGAAGTGCATTTCAGTGCTTACTTTTTGCTGGGCATGTCCTAAGGGGTAACCAATCGTCACCTCTTCACTTTTCATGTAAGTAGTGGAGTATGTACCGAAAACTATAAGCAGTTACAGACGCTGCCTTACCAAAAGAGTACTCTTCTCGGTATCCAACCGAAAGTACTTCCTGCAGTACTTACTTGTAAAGCGATAAGGTAGCGATTGCCACCAGTAAGTAGTCTATGTAAGTAGTGCAAGTACCTATCTCCACCTCCAGTACTGCAAAGTAGTGATAGGGTGATGTTTTAAGTGTTCTGCTAAAGAGGCCATGTGATTAGGACCCTGGGATGGACTCTCTTTAAACTTCTTCGCTGAGGGATTCTTAGCGTCTTCTTAGCAAGTTCTTTGACAGTTTGTTTTTGGCGTGATTTTACATATGTTGACATCTTCAACCATAAGAACAGAAAAGTCCTTTTCGATGTCTTTGGAAATAAGCTAGCATACATGGCTCATATGAGCGGAGCATACCTCCTTATCAGAGCCAGAAATGACAATCTTTAAGAGAATGTGACTTATGGGCTGTTTTTAATCCATAAGCTTAGCCTGAATGGAATGGTTCACCGAAGCACTAGTCCGTATTAATTCCTATATTTCATCTGTTGCTGAACCTTTTCAGGTTCTCCTGGAGGACATCTGTGGCTAAGTAGATGAATTTGTTGCGGGCAAAAGTAGTTGACTTCTCGATGTAGTTGCTTGAGAGTTTCATGGCTCAGTCGAAATCCGAAGTGTAGTTCGGGCATGGGTCCTGGTCAAAGGTCAACCCATATTAAGAATTTTAGCGATTGTAAAACTTAATTAATGAATTTAGTCTTTATATTTAAATTAAGAGTTGTTACTCTGTATATAAACTGTCAAAAAGTTAAACACTTCTCTTATATTTTGGTTCACTTTCTAAAAGTAGATTTTATTAAGCTCTACATAGCCAAAGACTACTTCAAACCGTAAGTACCATCTATGTTATTAGTATATATATACGAGTATATCCATTGCTAGTTACTTTTCAGTATTATGTATCGTTAAAATGCGAAAGCTGTGAAAACATCAAAATTGTTTCAATTTTCCACACAAAAAAAAAAAGAAAGAACAAAATTGAAAGCATGTAAGAAGAAACCATTTATGACCATTAAATGGCTTTAAGTGCCAATTAATGTTTGACTTACACACAAACCCACAAAACTGACCGAAATCGAACCCAGCATGGATGGGGTGGGCACTCGAGTCTCAGCATGGGGAAGGTTACAGCTGCCAGACACACAAAAATCATCTTATGACACAAAAGTATAACGCATTTTCAATCAATAAGTACATACTTATCGTAACTTTTGTGCGAGACTTTTTAAACATCAATTATATTTACGTATTGAAGCGTATTAATGTGTCCCCAGCATTAAATAGTCGCAGAGAATGATGTGTTCCCGGTGTGTGGAGTTGTGGAGTGGGTTTATAAGTATCATATAAATGGCACACCTGATCCGAAAGCATATAAGCATATTTACCATTAGTGGCCAGTTTCTAAGCCCAATTAGAAGTGGCTAATTAGTTAGTCCACTATCATTCCATGCCATTTCTTATGGTAGTTCATTAGCCTTCTTTATTCCTTCAAAACGGGTGACGTACATGGCAGACGGTCGGGATGTGTCGCAATTTGCGTATACTTGTTCCAGTGACTTCCCATAATTAAAACAGTAAACAAAATGCTGATTAAGTGCAATTATGTTGCCTTTAAACCAACTGCTGCAAAATGTCAACAAATTATTAATTTAGTCGCCTTTTTCCCAAAAATATAACAGGACAAAAACAATGGCATCAGGGATATCAATTTGCCATTCAGAAAAGTGTTTACTGTATCCTGAATGCATTTTTAATTAACATGACATTCAACAACCAGCGAAGGCAGGGCAATTAGTTCAGTTGACACTGGACTGCCTGGTGGTTTGAAGCTGCTGCATATGACAGTTTAATTCTTACTCAGTTCAACAATTACTTGAAATTTTATGGAAAATTTTTTGCTTATGATTGTGGTTTTTGGTCAAAGCATATTTGGCAAATTTATTTCGTTCTTTGTTCTGTTTGTAAGACTTTATTAAATTTAAGTCAGACATTCTTTATGTCTTTCAGCGCAAAAAAGCAATGAGATGAGATGCTTCATGACTCAGCGACTCACCGAGAACGCTGCTGTTAAGTATCCTGGCTACAAAATACCTGTGCACCTGCGAGATCGTGGGAATATGTTTTAGTGGAGCCGAAATCTCTAGCTTATTTGCTTTCAAAAGAACGAGTTGAAAAGAGTGTACTTAGTGGCACAAGGGCAGAGAAGGTATACTACTTAACAGTGGCCTAAGGAACTTTTAGAAGCTGGAAAAGAAATCCTTTTTATCCTCCAACCCCAGTGGCAGAGTTTCACCTCGCCAGAAATCTCACTGTGCAGAAAAGAAATAAGAGAGAATCTTAATCTCACACAGAGAAAAAAATATGTCAATATCAATTCGATCTGGGCTGGTTTTCAAATCAGAATATGGGTTTAACGACCTGTTTTGATTTTAGTCAAAGTGAATATTAGCAGGCTCAAGGACGATCGTTCTTGAGCCTGCTAACATTCACTTTGACTTTTTTCATATCATTTTGATGCTATTAAATGTCAAATTGCAGCTAAATAATATCATTTTGACATTGAATATTAAATTTTTAGTGACTAATATCATTATTATATTACATTAATATACTTTTTGATCAGAAAATTCATCAAATTGATATGAAAAATTTCTCTTTAATATGAATTTCAGGTCATTTTCAACTTTATCATATCGGCTTCTTAATGATATGAAAAAAATATATACATTGAACCCAGATAATACCATTTTGCAGGCACACGCCAATTTCAAAATAAAATTTCTAGAAGTTGCTAAAATAAATAGCTAAAAAGGAATACTTAAAAAACTGTTGTTTTCGGACTGAAATCCAACAGATACACTAACACTAAATTTGTTATGAGTTACGAATACAAAAATATTTTAATAGGTCAAGCGCTTTGGAAAGGTTAAAATGAAAAATTTTTTGAGACTAAGGTCCAACAAAACTTAAATTGCTAGTATAGAAAAACACACACATAATTTCGGTAAAGCATCAGCAAACTTAAGAATTCGTTTTAAAAGAAACCATGAATGACCGCCTCAAGTTTTTTGCTTGATAATTCTTCATAGTTCGCGGTGTATCGAAGGAAGTATTTTGGAATATTTTGAGCACAGGTTTCTATACTTGACAATTAACAAAATTACTGTTCAAGGTGTTAAGACTAACAAATTCTTCAAATTGGACAAAATCCGGCCATGAATTCGCAATCTCTCTTCTTTTTTTTTTTGAGTCCGAGCCGAACCTGAATCTAGGTACAACGAAAGCTGAAAAACCAAAAAAATGCTGATCTCAGTACTGAGAATTATGTACCGGAATTTAGTGACTTCGCCCATATCAGCAATATCTGTTTTTTTGCTCATTATAATGAATAAAAATGTTATGTGACAATTCATAGTAGTCAATTTCTTCGAAATAATATAAAGACTGAAGACACCCTGAATGTTTTCATTGGATGGAACCCTTCAGGGGCTCAGAACCGAATCAGTACTAAAATTAGTTGGTACCAAAAACATGGCTTGACTTACTAGCTCTTCGGTCATGAATCTAATACAGGCATAAATCAAAGTACCCAATCTCATGAATCTCTACCGAATACACTCATGAACTAAAGCAATTTCTAATGATTATGCCTTAAGTTATATAATTTTCAATCCGAAATTCACTTCTGAGACTTTTTATTCAGAGGCACTTCGTCTTAAAAATTGCTAGAAATAGCTAAATATCATTTTAAAGTTTATAGCTAGATTTATAGCTAAAAGCATTTCCAAAAATTTATAAGCATTTCCACTTTCAAAAATGCTAGATCTAGCAATTAAATAGCTAAATTGGCAACACTGGTCCCTAGTACCCCAGCTATCTGGATTTGGGGCAGTAAGACGGTTTAAATCAAGAGAAGTTTTTGCGAGCATATTTATTTTATGCCATCTTTCTATGTAAAGAACTTAATATGGGAAAAAACAACAAATTCATGGAAATTTTTACTAAAAGTGACGCCAGAGACAGATTTTGCTCACTTTAAGGTTCCTGATGAGATTTTGTATAGTCAAATATAGTTAGTAATGAAAATTTGTCACCTTTTAGAATATTTTATAAACTTTTGAACTTTTAATTCTGGCCGCATTGGTTGTTTTTGTGCAATGCTCAAAGTCTTGCCAGAATGTAAGTTTCAAAAGTCGTTAAAACTAAATAAATTTGGCAACACTGGTGCTCACTAAATTCTTGTTTATTGGAAATCCATAAGCTGCATTTTTTAGCTGGCTCGAGGTCATGTTATGCATATGCATAGCTTTTGACAGAGACACACAATACCACAAAGGAGGCTGGTAGATCGTACAGCTGTTTCATGGGGGACCAACCCCAATCATCAGCGATCATGCCTGGCTGTGCCTCTCCACGCCTGCGATGCAAAAACTGTTTACCTTTTGCTGGGACTCGAACTCGAAATGGCGTCTTAACCTTGTCAGCCACGGTCGATATGCGAGACCGTCAAATAGAGTCAAATTACCCTAAAGAACCCAGTCATTTGTTTAGCTCTCAGCTGGCAAAAAGCGGTGTGGCGCAGGCGGTAGAGCATCGCCTAAAAACGTGGTGGTCTTGTGTTCGATTCTCACTACAAATGTAGATTTTTTTTTACAATTGTAAAAAGCAGCTGCTAGCATGTGACACATATAAACTTCAACCGTCATTTCGAACGGTCAGAAAAAGCGACCTCAGGTGACTATTACCATAGAAACGAGACGGCTTAGTTACTTCGTCTGTGCCGATATCCTTGCAAGTGCTCGTTTTGATATACTGATTTCGTTTGATTTTTTTTTGAAAAATCTGTTAATCTTAAGGGCCGAACTAGAAAAATATGTAAAATAATGTAATTACCTTATTAAAACCAGGGCTGCAAACCCAACAAACTCTTCGGAATCTGTGGGTCTGAACCAAAATTTAACAATGGTTAGGGTTCGGAAATTTGAGGTTCAAGGTTTTTGGACATAAGTTTTGGTACGAACCTTGAAAAATAGAAAATTTATTTAGTAATCAATTTATTCCCATATTTTCTTCAATTCGCTTTCGACCTATTCGTAGTTGTGAAAATTTTAAATATAAGCTTTGGAAGTCGAGGATTTTTAAAATAACAAAGGCTTTTATGGGTGGAGATTCCATGGAATCCATGATTGCCCTTCCACACCTCTTTTCTCCAATCAAGAGCATTTTGAAAAACTTCATGAAGTTTGCTTCAACGAGTAAATCTCCACTAACTTAACTTAGATTTCAATCAATTAATAAAGTAAGATATTTTTTGTTCCCATATTAGTAGTAAACGCTTGTCAAAGCTGAATCTGTGGTTCAAGTAGAATCAAAGTTGATTCTTGTTGGCCATGTCCACTTTGTTCTACGTTTTTCATCTATGTTAAATATTTGCCATCGATACTTTGGGATCCACTTAAATTTTGCCATATTAAGGACAAAAATACATACTTCAATAAATGATGAAAAATGCAAAGCTCCACTCACAACAAAGGAGACCCTCGATGTCCGTCCTCCACTCCTCCTCCCCACTTTCAATCATACCCTTACATATTCCGCAACCCTCAATGAGCCATAACTTAAAAATGCGGACCTCTAAAATCAAAGTTCTTTTTGTTTTTTGGGTGCCTTTTTTGCATACTTTGTTTACTTTAGCAACATCGAAGGCTTTTTTGTTATTATTATTATTATTATTAGAGAGACTGTTGATGTTCCTGCTGCTTTTTTGCATAAATAAATTTGAAATGAAATCATGTGTCACATTAGCAGCAGAATATTTGTGTATGGGGTGGTGCCTCGTCATCGAATATCATTTTTTTCATTATGTATGTATGACCATGATGACAGGCGGGGGAAATGCGCGAAAACGAATCCACCAAGGTTATTTTTCGCGTATTTTGATGACATGTAAAATTTGATTACATGTTCAAATGACAACAAAAACAAATAAACCAAAAATGCATTTTTCTTGTTCTGTTTTAATTGAGCTTGACAAATAATTTTTCAATTAGCTGCAGAAAGTTCATTTTTCTATATTTATTGGATTGGACAACAACATTCACGAACGTGCAAGAAGATACAAAAAATGAAAACCAACAGCAGCAACTGAAGCAGCCGTAGCCAGGGGGAGGAGCACGTGCTCCGTTCATTGTACAGTGGGACAAGAAGTGGCATTTTTTGTCATTTCAATGCATTTGTATAAGATTATTTTAAGATTCCGACGCCTTTCAATTTATTTAACAGACATGTTCTCAGTTCCTAAAACATTTTTAAAGATGGACTCCGTTTCTCGCAGTTCTTATAGAGTGAACTTTCATTGATTTCAAAGCGGCTTTTGATAAGGTCCCTAGAAATTTACTTTGGTACAAGCTGCATGCAAAGGGTGTCTCGACAAAGATAATAAACCTCCTAGAAAGGCTATATGAACAAACTGAATCTGCTGTTTGGACAGGAGAAGAAATGTCAGACTATTTTAAGACTGAAGGGTTCGACAAGGATGCGTATTATCTCCGATGCTTTTTGCTTTATTTTTGAATGATTTGCACGACTCATTGGAAGGAGGACTTTATATTAGAGATCGCAATATACGCCTTTTAATGTATGCAGACGACATTGTCACATAGCGGTTAATATAAGTGTACTTCAAGGCATGATCAATCGGCTGGAGGTGTATTGCACCATGTGGGGCATGGAGGTAAATTTATCAAAATCCGAAATTATGGTCTTCAGGAAAGGTGGTAGATTGGCAGCGACGGAGAGGTGGACATATAAAGGAGAACTCATAAAAATTTCACCTACTTAGGAGTTAAATTCACCCCCAAAGTGTCCTTTAAAAAACATGTAATGAGCCGCAAACAATAAAGCCAAAACCAGTATGAATTTGACATGGAACCATTTTCTTGTCAAGCGCGATATAAGCATAACCTATGGAGCACAAGTCTGGGGTTGCAAGCACTTTGAAGAAGTGGACATGCTCCAAGTCCTATTCCTTAAGAAAGTTCTGCATTTACCAACAACTGGCCTGGACGATGCACACCTATATTCTCTAGATCTGCACCTAGGCTACATAGGAAAAGTTATGCATAAGTATGATGATAGGCGCCTGAGTTGATTAGTCCACTAAAATTTTTTATGATTAAAATCAACTGATTAAAACTAACATAACTCAATTTGACTAAAATCAACTTTGAATAATTTTAACTTAGTTAAATTTAGTTGATTGATTTCAACTTGAAATTTCAATCAAGTACATTTTCAACTGTTGTATTACAAGCTAAAAATCAGTTTGTTTTGAACAAAGTTTTCCAGCCGGGGAAAAACTCAGACTGCCAAGGTCAATCACAAATTTGTAATTCGCGGGGACACGGGAAAGATAGGTTGGTGGGACAGCTATTTTCTAAGGGCGTCTTCCACCGAAATAACGACAGTCAATTGTCTCTAGAGAGAAGCTTTCTGTACAGAACAGTCGACAGTTTACCCACACCGAGTTCGTCACACGGCGTGTCAAATTTGCCTTAGGGGAACCTCCAAGAAGGTGATAGAACACGCGTCTCGAGACTGTTAAGGGCGAGTCAGGACACGTGTTAGACCCGTCGGACTTGACAACGAACTATGGAGACTCGGAAGGGGTAGAACACGGCTAACCAACGTGTATTAACGCTGACAAATAATCTCGGGGTTGGTAGGGTTGCGGTACCCACGTACGACAGGCCGAGGGCCAAGGGTTGCGACCGCCGGAAACCCGCGGTTACGGTAGGGGGAACGGGGATATGCAAATTCCCTGTTTAGTACCTACGTGCCTTGAAACCTAAGAATCTCGGGACAACACACCCGGAACTACAGACTTGATCACAGCCAAAAACCTGAAACCGACAGCTGTCGGGCTGAAGAACACTTCAAAAATACGACTTCTTTAGTTTGTTCGGACCCTGAGGAAATGAGCGCTTAAATTCCAAAGGGGGTTTCCGTTTCAGGACAGATTTTTATCGGAGAGAGACAAAAGATAACTTTGCAGGAAAAGTATCCCATCATATCGAAAATATTCATAAAGTACAACACTCCATGCGTCGTCTGGCCGGTAGAAAGAATGTTTTCTTTAACAGGGCAAACACCAGAATTATCGAGAGCCGAGTTGTAATGAAGGCCAAATTACACAATAAATAAAAATAACTTAGTTGGTAATATCTTTTATTTCACTTTACTAGTAAAATAAACTTTACAATAGTTTAGTTTAGTCAAGTTGAAAATTTAATCAAGTTGATTTTAGTCAGAATAAAATTTAACTTCTCCGAACAACTAAATAGTTGAATATTTAAACTTCAAATCATTTTAAAAAGTTAAGTTGATCAACTTGTAGCTTTTAATCAAGTTACAAAAATTCCCACTCTGTAACAGGCAAACTTCTGAAGTCAGATGACAACGTTTTTTGGACTTCTGGGATGGAAGAATTGTGTATGCCTTTGGGACTGAACTGGCATAGCGTTATAAGCACAGCAATGCAATGGAACACTTTTCGCGCGATCTTACAAGGCCTTAAGGAAACGAACCCACCGACAAAGCACTAGCACCTCAAGAATTTACAACTATCTTGACCACACAGCCTCAAATAAATATCTGTATCTGTCAGCGCGCAAAATCAGCTGGATCTTAAAAGTCCGCTTTGATTTGATCAAATTAACGTCAAACACCTATAATCGAGCAGAGCATGTATCATGCCCCCTTTGTAATACCCGAGAAAACGATGACATATGGCATTTCCTGGGTAGATGCCCAATTCTGAGTTGAGAATGCTGCATCTCGGTAGGCAGGTCCTCACTGGTGGGATGGTGGTCAACATACTAGATGACAGAAGCGACAACTTGTCGGAGAAGCTCACTGACTTATCGGACGGAAATTCTGGAGACACTTACCGGCACTTGAGTCAGCATGGGCAGGAGTCTGCGCATTGCACTGAGGAACGATCAGGTATCTGGGGACTACCGGGGCAGCCTGGTGTAGTAGTTCAGTGTAGTGTAGTAGTAGTATTATATTTATTGTTCAATAATTGCTTGGCAATAGCCGTTTGCACTCTTATATCATATTTATAATATTACTTAGTACAAGGAGTATGTATAAGGAGTAAGGAGCTTAAACTATTATATATATTTTTTAAAAATCCTCTGTTACAATTTTGAGTCTATATTTAAGGTCAGCAGAGAGATAAGCCGCAAGTGTAATCCAATTTTCTCCGTTGAGTCGATCTCTAGTTTTTTCCCATGTGAAGGATCTTTCTCTGAAATATTTAAGTCGGAGTTCTCCCAGAATTGAGCATTCTGAGAGGAAATGGAAGGTGTCCTCCCTGGCGCTCATGTTGCAAAGCGAGCACTTCTCGTCGCTAATGTGGGGTCTATAATTTAGTGGCAGCATTTCGGATCTCGCTTGAAAAATTACTTTTATAGCATCCACTGAAAAGTCATCTGTAAAATAATTGCTTTGTCCCAGGTTGAAGATTAGGCCTTTATATAAAATCCGAGTTTCGCTCCGCCGAGCAGTGACCTCAAAGGAATTCCGCTGGGCTTCATCAACTCTTTCCAGTACAGTGTCGTGCGTTCTTCTCCATTCAGCTATGTCTTCTATATCGCAAAACATACTATTAGCCTGGAAAATTTTTTGCCATTCTGCAAAGCACTGCGATTGGTCCCTCAGGATTTGCATAGCGACTAACTTAGGAAGCCTGTTCTGAGGTAGATCCATGATTTTCCTCATGTATTTAAAATGTCTGTCCAGCGTATTGTGGTAGAGGGTAGGTAGACCAGTCTCAAGGCTTCTTAATAAAATTACGCGCTAGCTTTTCCACACTATCGTATTCGGCATAGCCCCACACCTCTGCTGCATATAGCATAATTGATCTTGCCGTTGCCTCAAATAGCTTATACTTCGCACTTGGTTTTATGTCTTTTCTAGTAGTAGTGTAAGACGAACTGCTCATGGCCGACAGACGGATTGAGATATCCATGTCGGTCATATAAAAATACAGATTGTACACACATCTTATTGTTTATTTACTGGAACCTTGTTATAAATAATTTATACTACTTCTACATATTATATTTCTTGAACAATAAATAAACATTATTATTATTATTATTATTAAAGTGAACTTTCCCAAAATCTTTAATTAAGGCCTATACTCAGCTGAGATAAAAATTTAGTTTTTAACTATACTTCATTTAGATAAGATTGCTGCTCCAAAGCATATTACATTTCAAAACTGTTCAAATGTGGTACTATTCATGTAAAGTATTGTGCCAAACTAAATTTTTATCTTAGCTGAGTAAAGGCCTTCAATAAGAAAAGATATATAAAGTTTTTTACATAAACTCTGGAAAGTCTGTCAGAAACACATCTTTCTAAAAAGCTAAGAAAATGTTACCTAATTTTGTCTTAAGATTGTCACAATCTTATTAAGTTTTCAATTTTCAATTTTAATCCAAAATTTCGTTTCACTGGCCCACTGTGCATTGCAGTCCGTCGGCGTTGGCGGAAACGGATGCGACCAGGGCACAAAAATGGCTGTCAATGTTGGCACAAATTGTTTGTCACGCAGTGCAAATACTTCGTGCTGTTGCTCAGCTATGCGGTATTATGCGCGATTTATTTCCAACAAATGTCGAGGATGAGAAGACAAGTAAACAGCAAAACGAAGACAATTTTGTGGCGAAACAAGAAAGGAAACCCGCCAGCAAAAGGAAAAAAAAAAATTAAACGAAATAAAATTTGATATTGGCAAACAGCAAAAATTTGTTGATTGTTTTCAAACATGTTTCATGTAATTAAAGTACAAAAATTCAACAAAAAATAAATTAATTTGCTTATATTGAATTTTTTCACTGTGGGCTTATTTTATCATCTGCTGAGTCATTAGTCTAAAATTATGTTCGACTCATATTTTAGAGTTTGTCTTATTAAAGTTGCAGTTAGCTAAGTCCTCCCTTTGTGCTCTCCAAATTTCTAAATTCATTCTCATTATTGGTATTTTTCTTAGCTAGTTCTTACGTTAATAGGATTGACAATTCCTTGAAATAGCCATTTAGGCAACCGAAGGTGGTTGAAAAAGCTGACAATAAATGCACCAAATAGGAAAATATCACATCAATATGATAGAACTCTTATATCAATCTGTTTTTTCTTAAGAACTTCGTTTAAGTCTACAAAAGATAAGTTAATCGATTCATTCTTATAAAAACGTATATTAAGGTGAAAGCTCAAACATTCTGCAATTTTTCTTGAATCAGAAAATATAAGGCATTAAACCAAATAAAACGAAGAAAAAAATCTGTTGAAAAATGAAACATGTATTTGGGGTATTCATCTAACTATCTGGCTTATGACAGCGAGAGCCCTCCACCACCAAATTTATTTCGAGATCTGGCCAATACCCAGCCAATACAAGCCTCATATTAGGAGGCGATGCCAATGCACACAACACACTATGGGGCAGTACAAACACCAACGAGCTAAGGGTGTCCCTCTATAACTTTCTATTGCAAACCAACTTGCATATAGCCAATAGGGGTGTTGACCCAACATTCGTTATTAAAAACAGGAGGGAGGTGTTAGACATCACACTTCTCTCTGATGACCTCTATGACCAACTGGTTTCATGGAAGGTGCTTGCAGAGCACTTCTTCTCTAACCATCGTTAAATAGAGTTCGTACTAGCAAACAAATATCCTTTACCCAAAAGGGTTCAGAACCCGGGTGGAATGAAAGTTTATTAGTTTTGGTATTTCAAAAAACATACACTTGTAGCCAGTTGCAACTTGAGAAAGATGCCAAAATAAAATGTCGGTTTCCGTTTACCCATTTTTTTCATACTAAGAGAAATACCGGATTGATTTATTTTTCTCCCAAAATAACGATTAATTTTGAGTTATACTTTACAACTCAATCAATAATCATTATTTTTAAGCAAAAAATAAAACTTATGAAGTACATAATGATTATTCTTTAAGTTTTATTTTTGCTCAAAAATAAAACTCATATTGTTATTGCGGCCTTTTCTTAGGGGTAAGGGAAACATTTTGTATATTCCTAATCAGTAACCCAAGACCAACCAATAATTTAAATTTAAATTTGATTTAAAATTGAATTTAAGATTGATCACGTCTAGCTGGGTTGATGGTTCATGCGGAAAAGAACGCTATAAGAAACAACAGTCCTTCAAAGCCTTGGTGAGCAAAAACTTGAGTTTGAGAACTGGAAAATTTGACAGTTGTAACTCGTTTAAATGGGATTCAAATAGCGTTATGTTGCAACGAATCCTATTTTCTCAGTGTCATCAAAGTAATTGTTTGTCACGGAATTTTTTTACTTTTCTTGAAGAAAGAAATATTTCTGAGTGCAAAATTTGTAAAGAAATTTTCCAAGGAAATTATGTCTGCAATCTCAAGCGCCATTTGGTTGAGCAGCACAAAAAAGAATATGTGAACGAGTTGGCGGAAGAACAGGCTGAAGTTCCAGAAAAAAATTAAATTTACAGTGACTATGTACCCAAGTAAGGTAAAGGATGCATGCGTTGATCTTGTGACCACTCAAAATGCCTTTTCTGTATTAAATTCAGACAACTTCAAAATTCTTACATTGCAAATTTTTAATGGCCTGCAAATGCCAGAGGTGACGTCAAGAAATCTAATGAGCTAATGAGCTGCAAAGTATGATAAAATAAAATCAGAAATCGTTGTTTCATTAACTGACAGAATGCTACACCTAAAAATGGACACAGCCACTAGACTAAATCGTGGAATCTTAGGCCGGGAAGGTTTCCAAGTAGAAGAAACCGCGAAATTTGCAAGATGTTCATGATCTTAGATTGTCATGAAGACGTGTATATAGAGAAAAAGATCGAACGGTCCAAAATGATTATACCGACATGCAGCCTTCACTAGATTGAATATAATCGCTCTCTTAAGAATCATAAGAACCCGGGGCGACGCCGGTTATTCTGCTAGTTATTGAATAAAAATAAAATAATTAAATATTTTCTTCAACAAATATTTTTTTCAAGAATATTTTTTTCTAAAAATGGACTTTAACGGTTGGTCTTGGGTTACTGATTAGGAATATACAACAAATTTTCACTTACTCCCTAAGAAAAGGCCGCAATAATAATTTGAGTTTTATTTTTGAGCAAAAAATAAAACTTATAGAATAATCATTATGTCATAAGTTTTATTTTTTGTTTAAAAATAATCATTATTGATTGAGTTGTAAAGTATAACTCAAAATTAATCATTATTTTGTGAGTTAACCAATAAAAATTAAAATTAATCATTATTTTAGAATTTTTATTATAAAACTTATAACGATTACAGTCCCTGTTCAGAACCCAAAGACCAACTGGGAAGTACATAATAAACTGTTGGTCCAATAGCTTAAAGAGTCCCCACCATTCACACCAAATACGGAGAATCAGATAGACGAGCTTGTAAAGGGTGATTTTTTAAGAGCAACAGAAAAGTTAAAAAAAAAAAACATAAAATTCAGAAAAATGCATGAAATCTTTATTTGAATCGATAGTACGGTCCATATAATTTAATGTTTGAAGATTGTTTTATGCAATGTTGACCGTGACTGCGCCTCAAATGGTCTATCCGCTTAGTCCAATTTCGGCATACTCTTTCCAATATTCGGCCGGTATCTCACGAATAAATGCTTCATGTTGTCTTCAATGCGTCAATTGAAGCGGGCTTGTCTGTATAGACATGAGCTTTAACATAGCCCCTCAAAAAAATAGTCTAAAGGCGTTAAATCGCACGGTCTAGGCGGCCAATTGACCGGTCCCGAACGTGAAATAAAATGTTCACCGAACTCGCCTCTCAATAAGTCCATTGTTGCGCGTGCTGTGTAACATGTGGCACCGTCTTGTTGAAACCACATGTCATGCAAGTCAAGCTCTTGCATTTTGGGCCAAAAAAAAGTTGGATATCATCTCACGGTGGCGCTCACCATTCTCAGTTACGTTACGTTTCGCATCATCTTTGAAGAAGTACGGTCGAATGAAGCCACCAGCCCATAAACCGCACCGAACTGTGACTTTTTTTGGATGCATCGGTAGCTCTTGCAATGCTTCTGCCTGAGATTCACTCCAAAATCGACAATTCTGCTTATTTACGTACCCATTTAGCCAAAAATGAGCTTCGTCGCTGAACACAATTTTTCGGTAAAAAAGTGGATCTTCGGCCAACTTTCCAAAGAGCCCATTCACCAAAAATTGCGGTAGGTCGTTCGGCTTCAATTCTTGCACCAGCTGTATATTGAAAGACTTCACACCTAAATCCTTCCGCAAAATTTTCCACGTTGTTGAGTAACAGAACGGCGACGAATTGATAATTGATGGTCATCATTAACACTGGCCGATACAGCTGCGATATTTTCTTCAGTTCGCACTCTACGTAAGCGTGTTTGTGGTTTAATGTCCAACAATGTAAATTTGGTGCGAAATTTAGTCACAATAGCCCGAATGGCCGCTTCAGTGGGTCGATTAAACTGACCATAAAATGGAAGAAGCGCGCGATGAACTTTCTTAACAGAGCACGCATTTTGATAATAAAATTCAATAATTTGCAAGCGTTGTTCATTTATAAGACGATTCATGGTTAAATTATAGACCAAACTGAAGATGTTTGACAGTGAAACAAAACACGAAACGTGCGTGAGCTGTTTAAACCAGTGTTGCCAAAAAGATAAAAGCTAAAAAACACCCTTTTATAAAAATATTTTGCATTAAATACGGTTACATCTAGTCGCATGTTAACTGGTGTGAAGCTGATGACAGAGCGACGCAGCCTTCCGCAGACTGCAAGGCCGCACCCAAACTCGTGCTTTAGTAGATCTCCCAGGGGAGATCTCCCAGGGGGCATTGGTTGATGATGTTTTCTCAACATTTTCCCTTGTCCAAATCGCATTTCCTGGAGTGCGTTAACGTCTGATGAATATTTTTCGAGGACTTTCACTAACTGTTTATCAGCACCCTCCTAACACCCTGCTAACATTCTAGGTGCATATCCTCAAATCGTGGTCCTTAAAACGTTTGCTTGGGTCGTCATCGATGGTGGTACGTATCCGAGGAATTTTTACAGTTTTCATTGGCGGATGATTTAGACGATAATCGGGTGCCAAGCCCGAAGTTACGCCCCCTATTTTTCCCCAGGGAAGGAACGCCGCTCACGTTAGCCAGCAGTTTTGCGGAAGCTTCGCTCTGTTACCAGGGGTTACCATGGGGAGGTGTGAGTCGACTTGAGACATAGTAAGCCAGGATCGCGCTGGGCTCACCCTGTGAAACCGGTCAACAACTTTACCTCACTGCATACGCCCCCATAGCCACAGGAGAGTTCCTGCCTTCCAAAGAAGCTATGGTTCCAGTCGCATATAATTGGCTCAAGTATGACCGAAAATTCATGCCTATTTAGCTAAATATGTAACAAAATTTGTCCAAATTATTTTCCTTAGCTTGGCAAGAAGCTTCCACCAACACCACCGGACTATTTGCTTGCTGATGGCTTAACATGTGGCTGCAATTTTTAATGTGTCACGCGAGTACTTGTCCGAGATTCTGAGTTCGATTTCCAGGCAAGATAAAATTATAATACATATTTTTCAAGCTTACTTTTTATATCCAGTTCTCATTAGAAATGGGTATGAACGAGTCGGTCTTAAAGACTGTAAAATTTACAGATAAAAATTCTTGCATACTGGTTTCAGAACTGGACCATTTCTCTCCCTCCCCCTTTAATGCCTGTTCTCTGATAACATACATTTTATTTTCGTTACAATGCTACAAATAATTTAGGTTGATCGGAGAAAATGTATAGTAAGATCACATATTATTAAAAAGAAAAAAACACCGAAGTTATACGAGTACAGGCTCATGATCAGGCTCATGATCGCTGATGAGTGAGGTTGGTCCCTCATGAAAAGCATCGGGGCCGTTTCTCGAAAACTCAGGCAAAAAAATTTTTTTGGGTTGTTCCGTTTGAGAAAAATGTTTATATTTTTGAACTAAGAAATGGTTGAAGTATTTTTATGCAGAATGTATATGATTTTTAAAAAATTTTGTTGTAGTCTGTGGAGCTCGTCAAAGTCAAAAAAATGTTTCCAAAAAAATGCCAAGTGAGAAATTTTACGCCTTAAAAGGGCAAGTTTGGCGTAGTCTACCTTTGAATTGAGCTTAGTCTTTGTATTCAGCTTATTTATTTATATTAACTGGCCTATTTTGAACTAATGATATAAAAAAAAAAAATTTAAGGAGAAATATTTTTTTGTTTTTTTTCTTTTGCACCTTTTGGGGTTGTTTTTGAACTTTCAAGTTGACTTTTTAGAAAATGGCGGGGGAGTGCCGGAAAGTTTACTTTTGAATATGATTCGGTACATATTTTTAAAGATATTTAAAAAATAAAACCATTGCCAAAGTGAACCCAGCGAAATTTATTTTGGTTTTTGTAAAGTAAATACGGTAAATTGCATATCAGCCAGTTGCTCTTACGTAGTAGCATTTGTTACTACAAAATCTACTATTTTGAGACTTAACCTATTTTAATAATTGTACATTTTAGTAATAGTAAAGATAATTTAATTTAACCCCATCTCTAATCCCCAACTGCAGGCACGAGCTCCACTCCCAAATAATAAAATATTTTTGGAAGTTAAGATTAATTTTCAGAGTTTATTTCGAAGCAATCCTCGATATTTTCGAAGAGGCTCATGACTTCTGCCGAATATATCGCTTTCATTTCGGGTAATGATCTTACATGTCTTAGCGAAGATATTTTGGATCCGATGAGGCGGAGAGTATGTTGAACAAGTCCATCATTCTGTCGCAGTCGAGAGAACTTGCGTGTGTTGGAGTACCTGTACTTTTAAAATCTTTGTTTTTTGATTCTTGCGCCTCTTCCGTTAATTCTCTAATCGGAAGACATTGATAGTCGATAATGTCCTTGCCATGATCCAAAACCTTGTGGACCGTTGGAGTTAGTAGCTTTGTAGGGTATTTCTCTTTAATCAGCTGTGCGGTTCTTCCTGCATATGATCCAAACTTAATGGGGTCTAACTTTTCTCTGCTGTTGAGGGCATTTAGTATAACCTGGACTCGTTTTATAATGTCTACATCTATTCCCGTTATACGAGCCGTACCCTCCCCATTAGTGAGAATTTCCTGGCCGTGTTCCCGTCATTTTGTGTTCCCATAACCTACTTTCGGCGGATCAAATAGCACGCCAAAATCATTTCGAAACACAACTTGAATTTTCTTCTTGGCTTCTTTTGGATCGCTACCATGTTGGGGAAGGGTGAATGCCAGCTTCAAAAAATATTCCATAAATCCAATTCTGGCATGCAAAGGAGAAATTCCGTACTCATAATTCTCTTCACATATTGTCGACTCATCCAAGTTTTGAAAGTGGTTTTTGGGTTCGTTGACATATTGCACAATGTCTTGTTGATTTTGTGCCGGTTATTGTGTTCAAAACTTTTCCCATCAATCATTGTTAAGAGGAACTGGTGATGTATAAGGAATAACTTATTTTCAACGAAAACTTGAGTGGGATAAATCTCTTTTAAAGTTGTTTACCGTATTTTTAATAAGCTCAGCGTTTCCTTAGCATATGTAAACATTACTGTCTAAGCAATGACTCCAGCAAAAACCTATAACTTTTGAACTAGTTGAGATATTGAGTTGGAATTGAAATATATATTCTCAATACATCAAACAAATTTTTGAAACTAAAATTGAAGTGGGCGTGGCATTGAAAAGGGCGTGAGCTAACTGTCAAATACGCAAAGATACTTAAGCGAGTGCAAAAAAATATTTTTTCAGCTACATTTTTTTAAAAAAAAATTAAGAACTTATAAAAACTTAAAAAAAATACAAAAAATAATATTACATTTTTATTTTTTTTTTAAATTTTTTATAAAATTTTGAAAAGTAAAATTAAAAAAAATTGTGTTTGACGGTTAGCTTACGCCCTTTTCAATGCCACGCCCACAAAAAAAATAATTAAAAACCACATTTATAATATCCTCTGTTGTGTTGTGTGCCTCTGTTTAAAGTTATGTCAATAAAAAGGAAAACCTCGAGGCAATAAAAACTGCAAGTTTTACTTTTATATTTTTCTTCTTCTACTTCTTTGGCCTGATGGTAACATCAAAACCATTTAACACTTTCGGCCGCTGCGATCAACTTCCGCCACTCTTGTCACCAGTGGGTCACATCCAGCTTCGAAATATCTTTCTTAACCTGTTCTCCCCATCTCTGCCATTGTAGTCCCCTCCTGGCCCGATTCCTAACCATCGGCTGAACCACTTAAAAAGTGGTTCAGAAGTGTTCTTTTTGATTGGAAAAGTCGTTGGGAAGGTTTAAACTGTGAAAAGTCTTCTGAAGGTTTAAACTGTGAGTGTTAGACGTTTTCCAAATTAAAAAAAAAAAAAAAAAATATTAATACATGAAACAATTTTGCTTCAAAGAGCGGGGTCCAGCATTGTCAGCTGTGAAAACACATGAAATCAAAGGAACAGGGTATTTTTGAGTCGTGGCAATCGACTACAGCTCCTTTCTTGTGTTAGTGAGTGTCTTCGAAATTGAGTTTGAGCCAATCGCTCGGAAATAATCTTTATACCCAATTTTCCACCCAAGGATACCTCCTTTTCCCGAAATTTCCCGAAAAATTGTTGAATTTTCATACAGTTTTTTGATAATGATATTGAACCTGGTCGAATGATAATCAAAAAGAGCTTCATACAAAAGTTTTCCTCCCATTTACAAATTTGAAAGTCAAAACTTTAGTATATGTAGCTTTGGAAATGAGTTTGTAGCCATTTACCCTTTGATTAATTTTCACACAGATTTTTAAATATAAGTTTGAACCTAATCGGATGAAAAAAAAAATGTTTCATTCAACAGTTTTCTGTGTACTTCCCACATTTCCCCAACAGAATCTACCAATCCCGGATCTTAGTACTCTATTTTGGCATAACATAAAACTACTGTGAAAAATTCAATTTCCCATCTCTAATGGTTGTGACCTGTGCTGTAGTCACCGGTGAGCCAGTCAGTCAGGTTGAACTCTTTTTTATACATATGTTTTCTTTTCCGACCGGGCTTGGGTAACATTACCGTTATCGTTATCGTACCGATATCTCTATCGTTATTGTTATCGTTATTGATTCGTTATCGCTATCGCTATCGTTATCGTTGTTTTTATCGTTATCGTAACCGTCATCGTTATTTCTTATACTATCCTTACAAACCAAGTTTAAAGCCAATCGGATGAAACTCGGCTTTTGGCTGCAGAGTTTTCCGAAAGTTTTCTGACCCTAAGGTCAAATTTTCCAACATCAGAAAATTACATTTCAATCCATTTTACTTAATATCCCTACAAACCGAATTTCAAGTCAATCGGATGAAAAATAGATTTTTGCATATCGATTTTTCCGGAAATTTTCTTTGCGGGCCGATTTTCCGAAGTCGGGAAAATACGTGTCCAATTATTTTGTATTCTTCGCTTACAAACACAATTTCAAGCCAATCAGATGAAAAAAAAATAACCCATACAAACTTTTCCGACGCTTTTCCGGGAATTTTCCGACCCAACGGTAGAATTTTCTAACATCGGAAAATCGCATTTCAATTTATTTCACTTACTGTCTTCACAAACTGAATTTCAAGTCAATCGGATGAAAAATAGATTTTTGCATATCGAATTTCCCGAGAATTTTCCTTGTGGGTGGATTTTTCGAGATCGGAAATATACGAGTTCAATTTTTTTTCATACTATGCTTACAAACCGAATTTTTCCAAAAGATACGCACCATATAAGGAAACTCCTGTCCAAATTTCAGCCCTCTAGCTCTTGCCGTTTAGGCTGTGCGACGGTCACCAGTCAGTCAGTCAGTCAGTGAGGACAAACTATTTTATATATATAGGGATACGAGTAGTTGGTTCATATATTGCAGACATATTTAGTAAATTGGATTATTTATCATTTATTAAAAAAAAAAACATCGCTGCAGCAGCAAAATACATTCTGAGCATTCGTTTTCGTTTTGTACAGAGTATATGACAGTCGGGTTTAACCGACTTTCTTTCTTGTTTTAATGTAAATTTCGATATGGCCAAAAATCAAAAATTTGTTGTTTGTTTTAAACATGTTTCATGTAATTAAAGTTTAATAATGTTTTAAGCAGATTTAAGATGAAAATCCTTTGCTTATTACCTGAAACTTTTTTTCTGTCCAACTTTTTAATGGATTTTTATGTTTGCATTTTGCACGCTTTAAAAAGTTTGCCAAAGTAGTTTGATTGGCTTTTGCCTGCCACCAAATTGCAAAATAATTGCCAGCAGAAGCTCCGACGGGTTGGCCCGCACTCCCGCTCTCCCGGTATGTCTCTGTCTGGAGCGAGGTGGAATGATTGCGAAACAACTTAATTTCATTGAAAGTGATGCTTCCCCCAACCAATATGGTGGGCATGTTCATTACACTTTGTAAATGCAACAACAGCAACAAACGATGACAGCAAGTTTGTGTAATGTAATTAATTAATTACAGTGGAACAACACCGCTGCCTGCAATGGTATGCAGGAACTCAGTCCAGAGGAGCGGGGGAGTTGGAGCAGCAGCGGCAGCCATGCAAACAAGCAGCCAGGAGTCGACCCCAGAATGGCGAAGCAAGCTCAGCGCCACTTTTATTATTAGCCTGAGTATTCCGCCGCCGCGTCTGCCTTATCATTTTCCTACCGACACGCTTAGTTTCGTGTTTGCCCGGTGACTTAATTACAAATTATAGTGCAATTAATTCTGCGGCTGTGGCATTATTAAGCGCGCTTCAGGCGTAACACAAAACCACCAAAAGGCAAACTAACCATCTAACCAGCCCCAACCACCAACCACTCAGCGGGTAAGTAGATGAAAATTATATAAAATCGCAAGTGACCGCAGAGATATTAGATTTCCCTTCCTGCATTCCCCCCCCACGAAGGATTAAACTGCAAATCTGGAATCTTAAATGGCCACGTGTATGCTCGTAGCTATAACCTGATATACGAAATGTTATTGCTTGAGAATACACGTAGTTAACAAGATTCACTCAACGACTGAAGTGATAAAACTTTGCGGTATATGGCGGAAAATAAATCGTCAGTTTATGTAGTAAGAAGTTTTTAGTTTTTTCGTTTTGCGAAATTAACTTTTTGTTTTGCAGAATGGAAATGTTTGTTATTATAAGTATCTGTAGCTGTACCAAAGCGAAGGGCACAAATGATCGGGTGTGCCTGTGACCCAAACATCGTGAAGAGGACAATGCGATGCGATTCGAATGTGAAAGTAAGTATGACGGCACGAGGCAAATGGACGACTGAGCAAATCGGTGAGCTGAAAGAGGTAAATTAGAAATCAGATTCGATCAGCCTTTTGGCAAAACATGAATGCATCGTAAGGGCAAAATTACGAGCAAAACCACTTTACTTACGGACTTAGGCCCGATTTCTCAATGTGCGGTTAGTCAACTTGACAGGCAGTTTAACCGAATTGGCGTGTCTCATGCTGTGTGTGGCGCAACCGGAGGAACAGACTTAACCGTTGCTCGACCACTGATTAAAGTTAACCGAGAGTTCAGTGCCGATGGAATTATCTATATATTTTATCGTTATACAAACAGCTGGCTCCAACATTTCGTTTGTTTATTTAATTATTTGTTACCACAAAATGTTTATGAATAAACGAATATTTCGACTTCACGCAAGAGCAACGAATAAACAATGCAAGAGCGTACAGAGAGTACTGATCTGGACGATGCCACATTTGTTCTACACACAATTTTATTTTGCCATAGAGCACTATCATTTCTTGGACTTTATCACCGACTTCAGTCCATAAAAACGAATTAAACGGGACTGTTCCGAATTTCGAAAACGAGTGGAATTGCAGGAAATCGAGTTTAGTCAGCGAAATTAAAAGTAATCTATATAATAATACGCTAAGAAATTTGCATACAAATGTACGGCCCCCTTTTTAGCATAGTAAAAAATTCAATTAAACCAAAATTAATACCATATGTTCGTATGAGTATTTAGACCCCGCCATTGCAAAAAAAATTAATTGCAATTATTTATTGTTTTAGAACGAATTAAAAGTTGTACCAATTCACACACACGCTTCACACAGATATGTGAGCAGACCAACGCACTGTTTTTGTTTTAAATAACAACAGCAACAGGACAACACTCACTGTGTGCTCTGCTCAGAAATAATTTGCCATTTGTAAGCCAGGCCTGGCCAGCCATAGCCCCTGGGGGCCCGAAGTCACTTGCTGATTCACACCGAATGCTTGCCGAAGTCAATCATCACTGATTGTCAGAGGGGGACAGTCATACTTAGTTCCGTGTCCTCTCTATTTGGCCAGGCCTGTTGTAAACAGAGAGAGTGGCTCTCAGCACGCTCTCCCTGTGAAGAGACGATCAACGGGAAAAAAGCTTCTACGCATATTTCTTTTTTGCTTTTTAACAGACTGTAATTGTTAACATGCTGGTCTCGCTGAAAATCAAGACCAAAAAAAAAAAAAAAATGATTTGAAATTATATGATGGCATTGAATTTCAATTGACCATCACTACACTACAAAATCATGTCATTTATGTGAATATCATGAATAATAATGATGTATCATTAAAAACACTAAGTTACTGCCAAAGAAAAATATATTTATTTTACATCTTCACACTTTTCTTGGGCTTGTAAAAAACTTTGTGAAAGCAGATGGTCGAATTTCGACCACTGCACAGTGCACAGTGCAGTGGTCCAAATTCCATAAACTTTGGCAGAAACTCTAATTATTGAGGTAAGTAAAGTAAAAGTAAAATGCCAAAAAAAACTGTGCAAGGTAAAGACACCGAACTTCAAACTTATGCTTTTAATGGTCGGTACTTCCCCTTTTTAATATTTTTTGTGAACATTTTCCAACACTACTGTGCTAGGTCGGGCATTTCTGGGACGGCCCTCGTACAGTTTAACGCCGAGTCCGAACTGCAGCTTGAGAAGCTTTTCATGGCTAATTACTACAAAGCTGGCGCCAACAGCAGAGAGGCGTGACCGGGCTTAAAGTTTTATTCAAAGAAAAAAACTTTTCATTAGATGTTCCGAGGCGGGATTGAACCCACGTCCTCTTGCACAGTGGTCGCGCACACTAGCTGCTGAGCCACCCGGCCACCCATTATTATTGAGGTAAGTGCCCCAAATTTGGTTTGTACACATATTTTGGGCCCCCAACACATCTTACCAAGATTCGCTCGTTTTAGACTATTATTTTATATAGCTTCCATATAACCGATCCAGCCGCTTTGCACCAACTTTGTTGATTTTTAAGCAATTGAACTAATGTCCGGTTCTCACTACATCACATTCATGCATTCCTGCATTTTTGTGTCGGATGCAACTTTCACGCCATACAAAAATCATAGGGGCTAGTGGTGGCAAACAAGTTGCATCCAAATTGAATGCTTTTGCATCCGTGACTTTTCGAGGAGTGACTCGACAGGGTATCGATAATTTTGCCTATCGTAAAGGAATCGTTACAAGTGCTACCACTAACAAAAACAAAAATAGCTTTAAAAATTTTAGCGAAGGACGCCGGGCGGGGGGGGGCCGGGGGGGGGCGGCCCCCCCCCGCCGCCCGGCCCCGCCGCCCGGGGGCGGGGGGGGAAAAAAATCGCCATCGCAAAACAAGCAGGTAAGGTTAATTATTTATATAGTTTAAGTGCATGACAAGATTGGGAATTTTGTAGCAACAGGAGACACCAGACTCCGTGGGACGAGGAAAAATTTGAAAATGTTCAGACCGACTCCTGTAGAGACCAAAATTGATTAAATGACCCGAAAATACAGGTATGACAACAAAAGAATCTAATAAATGTCTGAGCTACAACTATGTCTCAAAGGTTGGTGCGGGGATAAGTTGGACCATTAGGCGGAAGCCCGTCCACTTGGGAGCACTTTGAAAAAGTGTCCTTCGTTTGAAATGTGTCAAAGTCCATAGTTATTGACCCAGTTGCCAGTACAGGCGAGAATATTAGAAAATTAAAAATGCTTTGTATATAGCAAATTCATTTTTTGCAGACTTCTCCCGATACAGTGAAGAAGGGAATTGGGATTCGGAATTTTACGTCGAGCAGCGTAAGTTGGATGTCATGGAGCGTATGATGTAGGAGTCAGTGAAATACCACAGCCGTGTGATGGCTCACTTCGCGAAGGGGGAGGAAAGGGAAAGAGAAAATACCAAAAATATAGAAATTGAAGAATAATAATAATTAGAAGATGAAAGAAAAAGATTAAGAGAAGCTCGGCTTTGGCCCTTTAGGCTGCTGTTTAGGACCAAATATTTTTTATAAATTAAGTTTAAATAAAGAGCTTTGTGACAAAATATACGAAAAACTGTGAAAATAAAATTCTAGAAAATTTGATTTCTCGCCTATTGACATTTTGGATAGTAAAAATTTGAATTATTATTTAATTGCTAAGAAGTGTAAAAAATAATTAACTTCTTACAAATTACTCAATTGTAAGCAAATTCAGTTGCTGATTGCCAGCTCGTGATATCCATCACATACAATAACATTGGCACGTCTCTCTCCAAAGCTACTAATAGAAATCGATCATAAAATTCCATTTTATTTGCAGCAACTTATCTTATTACAATGTCAACAAATCCCAGTCAACTGTTCAATGGATGCAAGAATGCAATAATGGTGTCAATGCGAACACCTTATCGCATCTTTTCGATAAATCGTGATGTCGATGACAAAATCACGGCGGTGAGAACCTAGCATTAAATTTAGTTTATACACATATTTTGGGTGCCCATGACGACTTACCAAATGTGTGCCTTGACTTGCGGCACAAGTTTATATACCTACCATATAACCGATGCGGCCGACTTGCATCAACTTTTTTGATTTATAAGCAATTGAACTAAAATTTGGTTTGTCTACGTGTTTTAAGCTCCCTAGACGACTTACCAAATTTGGTTCAGTTTAAAACACAATTTTACATAGCTACCATATAAACGACTTGATGTTTTTGTCGATTTTTAAAAGCGAATTCTCCGAAAAGTGGCAAAAAGGTGCAAAAAAGATGGATATCCTTGCATTATATACATATTGAAGAATAATATAGTGTTAATAGTTACGTTAATCCACGTCAATTCAACCTACTTTTGTTCCACGAAACACAACAAGTTTGCGGCTAGAATTGCTGAAAACATCACTTTACAAAAACACATATAAACAATGGGCGTGTTCACCAGCATAAATCGATGACCAAAATCGACTAATTTTGTTAGATTGTGCTGGTGGACGGGCGTGATGTGCAATCATGATTGCTAATTTTCGTGATTATGTTAGATGTAAATCCATCAAAGTATTTCTTTGTTAGATTGATATGATTTGTGATTGTTATCGATAGCAAACAGCTGACAGCAATAAACAAAGAATTAATTTTGTAGAAATTAAAACAAAATGGGCAAGGAATCGTCTTTGCTTTTTGCAGTTTGGATGTTGGCAAAACGGGATTCCTTCTCATCAGTAGGTGACCGTTTTGACATACCAAGAAGCCCACAATGGAGTAGTCAATGTTCTTAATCCAGGTGCCCACACCCACGCACACCTTGTCCCATTCACTGCGTCCCATTTGCAGCTTTAAAAACGTCTCGCATGTACACCGGCATCCGCTTGCCCAGCTCTGCCCCAAAGATGACTCGCTTCACCGAGGTGCCTCCTCCGGTATGGTCTGCAGTACCTCCAGCATGATCCAGAGCTGCACATCTTCACTGACATTTGGTATACGCTGCTGCTGAAACGTATTGATCACCTCAATGGCACACGGCCAATCCTCCTGCAGCATGTGCACTATATAAGCTCCCAGTGCAACGCATAGACGATGCAGCGCAATCTTGGCTCCTCCCGCAAACTGTACAATGGTCTCGAGTGTCCGTGCTCTTCATCTCATCCAAATCGGTTGGGAAAGAGCTTTCCTCCGAGTCTATAATTCTGTAGATGATGACAACTCTGGCTGCTGTCGATATACACAAACACGTGCCCAGTCCAGCCAGCCAGCTGTTTTCGAAACCGCGTTCGAAAAGTCAAGACGTAACCAAATCGGTTGGAATTGGGAACAGCAAATAGTAAAACGAACGTTTTAGTTTAGTTTTTACTTTTTGAAAACGTTCGGAACTCGGAACAGGCCTAAAAGTCTCGTAAGTTCAAGTTCTTATAAAAAAAAAACTCTGCAAACTGTGCTTGAGCAGAAGAGGCATTGTAATTCACATATATTTTTAGGTGCCTTTGTCTGCATCTTTGTTATGTTCACCATGAAGAAAACATTGTCCGTGTAAAAAAGATTGCCATGACACCAAACATGCATTCTCATACATTCCACTAACATATCGTATTTTCTTATGTGTTACTATCGAATTTTACACAGAAACATGAATTTAAATATGGTACAAAGGAAATCTGCACATACTAACAAATAATTGAACTGAACAATGAGCGAACAATATCAAAGAGTGTACGTAGGGTGTGCTTTGGCCTTTGGCATTTAGTTGGGAAAAAATATAATTTGTGAAATTATGTTTCAATTATAGTTTCTGATTTAGGAGTTTTCGTTGCTTGCAGTCGACATTAAGGCTTGGGGCGTTAGTTGGGTTGAGTCAAAAGGAGCTAATTAAAAAGATATACACATATAATTACAGCCTAAAAGTAGGCAGCAAGTGTTTGACTTGTTATTAACGCACACACATACTGGGGGGGAAGGTGGAGAAGTGAGCTTTTGTGTGTGTGATTTGCATTAATGAGATGCAAATTATTTGTTTATTTTTATGTTGTCACTTAACTGTCAGAGCCAACAACATGGCAACGGCATCTTTTTATTGAAAAGTTTCTTCATGCCGAAACAAATGAGCAAATAATCAGCACGACAAAGTAAGAAAAGAGAAAATATTGATAAAGCAGAGCGCAAAGATGTTAATCAAAAGGCAAGCACGTTGCTCATAAGTAGAGGCAACATAATAAATATGTACGCGAGTGTAAGTACACTTGGCAAAAGTGTCACTAGAATGGTAAAGAGGAAAATTTTTGGTCCAGGGGCAAATTTCTCTTTTGAAGTACGATTAATTCCATTCTGATATGCTTGTATTTTGATTTTAGACCGTTTCGGGATACTTACTTTTAGGTCTGAATATACTTGAGTTACTCTTAAATAACAAATACGCAATTCTAATATATCTCAACAATTTTTTGACTTTCTGTAGGTAGAAAAAGTCCTTGATTCGTTTTTGTTCTTAAGTCATATTGATGGTTATTCGATTTAAGAACGATTAATACTCAAGATTGAAACGGGAAAACGGTTTAAGTTCCATCCCCTTCCCACAAGAACTCTAACAAGACTTTTTTAGAGTGTATATGAGCTGCGTCTTTTACAAACAGAGTCTCGTCCCCCCCTCACACGACAGGGTAACGCTGTCTGATGTTTATTATTGTAGGATACTTGGCTTGCTCACATCAACGAACTGGAAGGAATGCGCAGTGACAGCATAAGTTACTAAAAAGCTGAGCCTGAAGAAAGAGAAATGAGTATGCCCTGCCAGACATTTGCATTGTTTTATTTACATACTTTGCCACAAAGTTTGGCGGATGGGGAAGAGGGCGGCATATCGATGATGGCCGCTTGCATAACATCTATCAGGTATTTAAAGGCATCCCCACCTCATCATCCTCATCATCATTATGATTAATTTGCAAGCAGAAATATGCAGATTAAATTCAGCATTGGATAATGCATAATTTGTTTATGTTTAATTTAAGTGAAATGAGATATTAACATAATACATACGAGGGTTGATCAATTGCCAACTCTCATTGGAAATGAAAGTTAACAAATATTGCCAGTGGATTGGTAAAATTCGCCATCTACAGATTGATGTTGCTCGGACCTCTTCACATGCGGGAGAAAAAAAATAATCATTCGGCTTGTCGGCCAAAGTAGAGTTGATTTCATTCACCAGAGAAAGGTACCTAAACTTAATCCGAGGCATCTATAGCTTTTTTCAAACCCTGTTCGATATGAATCCTTCCTTAGATCAGTTTCTCAATGCCCGGAAAGTCAAACTAACCTGAGCTTACACTAAGTTGAGTATCTGATACTAAAGGGTGACAACTCAAAATCTGCACAAACTTTAAAATGCCGCCATATTTAATGTCTACGTACACACAGAAAAAAAGGCGAGATTAGAGTAGTACCGGCACGAGCTTAAAAATTCAATCTCGATTTGCGGGATGTTCTACTCAATTCAATCTTTTAGGGCTTGGCGCCATCCTTTCGAGCTTGTTTTATTACAAATGTGCTTACTTCAATCCTTTTCGGGATTACATTTTCATAAATTAGGAACAAAAGCGGAAAAGTATAAATAGAATTTTAGACATTGGGCAACAATCATGTGCTATGGTGCTGAGCGATGAGATGCCATGTCATTCGTGTTCAGTGCAAAGCTGCAAGGTTGTGAGCTCGAGTCCCAGACAAGTCTACAAAAATTTGTATATATCTTTGTTTTTTCAGAAGCTTTAAATATACCAAAACTGGTGTCGGTGGGTGTAGGAGGGTAGTTGGGTAGTCTTTCTGGGAGTAAATTAATCTCAACAAGCTATGAGCTGCTTTGGGATTAAATTGAGCTCGAATTTTTTTGATTAATTTAACCTTTATGGGATTATCGCCGGATAAATTTGATCTTTTCAGGCTTGAAAAGAGTGGGATCAAATCAATCTTTATTCGGATCGGCTTAAGAATATCCGTGATTACCCTGTTTTCAATCTTGTTTCGGATTGATGTAATTGATTTCATCGAAAGGACTGTTAACAGCCACTCGACGTACCTTCCGGAAAGTCGAATTTCCGGATACATAAGCGAACAACAGGTCAGTTCTTTGATATTTTTGGCCTTCCAATTGTTTTTGTAAGCTCAGACTTCCAAAAAAATCTTCAATTGGACGACACTGCGGCCAGTTTGTTGGGTTCTGTTCCTTTGGTACAAAAGGTGTGTCTTTCGCAGCGAAATGAGAAGAAGCTTTGTCAGGCTAGAAAACATAATACAGTTCAACAAATATTGGGTCATCGCTGGCACTCGAATGAAAATGGCACCATTCGAGAGAGGGTTTCAAGGTGAACACAAGCCAATTTTCAGAATTTCTCTAGCACGTCAAGTTTTTTGAGAAATCTATGGTTGTTAAAAGGGCCTAAAATGGCACTTTTCAAAAATTGATAAAAAATCCATCTTAAACGCGTGATGCGCGTAAAATTTTAGATGCATAGAGTGATCTTTTTTTCTTTAGGGGCAATGAACCAAGTTCTTGGTTGATGGGAAAACCGTAAATTAAATAAAAATGATGAACAATTTATATTTTCTTGACAAACAACTTAAAACAGCAGGGTGTCGATAGGGTCTTTCTAAAATCAGTGTCTCATTGTTTTAAAATGAATAAATATGCCTGTACAAATAGTAAAAGGTAAATTCACCATATTACCCAAAAAGACCCTTTCCTAAGACGTTTGAACAGTGTAGTTTATGGTCCTTCCCTGAAACTTTGGTGTATCTTGCGGTAAATTTAAGACTTTCGCAGCAAACTGATTAATTTTAGGATAATTCATCACAATTTTTCAAAAGATTCTACCGACACACAGCTATTTTAGGTTGTTTCTGTAATACTATAAATTGTTCATCTTTTTTGCCGTTTAAAGATTGTAGTTCCCTCTTTGCATCTAAATTTTCAAGCGCATCATTCAGTTCAAGATGCCTTTTTAATCAATTTTTAAAAGTGCCATTTTATACGTTTAACAACTTTGACTATTGATTTCTCAAAAACGTGCTAAGAAATTCTGAAACTTGTGTCAGCTTAAGAAACTTCATCGAACAATTTCATTCCCCGGCCCGCATGGACCCAATATTTGTTGAACTGTGCAATTATTGTCGGAATAATTTTCCCTTGAAAAAGGAATCAAAGCCTTTTTTAAACCAGTCGGCTTAAACCACGGTTTCGATATGCCCCTCTGAGAGATCGAGCTTGGGCTCAAACTTTTGCTTGAACTTATATTTCACATCAGCAGGTGTTGACGATACATCGGAGGTGTTAAAAACACTAATTCCCGGTCGAAAACAAAGAGTTTGAGATTTGACAGTTTGTATTTGGTCAGGTGTGTAACTTGGTGCTCTTTGCTTACGTCTGGCAAAAATATTCATTCTTTTTCAGCACTTTATGATGTTGTTGGCTGCAATTAAATTTCTGGCTGCATCTCGTTCATTTATAATGTCTTCGTTGTTAAAAAGTTGGGATAGCTTTCTTGGCCGGTCATAATGTTTGCTTTCCGACCACATCAAACTTCTCTTTTATTATTTTTCGTTGCCAAATACTATAAATAGTGCGTTTGGACTTGCCCTCTTGGGTAAAATGGTTTACTGTTAACACTTTACCTTTGTCAGCGTGCATTTCGTAGAATTTTACAACGCGATCACGAAGACGTACTTGTCAAATTTTTTGTCAGGGGGGCATGAAAACGTATTGACAGGAGAACAAAGAAAAAGAAATGTCATCCCGAAAGCTTTTATGTAAAGCTAAGCTAAGGGCGCAATCTCTCAAACCGCAGTTTTATGCTCCCATAAATAATTAATAAATATTTTATTAAATTAAATACTTAGTTAACCATCCGCCGGTGACCTAAGGGTAACCATCGGCCTCTCTGATCAAGCACAGAACTACCAGATCGGGCAGATCGGTTCAGCATTACCAGAAACTGTGCTGGAAATGTAAGCCGTACGGCAGGTGATTTTGGGACATCCGTCGGCCAGGCGATTTCAGGCAGCCATCGGCTTGGGTGATTTCGTTAACCATCCGGCAGTCTGTTTGGGATAACCGTACGCCCGACAGATCCGCACATAGCCCCAAACAGCCAAGCCGAGCTATCTACTTCTCAATCTTTTGGCTTGTGTGTTTCTCATTTTCGCCATTTCTTAATATGTCCCGAGTCGGGATCAAACTACGACCTCTTGCTCACGGCAAATCACTACCCGCTGCACCACCCAGGCCCATAGTAGATCCAAATAATTGCTCTTTCGACTCGTTTATATCTTTTATCAGTGATTTCAGCACAGCAGCCATTCACCCTACCAACTGAATCTCAACCGGCCACGACTAAGAGAGACTGTACATGAAATGTCAGCCGTCCGCCAGGCGATTCTAGGACAGCCTTCGGCTAGCACATTCATTGTTAATATATAGCACATTTTGTTCGGTTAATCTGCTAAAGAAGTGGCGTAGAGCTAAAGCATTTAACTAATAAACAAACAGTCCCGAGTTCAAATCCCAGTAGAGGTATGATAATCGAAATATTAAAAATATTAATATTAAAAAAAAGAAGTAGTTTCGCGTCAGGAATCGGTCGACTACTGCGTTGACTTATAGACTAATTACACTAGGAGTGCATTATGCCTTAATAGCTAACAGTCAGCTTTTTCCCATCCAAAAAAGTGTGTTGCTATTAACGTAAATGTCCTAGTGTAAATGTTGTATTAATCTTGAAGATTTTTCAACAAATTTTAGCAATGCTGAGACCTATTTCTCTCCATTTTGCCGTTTTGAGGTCCGCTCTGGTGTTCACATACCAATGCCAAAGTTTGATTGCGTCTCTCCATATCCGTCTCGGCCGCCCCTTTCGCTCTTTCCCAACGTTCCTCGGTGTACACTTTCTTGCTGGAGCTACTTCATCCATACAAGAAACAAATCCAAGCTTGTTTGTAACTGTGGCCAAAAATACTTTTCATGGCAGTAGAGGGATACCTACAATTTTCAACAAGGGCTTACAAAATGATTAGACATTCACAAAGAATGTGTAAAGGTGTGTCAGAAGAGCTGCCCATTGCAAAATTGTGCTGTCCAGCATGATTGTTTGTCTTCCTGATAAACAACTTTACATTATCCAGATGGTACGAACCTATTCATAAATTGTTTGAATTGTCTTTGGAGTCATCCGCTTTCCCTTTGTTATGGAAAGAATCTTTTCATTATTCCACTCCATAAAAAGGTAATAAAGTCCGATGTTGAAAATTATAGGGGTATTTCAAAGTTGTCTGCAATTCCTAATGCTTTTGAGAGAATTATAACATCTCAACTGCAACACTTATGTAGTTCCATTATCTCACCCTTCCAACATGGATTTGTGAAGCGTAGATCTACTACCACTAACCTTTTAGAATTCACATCTTTAGTGATCAAAGGGTTCATAGGTAAAATGCAGACTGACGTCGTTTATACTGATTTTAGTAAGGCTTTTGATTCTGTTAATCACTCCTTGCTGCTTCACAAACTGAGTTTAATCGGCTTTCCAACCTAAGTAGTTGAACCCAAAAAGTTATATTTCGTAATTCATATTCTAAGTGCATCCAGGTCACTTCTAGAGTTCCCCAAGGAAGTCACTTGGGCCCATTGCTTTTTACTATCTTTATCAATGATCTTCCTTCAGTCTTGGCTCACTTTCAGGTGCTTATGTACGCCTACGATGTGAAAATTTGTTTAACATATAATGATTTGGTTTCCTGCTATAATTTGCAAGCAGACTTAGATGCATTTCACTCTTGGTGTCAAGATAATCTTCTAAACCTAAACAGTTTGAAGTGTAAGGTTATGACATTTTAAAGAAGCTTACCACAATTAGTCACTTACATGCTTGATAATGTGGCATTGCAGCGCCTAAATGAAGTAAATGATCTTGGGGTTATTCTTGACCATCTGTAAAATGGCTTGACACAGCCCCAAAGGGTCAAAGTCGAGCCACTCTCAATCTCTTGGCTTGTGCGCTTCTAATTTTCGCACAAGAGAAGGGGACCTACAGTTTATCGCCATGTAACTGCTACTGTTAATAAGGCCAGAAGTGTTCTTGGGTTTATTAAGCGTTAGTCGAAAGAATTTGACGATTGACACTACCAAGATTCTTTACACTTCTCTTGTCCGTCCCACACTTGAGTATGGTTCATGTGTTCGGTCTCCGCAATATTCGCCACATCAAGATAGAATAGAATCTGTGCAAAAGCAATTCTTATTGTTTGCTCTTCGTGGCTTGAACTGGAATCCTGAGGTCCGTTTACCATCTTACTCTAGTAGACTACTTTTAATTAATCTTCCTGCCTTATTTAACAGTAGAGTTATGCTTGGTTAGCCAATTTGATCTTAATGTTTCTTGTAGACTCTCTCGTAACTTTGTCCCCGTATCTCTGAAACATTGTACTACTAACTATGCCTTGCATGATCCGCTTCCTGTCCTCTGTGCTGATTACAACAAACTCTACCGCTTAATCAATTCGAAACTTTCTCTTCCTGCTTTAAAAACCTCTACTTTAACTCATTTGGCCCGTACTTAACCTTATTTCGTACTTTTCGATAACGCTTTCGTGTCGAACGTTGGCGGCTGCGCCTCTCGGTCGGTTGGGCGGGAGCTGGGCTGCTATTTTGCCTGGGGTTCGCGCGTAACAGGCTTCGGCTTAGTGTCGCAAGGGCCACTTGCATTGTACGTCAACGTCCATATAATTAATTGAAATTTCAGTGCCAACTTTAAGAGTCTCATAAATTCTCCGAAGAACTTTTCTCTCGATCACGCCAATCGCTGCCTCATCCGCGGCTATTAATGTCCATGCTTCTGCGCCGTATTTTCGTTTTTCGAAAGGGGGCTCTGCTCTTGAACCTGAGCCCGTAGAAACTTTGTGAGTGCCTTTGGAAAAATGATCGTACTTCATTCCGCTTACCTTACTGCATGCAATTATACTTATGGAGCTTATGTCCCTTACATGTCAAACCTCTATCTCTTACCATCTCTTAGATCTGTTTGTTCATACAGAACAACCATGGCTATATCGACTTGGCTGTCAACGCTGATCAAGAATACATATACACTTTATGGGGTCTGTGTGTTCCCTTAGTTCAGAGTGTAATAAAACAGGTGCACTTGATGTATTAACTTATTTCATGTTTGATTTTTTATTATTGGGTATATTTTTTTTACACATTTAGAAATAACATTTAGCAATAGCAAATAGTCATAGCTATAAGATAACTACAAGTCAGTTAATATACAAGAATCTGTATAACATGTGTATACATTCATATTTTAAGGTGTACATAGAAGTAATCCACTCATTGCTCATGGCATAACCCCACACACTCAACTTAAAACAAAATTGGCAATAAAACAATATTAAAAATGTACAAAAAAACACAATTTGCTTTTTATTATATTTACTTAATCAAAACGCCCCCGAACATATATGATACAAATTACAAATGTTGCGCATAATTGTTTTTTTGTTTCCGTTTTATTCATATGTTTTTATGTATATTCACAGGTGTGAGTGTGTGTTTGTCTTTTAAAAAAGAGAAAATCAAATATGTGGCAAATGGAACTGAACTGATAGGTAAACAGGACACACGCGGACATTGTACAGATTTTTATTAATTAAATATAAATTGGTACATAATTTTTATTCTTGGATTTACAATATAAGAAATTGGAAACTGTCTAGCTCAAGCATATCTCACACACACCCTCCCACCCAATCACGCGCACACACACGGTACTCACACACACGCAGTCACACAGACAGACCATACTCCCAGGCGTGCTGTGAGACATGGATGATCTCTAGACATAAGTACACCAGACAAATTATCTAAAAATTTACTAGCTCTTTTATGTGCAACTTCATGTTTTTGTGGGGCTGGGGATGGGGTGGAGGCAGGCCCCACTGGGAGGGAGAAGGCCCTTAATGCGTTGTTGTTGTTGTTGTTGCTGTTCCTGTTGTCACTTGATTTGATGTATGTTGTGGAGTTTTCATTAGTTGTTCCTCCAGTGCCTGTGCTTGCGCCTTGTGGTTTGTACCCACGTTGAGTTGGCAATTTGCCGTTGACGTTGAGCTGTCGCCTTCTATAAAATCAACTGTTTGCCTGCCATCCATCATTGGACTGGCCTCCGTCTCCGCCTCTGCAGTTTCCGCTTCTTTGGATTGTTTTGACGTGGCAGCTGCTGCTGTTGTTGATGTTGCTGATGCTGCTGTCGCGACGTCCAGTAGCGGACAGATTTGCTTTTCACCTGCTGCCCCCGACTCCTGCCAGCTCTGTTCTTGCTTTGGCAAATTATTTTCTAATTGCTTTGCCTTGGCCTGGGCATCCTCAGAGATTACTGCTGCTGCTGCTGATGTTGGTGTTGTTGTTGTTGTTGTTGGCGTAGTTATATCCGACATATTTATAATATCCGCCGCCACGGAATTTAGATTTTCCAGTGCCTTGGTCACGGCTGACTGTTGCTTGTCTTGAGCTGCTTCCGCCGATGATGCCTGTGTTGTTGCATCATTTATGCCCGCTGCTGTAGCTGCTGTTGTTGTTGCTGTTGTTGCTGAAGCTTCGTTTCCCTGATTTGTTTCGACATCTAAAATATGCAAGGAATTGGAATGGCAAAGTGAAAATAAAACAGGAAATGACAAGCGAAACATTTACAGTGAATATTTTTCAAACGAATTGAGAAATAATTTTATGCGCATTACATGGAATTGTAAACCCACACAAAAGCTACGACGGACGGAGGAACGGACAAGCAGAATGCCCAGAATGTTTTCATGTCTGAATTCAACCCCCCGCTTTTGACATTTATTGGTAGTAAGACTCATGCGAGGGATGTTTGATAGCTCGCGATTTTCCCTTTTAACTCAAACAAAATTTGTTTCCCAGATTTGAAAAAAGAGCTTGGTTCCAAACGGTGCATAGGATAGCCAGTCCAATGATGGATGGTTTGGTTTGGTTATGAAACATTGAACCTTTTAGAGTTGCTTACTAAGCTGAAGTGGGAAACATAATCTTCCTTAACTGCTCATTTTGTTCAGTTACTCACTCATTTGATTTCCTACTTTTTTGTTTCAGTTGCTCATTTTGTTGATGTTTTTATTCAGCTGCTCTTTATTCTTGCTCAGCTCTAGATTTTGCAACTGAGTAAGTGAAGTGAACAAGCAGACGGTTCCGGAACTCCCTACTAGAAGTTCGCACTAGCACAGGAGCCGACATATAAAGCGTCCACAACCTAGTAGTAGGACAACTCCGCTTGAGACCCGGAAGGATCAGAAACCTTAGAAAACCTAAAAAATCAAAATACAGCCGAAAACTGCAAAAATAGACCCCACCTGGAAGGAAATACAAAAGGCTTGTCAGCAAGCAGCAGACTCCACCTTGGGACGCTATCAAAGCAGACGCAATCCTTGGAATAGCGATACTACCTCCTAGCACGTCGAGAGACGTAGGCAACTGAAAACCCTTCTCAGCGCCTGCTTTTCCCATGTAAGTGACCGCCTACTTGCTGAATACAAGAAATAGTGCATTTTGGATTTTGGATCTGAACGAATCAAGGTTCTGATGTATGCCGACGACATTGTGTTATTGGCGGAAACTCCTCAGCTGATGCAACAATTGATTGATGCTCTAAGTAGTTAATGTCAGACGTGGAGCCTCCAGATAAACATCGAGAAGTCAAAAATGATGGTAGTGAAGGATGGAAGAGGACGTAGAGCCAGAGCGGATGAATGGACACTAAATTGAGTTTTGCTAGAAGCAGTAAAGGAGTACAAATACCTAGGCGTGTTACTGACTTCTAATATGTCATTTAAGAAACATTTGGCACAGAAATTGACAGACGCTAAAGTTGCTATTAATAGCACTTGGAAGCATCTTCTTGGGAAGAAGAAAGTTAACAACAGCACCAAATATAAGCTGTTTTTTAGCCACATCCAGAACAATTCTGTGTTATGCGGCCCCAGTCTGGGGACTTGTCAGATTCGAAGATGTAGAGCGATTGCTTCGCTTCTTCATTAAAAAGATCTTTTACCTGCCCCCTAAATACTCCAAACTACGCCATATACATAGAAACAGGACTACCTACAATGTACTAATACACCCTGCAGCTGCACTTAAAGTATATTAGCAAAGCTATGCTGATGGACTCTTCCCGGCTCCCAAAAATTATAGTCGAACAACTTTTGATTGAGAGATCACAGCTCTTTCTTGAATGGGATACTATGGCAAGAGACAACAACATAGAACATATGAAAATGACAGCAGAACCTGAGAAACATGGCAAATATAACTGTTTCAGAGGAATGTCGAAGGAGAAAAAAATTACTTTGAACGGCACGCAAGACAGAGTGGCACCCGGTCAACATACAAGCGCCTCAGTTTCAGCCTATATGAAGATTTGGACACATATGCAATATCGCTTATTTTCCGGGCAAGAACTGAAGTACTCAGACTCAAATATATGCCACATGGAACGACTGAAAGCCGATGCACCCTATGCAACCTGGATGAAAGAGAAAACGTAGCCCATTTCATGGCGCGATGTCCGATATTAGGTGAGCCCCGTGCACTGCACCTCGTAAAATGGACCCTAGAAACAATGGAAATGCTTGACTTACTGAACGGATTCAACTGGCCCGCTCTAATCTCTTATCTGAGGGAGGCGTTCAAATATAGACAGGAGTTCATTAGATGATTTTAAATAGTGTCAATCTTGAGACATAACAAGTGCATCCTAGAGGAGAACGGCGTGGTATCTCGTGAAGAGCGGGGCAGCTGCGGGTAGTATCTGCTAGTGTGCATTGTTATTAATCATAGCAACTATCTTTGTTATAATTGTATTGCATTGTGATACGTAAGATTGCTATATAAATGTAAAAATTTTCCAAATAGAAAAAAATCAATTGTAAATTTAAGTCTTTAAAAGAAAACAGCTAACGGTTTAGGCCAAGCTATTATTATTATTATTAATAAAAAAACTACTACTACTACTACAATGAAATGCACCGCCAAGTCAGGAAAGAGGTCAAGAAGGACAAACGATTTTTCGCAGAAAGTATCGCAAACCACGCGGAACAATGTACGAGGAGTGGCAACCTTCGTGGAGTATACAAAGACATCAAGAAGTTGGTAAACACAAAAGCCAACATACCGCCAATCAGGGCCCAAGATGGAACGAATATTACTCTCCCGTTGGAGAGAATTTTTCAAAGACGACCGAATCGCAGCAGAGCCCCCAGTAGTTCACAACTCTACCCCGCAAAGAAGGAACCCGAACAGAAACATTCGCACAAATCCACCCACCGTAACTGAAATTAGCCTAACCATTGACAAGCTTAGGAACAAGAAGGCTGCAGGACCGGACGAGCTTAAAGCTGAGCTACTGAAAGCTGGCATCAACACCATTTCGAGGACTCTGCACCCCATTATTCTAAGCGCCTGGGTATCTGCACCCATCCCCCCGGAGTGGAAGGAATGAGTCATAGTCATCATATTGAATAGAATCTCACCAGTGCTAAATGGTCTGCTCAGACGAGAGCAAAATGGATTCAGGCACAACCGATCCTGTGTCGACCACATTAACACCCTGCGCGTAATAGTGGAGCAGTCTACAGAATGGAGGTCTTCACTCTATCTACAGTTTGTGGATTTTGAGCGGGCATTCGATACCATCAAGAGGGAGGCTATATGGAGCTCTCTCCATAGATGCGGTATACCGGAGGGTATTATAAAGCCGATAATGGCCAAGCCGTAAATAACGAAGTACGGCAAGAATGCGCTCACTCCCACTGCTGTTCATAGTCTTCCTCGATGATGTCCTCAGACGCACAAATAACGAAGCGAGGGATGGTATCCAGTGGAGAATAAATCAAACTTTATGCGACTTGCTGTGTTAACTGGGGTTTTTATTATCCGGCGGTCTTCCCTTCCTGCAGTCAAAACATTTTTGGCTCAGTTTTCTCCTACGCGTCTCGGCAATTATATTGCCTTCCTCAGGAAGTCTGTATTTGGTCTACGCGGATGATATCTGCTTTATGTCGCACACTCTAGAAAGGGTCTCAGCAAAACATATGGCTCAGGAAAGAAACGCCCGCGCAGCTGGCCTCAAAATTAACATCTCAAAAACTAAGCTGATGCGATCGCAAACCACTAACACTTCCCCACTTAGCGTGGCAGTTGACGGCGGGCTCGTAAATATTGAGGATGTCGAGAAATTCTGCTATCTGGGAAGTTTCATTGCCAAAGATGGCGGTGCAATGTCAGATGTGGAGGCACGCATCGCCAAAGCTAGAAACGCATTTCGCAGACTACACCGGGTGTGGCGCTCCCGTTCCCGTACTCCCTGAAAACGAAACTGCGCATCTTTAATACCAGCGTAAAGTCGGCTCTGCTATATAGCTCAGAATCCTGCCTAGTTTCAGATCTAATAAGCAGGAATAATCTGCCGCATTTACTGGCCTCTCACCATCACAAATGAAAATCTCCTGGAGAACACTAGAAGCGAACCCATCAAAACAGAGATAAAGAGACGCAAATGGAATTGGATTGGGCACATTTTACGAAGGGAAGATGATAACATTGCGAAGATGGTTCTACAGTGGAACCCGCAAGGCAACCGGCAGAGAGGTCGGCCCTTATTGAAATATAATGTGCAATGGATATTTGTCCATTGTTCGGAGATTATTTGTTTCTTCATTCGGAGAAACACCACAAAATGAAACTCCAAGGAGTGTGGCTAACCGTTAAGAGACTTTGATGTGAAACATGTTACTATGTACTCGATACGCAGTCCTCGATACTATGTACTCGACTCTCAGTATTCGATACTCAGTACTCGATTCTTAGAACCCGATTTTCAGTACTCGATGCTCAGTACTCGATATTTAATACTCGATAATTAGTATTTGTTACTCAGTTCTCGATTCTAAGTACTCGATACACAGTATTCGATACTAAGTACTAGATTCTAAGTACTTGATACTAAGTTTTCGATACTCAGTACTCAATTCTAAGTGCTTGATACTACGTACTCGATACTCAGCACTTGATACTCAGTATTCGATACTTAGTACTCGATTTTAAGTACTCGATAATAGGTACTCGGTACTAAGTACTCGTTTTGAAGTACTATATACTAGGTACTCGATACTAAGTACTCGATATTCAGTATTCAATACTCAGTACTCGATTCTAAGTACTCAATACTAAGTACTCGATACTCAGTACTCACTGAAGTGCTCGATGCTAAGTTCTCGATAATCAGCACTAAATACTCAGTATTCGATACTTAGTCTCGATTTTAAGTACTAGATACTAGGTACTTGATACTAAGTACTCGATTTGAAGTACTAGATACTTGGTACTCGATACTAAGTACTCTATATTCAAAATTCAATACTCAGTACTCGATACTAAGTACTCGATACTCAGTACTCGATACTAAGTACTCGATACTCAGTACTCAATACTCAGTATTCGATACTTAGCACTCGATTTTAAGTACTTGATACAAAGCATTCGATACTAGGTACTCGATACTCAATTTTGGACACTAAGTACTCCGTTCTAAGTGTTCGATACTAAGTACTCGATACTCAGTACTCGATACTAGGTCCTCGATACTCAGAATTCGATACTCGGTACTCTATTCTAAGCACTCAATACACAGTATAAGGTGCTGTGAACCTCCACGCCCCCTACACCACCACCATCAAAAGCTTAACAACAACACCACCAAATATGACATGTCAGCGTGACGCTGATATCAAATATTTCTCTTACTAAAATCTTCCGTATCGAAATTAAAACTGTTTTACATCAAAAACTCGACCAGGATACAGTGGAACATCATCAAACAGTTCAGCAACCGCGACACCCATCATGCAAGTCAAAATGCCTACAGCCTGAGCTACCGCTCGCACTTTCATTCTCTTATCATTTCGTATGTATTATTCCCCGTTTGTAAGCAATTTTGGAAGCAAACTTTTGGTAATCGCTTTAGAAACGGGGAGCATGCCCTCTCACACTAAACAAAGGCTTTTGTCTGTTTCTAGGCGGGCTTTTGTTTTTGCGCGCATGCTGCTTTGGAATTTCCAAACAGTTTTAGCAACGCAGTGAGTGTGGTTACTCACGAAACAGCAGCACGATTTACCAGCCTCCTTTGTGGTGTTGTGTGTCTCTGTTTAAAGTTATGCAAAAGCATAACATGACCTAGAGCTGGCTAATATCTAAACGATTCCTTGGGTGTTATCGGCGACTTCTGGCTTGACGATCTCTTTAGGTAAGTTCAGTAAGCCTATTGAAGGTGCAGAGTCCCATTAAGTTGAGGTTGTCCTATTAAAGTTTAATAGAAGTCCTTTATAAACTCTCTGACTTATCAAACTGTCCTCGCATTTAGTTTCAAATGAAAAGGATTTCTTTTCATTTGTCGATTGAAGTTAAAATTTGAATTTATCTTCCGTGCGCGATTTCACACGTACAAAGAGCCGTTACCAGGGCAACTAACCACCAGTTAAGCCACCAAAAGTTAAGAGTTTAAGCCGCTGATGGCAGTGAAAGTCAATAAAGTGTGTCACAGCCTCAGTCAATTAAAAACACATCACCAAAGCTCACCTGATGCAGGGCTGGTCTCTGGCTGGATATTCTCGCCGCCAGCTGGTGCGTCTCCCTGTGCTGCTGCCCTGGCTGCTGCTGCGGCCATGGCCACTTGATTACCCAAATTGGGAATATCCGCCACATTGATACGCTGCAAGCGTATACTCATCCGGCCATTGCCACCATGACCCAGGAAGACGCGTCGCACAACCACATCGCGACGCTGTAACCACTGACCCACAACGGGCAATCTTCCTAAATTGGCCAAAGCTATGGCCACAGCGGCAGCGGCATTATTGGCTTGTCTCTGGTGTGCCACTGGCCTTCGCTGGTCCGCCTCTCCCTGACGCTGGGCAGCAATCTGATGAAAGAGGCGCGTCACAATAAGACGGGCACGTTGCACGGGTGCTGGCTGAGCTCCACCACCAGCCGCTCCAGCAGCTGCTGCTCCACCCGCCTGTGCCTGGTTGCGTGTTATGATATAGACATGACGCTGTGCCATAATGGCGGGCAACTCGTAATGATGAAAGAAGTACACCATTGAGTGCTGCGGAGACAGATAGAGAAGAAGTAAGCGATACAGATGAGCTGGGGTTGGTTACGTCATGGCCGGGCACGTGAGTTCCTTCAACAATCTCCACGTGAGCCAAACATGGGAAACAATGCGATGGGTAATTTGTCATGCAGTTGACAGGCGTAAACACACAGGCGACGGCTACGCCTGCTTCTACCAATATTGCACAACGCATTCATTATTCACCATAGTTACCTGTATGAATAGATAGGACGAGAGCAGGGCCAACGTGCGGTACTGGCCACTGAAGCGATATTGATACGCATAGAAGGCAAAGTGATACAGATAGAAGAACCTGCAAGTAAACAGAAGTAGGAAAAAATCATGAGAAATGTTCAAAGTGAAGCGTCCTGCAATTTGGTAGACCGATGAGACTGAGAAAAGATGCATGAAATTCTGGCAGAGCTTGAAATATTTAATTGAAAGCAATGATTGTTTATTCAGCTTTAGTACAACAGTATTCTATTTCTGTAAGTCATGGATGCAACTGCTCTACTCTACTAATAGGGCGATAATAGTCCACATTAGTGTTGGGTAAAGGTTGTTCATTTCACTGAACATGTTCACTTGTTCTTTTTTCAAAGTGAGTCAAATCACTCAAGTTGTTCAGTTGATCAGTTTTTCAGTTGTTCACTTGTTCAGTTGCTCAGCAGTTCAGAGTTGGTTTGAATTGTAGGCCGTTTCGTTGGGTCTGTGCATTTAAAATTGTTCACTAGTGGTTCACCTTGGCATTGTGACGATTAGCGATCATTCAAAGTAATTTCAATCCTTCGTTGCTGGTCACACTGCGGAATTTGGCCTATTTGTTAGACATCTCTAAAATGGTGGCCACGCCAGCTTGTTGAACAAGTGGACAAGAGCAACTGAACAAGTGAACAGCTGAACGAGTGAACAACTAAACAAGAACAACTTTCCCCAGGGCCCGGACTTCTGAGAGGTGCCCGGAGCCCGAAAACTTATATAAGCTATTTACAGCAAAAGGAAAAACCCCCGGTCCCGGAATCCCCTTTCGACAGGCCTGTTTATAGCTTAAGAACGGCTGAACGGATTTTCCGCCCCGCCTAACAGAATCACTAATAAAATATATATAAATGGACCAAAAGAGCGAGAAATTTGCAAATTTTTCATAAAAGTTTATATTGTTTAGAAGATTTGACGGATGGCAAATGTAGACGGGTAAATAGGTTTTGAAAGTCAGTCGGTGCATAACCAGGCTTTTTTCTTTATCGAAGACATGTATTACGCTAGACAGGTTAGGAATGCCAGCGCCGGATCGTGAAATAAATGACGTATTTAATTGAGAATTGGATTCATTCAGCTTTAAAATTACCGTTAAACCTTCGAACTATTGAACCACTGACATGTAACACTGCGAAACACTCAGCAATGGCAAAAGTTGTAACAGTGTTTAAATCCATCTTTAGGGACGAATGCACAATGGCGAACAAACGTTTACAATCGAACATTAAATGATCTGCGCAATGACTCGAGAAGTTTTAGATGCGCAATGAATTTACTGTTTGGCGACTTCCGTCAATCATTGCCAGTCATTCCAAGTTGCCAGTCATTTGATGAAATAAACTCTTGCCCCAGGTCATCCGATCTGTGGCTCTAAGTGAAGAAACTTCAGCTGTCAGCGAACATGAGTGTTGCATTGTTGGGCGATACATCTGCTCAAGATTACTCCAATAATTTGCTGTCTATCGGTAATGGCCGTGTTCCTGTCGACGAACCCAGCGGATTGATTACATTTCCTCCGAAGTTCTGCGATTTTTTTCTCATAAAATCAACAAAATATTTCCAAACATCATTTATAACAGAGGCAGGCAAAAAACACATTTACATTTTCGCATTAGTGTGTGTGTGAGCAGCGCAAAAATTGCTGTCATTTTCAGTAGCAACGACTGCGTCGCGGCGTAGGAAAGCACGCAACTCAGCGGCGTTTGTACAGCTTATACTATGTGTGTCGAAGCAGCGCTGCTTTGAGATTTTTCGTATGCATACTAGATAGGTATGTGCCTGCCCCTGAATTATAACCACAAAAATACAGAATGGTTAAGCGAGCAAGCAATTTTAGCGGCTAAGAATAAAGATGCGGACTCAAGATTTGTAGTTCAGAATCAAATCGTTGGTACTCTGCATTCATTAAAATCTAGGCATTTTTAAAAGCCTTGGATGTGCCTGGCTCACCATCACACTATTCACAGCTAATGCTCCTCATGCATCGAACGAAAAATGTCGCATATTAAAAAGGCCTTCACTGAAGAGAATCATTACAAGTATAACCGAAGCAGCAAAATGCATAGCGTCATCAAAGTAAATGTCTTTGTTGAACTATTAAACATAATAAATTTTGTGCATTCATTGTATTAATTAAAGGTATCACTACATTCATAGATGGTACGAAGCTCGCCGGGCCATTTAGTTTATAATAAAAAACTAATTCAACAGTGCGGTACAGTGCTGACTTTCCTTCTCCTCTTTATACACTAGTGTCCAGGGAATTCTCCTGGTCTTTATGAAAATTTCATAGATTATAGATATGGATCATATACACTATTGGCCGGGTGGCTCAGCGGCTAGTGTGCGCGACCGCTGAGCAAGAGGTCGTGGGTTCGATCCCGCCTCGGAACATCTAATGAAAAGTTTTTTCTTTGAATAAACTTTACACCCGGTCACCCCTTTCTGCTGTTGGCGCCAGCTTTGCAGTAATTAGCCATGCAAAAGCTTCTCAAACTGCCGTTCGGATTCGGCGTTAAGCTGTAGGTCACTTTCCCTTGTGCGAAAACTAGAAGCGCACAAGCCAAGAGATTGAGAGAGGCTTGGCTTTGGCCCTCTGGGGCTGTGTCAACTTGACAAGCCATTTTACTTTAACTCATACTCATAAACACTATACTACAAAATATGAGCTTGATATCTTGTTGGAGTTATTCATCATTTTTTATTGCTGGGGCAGGAGGGGGCGTGGCCAAAATTTGAAACAAACTTGATCTTCTGCAGACAAAACTTGGTTGCTCTAGCTCTTATAGTCTCTGAGATCTATGTGTTCATCCAGACGGACGGACAGACGGACATGGCTATATCGACTCGGCTGTTGATGCTGATCAAGAATATATATACTTTATGGGGTCGGAGATGTTTCCATCTGCCTGTTACATACATTTGCACGACTATAGTATATCCTTTTTACTCTACGAGTAACGGGTATAACCGTTTACTGTTAACTGTAATTTGCATGGCTAAGTTGATTGTGTGCACACACACGAACTTCGAAAATCTAAGCGAAATATGTAAGCCGAGGTCCGCAGATTCGTGTAGCAAACTGTTTGCTGCAAACAAAATTTTACAGAAGATCGATTTTTATACTTTTCTTTGCGGTTGCACTGGCCCATACGATCAAATTGATTCTGTGATATCTTCGAAACCGCAGCAACACATCTTGAGCCGGCTAAAGCATGTTACCTAAGTAATAAAAAAGTGACCATCCCAATCCATTATTTTACCATGTGATTGACTGGCCGGGTGGCTCAGCGGTTAGTGTGCGCGACCGCTGTGCAAGAGGTCTTGGGTTCGATCCCGCCTCGGACCATCTAATGAAAAGTTTTTTCTTCGAATAAACTTTACACCCGGTCACCCCTCTCTGCTGTTGGCGCCAGCTTTGTAGTACTTAGCCATGAAAAGCTTCTCAAGCTGCTGTTCGGATTCGGCGTTAAACTGTAGGTCCCTTTCTCTTGTGCGAAAATTAGAAGCGCACAAGCCAAGAGATTGAGCAAAGCTCGGCTTTGGCCCTTTGGGGCTGTGTCAACGTGACAAGCCTTTGGGCTGTGTCAACTAGACAAGCCATTTTATATATATGAGTAAGTGGATTTAGGACTAATTTGCAACAAAATGTCAATTTCGTAAAAATGGCGCATACGATATTTTCGCGCGAAGGCGTCGATATAATTAAAAACTTAAAACGATATAAAGAGCTAAACTCTCCTAAGCTGTGACAGACGATTTGTTAAGTTGTTATCCTTCAAGAAACCAAAATCTATTAGATTTAATCTAAGCAAGTATGAAATTGTTGAATTACACTTTTCTCTTATCAACTTTGGTACATGCCACAACAAATGCCTCAAAAAAATGCAGGCGATTTAAAATATATGCACTTTCTCAGAGCATATGCGTCATATTCAATGGCGATTGCGATTCGAAGGAAAAGGTTGGCTCTTCTAGCGTTACTCCTATGACGGCGAGTCAAAAGAAAAGTAGCATCAATATTGCAATGTTTATTTATGCAGAGAAGCGAGCCGTCAAACGATTTTTAATTTCACTTTATCAAAGCAAAGGCGTCACCCAAATGAGGGTGAGGTCGAATCTTAGGCAAAGGCTTCCCTTTTTTTTTGTGTTTGTGCTTCATGCAATGTCTGCGGAACAAACAATAAAAAAAACGGATCATTCTATACATCAGAAGGGAGGACAGGAAGTGTGTGAATCCTTGTTAGCAGTGTTGCAGATTGCGGCGGACTTTCTGATATTCACTGAGGCGGGAATAGCATTTATGCATGTGAACTGAACTTTTTATAGGAGGAAGAGGTTGATTTAAAGTTTAAACCATTATCCATTTATGGTGAAATTACTCTTCGGTTTCAAAGTATAGTATTTTGTTGTGCCGATAATTCACCTCTGTGATTGAAGTTGGGCTAACATGGAACATGCCCAAGGCTATGTTTGTACAATGTACATAGATATGTTTGTATGTACCTGGTTAATATTCACTTTAAACATGCCAAAAATTCATGTCTTTGGCACTTACACCCTCATCAACCACCATTCGGATAGATAGATAGATAGAGTAGAGCTGTAAATGGCGGGAGTAGCAAGGGGGGAGCAGCACCCAAAATGATTACCATTCAATAATATTGTATTCAGAGGCAAGCCAGAAAATAAAAAGCGGAAACATATTGGTTTCTGTTTTTCCGGCGAGTAAATGCCAGAAAAAAATATAAGCTAAGGAGAAATGGGTCAGACACATAGCCATGACATAAGTGTACCACACAGTAGCGTCTTGAAGGGCAGAAGGGGGAGCGCAGTGAAAATATCAAACTGCCAAGAAACGACAACAACAATGGCAAAAAAAAAAAACACTCAAGAGGATTTAATAATATAAATAATTGCTGGCGCTGTTAGTTGAATTGTTGTTCGCCAAAGACAACAAATAAAAAACACAATGGATGGCAACAGTTACAGCAGCAACAACAACGCACAATGACGGCTCATTGATAAGCAACAGCAGGACAACAAAGCCTGGCAACAGGACATTTGGCGTGGCCAGCAGACTTGAACTTTAATTTATTTTTATAACGCCGGGGGGAAGGAGGGGGAAAGTTTGATCGGGTTTAGGCAGAGGGGCATGGCCATGATTGAGTTATGTTATTGAATTTAATTTGAGTTGATTGTGTGCACACACACCCACACACTCGCACGCACACTAAACCAACATCAATAACGACAACGACAAATGAAGACACACGACTCTTATTTAGTAAGCCTTTCCAGGGCAATGCGCAAGGAGTAGCTGGCAACACATTATGGACACATCGTGCCAAACGCTTGCCAGCAATTTCCTCAATTTCCCTCCCGAAAGCAGGAACAGGAGCAGGACTGTAGAATAGAGGAAGCGAGGCGACACGTAGACAACACTTATCGCTTGTTCGTTTCCGTTTCATTCGTTTTCCTAATGTAGCGTAGCGTTGACAAGCGGGCAACCCGTCCCAGCAACGTCTTCTGCATGGAACAGTGGGACGAAAATCCAAATCAAAATTCACTGAATTTATGAATTTCTAAAAAGAGACTTTTTAAGCTGCATTGTCAAGATTCTCTGAAGAGGGGAAATCCCTAAAGGCACTATCTAAGTGAGACAGCCGCAGTACAGCAGATGCTCAATCTCCTCTCTCACTTTAAGCCAGCGATGTTCCTCCATAGCCCCCAGGGGCCGAACGCAATCGGCTATTTACACGCACACGAGCCGAGCGCATGCCGAAGTCGGGCATTCGAGCGTAAGCAGCGCACTCTTTGCTTGCATTTGATGCCCAGACGTCGAGCAGGGTCCCAGTCGGACTTGACTGCATGCCAGAAGCACAACTCGAATACAACTTTTGCCACTAAGAAGTAGTTGCAAAAACCTGCAGTCTTCCTTTTGCTTTTGTATAGGGGCGAAATGCAGCAGGAACTGTTCTATTAGAAACGACGTTTGCATGGGTTGTTGTTGCTTCGTAAAAACGCTCGGCTCTCTGTGCTCCATGCGGCATGCAAGCCATTAGAAGGGACGTTTGCATGTTATGCAGATTTTATGCCTTCCAACATACAGCAAAAAGAACATGTTTGCAAAAAAAAAACGAACGATCGTCAAGTGTTCGGGCCTCATTTCGCTTATTGGTTTCCAGTAGCACGGGAAGGGACGTTTGCTTGTTGTGCTGACTGCTTCGCTTCTTACTTCCGCCATAAGGAACGTGCATCAGTTTTCATATGGATTATATGACTTCTATCCATAGCACGCAAATACCTCTCAACCCATATTTTCTCACTGCCTGCCACGCCCGAACCGAAAAATAAATAAAAGGGCTCGGTTTCCTCAACCGATTGTGTGATGCTTTTCGCTGCTAAGCGGCTGTTGTTGTACACTCAGGCTGGTCGGTCTGACATCAACCCAATAACAGGCCCATTTCAGTCAAGCGGTCCCAAAGTGGGACTTATTCAAAGCCCCTCACATCAAAATGTTATTGTGAAAAGGTTGCGAGAGCAGTCTCTGGTGCGAGCAGAGAGTATCAGTGTGAGAGAGACTGAGAGAGCGAATGCATAAACAAAAGTTTTGTTGTTGTGCATGCATACGTATTTATGCACGAAATGTATAAGATGCAAGCACGCTCTGAGTGAGCTCACAAACAAACATACCCACAGAAAAGACCTTTTCGGCAAGCGGGCTATCCCAAACGGTCGGCAGACCAAGAGTGAAAAAAGCAAAAACAAATGTGTTTCTCTCCTCTCACGACCGAAAAAAGCAGTGAGCGCTGTTAAAGGTTGCTTTCATCGCTCTTTGTCAATGTGCGAACTGCAAAGAGAGGACCGGTTGTTGCAACCTCTGCTTCTATCATACTGCAAAAGTTGGAAATGCATTCTTTCTAGTAAAATGAAGTGTGCCAGAAGGCCTTCTTTTGGGAACCACGTTCCGACAAATCAGACTGGGGTTGTTCAAAGCTTGTCTGTGTCGCTTTAATATCGCACACCAATACACTCTCACTTTTTGGCCTCGCTCTTCTTGAACACCGCTGCTTTAAACTCTTAAACATTGGTGGGCACGGCCTTCCTCTTTTTACGCCGATTGCTCCCAGAAGTTTTTTTTTGGCACGCGGCGCCACGCAGACGAATCTCACACCCGGCAGCCGAACTCGAAGCGAAAACAACAACAAATCTATTGCGTATCGGGGCGACAGAGACGACTACAAAAACAAATACATGCAGTGTGTGTCTGGTTGAACGACTGGAGGCTCGCCAAAAAGGGTTGTTTTTTTTTCTGTTGTTGTTGGACTGCTCTGAAAATCAAATATCGTGCCCACCGATGCTCTAAAAGCTTAATATAGGTTCGATCAGGAATTTGAAAATGATGCCTTAGTTTCTGGACAATAAGCATATTAAGCTAAGTAATTTTTTGAATCGAGGTTTGGTCCGGTTCTGAGTTCAGAAATGGAACGGTTTTAGGGACCCGAAAATCCCAACCGGTATGTTTGCCTGAGCTGCTGCTGCCTCCTTAAGATGCAGCATCAGAAACTTCAACAAATGTTGACTCTATTAATTATTTTTAAACCTACATTTTGTGTATTCAATACCACTGTGCCGACATGTCAGAACGGATGTGCGCCAAGGAAATGCTATTGGCATTCATATCCTTCAATCCTAGCGGAAATGATGGGTACGCTGGGCTGGGCATGGCTTGGAAGGGTGCTGCATCAGGCACGGGGACAACTGTTGCATGTGTGCGCGTCTTTGCATGGTTAAATAAGCACCCCCCTCTCCCTCTTTCAGCTCAGATAACTTGCCTTCCTCAGGTAAACGTCGTCGGCGCTGATCCGATCTGCGTCATAAGTGTTTATTTGTTGCAAGCAAACAACAGTGCCAAGTGAGGAAGTGGGGCCAAGGAGGCAACTGCTGTGTATGATACGTAATGGTTAAAGTGCTCAATGAGCTTGTAAGCACTTGAGCCACACGTGTGTCTGTGTGTGTGCGTGTACTTTTAACAGCATTTGCATATTGAGTTGCATATCGAGTAATATGTGAGTGGAGGGCGTTTAGTCCAAGTGATTTGGGTAAAGTGAAGAAGAAAAAAAGGAGCCACCTGTGTGCGGGCATAAGTGCAACTCATCTTTAGCTGACGAAAGGAAGTAATGTGCTTAGCCAATCGAATATATGCACTTTATTTTTTTACCCTTAACAATCCGTTAAAAGGGAGAAAACATTTCTGACCCTATAAAATATATATATTCTTGTTCAACATGGTCAGCGAACGGCTTCGGGTGATTGCAAAAATGTTCATAAGTGAATTAACTTGCTTTGCGCTCAATCGGTCAAACTTGGATACACATACATGTTCGCTGTTGATTTTTTAATCAAACAGACCCATCAAACCTTGTTGGCGCTCTGATTTTAATCATGTTCGTTTTCATTTCAATCAATGCGGCTGCTTGTTCATTCGGCTCGTTATCGATTGCTTAGAATAAGCAAGAATCAATTCGTATGAGTTTTTGCATGGGCTGAGACAGCGCAGCTGACAGAGATGAAAAGAGAAATGCAAGCTTGCTCTGGCATTCTAAGCAGGGCCAGACAAAAAGAGAAAACAGACAAATGCGCTTGAGCTGGTGAGCACGAGAGATTAAGCCGATTTACTGGGAAACATGTACGATCAGCTGACTTACACTTAATCGCGCTCAATCGCACGATGCATTTGCCGGGAATTCCTTGCACAAAATATTCGTCAACGCGAAATTAGTCTTTCTAACTTACAGTCAAGTCTCTCAAACTATACGCATCATAAGTACTTTTGAAAGCGGTACAAAACATTGGGAAAAATTATTTATCCAATTATTTGCGTGGGCGTAGCAAAAAATTGAAATTAAACTTGATCTGCCTGCAAGTATAAGAAGTGTTCTTTCCCATACATGACGAACCTCGATCTGTTACCGTCTCTGAGATCTGTTTGTTCATACGTTCATACGTACTCTGTCCAATATTTAAAAAAGGAGACCCTGCGGTTTGCGCCAATTACAGCGGGATCAGTCTCCTTCCCATTGCATATAAGGTTCTATCATGCATCCTATGTGAACGTCTAAAGCCGAGAATAAGTGAACTGATTGAACCTTATCAGTGTGGCTTTAGACCTGGCAAATCCACCACGGACCAGATATTCACATTGCGACAAATCCTGGAGAAGATCCAAGAGAGAAATATCGACACCCACCACCTTTTTGTTGACTACAAAGCCGCCTTTGACACGCCGATAAGGTCAAAGTTCTTTGAAGCCCTGTCTACCTTTGGTATTCCAGCAAAGTACGTTCGACTTTGCATGATGACATTGAGAAGCACACAAAGCTCCGTCAAAATAGGTAAAGACCGCTCCGAGCCTTTCGATACCAAAAGAGGTTTTAGGCAGGGTGATACCTTATCGTGCGACTTCTTTAATCTGCTGATGGAGTACATACTACGCCAGTGCCCAAATGCTAACAGAACGGGCACCATCTTTACCAGAGATAACATGCTACTTGCATATGCCGATGATATTGACATCATCGGCAAAAGCGAATCTGTGGTAAAAAAGGCGTTCTCAGAGATAGAGAAGCAGTCAAAACTTATGGGCTTAGCGGTAAATGAGGATAAGACGAAGTACCTACAATCAACGCGCAGTGAGTCTACGCTTGGACAATCTGTTGCAATGGGAGACTACAACTTCAAGGTTGCTAAGGAATTTGTCTACCTCGGAACGACGATAACCAGCGACAACACCACCAGTCTGGAAATCCGAAGAAGAATCTTGCAAACCGATGTTATTACGGGCTCAATAAGGAGTTCAAGAGCAGAGACCTCTCTCGGAAAACGAAAATTGACAATGACAAAAGAGGATGAGGCGGCAATATGGACCTCTAAACGTTGGCGGCGAATTTCGCATCCGAATGAATCGCGAACTGTATGAGCTCTATGGGGACACTGACCTAGTCAAGCGCATAAAACAACAGCGTTTGCGCTGGATAGGACATGTTACCCGTATGGATGATAACGCTCCAGCAAAGCGTGTGTACAATCGGCATGCGATAGAGATGGGAGGCACTCCCCCGCCTGGTCGACCAAAGCGGAGATGGCGCGACCAGGTGCAGGGAGACATTGCGAGCCTGGGAGTGTCCTTCTGATGGAATTTCGCTCGGGACAGAGGCGATTGGCGGGCATTAGTGGCAGCGGCCGAGACCGTAAAACGGTTGTGATGGCCAAAGAAGAAGAAGAAGAAGAGACAGACAGACGCTTTGGCTGTCACCTAATTTTGCACAAACTTAATATACTCTGTGTTCCTCTGGTACAGAGTGAAACACCATCTAATTTAGCACTGTAGTGGATGAAGCATTCAACCTGTATGGTTCTTGAATGCAAACCACAACGTTTTTTTATTGGGAATTCATTTGATGATTTCAGGAAAGTTTAACCCAGAGGGCATAAAATTTCTGCGGTATGTTGCCACCTACACAATTATATGATGCAAGGACGTTATCATTAAAAACAAAAAATATTTTTTTCACTAGAACTAGTTTTTCGACCGATCGTTCCTTGGGGAGCTAAATGCTATAGTCATCCGATTTCGACCAAACCTTGTAGAATTGTGTAAAAGTATATAAGATAAGTGTATGCCAATGATAAGGACGTTTTCATTAAAAACAAAAAAAATTTTCTCACTAGAACTAGTTTTTCGACAGATCGTTCCTATGACAGCTATATGCTATAGTCATCCGATCCGGCCGGTTCCGAAGAATGTGCAGCGTTTTTGTACCGAAAAACTTCGTGAAAAGTTTTGTGAGGATAGCTTTAAAACTGACGGAGGAGATAGCATATAAACAGACAGACGTGCAGACGGACAGGCGGACAGACGGACAAGGCTAAATGAACTCAGCTCGTCATGCTGATCAGGAATATATATACTTTATGTGGTCGGAGATGCTTCCTTCAATGCGTTACAAACATCCGCACAATTTTATAATACCCTCTGCAAGGCTATAAAAACAAATTAAGCGAAGCATATTCGAAACAAAACAGAAAAATCAGGGTGTTTCTGTAGCATTACTTTATTTTTTCAAGAAAGCTGAAGTGGCCTTAATTAAATTTCGGGGAGTGTAATTGGAAATTGTAGTCCATTGTAGGTCGGTAGTACATTTTTCCATGAACAAGTCATTTTTGAACCATAGTTCATTTTATATCAATAGTTCATTATTTGAACTATAGTTAATTTTTTACCATTTACACGAAAAGCGATACCAATTAATAAGGAATCGAAATCTTGCCTTTAAGGCAAATTGTACAAAGTGTAGAAAAAGGGATTAAGTCAAAGTTAATGCAAATTCAATGCGAATAGGAAAAAGTTTGTACCATGCGACTAAGAATGTATTGTGAATTCTGGTTGTATTAAAACTTGTGAAATTAAACATGAATAACTGCAAAGTACAGTACACACAGTATAGGTTGCATATTGGGCCCTGTTATAAGGCTACACAAAGGCCAACTGGTATTAAACTGGTTGGAAAACACTGCTGCAGGGGACATTTGGTACTAAACTGTTAGCAAATGGCTGCTGCTGTGGATAATTGTCCGCTGCCTATTACATGCCTGAGTGAAATGGACGAATTCAATACATTGATTTAGATACAAGTGCATCCAGTTCCGAGTTTTTAGAGACTGGTCAATTTCTGGTTTTAAACTAGACACTTCCCCTGCTGGGTATCGTCGAGTATTTCACAAGAGAGGATATATACAGGATATCAGGAATATAGAGAATATACAGGATATCGATAAAAAAAAAATATCCAAGAGGTACCCCAATGGCGTAGCTTGCTCCAAATAAAACAGTTGTCAAATGCAAAGCAAAGTCACTACTGACTTCACAAGCTGCCCTCGTTTTTCATTTAAAACCGAAATGAAATTCAATAGGATTGATCAAATGTCAAATATATTGACTTCTCTTGGGCATACAATTACTTGAAAAGGACACGCATACCACAATAAAGTGTTCAATTAAGGACTTACAAAAAGTGTTGCCTACTTTTAAGCTTTCAGTAATGTTTTCCAAAGGCATTGAATGTAGCTGCATAAATTGAATTAAATTGTATAAAAAACTTAAAATATTTACCCTTAAATGCGTGAAAACGAGCCGTTTTCATGCATAAATTGGAGCACACTCTCAAACACACACACACACACATTTACAAAATGCGCATACGCAACGTTAACAAACAAACAAGCAAATAACAAACAAGAAGGCAGCCACTACGATGCCAGCGTATAACAATGAAGCGATTTTCCCTCGTTATGAACACTCATCAACTGCACCTTGGAACAAACAACAACCACAACAACAGAAACACAGCCATCCTTAGGGGCTGGGGCAGCGGCCACTTCTGTTGACGGAGGTCGCGCGGGTAAACGGACAAAAGTTATGGCAGAAAAACAAACTTGACGCAATTATACTTTGCGTAACATGATCTCAATCAACACGAAAAACAGCAGCAGCAGTGGGAAAAAATAGGAGGAAAAAGGGGGAAAATGTTACGGTTTCCAATGCCATTGGAGCTGAGGTGAAACCCGCCGACACCGTGGCCACCTTTGAGACCCCCGAAGACCGAGGCCAAGACCAGCAACAATAACAAGCGGCCAGAAATACATATCAATTCATTTATATGTATGAAAGTGAAAGTATGTATGTAAAGAGTTAAAGGTTATCGAAAGTGGCTCGAGCTAGGCTCTAAAGTGGCTCAAAATGTTGCCTCAGACATTACATTAGAACTCTTGGTGCAAGACCTTAAAGCTAGAGACTTGAAACCGGTTAGTAAACAGTTTCAAAAGTTAAAAAATGGTTTGTAATAGTTTTTCATATATAATTTAAGCTATGAACTTGAAAGTTTGTGTATTGGTAGGTAGATATTCACCTGAATCAAGATCTTTTGAAGGAATTTTTGTAAAATGTTGAAAATATCAATATCATTTTGGGGACCCGAGCAACGCCGGTTATTTGGCTTGTATATGTATATATAAAAATATATATTTGTAAGCATAACAAGCGTGTAAACAAGAGGCAAGCAGAAGGCGTGCCAGGCAGAAGGCCAGGAAGCAGCTACTTGAAACTCCTGCTCCCTTTGACTTGGCACGCTGATAACATTTGCTCTTTGAAGCCGCCGCCGCCGCCTGGCAATGTCCTTTGTCTGGCTCAGCTTTAGTTTCTTTTGCTTCTGCTGCTTCAGCGCGACAAACAATCTGCGCAAGACTCAAGTCGGATTCGTAGCCGGCAGGCAGAAATCAGGGAGTCAGAGTTTGTGCTTTTTGCAGCTCATTTAATACGTGTCGTCTGCCCCGTGCTTGGCAACCAGATTTAAGCTCAAAAGGCAGCATTACGCGCAACGCCACCAGCCACAGGGCAGCAGCGGGGGAAGTGGGGGAAAGGGGTACGCACAGCTTATTATATGAATATTTGCCGAGTGCCTGCTTGTTAAACGGCGATTAAGACAGCCTTCCCTTTGATGAGTTTAAAGTCCTTGACAGTCAATTAGCGGGCTGAGAAGGTGAAAGTTACTCGCTAAACTCACAGAATACCCAGCTGCAATTTGCATTGATGGCAAACTTGGCAAAAAAAGTTTAAGTACACAAATTAGTCTATGCAATAAAATTAATACGAGCATGTCCAAACAGTTTAGGTTCTCTTTGGGGGCGGGTGGAAGGAATACGAAGCGTACAAAAAGCGCCGCCAGCGTGTTTGTCTTTTATGGAAACTTCAATGCCAGCTTTTTTGCTCCCCGACCAATTTCACCGCAAACAGGCGAGCAAATAAGGAAGGAAGGAAGGAAGTGAACAAGCAGTCCCGGCCCTATAACCCATAACCGCAGGACCAACAGCAGCGCCAAGAAAAAGTAGTCTCAGCCAACCCTCTCCGACTGCTCCGGGCACTCAATAACAGCAAAATTAAACCATACGAAAGTATACACACGCATACACACACACATATGCCTTCTCGTTGGCCGTGTATGGCTTGTGTGTCCATATGTTTCGACTTTCCACAAAATTAATTCCTACTAAAGGCTTATTGAAGCCAAATCTTTGGCTTAGTTATCTATAGAAATATTGAAATTTGGTTTGCTATTCTCTGCCTGAATACATTTCTGTTGTCTGCTTTTTGGTTGCAATAGACTAGCATGTGACTATTCGTGTACGGAAGAAGAAAGGAGAAAAAGTAATCATGCCTTTCTTTAGAACACTTGAAATCAAAGCTTATGAATCGAAATAAAATGAATGTGAAAATAAAAACCCAAGCAGACAGGTACTTTTTCTCTAGAATGAAGCACAAAATTAATGGAACTTTTTTACAGGCCGTCGCATTTACTGAATGTTCCGACTCGCTTACGAAATTTAAAATAAATAATTTCAATTTCGGCTCAAAAGCTCAACCATGGAACATGTATGCGTATTGGACAATTTCACGACCAAATAGAATGAACCGTATCGTAATCGTTTAGAGCTTCTTTGAAATTCAAAAGGTAGCTTATAATACCTTATGAAAATAAATTCACGAGATCTTCAATTTGCAAAATCAAATTTGTTCGTTTCTGCAGCTTTTGTAAACTCACCAAACGATCAGAGCACATATCAGAAAAAAAGATCTGGCAACACGCAACGGTAATGCCCTGTCCTCACTACAACTGCATTTTGCATTTAGCATTTTCGCATTTTGGGTAAAATGTACATTTTCTCCCATACAAAAATATACGGCCACTTGAGATGGCAGAAAGGTGCATTTTGTAAAAATGTAGTCGCATTACTCGTTAGCCATTCGATTCTTCGATAGTTTCTATTCGATACTTGACTATATTTGTCTAATTTTGACAGTTTCCAAAACTACATAAAGGTTCGCGAAATGACAGACGGTTAGAACTTGCATTCTTTTCATACTTTCATAAACTTATTACAAATAAAAGCAATTACACAATGAATTGCAGAATGACTTCAAATGTAATTGCAATTGGTGTGACGAGGCCGCAAGCCATCAATGGCTTGGCCCCTGCAATAGTTCTAGCACTAACAGAGAAGAAACTGACATGGATGAGCTTTATGTGGCTTCCTCACTGAAGCACATTTTCAAAAAAGTTATCGTCATCACTAAAAATGCAGAATACTGTTCCCTATTGTGTTGCTTCTGCATTTGCATTTTGAGAATATATGTATGTTCTTTGTTTACAATTAATCAAGCCTCTTTACTCCAATTGCAATTACAGTGGGAGTCTTAACTTTGTGCAGTTCATTGAGTTATTATTGATTAGTTTATGAAAGTAAAGATTCATTGCAGGTTCCAGTCATTTGGCGCGCCCTAAATGCAGAAGCAACACAATGAGGAATGCAGAAGCAACACAATGAGGAGAGCAATCTGCATTATCAGTGATGACGATAACTTTTTTGAAAATGTGCTTCAGAGAGGAAGCCACATTATTAGCGCTTGCCAACATTAGATGTTATGTTTCTAGCAGCTTAATAACTTCAATTTATCATATATGTTTAATTTGTATGCTTTTGTGCTAGTCACTTGAATAATTGTTAACAAAGAACAAAAATCTTCAAAAAGCAAATGCAGAAGTAACACAATGAGGACAGCAAACTGCATTTTCAGTGATGACGATAACTTGTTTGAAAATGTGCTTCAGTGAGGAAGCCTCATTAGATGGCTGCGCCACAGTATTTCATGTGTAAGTTGAATTCATAAAATGGTGTTTATGCACTCACTTTCGGACCCATTTCAATCAAATGATTTTGCGAAAAGAGCTTAGGCTCAATAAAGTGAGCTTAAAATCATTAATTAAGAAATATTTGAAATATGTTTTTGTTCCTTTACAACTAAAATAAATTTGCGAGGTGTTCGTGTTTCGACGCCATCCAGCAGAGGCTGTTGAAAATTAAAAGAATTTTAATGAGGTGTAACACCTTTTGAGTGAAAATTTTAAAATAAAAAGTACTAAAGAATGAATATTTTAAAAATATGGCTAGTTCTTTTCAATTTTTTTCTTTTTAATTCTTATAAAAATCGCCAATTTGGATCAAAAAATTCAAATTTTTAGTTTACCGATCTAATTATGCCCTTTTTTGTTGGCGTAACCTTAATTACTATAGGTCAACAAATTTTTTGAGGTTTTTTAGGAAAAAAATTTTTGTGGATAACTCGAATAGATCAAGTGTTATGATTTATGCAACGTGATTTGAGAAAACGAGCCACTGTGCACAGTCGCAAAGAAAATTGCCATTTACTTATTATTCCACTGACTCTGAGGCAACACTTTTGAAACCGAATAACTTGATCGTTTTTCGGAAACGGAAACCAATTCCGATTCCGCATGATCTGATCGAAATCGAAAACGGAAACGGGGTCCAATTCCGATTCCGCATGATCTTGTCGACATTTTTGTTTTTGTGTAATTCCCTTTTTAGCGAGGCATTAAAAAATGAGGCCCTGGGGTAGAAACTACCCTTAATGGACCCCAAAATCATCATAACATCAATTGAAGATCAATTTTTTGTACATAATGATGCAATTCCGTTTAATGTCCTGTCCTCACTACAACTGCATTTTCCATTTTGTCAAAATGTACATTTTTGCTAATTGACAAAGTTTCCAACACTACATTAGGACGCGCCAAATGGCAGAAGGTTGGAACCTGCAATGAATGAATACTTTCGTAAACTAATCAATAATAATATAATGAATTGCAGAAAGTTACGACTCCCAATGTAATTGCAATTGGTCTGAAGAGGCATGGTTAGTTATAAACAAAGAACATATGTTTCCAAAATGCAAAAGCAACACAATGAGGACAGCAATCTGCATTTTCAGTGATGACGATAAATTTTTTGAAAATGTGCTTTAGTGAGGAATAGCCTATTTCCACTATAATCACATATTTCGAAATTTACATATTTTTTCCCTGAGCGTTTCCATATGATATGTACATTTTCATTTTACTTATTCAACAAAGTAGCTTTTGAAATGCCAAAATTTTTTTTGGAATTTAGTATTATTTATTTCCAAGAAATATGGAGAAGCATTGTAGCCTAGTAGGAAGACTGTTTTTTTTCATATGCCGAGGTTGTGGGTTCAAGTCGCCGTGGTGGCATACTTTTTTTTACTATTTATTTTACTTAAAATGCTTTAAGCACTGTCTATATTTTATAAAATGCTGCGTGGTCCAAAAATCCTTTGAAGTACATCGGTTAAATTTGCTCAGCCTTTTAATGTACCTATCATATAGGGGACGCTGTGTCGATTGGACACTTATAATAAATATGTACATTTTTTTCTATGGATAAAATGTTACATATTTTTTTGATATGTGATAAAATGTGAAAATATGTACATATTTGCTAAAGTGGAAATAGGCTAGAAGCCACATTAGATACAGCATCTTTCAATACAAAGCATTCGAAAAACTAAAACATAAATATCGCCTAAAAATATCACCAAAAAATATTCAATACCCGTATATCGCCTCAGAAAAATATTCAATAATAATATTTCTTCGATTTCAATCAAAATGTCCATAATTCTATATATAAACTAGGGTTGTCGATATCTTTCAAAATATCAATATCGATAATATTAAAATTTTCAATATCGATATCAAAAAACATCGATATATCGATAATATCGTTGTTTTCTAAAGCTTTCACAAGAACTGAAAAGTTAGACTACTAATGACCATTACAAATGGCCGTTCTATCTGGTCTTTACAGTAAGTAGCATTTCTTTAAAGCTAAATTTACACGACCTGATCTCCGAGTTTTTCTGACCTGAGTGTCAAAAAACTCAGCTGAGCAACTTAGTTCAGCATTTACACATGTCTGAGAAGCTTAGTTGACTCAGTTGCAAAATCAATGGTTCATTTAGCGTTCTGCTGCGCGGTCAGTTTAATTTGAGAAGGTGCTATTACAACTGAGCGCTCAGCTGAGTAGGTTCAGACTCCTGTTTACACGGGCTTACAAATACTCAGATACAAAACTTACCTGAGAGATCAGGTCGTGTAAATTGGGCTTAAGATATAAATGACTTGATTTTCTTAAATAATACTATGTTTTCAAAGTAACTTAGTAGTGAAGTTTTTTTTCAATAAACCGTAAAGCCTCGTACTCAGAACGACAAAAAATTACTCGACAGAATTAGACATAATTAGAAACACTTTTAAACAGTTCATGCGCATCAAAGTATGATTCTACTTATATGAAGTACTGTGACAAAATTAATTTTTTGTCTTTCTGAGAACGGGACTTAAAGACTAGGAGAATTCACTTACTAGAAAATTTCAAGTGACAGATTGATTTGTCATATACATATAGATCTTAACAAAACCAGTTGCTTTGGATCTAAACCTGGTTGGTCAGACTCTCTCGGTTTCTAGTGCAACCAGTCATTTGCAGTTGTCTTTATTCTACAAGATTATTTATATTTATTTACATCAGCGAAGATCAATACAGTGTTTTAACACAATCTGTTGTTTTAACAGTCTTGCCACATAATTTGCACGTGTAACAGTTATCTTTTTTTTCACAGGGATGTTTAAAATTGATTTTATGTTTTTTTTGAAACGAAACAAATACACAGAGGTTTTTTTTCTATGTATCGTTTCTAAAAAATATATCGAAATAAACCTTATCGTCAAACAAAAATATCGATACATCAATCAAATATCGGCAACCCTAATATAGACTACACAACAAAAACATCCGAGTAAAATTGTGTTAAAAGTTCTCAAACTTTTTAATGGAAAAGACTAAATTAAACCTGGTCACACGCATCGTAGAAAAAAGAAACGGTGGACCTCGTCAGAGAACTGCCAAAATCACTATTTTCCCGATTTCATCATACACATTCCCATTCACATTTAAACACTCAACTCAATGCCACACCAGCGAACGCTTCAATCGGTTGAGTATGAGCTAGAGCTCGTAAATAACAATTGAACATTTTTGCCTTTGCGGTCTGCTCAATAACAAAACCGAAAAAATCCGCTTGCTTTCGCTCTGAGCAGAGCACTTCGATTCTCTTTGTTTTTGTTTTCACTTGACTGTTCTCAGTTAAGCGTTGCTTGTTTTGCTCTTTCAATAACAATTTATAGACAGCGATCCAACTGAGCGCTCGCACATTAAGAGTCAGTAGATGAGCAAAAAGCCGAACGACTCACCTCAAAGGGTCTTTTTTTCCATTAATTTGTTTTGTGTGTGTGTGTGGCTTGTGTGAGTCGCAAGCCCAAACAGACACCTCACTCACACATTCACACAAGCGCAAATGAATTTTACCTTCTTCGCTCGCGACGATCTGCTCAGTGAATGAGCAGAGCAAAATGAAAACAAATCCATTGGTTGTTCGTTGAGCACTGAGCGATTCGTTCATGAGCCGATGTAAACGGTTCATCTCTGACTTTTTGATAAAAGGGTCCGTAAAGAACTGTTATTTTTGGACAACGAAAAACGGTCAATTGTTATTTGCTAGCTCTGGTATGAGCCAATGATCCGAAAATGAATGTGTATATTTATTCACTGAACAAAACTCAAATTCATCATCATTTCGGCAACAGCCTCGATCTCTCCATTTGGCTCTCCCAGCAAATAATTGACAAGGCAAGCTCTCTCTCACATGAAAAACTCTTACGAGGTGATGATGCTTATGTTAAGCCAAATGTACAAACATTGGCATCCGAATTGAGTGGAGTAAAGATGAGCATGATTTTAAACAGAGCGCGAGCAAGGGTTGAATTTTTTGAATGAACAAAACTGAACGGCGGGTATGTGTGAGTGAGCAAGATGAGCGCTTGAACGAAATGACATGTACGAGTGTATTCGGGTGTTGATTATTTATGAACGAATTGCAATCACCCGAATCCGTTTTCTAGGCCTTTAACGAACGCTTGAAAGTCCGAATTAAGAAGTGAATCCGGTTCTGATTCAGGTACGGGAGGTAATAAATTAAGAAGGTTCTACGGGCTTCGAAACTGCACCGGTTGGGTTTGCTTTATTTATCTTGAACGAATCATTTACCAATCAGTATATTCTGTACCTATATTTTGAAGTGTGTTTTTGATAGTTATTGTAATTTAAGTATCGTAGCTTTGAACAAACTTTAAAAAGACATCGCTAAGTTTGTATCTAACTGATCAATTTAAAATTTGACGCCATACTAACTGTGTGTGAAACACTGTGCGTATTCAGCAGATAAATCCGATTTCCGATTACTGATTTATGATTACCGATTTTACCTGCTGAATACAGTGATTGCCGATTGCGATTGATAAATTTGACAATCATTATTGATGAGATGGAATCATTCTAAAGGTATGATTGGTGAGACCATTAACCGATCGTACGGCCAACTGTTTACCCCATAACTGGAAATGAACTGACAAACTTGCAGAGTTAAAAGCCCTCAAAAATGTTACCTCAATTTTTTATAGTTGTAGTGTATTTTTTAACTTATCAATAGTGTTATGAGAGAATCATAAAAATCGTAATCTATCGGAACGGTTTACTGGAGGCCCACTGATTGTACCCTTAGGACAGGGTAACAAAAATTTTATGAAAATCTATACCAGTTTCTCTAAGACTCCGTTTCAAGAATATCGGGTTTAAATAAAGGATTTAATACATAAAAAAATTTTCTGATTCCATTGTGAATCCCTGGTGGTATTTAGTTTTGACTAACGAGTTCCTAATAATCTCAGTACAAGCAGTTTTATTTTAAAGATTAACCAAATTTGTTAACGATTTTCTTGAGCAACTCAATACTAGCTTAAAATCTGTCCAACAAAATTCGTTTAAAATTCCTTAAAGTTCACGACCAGCGACAGTAATAGCCACTGGCTTAAAACAGACAACCCCCATGCCCTTGCGTATTTAAAATCATTTGCGGGAATGAATCTTTAATGAATATAAATACGACAAGTGGTCGTCGAGGCTTCTACAAATGCCACGAAGCGGAGCGAGCAACAACACTGATAGCCTTTTAATTCAGCGCAAATTACGCAAAATCAACACCAGAAAAAACAAGAACTCAACAAGAGGCCATAAGGATAGTGATTGGGACATGCCGGCACATGAATTCATAATCAAGATCATAAACACTGAGGCAGAGGCATCGGTGGAGGAAGACGGACTGCCGAATAAAGGGAATTTTCAAGTCTCTTTCTGAATTATTGATGGCGTCGCGGTTAGCGCATCATGGAAAATGATGATGCCAGTTGGACAGGGGGCAGCGAGCGAACTTGCCGAAAATAATTTCTGCTCAATTATGCAAAGTGCGCGCAATAAACCGCAAAGTAGCCCAAGGACTTGAAGGACGAAGATGGGGTTGTGCCGGCTACCCAGACCGATTGTGTTTTGACGTGCGTGGTCATTAATGTTTATCGAGTTCTCTTTCTCGCTCTTGCTGTTGTATGTTTTTCACTTCTTTGCCATTACAAAAAAAAAAAAAAAAAAACAAAGTTTATTTAAATGTTTGCTAATGGCGCGGCTCAGTTGGGTAGCGCTTGGGTTACGCTTGTTGACTTAAGTGATGAAATTCTCTGTTTGTTGGTGTGTGTGTGTGAAGGGGGGTGGGGAGTTCGGGTGGAATGGGGTGTTGGTCGATTTGTTCTGGCCCCTGGGGGAGGCTTGCGCAAGCCAAGTTAATTTTCAAATAACAACCCAGATGGAAGCGGATGGACACGAGGAGAGTGTAAAATACAAACGAAATGAACTGTTAAGTGCTGCTGCCGATGATGATGATGGGGTTGTGGCTATTATATATGAACGGACCAAGGACCAATACCGATACCGATGCTGGCCAGGAATGTGTCTTAATGTAATTGAATTTGTCATATGTCTGGCTCTGCTTGGACGATTGCCAAATGTACGCACCTGAGCCAATGGCGCTTGGTGATTGCCGTGCGACAGCAAATGGCATCAAATTGATCAGCAATCCACACTATCAATATAATATAGAAAGCTGTGGTCGTATCATTGAAGAACTCCGACATAATGGCCTCCATGCCTAAAAAGATTGAATGAGAGAGATTTAGTTAAATCAAAACACATTAAATTTGTAAGCTTGCCCTTACCTACGAGCGCCAATATGACCGTCAGCAAAGGGGCAATGGGAAAACGGGCCACGACATTGTACTCCAGCATTTGTAGTAAGTCCACTGGGAAATAAGAAAAATGAACACTAAACTTTGAACTTAAACTATTAATTTACCTATAAAGACAAAGATCTGATGATGTGAATAGCGCAGAAGCATGGAAACTGAAAAGGTCTGAAATAAGATGGGAGAAAACATATTAATTTATGATAAATTTAAAAGCATTAGCCAAATACCCAGGCTAGCTCGGTATCTTAAATTGTTTTTATTGAAACAAAATTCGGTTTCATCCATTGTTTCTTTTTAAACGAAACTTGAAAATTTTATTTTTTTCCTAATAAAATAGAAACAGTAAATTGTAAAATTTAGTTAAGGTGACTATGAGGGTGTTCACTTGCCCACGGAAAATGGCAAAGCGTAAAAGTGTAAATCCAAAAGTTTACGAAGCAACAACAAAACACATGAGAAAAGATTACAACATTTAACATGCATTGGCGTATGTTTAAAAACCAGTCGTAAATGTGAAAAAGTGTTATGTTTTGAAATGCTGTAAAATTTTTCAAAGAATCGGTTAAAAATACTTTGTATCGAGCCATTTCGAGATGTTTGTCTTAAAAATATGCGGTCACACCAGCAAACTGTAAATTATAAAAAAGAAAACTGAAAGGCAATGCAAAGCGCTGGAAGAATGTTATGACGCCAAGATTTTCCGCAAGGCCCGGTGCCCCATTGTGGATCGGCTGACCTGCACGCTGATGTTGAAGGGACACAACAATGGCAAAAAGCTGAGTTCCTGTCGCACTGTCAAGCGCTCGCTCAAGAGGATTCATGGTCGATGTATCTCCCTTGCGTCGTGTTAACCCGACCATCTGGCTGCTGTGCATTGGAGCAGTAACACCAATCTTATTGCCGAGTGCTTGGTCGATAAGCTGATCAATGCTGCAAAGGGTTCCTCCAACTCGTACGCCATCAATTCGAAAACAAGAAGACCGTTCTACTGACATGTTTACAAATTACTTAAAATAACTCAATTTAACAATTCCGTAGCTTAGCTGGGCGTCGTGAACACCCAAGAATTAAAAACATAAAAAAATACAATCAATAAAACTCTGTCTGTAATAAGACCTAAAGAGCCGCCATCACCTAGTCCAAACATTGTATTAATTTTCCTTATTGATGCAGCATATTTTGCATACTATTTCTTAAAGGGCCAAGTCAATTTTTCGCTTATCCCAAACTTGTTGCACCCTTTGTCTTGGCATTTTTTTGTGGTTTTATATTCACTAGTCTAAACATCTGGTTTATAGCCAATTTACACTAGGACATAAAGGCTGCCTTTACTGAAAATTGCCTTAAGGCAGCCGGTAAAGTGTGCCTTCGCCATACAAAAAGGTGACAGTTTTGTTAAAAATTAGTTCGGCCGAAATTACGGCAGGTTTTTACAAACAAAGCTGGCCCTGAAATTTACTACAGTGAATCAAAAGGGGTTGCTCAGTAGCTCGTGTGTGGTAAATTTACGCTTTACCATTTTACGAGAGCTAGTGAATACCCTATATATAAATAAACCAATTTAAAAAAAAGTTTTGTATACCCTTGCAGCTTCCATTAAAAACAAAAAAGTTTTTCTAACTAAGACTACTTTTTGGACCTTACTTTTCTATGGGATCTATACTATAGTATATAGACGTCTGATTTCGACCAAACTTGGTGAAATCTTGGAAAAGCATAATACACTGTTACTTACGAAATTTGGAGGCGATCCCATTTAAAACTAAAAAGTTTTTCTCACTGGAACTTCTTTTTCGACCGATCATTCATACTGCAGCAATATGCTGTAGTTATCCGATTTTGATAAAACTTTGTAGAAATATGTTAACGTATATAAATTAAGAATATGCCAATAAAAAGGACGTTTTCATTAAAAACAAAAAAGTTTTTCTCACTAGAACTAGTTTTTCGACCGATCGTTCATATGGCAGCTATATGCTATAGTCATCCGATTTCGACCAAACTTAGTGAAATCATGGGAAAGGATAGCAAACTAAGAAATACGTACTTTGGAGGCGTTTGTATTAAAAACAAAAAAAGTTTTTCTCACTAAAACTAGTTTTTCGACCGATCGTTCCTATGGCAGCTATATGCTATAGTCATCCGATCCGGGTGGTTCCGACAAATGTGCAGCGTATATGTACCAGAAGACTTCGTGCAAAGTTTGGTGAGGATAGCTTTAAAACTGACGGAGGAGATAGCATAGAAACAGACAGACAGACAAGGCTAAATCAACTCAGCTCGTCATGCTGATCAAAAATATATATACTTTATGTGGTCGGAGATGTTCCTTTAATGCGTTACAAACATCCGCACAATTTTATAATACCCTCTGCAAGGATATAAAAAGTGCTTTGAGAAATATGTCAAATTTAACTGGTTATTTAGGGTTCATTTAATGATTCTAATTAAAATGGAGTGCAGGAATTGCAATTTGACTGTTTAAAAATCAAAAATAAAATACGCCGGAAAACTATTTTTTTGGTGCCGAAATTGGTGGCCTGCTATAAACAAATTGCAATAAATAGAAAGTTAAGAGACTGCAAATTTGATGAAAGTATCCACACAAACAACTTTTTTGGAGATTCAAAACTATCAATCAAGGAAATTGCGAATATTGTCGTTTGGGATACAGTTCGCTTAAATGGTAAAATTAGCTTTCTTGACCCCTGCAATTATTATGCAAAAAAATTCTTAATAATTCGCAGTCCATATAAGGAGTACGGAAAAGAAGAAATATCGAGCGATTTAAAAAAAAAATGTCGGTAAATGTTTACTATCCTTCCATATTCTCTAAAAATTTAACCATGGCTCGACCATGGTCTTGTAAATAAATTTTGAAAATTGCGTTTTTGCTCATATAAAATATTCTCGAATACAAATGCTTTTCGAATTCTGCTTGTTTTTGCAAATAAATATTTAGAAAATATTCTAAGCATATGCGTAAGGCGAAAGTTTGCTTGAATTTGAGGGCGAAGTTGAAGAAAACTTCCCACCTTATGGATCTGTTATGAACTCTTTTCCGGGCCCCTTTTTGAGGTAAAGTTCAAGGCGCGCATTTTAATATGGTTTCTCAAAGAGGCCTACTTAACGTAAGCCCCAGAAGGACTTTTTTCCAAGTGGTGCCCTAATAGTCCAGTCTTTTCTAAATATTCGTCTTCCTCATGGACATCCTGCACCTATAAATTAATATTGTATTTTATAAAAATAAATAAATTTTACACGAGCCCTCACCTAAAATATAAGCAAAGACCTATACCTTGCTAGTCAAATTTATTTCTCATAAGACGTTTTTGTGGCGTTCTCAAGGAATCCACGAGATATTCTTGTCCTTTGGGAGAATGTATAACCCTTGTGCAGATATTCATTTATGGGAGGGAATAATGTAAGAAAAAATGGAATGGAGAATCACTCCAAAAAGAGCGCCGCGGGCGCAGTGGTAATGTAATACATGCACCACAGATGCAGACAAAAAGAAACTTCTCAATTCTGCGCCGCAGTCAAAATATTTTTATATATTTAAAAAACCCTGGGTTTTTTTTTTTTTTTTTTATACTTTACCTGCGGCGTAGAATTGAGAGGTTTCTTTTGGTCTTCATCTGTGGTGCATCTATTACATTACTACTGCTAATTTTACCAAAAACAGGAAGAGGAATAGTCGGAGTCGAATAAAAAATAGGGTAAATATCAAACTTGTAGAAAATTTGCATTGAATTTTTTTAAATCGAAAATCATATGCGATTGAAAATATTTAATATGGGCAAAAACGCAAATTACAAAATTCATTTACAAGACCATGGTCGACCGCCAATTGATTCTAGCAGCGAAACACGATGGCAAGGTGACGTGTTTCGCTGCTTCGCACACAAGCGAAACGCTTTCATTGTGTTAGTTTGGACACCACTGATTTATAGAATACACATATTCTCTCTCTATATATGTTTCACTGCGACACCGGCAGAATTTGGCTTGCCAAACACGCCTGGCTGCCTTTTCAAATTTTGGACATCGCTGGTCTACAACGTAGCTCAAAGCAGCTAACATAAAAGTTAAATTGGATTGAAAAGGCTACTTAATGTGACAAATGTAGCCAATTCTCGTTTGACACACTTTTACCCAAATATCTCTTGAACCAGACGTGCTAGGGTAAAACGGACAATTGACACTACTTCAAAGTTTGTACCACTTTAGCAAAAATTGAATATTTAAAAATTGGATACTAACGAACAACACCATCACACAAAAGGCAGCCGGATAGCTGCTCCAGGCAGCCCACCACATGGATCCAAATCGATATTGTTCACCAGTGATGACATTACGCAAAAATCCCTTATCCTCTTCCTGTATGGCAATCAGGCGTACCGCGGCCATCAGTAAGTCATCATAGCTATAAAGAAAAGATGAACCATTTATAAAATTTTCCCTCCATATCAATTCTCATTGCTTACCCCAATAATCGTTTAAGTAAATAACGTGTCAATCGATCTCCGAAACAAGGATGCGTATTGGGATCCAAATGTACAGTCAGGACGGGAATATTTAAGCGTTTGCGAGTGGCCGAGGAGAGACGCAGGAGACCATATTCCAGCGAATACTCCACTATATACTGCTCATCTGGAAAGCAAGAGTAAGTTCTTTGAGCTCTTCCCTCGTTTTAAGTATTTACCATCTTCATCGTCCGCTTTCAGCTGTATGGCATTGGGGTGATCGTAGGGGTCAAGTATATTGATGGCATCGAAATAATAATACAGTGTCTCATTGCTATAGCCGTAGGTAGAACGCACCGGCAAGCCCAGCTTGCGTAAGATGCCCTCATAGCGCTTGAGACGATAATGGTTATCATATGTTTGCGGACCCACGCCATAGTAGCTAAAAGATTTGCGTTTTAAAAGGGCAAACATTTCGAGGGTTTACTGTAAGAATGCTCACTATGAGTCCTTAAGCGAACGCACTAAATTCTGATCACGTTTTATATCCTGCCAAATGGCGCGTTTTTCCGCCAGATGAGGTATGATTTCCACTCTAAAAAAAACAAAGATGTCATATTAAATTTTAGTTAAAATTTTGACTCAAAAATAGAGATGGGGCAGGATTCTGGACCTTCTGGTTCCGCTGGAATCGGGCGGGACGGGGTAGATTTTAAAATTTTAGGTCGGGTCAGGACGGGATAGCTTGTGTCGGGAACGAGAAATTTTTCGGGTCCCGTTTTATTTTTATTGGCCGCAGGCAAAAAGTTTTCCAGTTGTTTGTAAATGTCGAAAAAAAAATTTTCAGAAAAATGGTACAAAAACCGCAAAATTTCCAAAATTATACCGATTATCCGGTTGCGATGAAATTTTGCGGTGAAGAAAATATCCGTCAAAAATCCGCGAAATTTGAAAAACTATCAGCCTTATTCTCAATTCCACTTTCGCAACAGTTTTGTGATTTAGAGACCAAATCTAAATCAACATTTCTGTGGAAGTGGAATTGAGAACAAGGCTTTAAATTGTTCATTTAATTGCGATGAAACTTTATGGAATGGTTGGACGCTTGCCCGCGAATGTTTCTAAGATGAAAAATGTACGGAAAATGGTAAAAAAAATCCGCGAAATTTGCAACATTAAACTTTAAAGAATGGTAGGACGCATGCCCGCGAATGTTTCTAAGATGAAGAAATGGGCCGGAACCGAAATTATACCGATCATCCGATTGCGATGGAACTTTACATCGATTGAGCACAACGAATCAAAATCCAGACTACATTTTCACCAAACATGTATAATAAGGCATTGGTTGCGATTGAAGACATGTGTTTGGCAATCGTTAACAAATCATTGGTACAACTGGGAATGCAGGAGTCGAGTCGATCCGAAAACAGCCTTTTAGATCTTGATTTGCAACGAGGGAACCGGTTCAGAGCCATATCTCAGAAGACATTGAAGCTACGAACCTTAAATTTGCTATGATGGTTGGAATTATGGAGTTGGATATCTAACTGGTTCAGAACCATATCTCAGAAGCTACTCAAGCTAAAAAATTTCGTATCTAAGTTGGAATTATGGAATTGGATATTTTACTGGTTCAAACCCGGTTTCGAAACGGTTCAAAGATTCAAAGCTACGAACTTGAAATTTGGTTTAAAGGTTAAAAATATGGAATTGAATATTTTCCAACAGAAACCGGCTTAGAGCTGGTTCTGGTTCAAAAGTGGTTCAGAGCCATATGTCAGAAGAAATTGAAGCTACGAACTTAAAGTTTGGCTGGTGCTATGAAGTTGGATATTTTAATGCTTTAGAACCGTTTTCGAACCGGTTCAAAAGTGGATCAGAGCAATATCTCAAAAGCTATTCAAGCAAAGAAACTGAAATTTTTTATATTCGGGGGTGTCCTGGAAATCTCTAGAGATTTTGGCTTCGGTTGCTTTGCAAAACGCTCGAAAAATCCGTCGGTGTCCCAGAACTTGGAGAGATTTCATTTTCTTATTAAAAAGTCTAGTTAGAAGGTGTGTGTATAAGATTATGGTCCAACTACAAAAACAGGGCTGCGTCGCTCGCAAATAATTGATAACAGGTTTTGTTCATAGCTGTATTGATGGTTTCAGACTTGCCAGCCCTGTTTGTGTCTTTGCTAAGTTCGCTAAGTTTGCGTAAGTTAGCGAAGTCGCATTTGTTGGTTTGTGTATTGGCTTTTGTCGATTTCTCCAAATCTCTAAACAAAATACTAGAGCTTTGAAACCAACCGAAAGAGATTTCTAGGACACCGAGAATTGGTTTTGGGTTGGAATTTGGTTGGAAGAGATTTCTGGGACACCGCCGATTGGTTGGTATTACGGAGTTGTATATTTCGATGGTTCAGAACAGTTTTCGAATTGGTTCAAAAGTGGTTCAGAGCCATATGTCAGAAGTTATTTAAGCTACGAACTTGAAACGAACTTGATCTGTAGGTTGGAAATGTGAAGTTGAATACTTGATTGGTTCAAAACCGGTTCATCAATGCTTTAGAGCCATATCTTTATAGCTTTTTAAGCAAGGAGCTTGATACATATTTGGTCAGTGGGTTGAAAATGTGAAGTGGTTATTTTGCTGGTTCAGAACCGGTTTCGAAGCTGTTCAAAAATGGAACTGGTTCAAATATGGTTTTAAGGCACAGTGGTTCAAAAGTGGTTCAGGTCCACACCTTTTGATTGGAAAAGTTGCTTTAAGGGTTATAATGTGAGAGTAAGAAGCTTACCAAATTTCAAAATTATGTTAAGCTATAAACTGGAAATTTGGTGTGTGGGTTGGAAATATGAAGTTTGATATTTTCCCTATTTAAAACATGGTTCCAACAAGGTTGGGCGAGTTCAAATGTTAATATAGATTTACAACCAGTTGAAACTTGAAACATAGTCTCATATAATGTGGCACAGGGCGACGCCGGGTATTCAGCTAGTTTAATTATATAATCAATAACAATTTAATATAACATTTTTTTCAAAGAAAGCTGATATATGTGCAACTAACAAGAAAATAAGATTTTAAGTTTTAATCAGGGATGCAAACCGAACCGAACCAAACCAAGCCGCTTTTTTCAGCTGGTGAACCGAACCGCAAGCCGAACCGGCATCCCTTCTAAAATACTGAACCGAACCGAAAACCACAAATGAAAGCGGTTCGTTTCGGTTCAGTTCACTGACGAGTCAAATCCGCACAAATTTTGGGAATTTTGATCGAATTGCTACAATAAGTAATTAATTCAACGACCTATGAATATGCCTACAATAAGTTAACACTCCTTCTTTGAAAGTTGCTAATCGATTTGATTGCAATATCATTTCCTTTACGGGACAATATTCTCATTAGTCTGTCAAGCTTCTTCACCTTAATCCATTTTTAGCCAGGAGTACAGCTATTAAAGTGATACCATTATGCCCATCCAACTATTCAAACATTTTAATTCTCTAGGAATTCAGTATCGAAATGGTCGTAAAGTCACATATCACTTTAGATATCATTACATTTCAAATATTGAAGCAAAAGTTCGGGGGAAAAGACACTATAGGCGAGCTTTAATATTTTAAAAAGTTTTTCGGTATAAAATAGCTTTCTCAGAGAAAATTTTTCATTATTTAAAGGATTAGCTAGACCAAATAGAGTGACACAGCCCCAAGGGCCAAAGTCGAGCTTCTCTCAATCTCTTGGCTTGTGCGCTTCTAATTTTCGCACAAGAGAAAGGGAACTACAGTTTAACGCCGAATCCGAACGGCAGTTTGAGAAGCTTTTGCATGGCTAATTACTACAGAGCTGGCGCCAACAGCAGAGATGGGTGACCGGGTGTAAAGTTTATCCAAAGAAAACACTTTTCATTAGATGTTCCGAGGCGGGATCGAACCCACGACCTCTTGCACAGCGGTCGCGCACACTAGCCGCTGAGCCACCCGGCCACATAGAGTTGGTTCAAACAAAAACCCGGGGTGTAATACCTCTTAAAATCAGAACTAGTACCTTTTAATGTGTTCGAATCCAACTTTATTTTTCATCAAATAGTATGTCCCACCTAGGTTTATTGTTTTTGAAACTTCTGCGGTTTCAAAAGTCCAAAACAATTACTTTCTGAACAGATTTAAGGATATTTTTGAATGTTAGACTTTAGAATAGGCTTACAAAGTTACGGTTTGGTGGAATGAAGGGTAATTTTAGAACAAAAGAAGTTTTGGACTTGCCGAAACTTCAAAAGTCTAAAAAAATGACTTTCCGAGCAGATTTCGGGGTAAATTGTGAAGCTATACTCAACAAAAGGCTTTAAGAGTTGACATAGGGAGAAATTAAGGGCGATCCAAGAAAATAATAGAGTTTTTAACACGTAATCAGACTGCTTTTCCTTCGATACTTCGGAAAAATATCTTTTCGCGCAGACTTTAGAACTGGGGTTTTATACTTCAGAAATGGCTAAGGACTTGAGACTCGGCAAAATTAAAAACGATCCTTGAACAGAAATGCATTTTTGACAACTTTTGGACTGCCTTACCATCGAAAGTCTGGAAGGAAATAGATTTTCGAACAGGTTTAAGCAACATTCGGGACGTTATCCTTAAGGGCTTATGTTTGGCGGGAACTAGGGCGATCCTAGAAATAAGTTTTTGACATTCTTTTTAAATATAAATATGAAAATATCTGGTCGTTAAACTTAAGGATGGGCTTTAAGGGTGCAGATTTTACAGATTTGCGGCATCCAAGAACATAAGGTGCGTTGCGAATTCCTGTCCGCGCAGATTTTAGAGAAGATCGGGGTTATTTGCAAAAACAGAAACTGGCCTTCATTAAATTTATAATAAATAAAGACTGAACCACTGAACCGAACCGAAACCGCGGTTCAGTTGGCTTCAAAAACCATGTAATAAACCGAACCGGTGGTTCAAAAGCTATGTGAACCACTGAACCGAACCAGTCCTTATTTCCAATCGGTTTGCATCCCTGGTTTTAATTGCATTTTAAATACAAAATTCTTATTTTTATAGTATTGTATAGTGTCTCCTTCTGTTGCTCGACCAATTGCAACCGACGGGACCATATTTGCTCATTTTTTGATATATGGCCTCCCTTAAATTATTAAGGAATCAAACGGTCTTCCACCTCTAAAATCTTTGCCTGATAGGATACCTCAAAGCTCCTCGATTGAATTTAAGCCCGGTCTTATTGCAGGTCACTCCATTAAGGGAGAATTTTTCGTCTCGAAAACGCGTATAGGGCTGTTATCCTGTTGAAATATCAAAACCTCGCGATTTAACTCTTCCGCTAATGTTAAAATTTCTCTGTCCAGAGAGGACCGAATACTGGAAGAAAGATGCACTCTCCTACTAGGCGATAACTTTGAAAAGATTCTGTTCTTTAATAAAAATAACTAAGAAACTTTAAAGTTTTCGTTATTTTTCATTAAGAATTTGAATAGTTAGTGTAAGCATTATTTTAGCAGTTTTTTAATCATAAATAAGCTAAAATATTTTTATATTGTTACGGTGTCGAATTTCTTTCCCGCGCCCATCTCTACTCAAAAGCTCACCTCATTACTCCTTCTCTGGGCCAATTCTGCGCTTCCTGCAGGCAAGTACAGGGATTCTTTATAAAAGCGTTGTGTACATAGACCAAGGTAAAGAAGAATAGCACAGCCTTGATTAGCAATAAATACTCTATGGCTAGCTGCACTCTCCTGTAATGCATTAAAGATTAGATTACAAATTGAAGCTGGACAGCCAGATGAGGTTCCTTACCTGGGCACCAACTCTGCGTAGGTGGCCGCTGCGCGTATGTAAATTGCATGAAACAGTTGATCTCGCATGTTCATCATGTTGTTCTACGTGGGTTTTGTAAGAGAGATAAGTAATTTTCGTAATTTGGAGAACCTACCTGACCGCCTGCTCCTCCACCGCCGCCCGCACCCGCCAATAAGCGATTACGCATACCATTACCGTTATTTATGTTATTAATTGCATCGGCCACAGCAATTTCGGCAGCATTGTCTCGCAGCGGAGCGGCCATGGCCAAAAGATTGGCTGTGTCTAGTCTCTTGGCTTTGGGTTTACTTCCGTGTTGTGTGTTTTGGTTTCGGTGGCTTCTTTCGCAATGTCAGAGCCACAACCCGCCCGAAATGTGCGTGTGGATGCTGCCGTTTGCTGCTGTTGCTGTGGCGGCCTTTATGGCCGAATATTATTTTGTTACCAGTTTTTTTTTTTTTTTTGGCTGGCGACCCGATTTTTTAATTTATAACTAAAAACACCTTTGCTAGCTGACCATTGGTTTAGTTTAACAAAAATACCAAAGCGCCTGCAGGTGAATGTGCTAGAAAATGCCAAAACGTGTGCATGTACTAAAAACTGTCAGGGCTGCACAATCGAATTTTGTATATCGCACTGAGACCCAAGGCGCGCATTGTTCAAAACCCTAATTTCATTTTTGTTGAAAACTGAAACTTTTTTTTTAGATAAGAAGCCAGTTTAAACGCACAAATTATGGCTTAGATATGGGCATTTCCGAAAAAGGTCTACCCGGAGTAAATTTGTGCCAATGCAATCAAAAAAAAAAAAAAAATTAGATTACATACTTAAGCCAAATATGTTCCTTGAAGAATATGTTTAGAACATTCTCCTATGACCACCTATAGTACCAATATCAGCACAAATGTTCACCTACTTCGAACAAATATTTTTTTTCTCACAATAAATGTGATTTTCAAATGCCCATAATATAGCTTTAAACCAGTGGTGCCCAAACTCACACAATCAAGCTTTGCGCTTGTGTGCGTAGCAGAGAAACACGAAGTAAATTTCACAACAAGCAAACGAACAAATGCCTCGTGAGAGATCAAAAAGCCGAAAGCAAGCGCCGTGAGAGAGCAAGACGCCCATATATATAGAACACACGTATTATCTATCGATACTAAGTTCTCGATATTAAGCACTCGATACTCAGTATTTGATACTCAGTACTCGATTCTGATACTAAGTATCGATTCCATACTAAGTACTCGATATTAAGTACTCGATACGCAGTATTTGATACTCAGTACTCGATTCTAAGTACTCTATACTTATTACTCAATACCAAGCACTCGATACTCAGTACTCGATTCGAAGTATTCGATACTAAGTTCTCGATACTAAGTACTCGATACTGAGTGTTCGTTCTTATTATTCGATACCAAGTACTCGATACTCCGTACTCGATTCTAAGTATGCGATACTAAGTATAAGAGACTGAGTATTCGGTACTTAGTACTCGATTCTAAATATTCGGTCGGGTCTAATTACTCGATGATAAGTTTTAGATACTCAGTATTCTGCGTGTGTCTTTGTGTTTTTGTTTGTTTGATTTTGTGTTTGTTTTTTGTCTTTGTTTTGTCTTTGTTATTGTTTTTGGTTTTTTTTTTTGTATTTCTTGTCGTGTCTGTTTAAGTGTTTATGTGTGTGAGCGGGTGGGTGTGCGGCTGGCTGGCCTAGCCAGTTCATTGACATCGCAGTGCTGAAGTACCCTTAAAATTAATCAAATCACAAAAAAAAATTCTAAATTGCAAACCTTTCAAATTAGAACTGGTTCAAAATCGATTACATATCGAACCACTTGGTTCCCATTCGATACTTTTTGTTTCTTCTGCAGCCCTGGAGGTGTATCGCTTATACCTCAAAACACAACAAACAATTGTTAATTTTTAATGAAATAAGTTTCTGGAAAATGATTTGCCGCTTGTGCCTGAACAGCTCTAATGACACGGACACCATACACATCTTTGAGAGCATGGGCCAGTCCCTAAACGTGGCACCGCTAATTTCCAGGCACTTTTGGTTCGAAGTGAGCGAAAAACGGCAGAAATGGAAATGCCCAATTTTCCTCCCAACTAATTATAATCTTATTCCAGCCCAAAAGCGATGATCCCATATCCACAGTCATCTGTGTGGCCTGCTGGACGCGGCTGAGTGAATTCCATGATTTCTACGAGGCGGTGGAGAAGGCACATCGCCTGCTGACCGAAAGATTTTCTATTAAGGCGGAGCAGAAGGAGGTTCAGCGAGTGAATAGCCAAATTCAGTTGCCAGAAGAGTTGCCTCTGGTGACAGATGAACTTCTGCAGTTTCCCGCTGTCTTGGAGGAAAGTGAGGCGGAGCAGGAGGAGGCGGTCGAGGAGGAGGACGAACAGGCAGGAATTGGCGGATTCAGTGATGCTGAAACAGATGGCTCCTTCAGCAATGAGCAGTTTCTTAACGAAGTACTCAATCACCAAGAGCTGGAACAGGCTGAAAATGAGCCCGAGGAGGAAATGGATGAAAAGAATGTGCCTCTGCTGGCGGCTGTCACAGAAGATCGCCGAGAGACTCGAGCGACGGCCAAAAGCAAAGCAGCAGCAGCAACAACTGCAAATCCCCCCGAAGAAGCCAAGCCCTCAAAACGTCGTGGACGAGCCCACAAAGCGTCAGATTCAGCTGCTCCCTCCAAAAGCAAACGTTATTCGGACTACAAGAAATCTATGCTAGAGATCGATCAGAAAATTGCCGCTCACATGCGACTCACCTGCGATGTGTGTCACGAGGGCCAGGAAACGTTTCTGCTGCTGTGCAAGCACATGATGCAGGTGCATCACAAGAAGGGCTACGCCATCTGCTGCAACAAGAAGTTCTACAAGCGTTCCTTCCTCACGGATCACATAGATAGACATGCCAATCCGGAGAAGTTTAAGTGAGTGGTAAAGTGCAGGCCATTTTTCCCTCCCCCAGGCGATTTCCTTGAGAGCAAAACTAATCCTCTTAATATTCCAGATGCCAGGAATGCGGCAAAAGTTTTGCCGACAAGCAGTGCTTACGAAATCATGAGCTGCTTAAGCATCAGCCCGAGGAGGAGAAAACTTTCATGTGTGAGCATTGCCCGAAGCGGTATACCAAACAGTATTTGCTGGATCAGCATCGAATCATACACAAGGAGCGCAATGTGCCCTGTGATATATGTGACAGACGGTGAGTTTCAACTGTTGAGCATTCCCTAGAATCTAGTCACTAGGTTATAACTCGGTTTTCTTTTCAGCTTTCCCAATGTCTCGCTGCTGGGCAGTCATGTGAAGCTGGTACATGGCAACTATGGCACCATGTGCGATATCTGTGCCCAGGTAATACGCGGTAGAGCTGCCTTCCAGCGTCACCAGCTGGAGCATGCCGGCGTTACAGAGCCCAAGGTCCAGTGCGATATTTGTGGCTCATGGCACAAGAACAAATATAGTCTTAAGAAGCATATTCGTCGACATCAGGGCTCGTCGGAGGAATGCACTTGCAACATTTGCGGCAAAGTCTCACCCAACCGCAGTGCCATGCTGAGTCATCAGCGTTATGTACATCTGGCCGATCGCAAGCACGAGTGCAGTGTGTGCAACAAGGCATTTAAAAAGGCCATTACCCTCAAGGAACACATGACCATGCACACGGGTGAGGTGCTCTACAAGTGCTCGCATTGTCCCAAGACCTTCAATTCGAATGCCAATAAACATTCGCATCGAAAGAAATGCCATCCCAAAGAGTTCGAAGAGGCACGCAAGGCTCGCTCAGAGAGGAGAATGGCCACATCCATGGAGGAGACTCAAGTGCTTAAGATTACCACCATCGATGATGCGGGAGAGACGCACAATATACTGTTAACGGCCACTAGTAATGAAGACTTGAAGGACGACAGCCTGGAATTTACCATTTGCCTCAGTCCGCAGTCTCAGGCCAAGTGAACAAAAAACATCTGTCTGTTGGAATTTTGTGCGTTTAATTTTTATTTTCCTTAGGCTAGCATTGCATAGAGATTAAAACAAAATGGGGGGAATGTTTGACATGGAAACTGCACATATTACTTAATCTAATACTAACCACGTTCGCATATAATTTCCACAGCATTTGGCTCCATGAGCACCGATTCCAGACAACGATGCACCGCAGAGCCTAGGATTTCATCAAGTAAAAAGTTGACCAGGCTGTAAAGAAGAAAAGGCAAAAGAGTTTTCAGTTCCCCTATTTTTCTCTACCCTTGCAGAGGGTAATATTCTTATGTTTCTATAATTAATAAAATTGATCAATCGTATAGACGTAGATGGACAGCTGAAACAGAAGCAAGCACGTCAAGAATCATATATAAAGAATTGGAGCTCAACCTAGGAAAAGAAAACTATTTTAATGATGCCTACCTTAAAATGGAGGTACAATCCAGGCAGGATGTCGAAGATGCAGTTGCTATCTTCCTAAATAAAGTACAACAAGCTGCCCTGAAGGCTACTCCCCCACTGGCCAAACTTATCAACCCGGAGGACTCTCTACTGGACTCAACCCTGCTGCTGAGCAGTTGCTTTATTTTAAAAAGCGGCTACGGAGGGAGTATAACCACAAACCTGGTGTCGCTTTCTCAACGTCGGGGACTGGTGGTGAAGCCCAAAAAGCTGGTCCGCAGGAAGGTTTGTGCTTAGCCCGCGCGCCCTGGGCCCCAACTCCCAGTCTCTGCTGGAGAAAGGGGAAATCAGAATTGTGGTAAGTCCCAGTACAGGCATGGCTCGCCAGACAGCTATGTTCTTGGTACTCATCTAGGGGTCTCTCAAACCAGTTTTGACCTTTTTAAAAAATATTCTAAAGGAAAAAATAATATGGTGGTGGTAGCTGCTCGGACAAGACGGGTTCAGTGGAATTGTTTGAAACGGCTCACTAAAATTAAAAGATGTCTTTTGTTTAATATAAGGTTGAAAATATAAAAAAAGTAAAAAAAGTGAAGTGTTGTGGGTGGCGGTCGGAACTGTTATTGGGTGGGTTGGCGTCTTCTTGTTTAAGATTATTAAGTTTTTTGGGGATATAATCACTAAATCAAAAAAAAAAAAGTTAAAATAACTTTTAAGGATTGGCGAGCAACTGAGACTTCGGAGAGGCTCAAGTGCGCTTTGGAAGCTCACCAAAAGATCAAGCGGCAGTTCCAAAGTCAGTCATTTTGTGGTCCGGGCAAAATCACCACAGACGAGTGGAAGCTTTTGCCTGAACTTAGAAGAGCGGCTCACCGTATGAAAACCACGCCCGAGAACAACAGTCACGCCCGAACCCCCCAAAGCCCAGGATAGAGGTGAGGGATTGTAAGACCACCAGACAACAGGAAATGAAGCCCCTGCCAGACAGCCTCTGTAGACTAACGCCATTTCCCATCACCCTGGAAGAAAACCAGAATTGTTTTCTTTCACAAGAATGGAGAACCACCTTCCTGCCTTGATTCCTACCGGCCGATTAGCTTACTATCCACCCTTGGAAAGAACTTCGAGCGCTTTATCCTTCGAAGAATGCTTGATGTTCGATGTATACCCGATTTCCAATTTGGCTTCCGACTGAGCCATGGAACTCCCGAACAATTACATCGAGTAGTCAACTACATCCTCGAAGGGTATGACGGGAAAGAGTACGTAGTGGCAGCTTACCTTCGATAGAGTGTGGCACGCAGTTCTGCTCTCGAAGATCAAGACACTTCTTCCAACTGTACCTGCTAATCAAAAGCTTCCTGATGGACGGAACTTTTGAGGTTGCACAGGACGGAGCGACATCCCAAACAAGAAACATTCGGGCTGGTGTACCGCAGGGTAGCGTATTGGGTCCTACGCTATACTCCCTATTCGCTCACGATATGCCCAGAGCCTGTTGCATTCCGCTTGAAAACCCCGAAGATCTTCTACTCGCAACATTTGCTGACGACACGGCGATACTTGCCCGTAACAAATGCATATACTCAGCCACAGATGACCTTCAAGAGTACTTGAATAGGTTTAGCAATTGGCCGCTAGATGGCACATTGTCATAAACACGGACAAGTGTGCTTCGGTGACTTATTCCACCCGTCTTGATACCTGCCCGGGAGTATTCTTGCATGGTTATGGAGCCTAAAGCAGCCCAAAAATACCTTGGGGTGACACTGGACAGAAGTCTGACCTTTGGACACCATCTCAAGACAACAGCTCAGGCAGTGGCTGCCAAAGCACGGCGCATGGGGTGGCTCCTGAACTCCAACAACAAGCTGTCACTCAGGAACAAAGTCCTAATCTACAAAGCTATTCTGGCTCCGGTATGGAGATATGGCCTACAATCCTTAGACGCATTACGGGAGCTGAATGGACCTTGGAGTTCCCATGGTTGGAGATGTTATCAACAAGCAGGCCGCCATATACCTTGACAAGCTATCTCACCACCAAAACTTGCTAAGAAGTTAATTTGAAGTAAAAAGGAGAAGGTTAAAGAGAGTCTTACCCAAGGACCTGAACTCACGGCGACTCTAGCAGGACACCGTTTACACCATACATTATCGGTAAGCCCAAATGGACACTGCCAAGTACTGTTAAAACCCAATATCACACTAGCATAAGCGGCAAAAAAGGGTAGCAGAAGGCTAGTTACTGAAGGATACTTTACCAATAAAAATCTCAATTAGTTTTTAATAGCATTTCCCTAGGTTAATTAACAGAGCATTAATGTGACCATTTCAACATTATGTGAGGAAAAAAAACAACGCATGCAGCACCAAAAAGTATGCAACGTTTTTATAACCTTTATAACTCTGCCATTTATTATCCGATCTTTGTGAAACTTTCAGAGATTGTAGATATTGGGCACATGCACTGCAAAATATGAGCTTGATATCTTTTTTATTGTGGGGGCAGGAAAGGGCGTGGCCAAAATTAGAAATAAACTTGATCTGAGTAGGGAGAATAGGAGTCTACATACAAAATTTGGTGGCTCTAGCTCTTCTAGTCTCCGAGATCTAGGTGTTCATACAGACAGACGGACATGGCTATATCGACTCGGCTCTTGATGCTGATCAAGAATATATATACTTTTTGGGGTCGGAGATGCTTGCTTGTTACATACATTTGCACGACTTCAGTATACCCTTTTTACTTTACGAGTAACGGGTATAAAAAAGCCTACGATCAGGAGACCATCAAAAATATCATGCTAGTTAGGAGCGAGTGCATCAGATTGTATTTTATACCGCATATCTCGGAGCACGAAACAAACGGCACAATGTGTAAAAATGTGTAAAAAGAGGATGTGTACCAGAGAACGGCAAGGGTACACCCTAACAATAAGTGTACCCGAATCATTTGTGCGATTACGACACTTAGAGTGTGATCGGCACTCTAAAAAAAGGCTTGTTGCCTTTTACTGATTATTGCGAACATGCTCATACGCACAATCGCAAACCGGTTTCGTGCTCTTTTTGTGCTTGTATACATGAGTTGAGGCCGATCAAAATGCTAAAGCAAAAGGAATGAGCGAAATTGAGAGCACAACACTTGAGACAAACAATATGTGAGAGACATGTGTGTTGTTGTTATTCTTGCATTAGCTTCATATTTGTTTTTGAATATGCACATATACATACATACATGTGAAATGAAAATAAAAAGCCGTGTTTTGCTACTTCATTGCGTGTTATATATTCATATGTAATTATGTATTTAATTTTTATGTTTACAACAAAGGCATTACATGCATAAAAGTTGAAGACACTCGAAATCATAACTGTAAAACATGAGTGTTTCGCTCACAGTGCATTATTGCGCATTGCTTTTTGTGATCTATCGTGCTGTTCGTACATTTGCATTGAGTGCATTGTGCCGTTCACTCATCTACGCAACATTTTTGAGTGTCTTGTGAAATAGAGTCGACGCTTACTGTTTGAGTGAGTGACGAAATGCAAAAACACGAAACACGGAGAGCGATTTTTGCGTTTGGGTGTGTTATTCTTTTCTTGCTGTTTGTGAGTGCGACAAGCACTCCAAATTTATAAGTGTGATTCGGGTGCCAAAAAGTGACACCCTTGACGTTCTCTGATGTGTACCATTTTTTGAGAGGAGTCCCATACTAAAGGAACCAAGATTCGAGCTTTTTGGAATAGTTGAATTGCGTAACGCTGAGTTACTAGAGATTCTAAACGGAAAATCGTGGGAATTGCTGGCTAAATATGTGTCAAAAGCGCTGGGCTACAGGCAGCGTATCTTAGATGGATATTTTTAAATACTAATATTTAGTACAACAAATTCTAAAACTTAAGCAAATAGAAAACGAAGAAAATGTAAAAAAAAATTATGTATTGTAGTGGGCTGAAGGCAAATGCGAAGCCAAAGCGAACACTTTTGTCAAGCAAAACATGTACCCAATATATATTTTACTACTACTATAGCCAGGTACTCTTTAACACTGTACTGGTGATAACTTAAGTACATATGTAGATCCAATCTGTCAAATTTAAAAGATCAGGCACAGCCTCGAAAGGACATTCGACTTTTGGTGGACGTATCAAATATCTTGGTAAATTAGAAGCGTACGATTTAAAACATAATAAACTAAGGCTCAATCCAATACCTTAGGTTTGGCAAGTTTATGAACCGAAGCATAGACTTCAAGATGGGATTGCAACTATGAATCTTTTAATATAATCCGCAATCTCAGGCAGACCAACCTCAGAAAACTAAACTGTAGACCACAAATCAATGCAAAAAATACTCACTTTTCATCGCTCACAAAACGCCAAAGATTCATTTGCAAGTAATGGGCATCCACTTGGATTTGCTGCAGGCCATACTTGCTAAAGGTACGCAGCCGCACACACTCCAGCAGTGTCTAGAATGAAGTAACCAGCAATAACCATATAAATTGGACAATTCTAGAAACCTCCCCCAACTCACCTTCAGGCCAATTTTGATGATACCCATGATAATAGAGGCCTTGGTAAACTCCACAGAGGTAAAAATTTCCACACGTTCGGAGAACAGACGATGTATGTTACTCACATAGCTCGATTCCAGCTGCGAGGGTGTATAGTTGGACCAGTTGGAGCGATATTGCGGTTTGGTGGCAGTGAAGTTGCTAAAATAAGTCTTGCGGCTAGAATCACTGCTGGCTGTGGTGCGAAAGCCCGCGGCATTGCCGGTACTCTCATAAAGACTGGCCACCACGGTCTCAATGTGACCCAATTCCTCGACCACACGCTTCATAACAGCACGCACCGAACGTGGCTCCAGGCAGTTGAGCCAATCGCGTGTCTCTACGCTTTTGCGTAACATTTGTGAGATATTTGTGCCCTGCAGGCGGACATAGGCATCTAGTAGGGATTGGGCTGTTTCACGCATTTCGGCACAGATTTCCGTTTCGTGGGTCAAGGTGGCGCTGTTCTCCGAATCGATTTCGTACAAATCATCCACTAAAGCAATCTGGAAAAGGGCATTACTTAATGTAAGACGACCTGTTAAGCTTTGATATCAACTCACCAGTATATGCACGCCCTGCTGTTCCAGTTCCAGGCAGGTTTTGGACAAAACCAACAATAGATTGGGCGGACTAGAGCTAGAAGCATTGGCAAAGCCACACATCACCTTGGATATGTGACGGAGAAAGCCTATCAAGAGGTTCTCCCTAATGCCCTCTACGCACAAGGCGCCTTTATGCTCTGCCTTGATGTTAAAGGACCAATCGGTGCGTAGAAAGATTAACAAATCTTGCAGCACACCCTTGATCTTTTCCACCATTGCCACATAGAGGTTACTTATTAAATCAGAGAGATTTAGCCCGGTGGCTGCATCGCTTTTGGCCGAAACCAAAGACAAACGCACAGAACTCAGGCTGTCGGCAAAATGATCCTTGAGATTTTTGGCATGGGCATCACAGAGTTGATAGGCCGCTCCTATAATAATGTCCACTGTATGTCGCTGCACCTCCAGACCCCGACAGATGTTACGCATGGCCTGTAGCCGACGATGCAGGCGATCCAAGGCCCTCAACATTACTTGAGTGTCGCCATAGCCTATGTCAGACTCCACACGATCCTGGACCAGGGTCAGGTACTTGTCAATGTTCTGATTAAGAAAAATGTTCAGCTCATTCAATGCGTTCTCCTGGAAGTCATCGCTGGAAAGTGAAAGTCAATGAGTAAATTTTGAAGAAGAAAGAATGAAAGCTCTACCCACCGTTCCTGTTCGTAGTGCTTGGCCACAAACATGTCAAAGTAGGAGGTCACCACCAGGGCCAAGTCATTGAGGAAACCATCTATGCCCATGTCCACAAACTCCAGCATGTCCCGTTCCGTCTGATCTTGCAGCATGACAATTTGTTCGTGCAGCCTTTTGCCAGCGCAGGTCAACATCTCGCTGGCCAAGTCAGAGGTCTTCTCATTCAACTGCAGCAGCAGTTCCCCAATCTCTGTCAAGGATTGCGCCGTATTTCCTGCCCTCTGAAAGTCGCGACGTAGTTTCTCCTTGAGATCTCCCATGATGACATCACAATCTCGCTGAATCCCATCGAACGAAGGTTGCCTGCCATACTGAGCGAACACCTTCTGGGCATGCGTATAATCCTGCACAGCCTGGGCATAGTTCTGCTCCTCAATCAGGGACTTAAGCTTGGCCGGCAGTGTGGAGAGGAATTGCAAGCGCTTGAGCAGTGAATGCTTCTCGGATAGGCGACACAACTGAGAGCGGGTGCCCTGCAGCGTGCCTGTGATTTGCTCACTGAACGTGGTAATCGATTGCATTTTGGTCATCAGCAGATTCACATCCGATTCCATTTGCTTGAAATCATTCTTCATCTTCCTTATGGTGTCCGTGGCCGAGATGAATTTGTTGTAGTTCTCGTAGACCAGCGTCTGCATGTCCGAGTGCAATGTTTGCGTGTCCTTCACCACCGCCGCCTCCGTGTCCATGATCTGCTTTAGAGAGCAGTCCTTGAGCAACTTCTCCAGATACTTTTCGGCATCAAAGCTGGAGCTGTCCATGTCAAAGGGATTTTCCTCCATTTTTTTGGTTGGTTTGCCACACAAGATTAATAACAATTGCCGATGGACAGTGTTGTAAAGTGGGGGAGCTTCATAAGTTAAACAGCTGTTTGCCATGCAAAAACATCGATAAGAGTTATCGTTGGGGCGCGCTTTTAGTTTTAAATCAAAACACTGCTTCAGATGAGCACAGAACTAAATGGAGACTGGCAGAAACTCAACAAATTTAAGTTGTAATCCAGATGCATTAAGGGGCTTAAGCAGTGGCCAATTAACTCTCTGAGGCTGGAAATGTACTGTTTTGAAGGTTCCATGAACGTTGTTCTGAAGTCAAGCAGCCCAAAGTCGAGTATGGTTGTCAAACCTGCACCGCTAGTTTTCAACTAATTTAAGCAGATGCCTGCTAACTAGGTGAAAGATATTTAATATGTTAATCTTATTAACATATAATTGCAGTTTTAGTAAAATTGAAGAAATGGACTAAGCAAAAACAATATTTTTCGGACCGGCAAAGTTACGCCCATTTATGACCAAAGATTGTCATTTCTTTATACTTTATACCAAAGAAGGCTTGTAGATCGCACAGAGTATTGGCCTCGAAAAGCAGTCGGGCTTGGCCGACTTTCTTTCTCATTCGAAATTGTTTTTGAAAAATTTTAAAATTTGTGCTTTGTACCCATTTCCTGCCCATATAATTTTAATGTATCATCATCGCGAGTTTTTGAGCAGATAGTGTGGCTCAGCGGCTAATTTTTCCCCTAAAAAATTTACGCACCCAGTCACCTTCACTAGCTGTTGGCGCCAGCTAGTTTTCCATGGTAAGCGTATCGCTCAGTGCTAACGACATTTACCAATAAGATTTGTTAACACTTTGCTCTGCTCACTCATTGAGCAAATCGTCGCGAGCGAAGGAGAGAAAAAGTCATTTGCGTTTGTGTGTGTGTATGTGTGAGTGAGGTGTCTGTTTGGGCTTGCGACTCACAAAAGCCACGAACACACACTAAACAAATAAAAAAAGAAAAAAAAAAAGAAAAAGACCCATTGAGGTGACTCGTTCGGCTTTTTGCTCATCTACTGACTCTTAATGTGCGAGCGCTCAGTCGGATCGCTGTCTATAAATGGTTATTGAATGAGCAAAACAAGAAAATCTCAACTGAGAACAGTCAACTGAAAACAAAAACAAGGAGAAAAGAAGTGTTCTACTCAGAGCGAGAGCAAGCGTGCATGGTTTTTTTCGGTTTTGTTATTGAGCAGACCGCAAAGGCAAAAATGTTCAATTGTTATTTACGAGCTCTGTTACTGTAGTTACTTCCTAGCTGGAACCCACGACCTCTTGCAGAGGAGGCTCACTCACTACCCGCTCTACCACAATCGGCTAGGAGTTCTTGCCACAGAGAAAAGCGGTCAATTACCTGCAAGTTATGCACAATTTGCTTGAAGCAATTCGACAGAACCTTCCACCATGATAACGGCCTGAGCACAAGTCGTTGCTTGTGTGCGAATTTTTAGAAAAAACAACACAAACAATTCAAAAAGGAACTCATTTTTTCACTTTAGTTCACATTGCGGTAAATGGTGTGGACATGTATTGAACGCAATATTGCCTAAATACACATTCTGCATTCATGCAAACAGTTACATTGATCAAAGTGAAGGAATAACTCCTAAACTTACTACAGTATTTTTTCGACATATTTAACATTTTTTTTTTCAGTTTTTAGTGGCTCGCGATCTTGCTATGCTATTGGCATAACTTTAAACAGAGGCACACAACACAACAAAGGAGGCTTCAGGTTGATCGGGCGACGTTCCAAATCCTCACTCATCAGCGATCTTGAGCCTCAAATGACTGTCCAAACAGCAGTCTCTCCATGCCCGCGACGGCAAAACTGTTTGGGAATTCCAAAGGCAGCTTGAGCGCAAAAACACCAAAAAGACATCCTAAGACAGAATATGTTAAATATTTAACATATTTTTCGACATATTTCGCATAAAAAAATTGCATATTTCTGATATGTCGTGTTTATTCGATCCGTAAATAATTATCAAGCCAAAATTCAAAATTTGACCTTTTTCACTGCAGAAATGATCCGTGGTCTACTGATTAGGCTGGAATGACACTTTCAATTTTTAGGGACAATTATTGTGGCAATTTTTCGTTAAAGTACAAACGTCGATGTTGTGTATCATCTCAGCCTCTTCAAAAACAATTAAAAGTGTCATTCCAGCCTTAACATAAATTCCAATTTTGAACAGTCAGCCAACATTTGGTTAACTAACTTGGCATAGTTTGGTCTTTTTTATACTACCCAGAAAGCCATCAACAGCGTTTCTCCCTTTCCTTGATTTTTTGTTAAAGTTTTGGTAAAGTGTAAGACTTAAAACAATTTTCAATGCATTTCTTTTATTTTTGAAGCCGACAGCCTGGAATATGTTGCTTGGCGATGGCTCCAAAGAAAGTGTGAAGAGACAAAATATATACATTTTTATACTCTGTACCAGAGGTACACAGAGTATGTATATTAGGTAATTATTTGATCTATAAATATGAACATTTTGCCAAATCAAACTTGTTAATTTTCAATCGATTTCTTAAGATATTATTTTTTTTAACAACGTTTTTACGATCTTTGGCCCAAATTTCTAAGGAACTACTAAACCGATTTTGATAATTATTTTTCTCGGTGAGAGCTAACACTTAAATGCATTTTTTAAATTTTTTAAATCTATTAAAAATAATTTTTATATTAGAAAGAAGAATAACTGCTGACCGATTTCGTTAAATTACTCCAAATACCCACCATTATGGGGTGAACTAGGTCATTTGGGTTGGGTCAATAAACAACGAAGTTAGGACGAATGAAAGGGGTAAAAAAGTCGATTTTCGAAGTTTTGACTTTGGAACCGCATAACTCCGTTATTTATTGAACGACCCCAAATATCCTAGTTCACACCAGTTCATCAGTTATTAACAAAACCTCGTTATCATTTTTAATTTCGCATAATCCGCCCGGGGGCTTTATTTCACCTGGCGTTATTTCATGCCCCCGTTCTATTCAGGTGAATTATTGTGCCGAACTTAATTTAGATCTTATCTGAGTATAGGCCTTTATGATGGTTTTAATTACCTTTATACTGTTAACTTCCAGTTTTGACAGGCTCGAGGTATTGTTATGCTATTGGCATAACTTTAAACAGAGGTACACACCACAACAAAGGAGGCTTCAGGTTGTTTGGAAGCGTTTCACGAGGGACCAAATCCTCACTTATCAGCGATCTTGAGCCAGAAATGTCTATCCAAAGAGCAGCCTCTCCATGCTAGCGACTGCAAAACTTGTTGGGAATTCCAAAGGCAGCTTGCGCGCAAAACACCAAAAAGACAGCCTTAGACAGCCATTCCCCTTTGTAAGTGTGTGGCCTCCATTGATATTAAGTAATCAAGATTATTTATGGATCCGCCAATGGAATGGTAAAGATCGGATGAGCGATATTCGAGTTATAGGGAAAACAAACAATTATGGGCGGCACAGGTCGCAACGGTGATGGGCAGCACTTCACAGGAACGGAGTATATAAGTATAGTCGGGCTTGTCAGACTTTCTTATTTGTAGAGAAGCAGTCAAAACTTATGGGCTTAGCGGTAAATGAGGATAAGACAACTACGCTTGGACAATCTGTTACAATGGAAGAATTCAACTTCAAGGTTGTTAAGGACTTTGTCTACCTCGGAATGACGTTAACCAGCAACAACACCAGTCTGGAAGTCCCAAGAAGAATCACTCTTGTAAACCGATGTTACCCCGGGCCCAGTAAGGAGTTCAAAAGCAGAGCCCTCTCTCGAAAAACGAAAATTGCGCTATACAAGTCACTTATCATCCCAGTCCTGCTATACGGCACAGAATCATGGACAATAACAACAACGGATGAGGCGGCAATTGGCGTATTCGAGAGAAAAGTTCTACGAAGGCTTTGCGGACCTCTACGAATTCGCATCCGCATGAATCACGAACTGTACGAGCTCTATGGGGATACTTGTCCAGCGCATAAAACAACAGCGGCTGCGCTGGATAGGACATGTTACCCGTATGGATGACAACGCTCCAGCAAAACGGGTATACAGTCGGCATGCGAACGAGCTAGGAGGCACGCCCGGGCCGGGTCGACCGAAGCGGAGATGGCGCGACCAGGTGCAGGGAGATATTTCGAAGCTGGGTGTGTCTTCTGGTGGGATGTCGCTCGGGACAGAGGCGAGTGGCGGGCATTAGTCGCAGCGGCCGGGACCGTAAAACGGTTGTGATGGCCAAAGAAGAAGAAGAACTGTTTGTTTAAACCAGCGATGTTCAAGAAGAGCGAGGCCAAAAAGTGAGAGTGTATTGGTGTGCGATATTAAAGCGGCACAACTCAGCTTTGAACTGTCCTGCTCGACGTCTGAGCATCGAATGCAAGCAAAGAGAGCGCTGCTTACGCTCATCCGCCCGACTTCGGCATGCGCTCGGCTCGTGTGCGTGTAAATATCCAAAAAAAAAAAATTTTTAAAAAAAAAAAAAAAAAAAAAAAATATTGGTTCTGGTTCTGAAACGCAGAAGTTTCAGCCGGTTAATTTCGGTCTACGGTTCATTGCGTCGAATATACAAAATTCGATTCAGGCTACGCTTGTTTTGAACAGAGCAAAAGCAGCTCAATAATCACAGCTGAAGCCAGACCATGGAACAACAACCAAGGTACGGCGCTCCCAGTGTGCGCCCAAAAAAATCTGCGCCGTACCGGTTATGATTGTACCATGAGCCAGACTCAAGTGAAATAAATTAGCAAAATTCAAATTGAAGAATCTAACTATTAAATAGAAGGAAAATACTATTCGTGGTAAGCTTTAAACCAATCTGTAGTCGCCAATCTTATTCCCATTGGATTTGAAAAAGGAAACACTATCATTAATAAGATCCTTTTGCCCCTACCCCTCCCTCTTGTCAGCTGTTGAGTGGGTCTTGAAGTTATGTGTTTATGCTCTTGACTCTTGTTTGCCTTTCATTTGCTGTCCACTCACGCAGCAGCAGCAGGCACTTGTCCAGTAATCTACCCGCCCCGCTCGGCTCCAATCCTCTGCACATAATCCGTTTAATATGAGCACTGGCTGTGCTCCAGTTTACGCTAGTCCTGTCAACTAAGTGCACTGAAATTAATTTAACGACTTGGCGCACTTCAAAAACTGCACCAAACACATGAAGTGGGGGGAAGTGGTGGAAGCGGCAAGTGGGGGAAGTGTGAAGGCGCCACTTGCCCGTTCCTGTTGCGCGCGCACTAAGCGGGAAGACTTTGTCGTTGACGACGACAATGGTAACTTGACCTTGACACGTTCGACGTTCCATGTCTGTCCTCGAAGTGTCTTTTCTATATATTTTGTGACTTTCGCTTGGCTTACGTAAATTCAATTTTCAGTTTGATGAAAGCAAAGTTCGCTGTGTGCGTGTGTGTGTGTGTGTGTGTGTGACGCCTGCAGGTATGCAATACCTTTTGCCTAAATGTGGGGGCGGGCCGTGTGATTTGCACAATCTGCACACAACTTGAAATTAAATTCGGCCCAGAAGCAGCTCAACTTTTTGGCGAAAGGTCAAAATGTTAATGTATTTGAAATGAGGCAACAAACGAAGGCGATTGTACTATGGGTGATTTTTACCATTTTTATACCAGAGTACAGATACCAAGGGTACAAATACATGACATGCTGTGATTCATTACTGAGCCAAACCTGAAGAGTAGATGAAGAGTAGAGGCACAATATATTTTTCCAAAATTCCAGATAGATTTTCATCATACTGCATGACTTATATTCACGAAGTAAGACTTTAATTCACGGAAGGAACATGGATGGAATAAGCACGAATTGATGAGTATTTTCACGTTACCGTTGTGATCACATTACGGGCGCTCTTGAACGTTTTACTCTGTTTTCAAGTTTTTTTAAATGTTTTTCATTTGCTTACACAGGTGGTAAGAAGGTGAGCTTGTCATTAACCTAGGGGGGCTTAATTCAATTGCAACCGTAGTTTAAGAAATATCGTCTTGAAATGTGAAACAAAAGTATAGTTCTAAGAAGAGCAATATCGGACAATAACTACTTCCTCATCCCATTCCCATTTTTCGGTATTAGCCTAAACCCAATTTTTAAATTGTAGTACAAATAGTTATAGATAGATAATGGGCGTGTTCATCAGCACACACCAATCATCTAACATAAATCAACAATAAAAAAAAAGTGTTTGGCTGCTGGTGAACGGATTTTGATGGAATTTGCAACCAACAAAATTATCGATATTTTTTATTGGCGGAAGTTTTGAACTTTTAACCGCAAATAAGAAAATAATCAAATATGAATAACATCAAGTGCAATTGGATGTGACTGTCGTCAAAAACGCCGATATGGCGAAATTTCGACCTCTTCGTTGGCGACTTGGTTGTTTCTGGTTGTCCCAGATTGGCTACTTGTTAGGAAGGAGGAGAACGCCTTGCAGATGCTCTCCATTGAGGAGTTTCATGCGGCCAGGTTTAAGAAATCAACTGGAGGGCCTTCTTGCAGCTCTATTATAGACTCGGAGGAAAGCTATCTCCCAACCGATTTGGATGAGATGCAGAGCACGAACACTCGAGACCATTGTACAGTTGGCGGGAGGACCCAAGATTGTGCTGCATCGTCTATGCATTGCACTGGGAGCTTATATAGTGCCCTTGCTGTAGCAGGATTGGCCGTGTGCCGTTGAGGTGATCAATACGTTCTAGCAGCAGCGTATACCAAATGTCATGCTGGTGCTACAGTCCATACCGGAGCAGGCACAAGTCATACACATCTCGGTGAAGCGAGTCATCTTTAGGGCAGATCTGGGCAAGCGGGTGCCGGTGGCGTGGCAGACATGCGAGACGTATTTAAAGCTGAAAATGGGACGCAGTGAATTGGACGCGGTGTGCGTGGGTGTGGGCACCCGGATTAAGAACATTGGCTACTCCATTGAGGGCTTTTTGGTATGTCGAAACGGTCACTTACTGATGAGAAGGACTCCCGTTTTACCAACATACAAACTGCCAAAAGCAAAGACTATTTTTTGCCCATTTTGTTTAAATTTTCACAAAATTATTTATTGCTGTCAGTTGTTTGCTATCGATAACAGTCACAAATCAAATCAATCTAACAAAGAAATACTTTGATGGATTTACATCTAACACAATCACGAAAATTAGCAATCATGATTGCACATCATGCCCGTTTACCAGCACAATCTAACAAAATTAGTCGATTTTTGGTCATCGATATATGCTGGTGAACGCAACCAATGTAATTAGTAACGAGTAACGAACTTATGCTGTGACACATCAAAAAAAGCGTGGATACCTTTACAGCTGTTTCATGGATGTCCAATTCAATTATCAGAAAACGTTTCGTTAAATGACTTCTGTTCGTTGAGCCAATTCCATGCAATCAGAGCTTTAAACAGTTGGAAATTGCCAAGCGCAATGAAGGCAAAATTGGACTCACATACGGAAAGCCAAACTTAATGGGTGACAATGCAAAGCTTGGGCTTAGGTTCCTAAGTGAGAAAGCTTGACTCCGAGAGTCACCGTAATAGCAAAAACATTTTTATTGGTTCATATGGCAATCTATTCTTTGAATTCGGTCAAAGGTCTTTATCAAATCACAATTTTCTTAAATAAAAAAAATAGGGGAAAGTTAACTTCGGCTCGGACGAAGTTTTGTATACCCTTGCAGCTTCCATTGAAAACAAAAAAGTTTTTCTAACTAAGACTACTTTTTGGACCTTACTTGTCTATGGGATCTATACTATATACCATAGATGTTTGATTTCGACCAAACTTGGTGAAATCATGGAAAAGCTGTTAATTACGAAATTTGGAGGCGATCCCATTTAAAACAAAAAAGTTTTTCTTACTAGAACTTCTTTTTCGACCGATCATTCATACTGCAGCTATTTGCTATAGTCATCCGATTTTGATAAAACTTTGTAGAAATGTGTCCAAAGTATATAAAATAAGTGTATGCCAATAAAAAGGACGTTTTCATTAAAAACAAAAAAAAGTTTTTTTCACTCAAACTTGTTTTTCGACCGATCGTTCCTATGGCAGCTATATGCTATAGTCATCCGATTTCGACCAAACTTTGCAGAATTGTGTAAAGGTTTATAAAATAAGTGTATGCCAATGATAAGAACGTTATCATTAAAAACAAAAAAGTTTTTCTCACTAGAACTTCTTATTTGACCGATCATTCATACTGCAGCTATATGGTATAGTCATCCGATTTCGACCAAACTTAGTGAAATCATGGAAAAGGGTACTAAGCTAAGAAATACGTACTTTGGAGACGTTTCCATTAAAAACAAAAAAGTTTTTCTCACTAAGACTGGATTTTCGACCGATCGTTTCTATGACAGCTATATGCTACAGTCATCCGATCCGGCCAGTTCCGACAAATGTGCAGCTTAAGTACCAAAAGACTTCGTGCAAAGTTTGGTGAGGATAGCTTTAAAACTGACGAAGGAGATAGCATAGAAACAGACAGAAGGACGGACGGACAGAACTAAATCAACTCAGCTTGTCGTGCTGATCAAGAATATAATATATACTTTATGTGGTCGGAGATGCTTCCTTCCGCACAATTTTATAATACCCTCTGCAAGGGTATAAAAAAATTCAACAACACAACTAAAATTTTCACAAAAAGGGTTTTTCGCACTTGAAAATGTTAAAAATTCCTCTGTTCAACATTTCCGCAGCTCAACAGGGGCTCGCGAATTCCCTAATTATTACATAAGGCAACAAATTTCGACTTTTTCCAGTATTTTGAAGGGTTGGTAGTGATTCTAGATGATTTTCGTGTGCTAAGCAAGTCTGCGTTTTCAGAAATTGTACATCACGTCGAGATTTTTAGTAATTTGAGCTTAAAGTTGCCTATTTTTACCCTTTTTAGGAGCGTCTATTCTATTGTTTGGACTCTCTTTGATACCATCAGAAAGTACCACTCCTTAGCTTTAAAATAAACTATCCCAAACAATTCTGTGATTTTTTTCAATGAACATATACCTCTCTTAGCACTTGTGTGAAAATCCAAAAATATTTTGTTTATTGCTGGTGCCCCAAAGTATGCAATGAGTGCTAGAGACTTTAATATGTTATTGAAAAAACCTCCACTAATTCATTCTCTGTGTAGTCGGGCTATGTTAATATGTTAAACGAGACCGTAAGTTAAAGTCGGTCCTGCCCGACTTCGATATACCCGTTACTCAGGGCAATTAGTGTTTGATTAATGTTAACAAAGCATTAACATTAATGTGACCATTTCAACATTATGTGAGCAAAAAGTGCATATAGCGCCAAAAAGTATGCAACGTTTTTAATAACTTTTATAACTCTGCATTTATTATCCGATCTTTATGAAACTTTCAGAGATTGTAGATATTGGGCACATACACTACACTGCCAAATATGAGCTTGATATCTTTAAAATTGTTGGAGTTATTCAACATTTTTTATTGTGTAGCCAAAATTTGAAATAAACTTGATCTGCGTAGGGACAATAGGAGTCTACATACAAAATTGGTGTTTATACAGACAGACGGACATGGCTATATCAACATGGCTGTTGATGCTGATGAAGAATATATAAACTTTATGGGGTCGAAGATGCTTCCTTCTGCCTGTTACATACAATTGCACGACTTTAGTATACCCTTTTTACTCTACGAGTAACGGGTATAAAAACAAAGGTGCCTGCACTCAAAGACCCGCACTGTTGATTTTAAAAGTCCAACATTTTGTTATTACGTTTAAATTGTTAATGTCATACTAAAAGTTGTTGATTCAACAAAAGTGCCAGCATTTTAAAATCAAATCAAATGCTTGCACTTTTAATTTTAAAAGCCCAACATTCTTGATTTTACTAATTTTGAAATCAAAAGTATTTACACTTTAAAATCAAAGATAAAAATAGTGGATTTTAAATGACTATACGAGGTGTGTTCAAAAAGTATCGCGAATTTTGAATTTTCGCGGGTTACGAATATTCGAATTTCGATTTTTTTGTGGCGTTATGTTGCTACTCATGTCTCTCACTTATGCCGACAAGCTCGGCCATTTTGAATGTTCACTTAATTGTTGACAGCTGCTTCGCTTGCACGTGTTTTGGATCGTCTTCGATTTTTACCTCAATTGCGACCAAAAACAGCATCGCATGAACATTGCTAATGAGATGTTAAACTCTGTCCGCGACGACCCAAATTTGCTCCAGAGGGTCATAACTGGTGACGAATCGTGGGTTTATGGTTATGACGTGGAAACCAAAGCTCAATCATCTCAATGGAAGCTGCCGCTCGAACCAAGACCGAAAAAAGCGCGCCAAGTTCGGTCGAATGTGAAAGTTTTGCTGACAGTTTTCTTCGATTGCAGGGGCGTGGTGCATCATGAGTTCTTGCCACAGGGAAGAACGGTCAATAAGGAATATTACCTGCAAGTTATGCGCAATTTGCGCGAAGCAATCCGCCAGAAACGCCCGGATTTGTGGAAGAACAAAAATTGGCTTTTGCACCACGATAACGCCCCTGCTCACACATCGTTGCTTGTGCGCGACTTTTTGGCCAAAAACAACACACTAATGATGCCGCAGCCACCGTATTCCCCAGATCTGGCCCCCTGTGACTTTTTCTTGTTCCCTAAACTGAAGAGGCCCATGAAAGGACGACGTTACGCTACGCTTGACGAGATAAAGACGGCATCGAAGGAGGAGCTGAACAAGATAAAAAAAAATGATTTTTTGAAGTGCTTCGAAAGATTGGAAAAACCGTTGGCACAAGTGTATAATATCTCATGGGGATTACTTTGAAGGGGACAAAATAGATATTCATGAATAAATAAATAATTTTTGAAAAAAACACAAAATTCGCTATACTTTTTGAACACACCTCGTATAAGAAAATTCAACAATGACTGCATACAGGTTAAGTGGGTTGAAAATAACTGGATTATAAAGGTGGCCATGACCTGTCTGAGAAAATTATAAAAATATTCAGTTTTTCATTGTACTTGGTTGTGTGCGGGACCTGGACCTGGAGGTGGCCATGGAGATGGACCTGGATGTGGAAAATGGCCCTAGAACCGCCATATTTGCCAAGTTCTTTTTTCAGTGAAAAGGGCGGAAAATGGTGCTCAAATCGCGAAATTTGAAAAATTGTAGCGTTCATCCGATTGCAATGCAACTTTGAGGAATGGTTGGAGAATTGGTGAAAAATATCCCAAAATGTGTGTTCAAGGCCAATCCTTATTTTTGGGCAGATCTTTTTCAAATTTTGTTTGTAAGCTTTCATTTTTAAAACTCCACCTCCAAGATCGGAAATGTCAGGTGAGATTTTTTTTTACCGTGGGCGTTGCATAAGAGTTAATTTAATCTCTGCTTTGAGCCGAAGTATGTAAGATACGATCAAATATTTTCCAATTTGTTAAGTTCACCCCCAAGACGGAAAAGTAAAACTGATACCGATATCGCTTGAAATAGCTTTACTGACGGCTGCGTAGCGAAGTAAGCCGGGCTACTTGCTAGTTTTACTATAAAATTTGGATTAAAAACTAAATGAAAATTCGAAAATTTTCCCATGGTTCAAAGTGAGGCCGCAAAAACCTGATGCGAAACTTTTACTTTTTGCCAGGCCTCAAGCCCAAATGGAAGTGGAAAACTTGTCCATGTTCATTCATCTCCACCAAGAGGCCTCCGGCCAGACACAACAACAAGCAAAAAATAAAAGAAAGGAAAAACCCCCCAGCCTACAAGTGGGCAGGACTAATGTGATTTGCCACACGTAACTCAGAGCAGACAACACAAAGGGGGAGGAGAGGCAAATGAAGTTGATTACTTTATGTCCGAGTGGTTTATTTTAAGCAATTGCAATTGTTTTCGTACATCATCTCAAATGCATGACTCATTTGCCATGATCGGGATTCAAGACGCAAAGCATCGATTCGGGATCTGTTACACAATCTAAACAAAAAGAAGGATTTCATTAGGGAATTGCAAGTTATTGGGAAACAAATTTGTTTACCAGCAGCAACAGCGGCAGCCCAAATCGACATCATTAAAATCAACGCAGCCAGCACTAAATTTGTCATGATGTTTACGCTTTAAGAAACTGTTTTGAAATGAACACACAGCTCAAAAATGAAAAGCACTGACCTACTCTTATCAGTGAACAAAAGTACAAAATGATAAGCGGTAGTAAAACCAAATTAACCCAAGACAGCTAAGGGAACTTCCCACTTAATTGTAGGAAATCATATTTTGAGTGTTATTTAAAATTTAAAAATTAACATTTTTGACCGCAGCAACCTCTAGTGACGAGAGCCTCTCGAAGGGTTCTAGGGGAGCTTTTCACTATAGTTACAGACATGTGATATTTACAGAATTTTTAACTAAAAAAACAGGATAAAAAATGAAAATCGATTCAAGTGGTTAATTTTCTACACCAATTACTTAAATGATAAAATTAGCTCTCTATCAAGCAATGGTTAGTATAAATCTCTGGATTTTTGACCAAGTTCTCTTTAACATATTATTTATATCAGGCGTAGAAGTTCAACGTCTATTTGTGTGGTAGCGGTGACCAAAACAGTGATCAAACAGTGATCGAACAGTGACCAAAACATTTACTAAAACAGTGACTAGAACAGGGACCGAAACAGTGAGCAAAACAGTGACCAAACACTGATCGAACAGTTACCAAAACAGTCATTATAGCAGTGACTAGAACAGTGACAGAACAGTGACCAAAACAGTCATTAAAACAGTGACTAGAACAGTGACAGAAAAGTAACCAAAACAGTGACCAAGAAAGGGACCGAAACAGTGACCAAGACAGGGACCGAAATAGTGACCAAAACAGTGACCAAAACAGCGACTTTATTGTGCCCGAGTTTTTGAAGGGACGAATGAAGCCATACAAAGTTCGATTAGTGCAGCAGCTACAGTTCGCAAATTGGGCGGAAGATTGTTTGGCCGAAGATGGTGAGTTTTTACCGGAAAATCATCTTTTCGAATGAAGCACATTTACACCTCGTTGGTTATGTTAATAAACAAAATTGTCGCATCTGGGGCACAGAAAATCCGAATTTCGCCATCGAGAAGCCAATGCACCCACCACGTATCACTGTTTGGAGCGGATTTTGGTCTCGAGGCATCATTGGTCCATTTTTCTTTGAAAATGAAGGAGCCACCGCGACCGTGAATGGTGAGCGCTATCGCGCAATGTTAAGTGATTGGTTCTTCAAGGAAATTGAAGCGGAAGACTTGAACGATATTTGGTTTCAACAAGACGACGCTACGTGCCACACAGTGCACGTCACAATCGATCTTCTGCGCCCTATCTTCGAAAATCGAATAATCAGCAAATATGGAGATGTGAATTGGCCGCCAAGAAGTTGTGATCTGACACCGTTAGACTATTATCTTTGGGGAGCGGTCAAGGACAAATAATAAGCAAGCAATACTGAAACAATTGATGAGTTGAAGAACGAGATTCTAGTTGCTTTTGCTGACATACCTGTCGAAACAATTGAAAATGTTCTCAACAATTTGGTTGATCGTATTTTGTTAGGAGCTTTTGAAAAAAAGCCAATACACAAACCACAAACCAACCAAACCGAATGCACGAACTTTCGAGATTTAGCACTGTGTTTGTAGTTAGTGTGCGAGCGTTCAGTCGGATCGCTGTCTATAATTTGTTATTGAATGAGCAAAATAAGAAAAGCTCAGCTGAGATCAGTCAACTGATAACAAAAACAAGGAGAAACAAAGTGTTCAATGAAAAACCTTTTTTTTTCGGTTTTGTTATTGAGCAGACTGCATAGGCAAAAATGTTCAATTGTTTTTTACGAGCTCTGGGGGAAAGTTAACTTCGGCTCGGCCGATTTCTCAATGGGCGGTTAGTCAACTTAACAGGAAGTTTAACCGAATGTCTCATGCAGTATGTGGCGCAACCGAAGGAACAGACTTAACAGCTGCTCGAGCATTGGTTAAAGTTAACCGCGAGTTCAGTGCCGAGGGAATTATCGATATTTTTATCGTTACACAAACAGCTGGCTCCAAAATTTTATTTGATTACAAAATGTTTATGAATAAACAAATTTTTCATCTCCACGCAATTGAAATGGAATTTGAAGAGGCAGAGCAACGAATAAATAACGCAACAGAGTACCGGAAGAGGCCTAATTACTTAACTGATCTGAACGATGCCACATTTGTTCAATGATTCAGGTTGACAAAATCTACATGCAAGACATTTTTAAGCTAGGATCAGAGATTTACTTAAAGCCTTAACTTCAGTTGCGATTCAATTTGTTGTGACTAGGATTGTTAGCAGGACTTGGCGGCGCAGCGTTCTTATGCATGTGGCAACTACCTTATCACTGCGGCTGACTTCTGTGTAATCAGCGTTCCTTTGATAAGCCGTGCAGGTTAACAAGTGTGCCCAGCTATAGCTTTTGATATATCGCAATCAATTTTTATAAATTTTTCGCAAAAATATTACCAGCAGCATTCAATAGCACTTAAAAAATTCATAACAAAACAAGGAAGAAAGTCGGTCAAGCCCGACTGTATTATACTCTGTACCAGTTGGGGTCGCCGCTCGCATTTGCTCCCGATTATATTATATAAAATCGGTATCCAGGGAACACCACGAGGAGGCCATTGCGATAGCAATGGGGTCGATATATGAATAAAGACCTACGAGTCGACTTGAGTTGCTTAAATACTTATCATTTAAGGTGCTGTTACATACTTTTGCACAAACTTATTATACTCTATGTACCTTTGGTACAGAGTATAAAAACAAGCGAACGAAAAAGGTGAAACTGAAATTTGGAAAACAACAGGAATAAAAAAGAAATCAGAAAGAACGTAATCTCGGCTGTCAAATGGAATGACCGCCTACTGCGCCACGCACTGAGCTGTAATTAAATTGAACTAAGAAACGAAATCGGCGCCTACAGCTTCGCCTGTTAAGAATTTTCAGATATTTCTTTTTTCCTAACCGATTACAATCAAACCTGGAGAAGGACGTATTCATTTTGGTCCAAACCACGATCAATAACATAAATAACAGCTCACAGACATACGTTTACGATCTTCACCTTCCACTTACCTTCGACGATTCAGCTAAAAGTCTATCATATTTAAACTGAAAATAGTTACTAACGAGTTCGCTGGCTCGAGGTCAAGAAGTTGCGTTTGTTCACAACTATTAACAACTTATGCATTGACAAACCAAAAAGAGCGTGGACAAACCTTTACAGCTGTTTCATGGATATCCAATCCAATCATCAGAACTAATGTAAAATTGGCTTGTCAAGATGACACAGCCCCAAAGGGCCAAAGCCGAGCCTCTCTCAGTCTCTTGGCTTGTGCGCTTCTAATTTTAGCACAAGAGAAAGGGACCTACAGTTTAACGCCGAATCCGAACGGCAGTTTGAGAAGCTATTCATGGCTAATTACTGCAATGCTGGCGCCAACAGCAAAGAGGTGTGGCCGGGTGTAAAGTTTTATTCAAAGAAAAAACTTTTCATTAGATGTTCCGAGGCGGGATTGAACCCAGGACCTCATGCACAGCGGTTGCGCACACTAGCCGCTGAGCCACCCGGCCACTTCATCAGAAGGCGTTTCGCTAAATGACTCCTGATCGTTGAGCCAATTCCATGCAATCAGAACTTTAAACAGTTGGGAACTGCAAAGCGCACTGAAAGCAAAATTGGACTCACATACAGAAAGCCAACCTTAATGGCTGTCGTTGCATAGCTTCGAGCTAAAGTTTCTAAGTGAGAAAGCTTGACTCCGAGAGTTACCGTAGTAGCAAAAACCTTTTTATTGGTTCATATGGCAACCTTTTCTTTGAATTTGGTCAATAGGTCTTTATCGAATCTTAACTTTGTTAAAAAAAATCGAGAAAGAAAGTCGGTCAAGCCCGACTATAACATACTCTGTACCTGTGAAGTGCTACCCATCACCGTTGCGACCGGTGCTGCCCAAATTTGTTGGTTTTTCTTATAACTCCACGACCGTTCATCCGATCTTTACCATTTCTTTGGCGGATCGATAAATAATCCTGATTACTAAATATGTCCAGAAAGAACGAACATTCTATCTATAAAACTTTGGGAGATATGACATTTTTTCCAATTTGCAGGGGCCGGAGGGGGCGTGGCAAAAATTGAAAATAAACTTGATCTGCCTGCAAGCAGGGACTGCAAATAATGATTATTAGTTTTTTTAAATCAAAATCATGTAGCCCTTTAAGACAACGGTATATACCAAAATTCTTCCTTAAGGATCTTTTCATTTTCACCAGATTAAGGATTTTTAGTTATTGTTTTACTAAAATAAATTAATTTTGAGTTTTACTTACAACTCAACAATATCATTATTTTGAGCAAAAAAATAAAACTAGATAATGTTATTTTTGTTTATTTTTGCTCAAAAATAAAACTCAAATAGGCATTTTAGGGATTAGGAAAAAATTTTAATAGTCAGTAACCAAGACCAAAATATAATCCATTTTTGAATTACAAAGATAGTTAGCTGGTGGTCAAACGAAAAGTACGTAAGGAGGTCAAAGAATATGCAACAGATTGGTTGAACAGAACAAAAAGAATAGTGAGAGTGGCGGAGGAAAAGGCTCAAACAGGGTGACGTCAAATAAGAGCTTGGTAGGAAAAGTATGATAAAAAAATCGAAACGGCTTCAAAACATTATCAAACGACACCATAAGCGAACACAGCAAACAAGAGTGAAATTTTGTGAGGACTCACATGACAACAGAAGCGGTGCCGATAAAACCGGTGTCCACGTTGCATTTTTTTTTCTATAACTCGAATATCGTTCTAATGGACCAAACGTAAGTAAATTTGAATATTATGCAATATTGGGAAAACAAAAAGTTTCAAGGCAATCATAGAACGTCCAAAGTAGTGCATTCGCCCTGAACAAAGTCATTTGAAAGGCGTTTTCTGCCTCAGTTTGCTATCAGATTTGAGGTGCAACCTTTTCGAGTCTCAGAAGCTACTCGTAAAATTGATATGAAATAAATAAAATATTATTTAAAATAAAAAATTAAATATTTTTTAAGTTGGTCTGGTTACGTTAGAATATACAACAATTTTTCCATAACTCCCCAAGAAAAGGGCAATAATATTTGAGTTTTATTTTTGAGAAAACAAAAAAAAATTAATAATATGTTATTTTTCCAAAAAAAATTATTGGTGAGTTGTAAAGTATAACTAAAATATCATATTTGTGAGTAAACAATAAAAAGATTAACATATTTTATATTTTTTATAAAACTTATATGATCTGTTTCAAGTATAAGAAACATTTGTTCCATACATGTCAAACCTCTATCTCTTACCATCTCTGAGATCTGTTTGTTCATACGGACAGACGGACAGACAAACAGACAGACCGACAGACGGACGGACATGGCTATATCGACTCGGCTGTTGATGCTGATCAAGAATATATATACTTTGGTCGGAAATTCTTCTTTCTTACTTAATATACTCTGTGTACCTCTGGTACAGAGTATAAAAAAAATTCAACAACCCAACTAAATGTCCGCAGCATTTCCGCAGCTCAACAGGGGGTCGTGAATACTCTAATTATTATCAGCCTAGTTCTCAATTCCACTTCCAGAAGCATTTGTTGATTTAAACCGGGTATATGTACAAACTTTTGTGAAAGTGGAAGTGAGAACAAGGCTTTTTAAATATAAGAAACCCGGTTATGAAAGTTTTCCAGGTCGCCAAATAAATTGGAAAAAACTCATATGAGAGAAGGCTCGCTCTCTTGTTTTTTAAACGAAACTAACAAAAGTTTCATGTAACAAATTTAATGTTCGACATTCAAATTAAACGGCAGTTCAAGCTCGACCTTAGAAACTTTAACTCGAAGCTACAACGACATCCATTAAGGTGCTTTATGTGAGTCCAATTTTGCTTTCATTGCGCTTTGCAGTTCCCAATTGTTTAAAGTTCTGATTGCATGGAATTGGCTCAACGATTAGGAGTCATTTAGGGAAACGCCTTCTGATGATTGGATTGGATATCCAGCTCTTTTTGGTTTGTCAATGCATAAGTTGTTTATAGTTGTGAACAACCGCAACTTATTGACCACGAAAAAGCGAACTCGTTACACATTCAACATTAGAAAGGTCAAAAAAAAAAAAAAAAAAAAAAAAAAAAAAAAATTTTTTTTGATGCTTTTAAAATTCGTTCCGAGAACCGAGATTTAAGCTTAATGTAGTCTTAAAAGTTTTTAAAAATTCCGGACCGAGCCTTCTTCAGTTTTTTTTTTTTTTTTAAAAAACCCCCAATTTGGAAGCGTCTTCGAGTCATAATTACCGCCAAGTGCCGACAGTTTTATCAGCTGCAAATGCAATTTAAATGCATTAAAAGCTGAGCTCCGCACATTTTGCCACCAACAGCCTTGGCCATAAATCTGCACGCAAAGTGTTTCCGGCATCAAGCCAAAATGGCTGCCGCTCTCTCAGTGGACCGCCAGGGGGTTAGGGTGAAGGGGAGGCAGTGCTTTAATAATGCCCAGAGTATGCGCCGACCGCAGGTGTTTGGCTATGGGAAACGGATATGCATCATATGATGCAAACAGCACTTTTCCCTTTTGGATATCCTTTAAAACGAAGCACTTTAAGTGTGCCAGCCCTGGAGGGGAGGCGTGCAACTTTGTATCCATTTGCCTGCAAAATGATGCAGCAAAACTTTTGGGCGTTCCATCTAGTACAAGTGTACAATTTCTGTCTCTGTCACATGGCGTTGGCGTTGTCAATTTTTTATTGCCCTTTGGCAGCTGTGTTTGACTTTTTGTCAAGGAGGAGAGGAAGGGAGGGAGGAGCAAAGGGAGACCAAGTCAGGTTAGCAGGTCACGTGCTCTTCAGACATTTTCTGCGATATATTTTTAGCTCCTGCTGCTGCTGCGACAAAATCAGTGTCGAGTCTTCGGATGCTGCAATTGAATTCAAATGAAGCCACCAACCAAGCAGCGCCACACGATAAATGCCAAGCCATAAATCAAGCATAAAAAAATTGACATTAATTTTGCCCCAGAGAGCTGAAGCTGGCGTGGCTTGGCCTGGTCCGGGGCTGTGCTGAGTATCTGGTTGGGGCTTCAATATTCAATTCAAGGTGCTGGAAAGCTTGGCGCATCGATCACGCGTGGAATATTCAAGTGACAATCTTGGCTGCGCGCACGTAATGCCAAAACAAATACGCTCCACCTACCACTTAGCCTCCATGTTATATCCAGCTAATCTCTCAGGCGGAAACCGGAATTGGGGGACGGTGTACATTGGGCCAGCGATATGAACATTTGGCGAAATATATCAACTTTGTTTGACTTTGTGAGCAAAGTGTGTGCCTGTTATTTAAAGTTATGAGCGAATAATTTAGTTGTAAATCTAAAATACAAGTTTAATTTAACTCGGAAAATATGGAATCTTCTCAATATCATCAATCCGCCACAATTTTCTTTGAAAAAATATATAGCTGCCCCACTGTGCCGTGCCTAAAGAAAGTCTTTTCCGTGCCACATAATTCGATTGAATGTGCATTAGTTGTTCAGGTTTCTCCTTTTGAAATTTGCATATGAAATTAATGTTTGTTCCGCATCAAATTCAATTAATTACAATCTGTGGCTTTGCTTTGACAAATCCAACAACAATAATAATGAACCACAAACATTAGCAACAACGACAACAACAACAACTGCTGGCCACTATTTAGAGTTGAAATTTGTGCAGTGAATTGAAATGAAAACATTTATGGTTAAATTAAGAGCAGCAACAACCGCAGCCACACCAAAGGATGTCCCTTTCAGTTTATAGATTTTTGGGGTGTCTATTTTATGCTCATCGACCTCCCCTTTGTACCATAATTTATCGACTGCTCTTGACGAAAATAACCAAGCAAAAGCAATACGAATTGATTGCCCAATATGCCATGTGCGAGTGTGTGTGTGCGTGTGTGTGCAGCTTTCATTTGACAGCAGGCCACTTGATGCTGTGGCTGTTTGTTTTAGACGAACCCTCAAAAGTAGACTATGAAATTTGCATGTCTTTGAAAGGACCGCCTGGACTTTTATGTAACTGTAACCTACATTTGTATTGCAAACCTAAACAAAGGATTTATGTAGATAGTAAAAATACAGATATATAAACTGTATGTTTTATATGTTGGGAATCTGTACGAGGGTGGCTTGAGAAGAGGTTTGTCATGTCAAGGTAGTGAATGGTTTTTTCGAAAACAAAACGTATTAATTTGTGACCTTATCCCATAACCGCTTTTTTTGTATTTTTTGTAAGCTTTGTATCCCCTTGCAGCTTGCATTGAAAAAAAAGGTTTTCTAGCTAAGACAACTTTTTTGACCTTACTTTTCTATAAGATCTTTACTATGTAGATGTCTGATTTCGACCAAACTTGGTGAAATCATGGAAAAGCATAATACACTGTTAATTACGAAATTAAGTGGCGATCCCATTTAAAAAAAAAATAGTTTTTCTTACTAGAGCTTCTTTTTCGACCGATCATTCATACTGCAGCTATATTATTTTAAAAAACCTTTGTAGAAATGTGCCCAAAGTATATACAATAAGTGTATGCCACTAAAAAGGGCGTTTTCATTAAGAACAAAAAAGTTTTCCTCACTCGAACTAGTTTTTCGACCGATCGTTCCTATGGGAGCTATATGCTATAGTCATCTGATTTCGACCAAACTTTGCAGAATTGTGTAAAAGTATATAAAATAAGTGTATGCCAATGATAAGGAAGTTTTCATTAAAAACAAAATAGTTTTTCTCACTAGAACCAGTTTTTCGACCGATCGTTCCTATGACAGCTATATGCTATTGTCATCCGATCCGGCCGGTTCCGACAAATGTGCAGCGTATTTGTACCAAAAGACTTCGTGCAAAGTTTGGTGAGGATAGCTTGAAAACTGACGGAGGAGATAGCGTAGAAACAGACGAACAGACGGACAGGGCTAAATTAACTCAGCTCGTCATGCTGATCAAGAATATATATACTTTATGTAATCGGAGATGCTTCCTTCTATGCGTTACAAGCATCTGGACAATTTTATAATAATCGTAAATAACAATTGAACAATTTTGCCTTTGCGGTCTGCTTAATAACAAAAACGAAAAAAACCATGCACGCTTGCTCTCGCTCTGAGCAGAACACTTCGTTTCTCCTTGTTTTTGTTTTCAGTTGACTGTTCTCAGTTGAGCTTTTCTTGTTTTGCTCACTGAGCGCTCGCACATTAAGAGTCAGTAGATGAGCAAAAAGCCGAACGACTCACCTCAAATGGTCTTTTTATACCCTTGCAGAGGGTACAATAAAATTGTCCAGATGTTTGTAACGCATTGAAGGAAGCATCTCCGACCACGTAAAGTATATATATTTTTAATCAGCACGACGAGCTGAGTTGATTTAGCCATGTCCGTCTGTCTGTTTCTATGCCATCTCCTCCGTCAGTTTTATAGCTATCTTCACCAAACTTTACACGAAGTCTTTTGATACATATACGCTGCACATTTGTCGGAACCGGCCGGATCGGATGACTATAGCATATAGCTGTCATAGAAACGATCGGTCGAAAAACTAGTTTTAGAAAAAAATTTTTTTTGTTTTTTAATGGAAATGCCTCCAAACATCGTTTTTCTTAGTTTGCTATGCCTTCTCATGATTCCACCAATTTGGGTCCAAATCGGACATCTATATAGTATAGCTGTCATAGAAAAGTAGAGTCTGAAAAGTAGTCTTAGTTAGAATAACTTTTTTGTTTTCAATGGAAATGTCTTTAAACTTTGCATTTATTTATTTAGAATGCTTTTACGAAATTCTACAAATTTTGGTCAAAATCGGATGTCTATAGCATATAGCTCCCATAGGAACGATCATGCGAAAAACTAGTTCTAGTGAGAAAAACTTGTTTGTTATTAATGGAAACGTCCCTATGATTGGCTCTTTTATATACTTTTACACAATTCTACAAAGTTTTGTCAAAATCAGATAACTATAGCATATAGCTGCAGTGCGAATGATCGGTCGAAAAACCAGTTCTAGTGAGAAAAAATTTTCTTTTTTAAATGGGATCGCCTCAAAATTTCGTAATTGTAAGTTTTTTATGATTCCACTAAGTTTGGTCGAAATCGGTCATCTATATAGAAGTCTTAGTTAGAAAAACTTTTTTGTTATCAATGGAGGCTGCAAGGCCGAAGTTATATTTTCCCCTATTTTTTTTGGTTTTTTTTTTTGTGTGTGTGTGTGGCTTGTGTGAGTCGCAAGCCCAAACAGACACCTCACTCACACATAAACACAAACAAACGCCAATGACTTTTATCTTCCTCGCTCGCGACGATTGGCTCAGTGAATGAGCAGAGCAAAATGTAAACAAATCCATTGGTTGTTCGGTGAGCACTGAGCGATTCGTTCATGATCCGATGTAAACGGTTAATATACTACTTTTTGCTCAAAGGGTCCGTAAATAACTGTTATTTTTGGACAACGAAAAACGGTCAATTGTTATTTGCTAGCTCTACTTAAAACGCAATCCAACCCGAAGCTTCACCTGGCGCTATAATGGCCATATTGGTGGTATGGTAATGGTAAGGACTGAATTTTTCTATTAAGGAAGGAGTCAAATGTTTTTCAAATAGATCAAAATGAACGTCCAAATGCTTGAGGAGCTATTGGACGACAAATTAGAGGAGTTTTTCAGTCAGTTATATGGCGATGATTGCACCTTTCAGAAGGATAATGCGTTAATTAACAGCGCAAAGCTGAAAACAAAGTTAATTAATGTTAGAAATGTACCAGTTTTAATGTGACCAGCATTGATTCCCGACCTCAATCCGAACTTAGGACCTCTGGGGTATCCTATCTGCCGAAGTGTTCAAGGATTGCCGGCGGTTCAAGACAGCAGAAGAGCTAAAATCGACAATAGAGCAAGAACGAACAAACATTGACCCATTCCACCTAAAATCATTGGTTAATTCCAAGCCGTTTCTTCAAAGTTTAGTATAAATGAATACGTTGAAGTCTATCTATTATTAACTAAGCTAAGTAACAATGGGTTTCAGTAGTTGAACTTAATGAGACCTTTAATTTAAGAAAAAAATTAAATATCACATATAATTATTTAAAAAAAAAAGAAAAGTTTTAAATTGAGTTCTTATTAATTGAAATAAAAGTTCTAAAACTTTTTTGTCAGTTTTATTGTCTATTACTCTACGTAATAGCATACCAAAAATATTTATACCTTTCCGTGTACTTTTTTAAAGTTACAACTATATTTATCACATATAATTCTTTTAGAGTTTGATATAATTTGGGAATTAGCTAGCTGCCTGATTACAAATTTGTCCGCCATCAGCATTTGGAAAACGCCAGATGTGGTGGGAAAATAGCTAAATTGGCAACACTGGTTGCATCTGGCAGAGCCAGAGATGGGCGCAGATAAAAATTGCGCGTCATTCCTGAGTGACCGGGAAGCTTGGGAATGCTTGAAAATAGATTAGAATAACGAATTTCATACATTTTAATATTGTTTGCACTATAGACAAGCCTCATCTTAGGAGCTAGGTGGGAGCAGGGCGATACTTTTGTCCCGCGATCCTCTCTAAATTCTCTCTTTCTCAAAAATTAACTATGTTGGAAAGGGAGGGGTAATAAATGAGTGAGTCCCAGTTAGCTGCATGTCTAATCCAATTGGAGAAATGAGCAATTAACCAGCTAGCCATAGCTATCAGGCTTTGTATAGGCTTTCGTTCTTGAAAATTAACTTTTGCATCGATCATCCGATCTGAACCAATCCTTTGGCGAATCGATAGATTAGGCTGATTACTAATTATGTTTAAAAGAAACGAACCATCTATCAGAAAAACTGTTTTTTTCAAATTGCGGTGGCGGGTTAATCTGCCTGCAAGTATAAGAAGTTTTTGTCCCAAACATGTCGAACCTCTAGCTCTTACCATCTCTGAGATCTGTTTGTTCATACTGACGGACAGACGGACATTGCTATATCGACTCGGCTGTTGATGCTGAACAAGAATATATATATTTTATGGGGTCGGAGATGCTTCCTTATGGCTGTTACATACTTTTGCACAAACTTATTATACTCTGTGTACCTCTAGATATCTAGATTAACCCTTCAATATACTGAACCTTGAAGCCTAGTGTAATTTAAGCTTGGGACTGCCACAGGACTTTTCGATCGGTAAAATATGATTTTTCTCGCTCATTTCTGGTAGAAACAGAAATCTTCTTGTCGATTCAAATTGATTCAGAATCAAAATATTATATAGAGTGAGAGATGATTCCTCCTATAAGTTACAAACATGTAAACCAAAGAGTACTTTAATAAATTCAACTTTCAAGCCTACTAAATGCTGTTTAAAGCAAATTTCTTCCCAAAATAGTAAGCAAGCAGCAGGACGAACTAAACCTCTTGCCAGAACCCACACACAAACAAACACATACATTCATATTTGGACAGCTAACAGACGGGGCAATGTGCGCATTGTCAGGCATTCAGGCTTTCAGCCAGGCAGGCTCGCTGGCAGACAGCAACAGGGAGCAACAGAACCCACGACAACCGCGACGCCACATGAAATCAACAGTTTACCTCGGTATGGTGGCCCAGGGGCCCGGTCTGGTCTGGTTAAATGGCTTAAAACCAACCGAAGCTGACAACAAATACAGCTGATGATGATGGCGATGATGATAATAATGATGATAGGATAGGGGGCCAGGAGCATGCACAAAGGCAATTACTCATGACAACAATGTGGGTGTGGGTGAAGGAATATGAGTAACTATTGGCATTTCTCCCACGATAGTTTGTTTATTTGTTCAAAATCAAAGCCCTTTGTTGACTTGGCTGCCTGTGCATAATTACCAATGAAACAAAGATTCACTTTTTGGTCAATTGTCTGAGTAATGTGGCCATCATCAGTTGCCTGATTTGCCAGACACTGAGCTGGCATTTTGCATTGTATTTCTGAAAATTATTCAGAAAATTCTTTGGTGCTTATGATCACATCCTAGAGACCACAAGACAATCATGCATGCATGATTGAACATTACCCAAAACAAAATGCAAAATGGCATATCAAACACACACACACAGTACATCAAAAAAGTGTTTTGACAATGGAAAAAAAATGTAACTGTTTCTATGACTTTTGCTACACAAAGTACTTTTCTTACTTTTGTAAAAATAACAATTAAAACTCAATAGCTGGCAACGAACCTTTGCCAATAAGAGGAAAGTTCTTTCTAGTTTGATCTAAAGTCGATTTGCACCGATTTTTGTTTGCAAAAAAAGTCAGTTTCGGTTTCGGCTTCTGATTGGGAAGGGTTTTATTTGATAGGTTTCATTCATGATTATCTTTGCAAAGTTTCTGACTAAAGGTGAGTACTGAGTCCTTCAAGAAATTTCCCAGCATCCTGGGGTTATCACTTCCTGAAGGCTGCTCTCTTGTTGGCTTTGCCGATGATATAGCGCATTTTCCAAGCGACATCCAGATTTATTATGTGCTATGCAGCGAAATTCTGGGGATGGGAGGCACACGAAGACGCTGAAAAATTGCTAAGGTTTTTTGCTAAGAAAATATTCTTCCCCTCTCATAACACGCCAACTTTTGCCATACATTTGGAGACAGGACTTCCGGAATTACTTGAATACACAATGCAGATCCACTTCAACTTAGTGAATAATGTTATGTCGCTTCCAGAGGGGAGGTACCCTAAAATAGTAGCAACAGCATTGAAGGAGTCGAATTCGCCATTTTTCTGAAAATGGGAGGAACTTGCTGTGGGTGGACAGGCGAAACTGCTGGGTGCTATTCGCGTCAAAAAACATGAGACGTATGTTCAACGAGCACGTGCAAGCAACACTCGGATCACGTACAAGACTCTTGACTAAGCTTGAAGATAATACGTAATTAAAGGAACAACTCGATACCTTAACCATCTATTATATTTCACAGCTACAATGTGGGCCAAAAGAAGTCATCCGATGTTGTTTGGCTTTCATTTTTTTCTAAATAAAAAACGTATATTCTGATTTTTGATTATATTTATTTGAATTTTTAGAATTTTATTGGACATTTCGAGAAGATGATATCGGCCAAATGGGCGCCGTTAAAATTGCTTGCCATACGGTCTCGTTTTATGGCATTTTTCATCACTTCGGCAAGAACTTCGGGCTGCAGATTCTCGCACTCGTGTCGAATGTTGTCCTTGAGGGCTTCCAAGGTCTCGGGCTTGGTTACGTAAACACGGGATTTCAAAAACCCCACAAAAAAAAAATCTGGAACGGTTAAATCGGGCGATCTTGCAGGCCAGTGCAAGTCGCCAAAACGAGAGATGAGGCGACCCGGGAACGCCGCCTTCAGAATGTCGGTGGTGGCTCGCGCAGTGTGTGCCGTTGCTCCGTCCTGTTGGAACCATATGTCCTCCAGTCCTAATTCGTCCAATTGCGGCAGAAAAAACCCGGTTAACATGACTCTATAACGCGCACCGTCCACTGTTGTCGTTTGACCAGCGGCGTTCTCGAAAAAAAAGGCCCGATGACTCCTCCAGCGTGAACAGCGCACCATGCAGTCACTTTGAGCGGGTGTAATGGCTCCTCGTGCATCACTCGTGGATTTTCGGTGCCCCAAAAGCGATAGTTTTGCTTGTTCACGTACCCGCTGAGGTGGAAATGAGCCTCATCGCTCATTATGATTTTGGTCGAAAAATCGTCCATTTCGTCCTCGAGATTGTGGATGGCTTGGGCCTAGGTTACACGCGTTTGGCGGTCGTCAGGCAGCAGCCGATGCACGGACTGGACTTTGTACGGGAACATGCGCAGGTCTTCGACCAAAATTCGCCTTAGGGACGACCGGCTGATGGCTAATTGCGAGGCACGGCGTCTAGTCGATGTTTTCGGCGACAGCTCGACATCCTCGGCAACAGCGGCGATATTCTCGGCCGAGCGGGCGCTCCGGGGCCGGCCACTCTTGGCAACGTCTCGTGTGGTCCCATACTCTTCAAGGTTGGTGGCCAAACGGCGCAGTGTTTGCGCAGTCGGTGTAGGGCGGCCGGGGAATCTGCGACGGAATTCGCGCTGCGGGTTTTTCTCTGTGTACTTTATAGGGTCGGCTCTGGCTGTTACATACGAGGTGTGTTCAAAAAGTATCGCGAATTTTGAATTTTTGCGGGTTACGTATATTCGAATTTCGATTTTTTTGTGGCGTTATGTTGGTACTCATGTTCTCACCTATGCCGACAAGCTCGGCCATTTTGAATGTTCACTTAATTGTTGACAGCTGCTTTGCTTGCACGTGTTTTGGATCGTCTTCGATTTTTACCTATTCAAAAAATGGATCAAAGAACCTGTATCAAATTTTGTGTGAAAAACGAAATTAAGTGCGCGGATGCATTCGAATGTTGACTGTGGCATACGGAGAAGCTACCTTGGACCGAAGCAACGTTTATCGGTGGTACAAAATGTTCCTCAGAAGGCCGAGAAGATGTGAACGACGAAGAGCGTGCCGGACGCCCGAGCACTTCAACAACAGACGAAAAATTAATGAAGTGGAGAAAATGGTATTGGCCAATCGTCGAATCACCGTTAGAGAAGTTGCTGAGGACCTAAACATATCGATTGGCTCGTGCCATTCGATTTTTATCAATGATTTGGGCATGAGACGGGTCGCCGCGAAATTCGTACCAAAATTGCTCAATTGCGACCAAAAACAGCATCGCATGAACATTGCTAATGAGATGTTAAACTCTGTCCGCGACGACCCAAATTTGCTCCAGAGGGTCATAACTGGTGACGAATCGTGGGTTTATGGTTATGACGTGGAAACCAAAGCTCAATCATCTCAATGGAAGCTGCCGCACGAACCAAGACCGAAAAAAGCGCGCCAAGTTCGGTCGAATGTGAAAGTTTTGCTGACAGTTTTCTTCGATTGCAGGGGCGTGGTGCATCACGAGTTCTTGCCACAGGGAAGAACGGTCAATAAGGAATATTACCTGCAAGTTATGCGCAATTTGCGCGAAGCAATCCGCCAGAAACGCCCGGATTTGTGGAAGAACAAAAATTGGCTTTTGCACCACGATAACGCCCCTGCTCACATCGTTGCTTGTGCGCGACTTTTTGGCCAAAAACAACACACTAATGATGCCGCAGCCACCGTATTCCCCAGATCTGGCCCCCTGTGACTTTTTCTTGTTCCCCTAAACTGAAGAGGCCCATGAAAGGACGACGTTACGCTACGCTTGACGAGATAAAGACGGCATCGAAGGAGGAGCTGAACAAGATACAAAAAATGATTTTTGAAGTGCTTCGAAGATTGGAAAAACCGTTGGCACAAGTGTATAATATCTCATGGGGATTACTTTGAAGGGGACAAAATAGATATTCATGAATAAATAAATAATTTTTGAAAAAACACAAAATTCGCGATACTTTTTGAACACAACTCGTACTTTTGCTCAAATTTAATGTATTCTGTGTACCTCTGGTACAGAGTATTAAAACCCGCACCGAGTACTAAATACTTGGAATCGAGTACTGAGTATCGAGTACTTAATATAGTGCACTTAGTATCGAGTACTTTGAATCGAGTGCTGAGAATCGAATACTAAGTATCGAGAGTCGAGTACAATCGAGCATTGAGTGTTGATTACTGAGTATCGATTACTTAGTATAGAGTGCTTAGTATCAAGTATTTAAAATCGAGTACTGAGTATCAAACACTAAGTTTAGAGTACTTAGTATCGAGTTCTTAGAATGGAGTACCGAGTATCAAATACTGAATATCGAGTACTTAGTATCGATTACTTAGAATCGAGTAATTAGTATCGACTCGATACTATGGCGTACTTATTATTGAAAACTGAGTATCGAGTATTTCGTTTTGAATACTTAGTAATGAGAACTTCGTTTCGAGTACTGGGTGTTGAGTACTTAGTAATGAGAACTTAGCTATGAGTACTTAGTATCGAGTAATGAGTATCGAGGTCAGAGTAAAGTAACTCACACTCAAGTATGTGAAAGGCACATCAAGTTCTCGTGAGTGTTAGCCACACGTAAGCCTTTTTTTAAAGAAATCTGTTGTGCGTTTGAGTTCAACGTCATTTTTAGATCGTTACTGCAAAGTGATTTGATTTTATTTTTTTTCTGATAGCTTTTTTTGTTATTTTCTGTAGGTTCTCTGGTCACACCAAAATTATAATCATAATCAGAAACAAAATCACTTGGAATTCGTACAATTTTTAAATCCAATCAAATGTATAAAAATTTGCAACACTGCGTATGAGTGATTAAAAAAAACCGCAGAGCCTCAACGCGCCACTTGTTTATGTAAAACTCATTATTTCTTCTTTTGTTTTCATTTGTACTTATTTGCCCATATGAGACCATGACCTTAATAAATTCATTTTTAGGAGGTCTGCTCTAATGTACAATGCCGTTTTGCCAAAAAAAAACAAACATTCACCAAAAAAATTTCATCAGCAAATGGTTACCCAAGTCAAGGGCAAACTCTTTTTTTGACCTACTGTTCGTATGCATTCAAATTGCTGGAATGCTGTGCATGTGTATTACTAAGTTGGGACCTAGGGCATATTTTGCACCAATTTCCATACAAATCTTCAAAATGGCAAGCAGTTTTCCTACTAGTTTTGTATCCTGCCCCTTCCCGCCCATCAACAACTTCGCATGAATGAAACAAGCAAAACAAAACACAACACAAAAACCCACATGCGATAAAAGAAAAACAAAAGCCAAAAGGTGGCAGGAGAGCAACAACAAAACCAACAGCAACACCAGCCACTGAGCCTGAGAACTAGAAGAAAATTAAAAAGTAAACACAAAAATTCACGTGCTTGGCATGCAGGAGCAGGCGAGTGTTTTGCATTTGGGTGACGGGGGGCTATGGGGGGAAGGTACTAAGGTAGGTAGGCAGAAACCAATGAAGCTGCGCAGTTAGCCGGTGAGAGACACCAACTAGAGCGCATGAGCTTGCCCAAGACTTCATTAGAGGAGAGAGAGAGAGAGAGAGAGAGAAATATAGAATGAGAGTGAAAAAACAACCTGACTGCTCCATGGGAATTCCTCTCACACAAGTATTGTTTACCGTAATGATGACGTATGTATAGGGTACTGTTTCAGGCATAGGCGAATTGCAAAAGTAAGGTTAGGAATTGAAAAGAGAAATGGTTTGAAGCTATCTATGTGAATCCACCGGAAGTTATGCCATGATAGGACATCTTTATTCATATTTATAAGTCAGCGGTGGGCACGAAATTTGATTTTGGGAGAAGTCCAACAACAACAACAGGAAAATCAATCCCTTTTACCGAAGCTCGAGTCCACACGCCAGACAAACACTGAATGTATTTCTTTTTGCAGTCGTCTCTGTTTCGCCATGCCACGATACGCAATAGATTTGTTGTTGTTTTCGCTTCGAAGCGAGGCAATAGCACTTGTCGATCTGTCTCCTTGCATATTTACAAGGCAATTATAGCACCAGCTTGGAGATATGGAATCCAAGTGTATGGAATAGCTGCAAAATCTCATCTGACAAAGATTCGTGTCCTCCAGTCCAGGTGTCTGCGCAAACTATCGGGAGCGCCCTGGTATATGTGCACAAGACATTTGGAGAGCGATCTCAACGTGCCGAAGATTGGAGACGTTATAAATACACAGGCAGGCAAATACGTGGAGAGGTTGAAAAGCCACCCCAACACTCTTGCCAGAATAGCGAGGCTATTTTTATTGCGTCTGCACTGCGCCAGGTCCTTATTCAAGGCAGCGACAAAGTCCTCATCCGAGGCACACCGATTCTGGTTCAGTCGTGTCTACTATGCGCACGCCCGTAAACCAGAACAACAAAGCCCTCAACGCGAGGTAGCAAAGTCCTCAACCGAGGCAACACGAAGTCCTCGACCAGAGGCGACTTCAACCATCAGACTCAACAAGAGGCAACATCATCCCGGCTCAAACAATCTTGCTTACTTGAAGCAAACATCAACCTCAACAAGAGGCGACCTTATTCCGGCTCAGACGAACTTGCGTATCGACGCCCACTCGAAGCAACCACCGGCCATCAAAGCAACTACGCAAATCTGTAAGCGTTGCACATGCTCAGTACTACGGATTCTGCAGCTTCTTTCCATCTTATCTATTCGCTCCCACGGGCCCCCGTTTCCCCCTCCTCCAAAAAAAATTTCCGACTTTTTCATACATGCTCTTGTTGACTCAGCCTTTGCAGCATCAGCTATTCCCTTCGCTTCTAGTGCCAGTGTCTCTATCGGCACCATGCCGGCAATGCGGGCGTCATCGGACACCGTTCTAAAACTGCAGCAAACTCTCAGCGCGCTTAGTCGATATGCGGAGCGGACACCCTTGCTGTAGCTGGGAACCCCCATGGCTTTCGCCCAAATAGGTGCAGCATACAGGATGGTGGACTTAAGGACGCTCGCAAGGAGCAGCCGTCGCCCTTGTTTCGGCCCCGTCGTGTTGAGCATGATTCTCTCCAGTGCCCTTGCAGTAGCTCCAGCCTTATCGCTTATCGATTGGAGATGCTCACGGAGGCTGAGTCGCATGTCCAACATGACTCCAAGGTACCGGATCGCCCTCTTGGATGTAATCGTCACACCGCCAACTCCGATTTCTGCTGTTTCCACCGCTTTTCTGCTGCTGATAAGAACGGCCTCGGTCTTATGAGCTGCTAGGTCTAGACCAACACTGGCTAGCCATTGCACCGCCCTGTTGATTGCTTCATTACACATTATCTCTGCCGTTGCAAGTTCTTTTGCCACCACCACTAGTGCCACGTCGTCCGCGAACCCAACTATGTGCTTGTTGTCCGGAAGCAGTCTAAGGATACCATCATACATTGTTTTCCATAAAAGCGGTCCCAAGACTGAGCCCTGGGGAACACCAGCGGTTATACTGTATGTCTCTGTGCCAGTGTCTGTTTTGTACTGCAGCTGTCTACCATCGAAGTAGCTTAAGATAGCTTTTAACAAGTTTGGTGGGACTCCGAAGTCAGCGAGTGCATGCAGTGTGTTGCCCCAAGTTGCTGTGTTGAAAGCATTTCTTACGTCCAGGGTGACTACGAGGCAATACTGTTTGGTTCCCCCTTTTCAGCGCGTTCCCTCGATGGCTTTCGGGGCTATTCCAATCACCTTAGAAATGGCATCAGCAGTAGATATCGCTTTTCGGAAGCCGAATTGACACGGCGAAAGTCCGTCTCCACGATCAATAGCTGCCTTGATTCTTGAGCTGATTGGCTTTTCAAACACCTTGCCCAGGCACCAAAGAGGGCACCAACTTTTGCTGCTTCCATCTTTCAAGAAAAACGCCTTCTCTTAGGCACCGTGTGAAAGTGTCTGCAAAAATATCTGGTCTAAGTGCAATCGCTAGCTTTACAGCTCGATTAGGGACCGCGTCCGAGGGTTAGAGCCTCTTTGCCACTTCCAACACCTCTGCTGCTGTTTTTGGCTCCAGAGAACTTAGCGAGTCTTCCCAATGTGGCGCAGCTGGGAGTGGGTAGAGGATGTTGTTCCTGTAAGGAAAAAGTACCAGTGTGCCTGTTCGCGTAAAGCCGTTTCACCAGCGTCTTGTAGGCTTTTCCCCATGGGTCCTGTTCGGCTGAGGCGCATAATTGGAAAAAGCACTCGCGCTTACTCGACCGGATTGCTTTTTTGAGCGCTTTCCTTGCGTCTCCAAACAGACCTTGAAGCTCTCCACTGTGGGCTCTGCTAGTTCTTCTTGCTCTTTCTAGCCCTTAGGCAAGCTGCCCTCGCTCCAGATATTTCATCGTTCCACCAGAGCATTGGGCGCTGATGTAACCTGAAGATCTTTCTTTGCGACATGGTCCTATCGTACGCAGATACAACTTGGCACATCAGCTGTTCGGCCCTCTCCTGTGCTGAGCCATGCACCTCAAGCTGGTCGATTGCAGATGCGAAAAGCTGATAGGAAACAGGGTAACAATAACAAGATAGAAGAAGCTTACATAATAAGAATAGAGAGAATAGCAATAGTAAGAGGAAGAAAGAAGGACTCCGCTCCCGCGGGACCGCCGCAAAGCACTACTTCGCGGGGCGGATGGCGGTCAAGTTAGCCGCTCAGGCCTATAAAGAGGGCAGACAAAGAATGCATGCTCCATAACAGCGGTGCAGCGGCTTAAAGAAGGTATGAAAAAGGAGTTTTTGATATTTAAACCGGTGCAGATTAATATCCACCGTCGACTAAGCCAGGGCTCCAGTGATGGTATCAGTTTGTGAGTCCATCTTCCGTTTGATCCTTGGCTCCACTTGGATTGCCACTTGTCTACCTACTTCCAGTAGTCCCGCTTCTCCGTTCAGCTGCCAGAAGGTCTATTGGAATTGTGCCTGCCACAACCAATGCCGCTTCTTCCGACACAGTGCAGAAGCAGCTTGCGATTCTTAATGCGCAGAGTCTGTATACAGACTTGCACTGTCGGCTGTAGGTGGGTATGTCCATGGCTGGAGCCCAGATCGGCGCCCCGTAGAGGATCGTGGAGGAGACCACGCTCGCAATTAATGTCCTGCTCTTCTGTTTTGGTCCTCTGAGGTTGGCCATCAGTCTGGTGATGGAGGTTGCTACTTTTGCCGCCTTGTTGCTAACATGCTCAAGGTGCTGCCTAAAGCAAAGTCTGTGGTCCAGTATGATGCCCAAGTATCGTATAGCCGGTTGGGACTCAATTATGGTTGAGTCCACTCTAACACATGCCCTCTCCACTTTCTTTCTGCTGCTCATCAGGACCGCCTCGGTTTTGTGCTCTGCAAGCGCCAGTCCATTTTCCGATAGCCATAGCATCATCTGGTCGATCGCGGTATTGCACTTTTCAGTGGTCTCGCTTTGGTGCTTCGCAACTGTTACCATTATGAAAAAGGAATAGATCGTTGGGATAGGGAAAAAGGGAGGAGGTTAGGAAAAAAAAGGAACATTTGGGAGGATTGGTCGGGGAGGAGGGTTGGAGGGATTGAGGCTGGTGGGAAGGTTGTGGTGGTGGGTAGTGTTTGGGCTGAAAAAGAGCGGGACATAAAAATAGCTCAAAAGCGCTCAAGAAAAAAAACATTACCTAAAAATGCTCAAAATTACCTGAAATTTATGGACATTTTACCTAAAATGACAACCAAGGAATATTTTCCTTAATTTTTGGCCTCTATTACCTAAAAATTTTAGGCAATAAAAAAGCTTTTTAGGTAATGTGTGACCTAAAAATTTAGGCAACATATGACTTTAAATCGTCTATTTAGGTAATATATAGGCTTAAAAATTAGTCAATAAATAAGATTTTCAGGTAATGAGTGGACTAATAATTTTGGCAATGTATGACCTTAAAGCGACCTTTTAAGGTAATAGAAAGGCTTGAAATTTAGTCAATAAATTTGATTTTTAGGTAATGAGTGGACTTATTATTTTGGCAATGTATTTCCTTAAAACATCCGTTTAAGGTAATAGAATATTTCCCTTATTTTAGGCAGTAAATATCCGAATATATGTGAAACCCCAAAAAAATAATCCAGTTTTATAAAGGCTTTTATTTAAAAATTCAAAATCTTATATTCTAATATAATTTTGGTTTTACATATAAACCTAAATTAAATTTGTGTATATGAATAGGGGGATTATTTACATCTTTAAGATCTATTAACTTAAAATTAAGGCGATTTAGTATTTCGTAACTGTAAAAATGATGGCGAAACTCTGTTTCCAATTCTTGACAAAATATTAATACGTTTTCATCAGTTGATATAATATCATGAATTTCATAAAAAAGTAAATTGGAGGTCGTTAAAAAAATAATAAACCCACGTTTGAAACTATATCCATGTTTTTTACATATAAGTAACTTCTTGCAGTGGATAAATCTTCTTGTGGAAAAGTTCTTTTAAAGTTTTCATAGCTGATAGAGTTTACAAAAAGACATGTTGACTTACTAAATAATATTTGATTTTTTGCAAAATTTAGCAGTTTGTTGGCGTAAATGAAGTTATATTTAACAGAAATCGAGTAAGTTAAATTTACTCGGCTATTAATATTTTTGCAATACGATTTGAGTTCTCGATGCTTCGACTCGAATGGAAACGTCCAAAGGTATCTTAATGGTCCTGACATTTTTATAATTTGTGGATAATGATTTAAAAAATGGTGTTTCGGCTTGAGGGTATCCTTAAACAGTTGTGTATATTGTTTGTTGTGAACTACAATATGTTTTTGCAAGTTGGCAATATTCGACTGTGTATATTTGAATAGACAAAGCAAGTCCAAGAGCTCAGATAAATTAAGTAGAAAACTCCATACTTTGTTGCCATGAGGAACCTTATCTCCAACAAAATGTGTGAAGTGATGAACTAAAGTCATCATTTCTCCGCAGACATCTTTAATTTAAAATTTTTTAGATGCTGAAACTTTATTGGAGGAGAGATATTGCCAAGTTCAAGTTCGACACACACACACACACATGATGGAGTTAGATGAAATTTGGCTAGAAGCGTTACACAACAAGCAGATGCAAACACATGTTCCGCTGTCTCTTTCTATCACACAGGCATTAATTGGCTGGCCATTAGCATGTTGACGGCTTCACCTTCTTAATTCCACTTTGGTTAGGTATTTGTCAACACATTATATTTGTGCAGAGCGATTTCAGCAAAGAAAAAAACACACACACACACACAGTATTACCTCTTCGTGTTGCTGCACGCCGAAGCGCTGCGTCGTTTCCAATAAAACCATGATGCAATAATAGAAGGTGGTCTCGTCGGCAAAAAAGTAGTCCGTTAACAATACCAAATAATAACAACATAGTAACATAATAATAATAACGGACTAAAAAGAACGGGGCGGCAGCCGACGAGACCACCGTGTATTATTGCATTATGAAGAAACCAACCCTTATATGCACACACTGCATGTACATACATATTTATTTTTGCAGTCGTCTCTGATTTAGGTTTTTTGTTTCAGCGGTACACTTACCTTTTTTTCTTTCACTTTCACAAACAAAACGCAACTGTCCGACGCGTGCAAAAAACATGAAATGAACGAGTCATCGAGATTTTTCGATTTCGAAGAAGACTCAGTGTGACCATTTGCGTAGTAAAAAAATTGCCATGCGGGCTTGGCGCATGATGCATCATGGCTTGGCGGTTGTTTTTTTAAATTCAAATCGGATTCATTAAATTAATTAACTTATTAACTTGTGCTTGACTTACACAAAGATGTTTGAGATTACACATCTGCATAATTCTCCCAGAAAGTTGAAAGTAACAAATTCTTCCACAATTTTACCCTGCCTCTTCCTCTTAAGTTCTGCCAAAAGGTGATTAACTCAATTCTGGCCATAATCAAATACATAATTAATTGAATTAACCTTTGTAAAATTACAAATATTTTAAAATACATATTCTGCCCACAAAATTAATTAATTAATTATTCTGCCCATTAAATTAATTAATTTTAGCTAGGTCTACATTTAGTTTGTCTGAGTACTAAGCTTATGAATATAAATAAAAGTGAATAATCGGTTTTAAATGGCGTTTAAGCCGCTGAGAGAAAATATCGACATTTTCGCCTTATGTTCATGTCAATCAGGAAAGAATCATAGGCTATGTCTCAAGTTTGTGCCGGCTCGAACGCGGATAAAAAACGGTTAAAAAGTGCTTCAGAGCTGGGCCAAAAATTTGCGTTCGAGCGCCGGTATATTCACATGGTTATCTGTATGTAGCGAACTCACGAGAAGGCAAAAAAGCGCGTGTCTGTTAGTTTGGTTATATTTTAAGTCAAAATGCTATATGTTTAGAAAAATGCTAAAAGTTTAGGAAAATGGCATCATTTTAAAGCAATGGATTCTTAAAATTTTTTGACCTAAAAACACGATTTTTTAGGTAAAATGCCCTATATTTTAGGCATTTATTGCCAGAAATTTACATTTTAGGTAATAAATTCCATTTTCAGGAAAAAAAATCTTTTTCTGGGTGTGGCTGGTGTGTAGTCCATTCGCCGACTGACAAAAGGATGGCTTCGTGGTCGCTTCCTGTGTAGTGCTGCCCAACATGCCACTTGTTGAGCTAGCCAGACTGCTGCTGACGTATGTCAGATCGATGACTGAGCCTCTTCCATCTCCAGAGAAAGTCTGCTGTGTTGAAGTCACCTGCTATTATGGCAGGTAGCGAAGGTGATCGGGTGTGTGTATATTGTGAAAGTTTTTAGAAGTCCCGAGGTGGCATCAAACCCACGACCCAGACACACACACTACCTGCTGCACCACACCCAACCATATGATGATGATGCTACAAGTAGATGCGTTAAATATACCTACTTTTGTATAGAAGGAGAAATGTGCTTCCGTCTAGGCCGACTCTTGTGTCCTTCTTTCTCGCTATCTCTCTCTATTAAAAATTCCACCTGCCTGGAAGAGTTTACTTTGCATTGAAATGAGAGCTTAAAATCAACCTGCCCCCCGGCTCTTCCCTTGGCGTATCCAAATGTGCGTATTATTTATGCGTAGACATTCTGGCGCCGCTTTTAGCCACTTTAAGTCAGTGAGATGCAGATACGCTCTCTCTTTCTCTCTCTCATTCTGCCGCTCTGAGCGTCATTTTCAGAGAGAGAAGTCCGTTAAGAGAGACAGAAAAACGTAAATATTTGCAACGCTTTCGCTCAGAAGTGTGTGAAGTGCCGTGGCGAGCGGACCGTGCGCTGCGCTGAAGATTCCTTCGCATACCAGCAACTATATTCTATATTCCAATGCTATACAACACACAATCACACAGACACAACCACACTAAAACACTCTCGCACAAAAGTTAAGCACGCGCGCGCGAAAAAAAGTAAAACAAAACGAAAAATGTAAAATGGTGCACAATAAAAAACAAAAAACCAAAAGTTAAAGCGAAATTAAAGTTGAATTAAAACGGGAAAATCAATGCTGACGCACAGATACACACACACACACACAAACAAACACACCGACAGTACACGTGCACACACAAGCACCTAGGCACACACATTTATACGGGCCTCGAAAGCCTCTAACCAAGTGAAAGTAACCAAATTAGCAACACATAAAGAAAAACAACAAAAAACAAAGCAGTAGTAAAAGTATCATAAATTTGACATTGCATACTTTTGGGCTGTTTGCTAAGTTTGGAATGCAACTCTTCCTTCGTCTGTGTGTGTGTGTGTAAGTGCGTGCGTACGTGCGTGCTTTTTTGCTTGTTTTCAAAGTCGGTCATAGTTTAAAATACAACAACAATCAAACTTGGCTCGGTCGTGCCTTCGAAGGGCTAAGAAAGGCATGCAACAAAAACTGGCGGCAACATCAGCAGCCGCCTCGACGAGATAAACACGCAAAACAAAGCAAACTGGGTCAGTGTGCAAGCCGGAGCCGGAGCAGGTGGAGGAGGCTCACATCCTTTGCATGTGAGCGCAAAAATATGTTGCATACTTAATGGCGCACAAAAAAGGGTAAGTCACTTGAAAGACATTTGAGAAATGTTTAAGGGGGGACACTGGGGGACACTGCATTTATCAGTCAATTCTGCCCTTGAAAATGCGCAGGCAATAATTGTAAGCCAGCCCAGCCAGGCACCAGGATACGCATTTACCAGGAGTCGAAAAGTAAACGTCGAATGCCGAAAGGAGCAATAACAAAGAGCAACAAGGGAGTGGGGCGAGGGAGGGGCAGCAGCAAAATGCCAAACGGAATAACAGTAAAATAAAATATCCTTGTGAAAGTTTCGCTTGCAGGCGGCCACACCCCCCCTCTAAAACACGTTCCTCCCACGCAGCCCTGGCTTCACTTCTTCTGTCTGTTTCTCTGTTTGTGTGTGTTTGTGCCTGATGTGGGTCATAAATGTTACTCCATTTTTATGGCCAACTTGCACACGACGACGACGACGACGAAGCAGAAACAGCAGAATGAAAGAGCTGCCAGCATAACCAAATGGCGGCTCCTAAGGGCAGAGCAGAACGTGGACAGAACGGAAAGGGTACTAAATGGCCAAGCTTGTGCTGCGAGGGCTGTTTGGTTTGGCATAGTGCAAAAGCATCTAAATATTCATTAGAGCAAAGTTTTTGGCTCCTAATTGGAGATGCAAAGAGCTTAGAGTAATCTGGGGAAATTATTCCTCAACTCTTTAATGCTATCTACCGTTAATCTTTGTACATAAGTTCTGTGGGAAAACTCCGGAAATGAGGAATTTTCAAACTACTAAATTGGCTCAGTGGAAGAGTGAACAACAAACTTTTGCAACTGCACGCCGAATGGTAGGGATCTTTGCCTACACTGAAAAGAAAAAAATCAAACCGAACTGGATTAAAAACAGGGTAATCCTGGATATTCTTGAGCCGATCCCAAATTTAATCCCAAAAAACAGGATCACTCTAAGCCGCTCAGGGATTACCCATTTTTTCAATCCCGTTTCGGATTGATTTAAGATTTTTTTTCTGTGTAGTTCAAGCTAAATAGTTTTTGGATCCAAGAATAGATCTTCTTGTTCAAAAGCATAACAAATTTTTGAATTTAATATAAACCAATAATAGATTTTCTTGTTTTTAAGCGTGAAATAGTCCAGAATTCATTAACACAAGGCAACAATTTGAGACTTTTTCTAGTATTGAAGGGTTGGTGTGGATTCTAAATGATTTTTGTATGCTCAACACGAACCTGTTTTCGGAAAAGCTCCAACACATAGATTTTTTTGTAATTTGAGTTCCTTAAAATGCCATTTTTGACCCTTTTTAGGCACGTTTTGTGGAGATCCTATACAATTGTTTTAACTATCTTTGATATTTTATTAAAGTCTTTCATCTAAGGTTTGAAATAATCTATCCCAAACAGTTCTGCGATTTTTTTAAGCTCAAATCGATTAAAAACGTGCACTCGGGATAACTTATTTTAAAGCTAAGAAATAGTACTATCCGATAATAGTTATTAAAGAGAGTTATAAGAATAGTAAAACGTCCCTAAATATGATCCAAATAGACATTTTATGCAAATTTTAGCTCAAGTGTCCAAAAAGCTTGACGTGATGGACCATTTCCGAAAACAGATTCGGGTTCAGCACACAAAAATCATCTATAATCACCATCAATCCTTCGTTGTTGCTAAGTGTAATACAGAAAACATTCTATATAAGCAACTAATCTGAACCAATTTTTTCAAAAAAGTTTCTTATGTAGAAAAAGTTGCTTATATGGAAAAAATAGGAAATAATTAATTTAGCTCGGCCGAAGTTTTGTATGCCCTTGCAACCTCCATTGAAAACAAAAAAGTTTTCCTAACTAAGACTTCTTTTCGGATCTTACTTTTCTATGGGAGCTATACTATATAGAAGTCCGATTTCGAACAAACTTAGTGGAATCATGGAAAAGCATAAAAAACTGTTAATTACGAAATTTGGAGGCAATCCGATTTAAAACAAAAAGATTTCTCACTACAACTTGTTTTTCGACCGATCATTCATACTGCAGCTATATGCTATAGTCATCCGATTTTGATAAAACTTTGTAGAAATGTGTCCAAAGTATATAAAATAAGTGTATGCCAATAAAAAGGACGTTTTCATTAAAAACAAAAAAAGTTTTCTTCACTCAAACTAGTTTTTCGACCGATCGTTCCTATGGGAGCTATATGCTATAGTCATCCGATTTCGACCAAACTTTGAAGAATTGTGTAAAAGTATATAAATTAATTGTAAGCCAATTATAAGGACGTTTTCATTAAAAACAAAAAAGCTTTTCTCACTAGAACTAGTTTTTCGACCGATCGTTCCTATGGAAGCTATATGCTATAGTCATCCGATTTCGACCAAACTTTGTAGAATTATGTAAAAGTATATAAAATAAGAGTATGCCAATGATAAGGACGTTTTCATTAAAAACAAAAAAGTATTTCTCACTAGAACTAGTTTTTCGACCGATCGTTCCTATGGCAGCTATATGCTATAGTCTTCCGATTTCGACCAAGCTTAGTGAAATCATGCGAAATGATAGTAAACTAAGAAATACGTACTTTGGAGGCAATTCCATTAAAAACAAAAAAGTTTTTCACTTTAAGACTAGTTTTTCAACCGATCGTTCCTATGGCAGCTATATGCTTTAGTCATCCGATCCGGCCGGTTCCGACAAATTTGCAGCATAGAAACAGACGGACAGACGGACGGACAGACGGACAGGGCTAAATCAACTCAGCTCGTCGTGCTGATCAAGAATATATATACTTTATGTGGTCGGAGATGCTTCCTTCTATGCGTTACAAACATCCGGACAATTTTATAATACCCTTTGCAAGGATATAAAACTCAACATACCTATGGAATTCTGAAGAGAGCGTTAGGTTCGAAACATTCATTTCCAATGCTTTGGGCTCGATTCACGGAACGGAAATTTCATTCACAGTTGTAAAATATTAAGTATTACTACTGCTAATATTTTTAGCCTGTGCAATATTTTTTGATTCTTTTTTCAGGGATATTCAAAAAATCGGAACAATTTTATTATTTTTCACCGATTTTTATAGTTTAGGCAACGATCTTTAAGAGAATTGTAATACACCGATTAAAGCATTCAATAGATTAGAAAGAGCGCGTTTGTATTAAGTAAGGTTTTATAATGCCTATTCTTAGCTTCCTGATATTTTTCGGCAATATTTTTCTTTCAGCTTTTCTAATGCGTTATATCAAAAGATACTGAAATTAATGGGCGATTAATGTTACGATGTTTCTCTGAGCTACATCGTATAATGGCGTCTATTAAAAAGCTCCAAATCATCGTAATTTTGCAAAATTAAAATATAACTTTTAACATTTTATACTTGAAAATATGTTTAATTTTCCACATCAATAACTTCCCTCACAACGGTTCAGCTTCGAACCAAAACCTTAGGATAGATAAGTAATGGAACCGCATAGTGGACGTAATGGCCGAGATAGCTAAACTAAAATTATAAAACCTGCAAATTAAAAGCTTTTGTTCTGAAATTTTATACTTAAGATTTATAAGTAAGTATACATACTATCCGTATCAGCCAAATCGTTGTTGGACAAATCAGTTTCAAGCTTCTTTTTATACCCTTGCAGAGGGTATTATAAAATTGTGCGGATGTTTGTAACGCATTGAAGGAAGCATCTCCGACCGCATAAAGTATATATATTCTTGATCAGCATGACGAGCTGAGTTGATTTAGCCTTTTCCGTCTGTCTGAACAGATGCTATCTCCTCCGTCAGTTTTAAAGCTATCCTCACCAAACATTGCACGAAGTCTTCTGGTACATATACGCTGCACATTTGTCGGAACCGGCCGGATCGGATGACTATAGCATATAGCTGCCATAGGAACGATCGGTCAAAAAACTAGTTTTAGTGAAAAAACTTTTTTGTTTTTAATGGAAACGCCTCCAAAGTCCGTATTTCTTAGTTTACTATACTTTCCCATGATTTCACTAAGTTTGGTCGAAATCGGATGACTATAGCATATAGCTGCTGGTGGGAAAAACTTTTTGTTTTTAATGAAAACGTTATCATTGGCATACACTTATTTTATATACTTTTACACAATTCTGCAAAGTTTGGTCGAAATCGGATGGCTACAACATATAGCTCCCATAGGAACGATCGGTCGAAAAACTAGTTTTTGTGAGAAAAACTTTTTTGTTTCTAATGAAAACGTCATTTTCATTGGCATACACTCATTTTATATACTTTTAAACAAGTCTCCAAAGTTGGGTCGAAATCGGATGACTATAACATATAGCTCCCATAGGAACGATCGGTCGAAAAACTAGTTCTAGTGAGAAAAACTTTTTTTTTTTTATGAAAACGTCCTTTTTATTGGCATAATCCTTTTTTTAAATACAAAAAAATTTTTCAACGAAGTCTTTTCAAAATCGGATAACTATAGCATATAGCTGCAGTATGAATGATCGGTCGAAAAAGAAGTTCTAGTGAGAAAAACTTTTTTGTTTTAAATGGGATCGCCTCCAAATTTCGTAATTAACAGTGTATTATGCTTTTCCAAGATTTACCCAATTTTGGTCGAAATCAGACATCTATATAGTGTAGATCCCATAGAAAAGTAAGGTTCAAAAAGTAGTCTTAGTTAGAAAAACTTTTTTGTTTTCAATGGAAGCTGCAAGGGTTTACAAAACTTCGGCCGAGCCGAAGTTAACTTTCCCCTATTTTTTAAAAATGGAAAATGTCTTAATTTTATTAACGAAAAATCAATATCGAAATGATTCTTCTTCAATTTCGATGTATATATTTATTAATATCCTCTAAATCTAGTTCAAGGCCCATCTTTGTGATCTCTTAAAGTAATCGACCAAATTTGTATTTAATTCCATATCGAACCAAGCGACTTGAATTACTACTTCGACAGCAGTTTTTTTTACAAGTGTAGAATGTTTGTCTGGCAAATTGACAATTGTGTCTGCATTTGAAATATCCATTTCTATTTTTAATGGCCATCAAAGGCAAATTCAAATTGAAATTGAAAAAGCGAGACAGAAATAGATGTATTGCCCTCCCCTAATAGGGAATGTGGTTGCAACATAAAAATTTGCCTTTGATAACTTTACAACAGCGCTAATTTGTGTGCGTATACTTATGTCATAGTCAGGGTCAGGGAAGGAGCAGCAGCAGCAGCACACGGGAACACGCACATATGCCACGCCCACACACACATAAAGCCGCGTTTCGATTAAACAAACCCCACTCAAATATGCAATGACATTGAGGCAAAGGCAAGCAGGGAACACATGGAGGCCAACAACCACAAACAATGATATATTGCAACTGAAATGACATTGACTTCCTAGGCAGAACACCGAGTACAGTCTCAAAGGATGGAACTTAATAAATTCAATTTTCTATGAAATATTTACATGGAAAATGTTGCCTGTAATTATATAACAAGATTCAACTGACGCCAGTTGGGCAAATGTCAACGCAATGCATGCAACATGGCCCGGCTCAAGGATATGCACACACACACACACAGCCACACATACAGGCACACGCACACATCTGCATGTGTCGCTTGCGTAACGTAAAAGTAGCCTTGAACTGCAGTCGTGCGCTTTCAATGGATTTTGCATTCCAACGCTTTACGCGCTCCTCCTTTTCCGCCTTCTGTTCTGCCTTTCAAGGTCATGCAACGCCTACAACAGCAACAACAACGACAGCTTGCCACAAATGGGACAGTTCGCCACAGAGGGAGAGTACGAAATACTCGCCATAAAAACTGTCACTGGCATTATATAAAATGGCAACCACAGCAAATGTCATGAATCTGTCGCCAAGTTGCCTTCTAATTGCCACTTCAGCATGATATGGGGGTAGGGGAAGGGGTAGTCACGTTAACTGCCAGCTGCAGCTAAGCAATTGCACTATTGGCCAGCTAAATCCCCAACAAAACTTCGTCCTTTATATGTCACGAATAAGAATCAAACACGTACCAGCTGCAGGAGCAAACGAATTGAGGTTGCAGAAGAAGGCTCAAAGCGCATTCTGCAAATCATAAAGCACAGAGTACAGCAAAATAAAACTGTACAAAAATTACTGGAATGCTGGAATTACGCGCTACCGATAAATCAAATCAATCCCAAGAATTGTCAATGAATAATCCAAACAAAATCAAATAAAAAGTATGTCAAGCCACACTGTAGTGTACTCTCTACCTTCCAAAGATTGTAACTTGCTGATATTCTTAAATTTGGCGCCACACGAACAACTAACTAAGTGTGCTGCCCCACGCCTTTCCACTAGGTCCGTATTTGTATTTCATGTACCTTTGGTGCAGCGTTCTAACTCAAAAGGTAATTTTGAAATATTTATTTTATGGAACTTGCAGTTTTTACTGGCTCGAGGTCTTGCTATGTTATTGACATAACTTTAAACAGAGGCACACAACACAACAAAGGAGGCATCAGGTTGATCGGACGACGTTTCATGAGGGACCAACCTCACTCATCAGCGATCTTGAGCCTGAAATGTCTGTCCAAACAGCAGTCTCTCCATGCCCGCGACGGCAAAACTGTTTGGGAATTCCAAAGGCAGCCTGCGCGCAAGACACCGAAAAGACAGCCTAAGACAGCCATTCCCCTTTGTAAGTGTGTGGCCTCCGTTTTGGACTTTGGACTCAGTGGGCAACCAACGGCCGCCACTCTGGAGCAAAAGACCAAAAATGTTTGTATATACAAACAGGAGTTGTTGTTGTTTTAAATGAAACTATTTCTTTATAAAGGTCGTTTAAACAGTCATAAAAATATTTTATGGAACTATCATTGATCAATTACAATTGATCAATCAAATAAACTCAAGACTTGAAACTAATATAAATGAACAAGTTTTACAAAGCTTGGTCCTATTGCAAACCGAACCAAATCGTAACCGAATCCCTAGTTGCAGATCATAAACCGATCCGAAAACTGAACCGGCGTCGAAAACCACAAAGCAAAACGGATAGGTTCGGTTCAGTTCAACAACGAGTTTCAATACGTAAAGCGCTTACCTTCAGATAGCATTACTTTAGACCTGGCAAACTATCGATGGCACTATCGATATATCGAGTCATTGTCACTATCCTCACTATCGATACTTTCTTTTTACTCGATCGATAGCTTTTTACGAAAATTTTTGTAAGTTTTACATCTAAACTTTTACAGCTAAAATTTGGGTAAGCAAAATTAAAAAAAAAAAAATAGGGGAATGTTAACTTCGGCTCGGCCGAAGTTTTGTATACCCTTGCAGCTTCCATTGAAAACAAAAAAGTCTTTCTAAGATCATTCATACTTCAGCTATATGCTATAGTCATCCGATTTTGATAACACTTTGTAGGAAAATGTCCAAAGTATATAAATTAAGTGTATGTCAATAAAAAGGACGTTTTCATTCAAAACAAAAAAAGTTTTCTTTACTCGAACTAGTTTTTCGACCGATCGTTCCTATGGGAGCTATATGCTATAGTCATCCGATTTCGACCAAACTTTGTAGAATTGTGTAAAAGTATATAAAACAAGAGTATGCCAATGATAAGGACGTTTTCATTAAGAACAAAAAAGTTTTTCTAGAGCTAAAACATTTCGACCAAGCTTTGTGAAATCATGCGAAGGGATAGTAAATTAAGAAATACGTACTTTGGAGGCATAGAAACAGACGGACAGACGGACGGACAGACTGACAGGGCTAAATCAACTCAGCTCGTCGTGCAGATCAAGAATATATATACTTTATGTGGTCGGAGATGCTTCCTTCTATGCGTTACAAACATCCGGACAATTTTATAATACCATCTGCAAGGGTATAAAAAATGTGTTTTATAAGTAAACAAAATATCTTTATAAACGTATTTTTCTCTGATTCGGCGCAAAAGCAAGATCGCATTGCTTTTAGGGTTATTTTCCTCTGCTCATTCTACCACGATGTGAAAGGAATCTTTTAAATTATCTATGCTGATTCTGCCCTCTTCTTCCATATGACTTTGTTCGCGATGATTTCGTCATATGCAGTTTCAACTTTTGATTCAACAAGTACGCGTTCCTGTTGCTACCAGTTACAATCATCATAACGACTAACACCATAAAAGTTGAACTGAATCTAATTTCTCACTGCAATTTTATTGCGATTTTTATACCCTTGCAAAGGGTATTATAAAATTGTCCGGATGTTTGTAACGCATAGAAGGAAGCATCTCCGACCACATAAAGTATATATTTCTTGATCAGCACGACGAGCTGAGTTGATTTAGCTGTCCGTCTGTCCGTCTGTCTGTCCGTCTGTTTCTATGCTATCTCCTCCGTCAGTTTTAAAGCTATCCTCACCAAACTTTGCACGAAGTCTTTTGGTACAAATACACTGCCCATTTGTCGGAACCGGCCGGATCGAATGACTATAGCATATAGCAGCCATAGGAACGATCGGTTGAAAAACTAGTCTTAAAGAGAAAAACTTTTTTGTTTTTAAAGAAAACGTCCTTATCATTGGCATACACTTATTTTATACACTTTTACACAATTCTACAAAGTTTGGTCGAAATCGGATGACTATAGCATATAGCTCCCAAAGAGGACGGACGAAAAACAACTATAGAAAAAAAATTAATCCATATATTTATTTAAATAGAATTCCAAAGAATTCTTCACATTATATGGAATCAGCGTGATGTTCTTTAAAATTTGCGCCATGTACCTATAGTTGAAGGTGCACCTACTGACGAGCAAATTGGCCTAAGCATTCCAATAGACTTTGCACTAGACATCATACGGAAAAAATGGACATCAATTCAGGAATATACTGAAATACCAAGACAACTTTTAATGGACATCATTAAATTTTGCATAATGGACAACAGATATTTCAAGTTCGAGGACCAAATATACACCCAACTCAAAGGCATAATGGGATCCCATTCCGTAATAGCAGACATCGTGTGGAGGAACTTTTAGACACAACAATTAAGAAACTTAGACACCCACCAAGACTACTTACAAATATGTGGACGATTTATTTGGAATAATCAAAGAAGATGAGATCCAGAACACATTAGATGCTCTTAACTCTTTCCATCGCCATTTTAAAATTCAGTACGGAAATAGAGATGGATGGAAAACTACCATATTTGGACTCCACTTTAAATAGACATGGAAATGCAGTGAAAATTAAATGGTACAAGAAACCCTCAGCATCAGGACGAATAATCAATTTTTACTCCAAACATCCTAAAAACATGATTATAAATACAGCTATGAGCTGTATTCAAAGGATGCTGAGCATCAGTGACGAGATTTACCATAATGACATAATTTCCGAAATTAAGACTATACTGACGAATAATGACTTCCCAAGGAGGATTATAAGCACATTAATAGAGAGACATAAGACTGCAAAACCTAGAGCTGAGAAACAACCTAAATCTTATAGGTCACTGACGTACGTACCAAAGCTTTCAGAAAGACTCGCACACTCAGAATGTTTCAACAAACAAAATATACAAATAGCCCACAAACCCACAAACACCATGAGAAATATTTATAACAAGACGAAATCCAAAATTGACGCAATGGACAAAAATAATGTAATTTACAGAATACCATGTAATGGTGATACAGATCATACGTGCAATAAACTTTACGTTGGAACAACCAAGTCAAAACTAAAAACAAGACTATCCCAGCATAAATCGGATTTCAAACTTCGACACCAAACGACCATACAAAAAACTGCACTAGCGACACACTGTATGGAGAGCGGACATTCACCAAACTTCGAGGGAACAAGAATCTTACAACAAGAGAACAACTACAGGAAACGCTTTACTCTTGAAATGCTTCACATAATTGACACACCTACTGACAAGAGACTCAACTACAAAACGGACACTGAGAACGTTGCTCATCTTTACAGACATCTCTTAGAGAAAAAATAAGTTAGTATTGAACTCCACGTCAGGCGGTACAGACGTGTCATAAATTGTATGTAAAAATGTTCACGGTTTTTTGTTTTCTGTTTAAATGTATAATAATTGGAAAATTGTTTTTGTAGTGCCCCTGAAGACGGATGCCGATGTGCGTCCGAAATATATTGGATAAAAACTAAAAATTTTTTGAAATTAATTGAGTTTTAATCACGACCTCGAGCCGGCTATCACCAATATTCTAACAATTAGAAAGGTCGCCAAGCAACAAACTTTATTTAATATATTTTAACACATTTCAACAAAGTTTTATCAAAATCGGATATTATCTATTGCATATAGCTGCAGTTTGAATGATCGGTCGAAAAAGAAGTTCTAGTGATAAAAACTTTGTTGTTTTAAATGGGATCGCCTCCAAATTTCGTAATTAACAGTGTTTTATGCTTTTCCAAGATTTCACCAAGTTTGGTCGAAGACAGACATCTATATAGTATAGATCCCATAGAAAAGTAAGGTCGAAAAAGGAGTGTAAGTTAGAAAAACGTTTTTGTTTTCCATGGAAGCTGCAAGGGTATACAAAACTTCGGCCGAGCCGAAGTTAACTTTCCCCTATTTTTTCAATTGGACTGCCCCATATATTCTTTATGTTGTCGGAGATGCTTACATCTATGCGTTACAAGCATCTGGATAATTTTAATATACCCTCTGCATACCCTTGCAAATATAGAATATGTGAACATTCAATTTTGGAAAATCCGTCTGTCCATCCTTCCGTCTGTTCGTTCGTTTGAAGAAACAGATCTCCGAGATGTTAAGTGATAGAGATTCGAAGTGTATGTGATAAAAACTTCTTTTACCTGCAGGCAGATAAAGTTTATTTCCAATTTTTGATTCGCCCCGTCCCGCCCCCGCAAATTGGAAAAAACGTCATATCTTCTACAGTTTTATAGATAGAAGCTACGGTCCTGCATTACTTATTTATTAATCATGAGTATTTATAGATCCGTCAAAGGAATGGTAAAGATCGGATATACGATAGTCGAGTTAGAAGAAAACCAAACAATTTTATGGGCAGCACCAACCACAACGACGATGGGTAGCACATCAAAAAACACAAACTTTGACGAAAGTATATTATAGTCGAGCTTGACCAAGTTTTTTACTTGTTTTTGGATGGAAATTGGTAGGGTCAATTTTAAATTTTTGTCAGATTAGCTTCATAGTCAATTTCTAAGCTACACAAACGAAGGTAGATAATAAGTGACTGACAAATTTTGGAAAGTTTTCATACACAAATACTAGCGAAGCCGCGGGTAAAATCTGTCACTTATATATTGAAGTATCAAAGTATTTCATTTTTTTTCTAAGTGCAGAACAACCAAAAGTTTCTACATAAGTACATATACTTAATTGAAGTTGTCAGTTTTTGAGTTCGTGTATAATGTTTACCTTAACGTTCCTACTAATGACCGCTCATCAAATATATCCGAAAAATTGAAATCATAAGTTGCCTAAGCATTCATTTATTTTAAGCTCTCAAATTACTTGACAAACATAACATTTATCAATATTTAATGTTAACCCCCTGGAGGCACGAAATTTTTATTTGCATAGGCACTTATCAAATGGTTAAATTTAGGCAAAATGTAATTAGGGATTTGACCCGACCCCGGGTGGCCTGAATGCTTCCAATGAGGCCTTAATAAATGGTGCCTTTTGTGTTAGGATTACAACAAGTTAGAGAGAGAAAGCAAGGACGCCAGAGTCAGCAAATGCAAATCAACGGCGCATAAAACTGCACAAAATCAACACAAAGCCACAAAACAAATAACAAAAAAAATAATAATAAAAAAAAAATGGAGGAAGAAAAACGACAGCAATGGCGACTAGGAAAAACAATTTGCCGTAATCAAAAACGAAATCAGCAAAGCGCAAGCCGCAGCGTCGCAATGGCAAAACTAGAGCAAACGCGCAAAAGTCCCACGGGGAGAACGAAATTTAAATGCTCTGTAAAAAAAAACTAGACTAGGCTACTAACAACTTTTCTTTTTTAACAATTTGGGGAACAAAATTTTGCACAAATTGCAATTAAACAGGAATCTGCAGTACTTTGTGGAAACTTCACTAAATCGTTTCATGGCAAATAAGAATAAATTTATTTCGAGTAGAGTATAGCTTTTCGTACCCAGAACACTGCAGTGTCTGGCCGTCATATGACCTGGCACAGAGTCAACAACACACAGCCACACTCCGCTACGGTTTCAGTGCACCACCACCTGCCAGATCCTGGCTCCTTCTGCACCAGGTCGGGAACGGTCATCATTATACTCCAACCTACCTAAATATACTTATATTTGTTGTCACTTGAAAAAATATTTGTGCTTTGCGCTTGATTTATGCGTCGTGAACCAGCGAATCGAGCAGCGCGAAATGCAAACAATGAGAAAGTGGGAAAAGGAAACGGTTTCTGCGGTTTCTCCCCTGGAATATGCAAATGCCAGCTAGAAATAATAGAAGCTGCTGCTGCTGCTGCCTTTTCTATTTCTGGCATTGTTCTCCATCCTGCGGGTATATTAAATTTCTTTGACAGCAACTAGTCCCACCCCAACACCCCAATTTGGTCCTGACTCGCGACGGATGTGGCCAATTGTTGTCACTCGCAGAGCGAATGTTTGCCTAACGCAACAAAAGCCAAAACAAAAACTGAGAAATGTTGTGAAAAGCGGAGAAAAACTGTAAAAAGGGTTGGCTGAATTAACAATTCAATTTAAACTGACTGCGTAAGGATACAAAAGGGCACAAAATGTTGGTCCCGGGGAGAGGTTCAAAGGTTGACGCACACACTTGACAATGACAATCGTTTGTTTTGCTGTCAATTGTTGTTGGTGGGCCACACAATTTAATAAAGGGCTTACAGCAACGACAACAACACAAATATCATAAAGGAGGGTAGCTTGATTGGTTAGTGACTTGCAAAATTCCAAGATAATGTCAATCCTTACAACTAAGAGACGTTTGTTTCATTGGGGACCTCTACATTCCATCCAATCTTTATAGTTTTAAAAGCCGAAAATACCTTTATTTTAAATCATCGGTGGGAGCAATGGGAGCAAAGGCTTGCCCATCGCTAATCTAAGTACTAGTTAGGAGCAAGATTCGTGGTCTTTGTCTGCATGTTTCATTCAAACTTACAAAACAGGGCACTCTGACGCCAATAGCAGGCGAAGGTGCTCGGTTGTGTATAGTTACAAGTTCCTCAGGCAGTTACTCTCTCTTCTTATCAAACTGCCCTCGTACAAGAATATCCACGAAAACCAAAGAAAAAACTTTTACCATTTGCCAGGCGAAAAACTTTGCCGTCAACGTTGTCGTAGCAGGTGGGCCTGCCTGCCACGCCCACATTGCGTGCACCAAACTCTTTGACATTGTCATAGTCAAAGCCAAACTAGGAGAGTAGGAGTTGTCCTTGTCTCGTATTTAGGGACAACCTTTATTAAATTTACGCTGGCTTATAATTCAAACTGTAAGCAGACAGACAAGAGGCGGCGTTGTCCTGTGGGAGGGGTGGGGGGAGGAGGCAGGCGGCGTAGCATTCTTATTCTTTGTTCGGGTTCAGGTTTGGTTACCCCGTGGTGCAGACGTCGCCAGCGTTTTGTTAGCGTATTTAGATTTTAATTTGCGATAGAGAAACTTCTTAATAGGATTTCACTGTCGCTGACGCTGTCGCTGCATGTCGCACCCACCACGCATATCCTGACACATAAACACGCATTAACCAACATGGAAATGGAACTCCACCTTAGTGGTCCCCCGCTATGGGGAGTGTCCTCTCTTTCTATTGTCTAAAAATCGCCAGAGCTCTTAAGGCTTTTAGTCCAGGCTCGCGATGGTTTTCTTAATTGTTTGACATGCCTTTCCTCTCCCGCTCACCTCTTGCGGCTGTTGCGGTTATGTTGTTGTTGTTGTTTATTCTGTCAGGTTATCTCACTTTCTTGGCGGGATGCGTGGGCGGCTGCTGCTGCCGCTTCTGAATTATGTAATAAGCGTAAATGACTTTGCGTGGGGATAAGAGGTGCTCTCTTTTAATTTATTGTGACTTTGATAAGCGGCAAATGCTCGTAAATGACAGAAATTACATAATAAACAAAATACAATGCCATCAGACAGACGGACAGTCCGACATAAGGGAAAATTTATGCTGTCTAGACCTTCAGGGAAAATGTGTAGCCGGCAGACGGGGTGAGACGGCGAGAGGCCTAACCAATATTGATTTAATAAGTAATTGCCATCTACCAATCAGGTTTAATACAATTTTAATCACAACTTACTTATCAGCCGACGGATAGAACACCAAAATCAATGAATAAATGAGCAAAGGCTTACAGGGAGAGAAAATTTGGTTGGGCAATATATGAAAGCAGTACCAAAACTTTAGGAATTTTAGAACATAAGAAATACAAAAATATACTTCAAGTTTACGAAAAATAGCAGTGGAGGCAGCATACAAAAATTTGTGATGCCACAAGCAAGCTTAGTGCTGGCTCTTAAACAAATCAGCGAGAAAGGAAGTCAACCACTGTGATACTTAAACACTTGATAGCAAGAAAGGTAGAGAAACCATGTGATACTTAACACTCGATAGCTTTGAAGTGTGCCGCCAAACGGACTGTCTGAAGTACCGCCCCACAGTGGTGGGGCTTGTATGAAGCCGCGGATATAAATACTTCTAGTTGTGATATCGTTATGAAATTTTCGCCAAAACTCTAAAAAAATATTTTAAATTTATAATAAGAAAATTGGCCAGATCTTACGACTATATCCTATAGCTCTCATAGAAGCGATCGGGCCAAATTTTTATAACTTTTTTATTTATGCATTGAAACTTTTTCATTTCATTATTATTACCTTAAAAATAGCATGTTGAGCGAAAATGGGCGTGGTTTCCTTTCCGCCCGCAATCTATAATTTTGATTAATGATACGTAAATTATATGAAAATAACAAAAAAAAAAAAAATAGCAATAAAAAAATAGTTACACACTATTCTAAATTTAGTTAATCAAATAGTTGATATGCTAATTTTGACAATGCCGAAATTTTTTGCAAATGGGAGATTTCTTTGGCCAGTAATAAATGGATCTGAGCTCAGAATCAATCTATTTATTAAGTCCGTATTTGTTGCAATCCATGAGAACCGTGTGTGCTGCTTTCTAAACATTTTAATATCCTTATTTCTCGACCCTGCTGCTTTTTCCGGCAACTCTCCAATTGGCACAAGTGCATAACATATAACCTCTGGATCATGAATTAAATCTTTGTATTCTGAAGGTGGAAGATAATACCAATGATACAAGTTGATTAGCTCTTTGGCAGAGTCAAGGGCATATTTTCCAAATCTTTCCACACTGATTTTGTAACCTGATGCCAAACACAGCAGCAACGTTAAGCACCGGACTATAATATTTTCATCAAGACCTGTTATTTCAGCTGCCAAGTTCGGGTTGTTGAAGAATGCTCTGGCCGTATTGCCATCTTTTGAGGTGCCACTTCCTCTGCTTTATGGATTTTCTTTGCCAAAGGGCATTTAAAAAAAACGAAGATATTTAAGCGTGTATAAACACACTGATTTGAGTCGCCTATCAAAATGAAATCGACAAAAAGAAAGCGCAATCGAAATTAATTTTTTAAACTTAATAAGAACACAAAACACTAAAGACGAACAGAGACACGACACAACTACAAGGCAAAATAGCTGCTTCGCAAGGCAAATTTGACCATGAAGAAAAAAGAGACGGCGTTAGTATATTGTTGATTATGCACACATCTGCAAATTTCTGCAGCTAATTTTAATTTTGTATTATCTTAAGACACACACAAACACACTTAAAAGAAATGAATCGGGGGATCTTGGGGGAACACTACTTAAACTTTAAGTAAACATAATAAGGACGCACACAAATAGTACTAAAAACAGATTTAACTAAAATTAATTTCAAAATAACTAGAACACAAGTTGGCTTTTTATTAATATTGGAACTTAAAATAAATACCTGCAACTTCAAAATCCATTTAAACTAACTTAAATTCGGGAACATATTTAATCGACTGATCATTTTGAAGTACCCTTTTGTTGTGAAATATTTGCCCTGCGTGCAGCTGCGCTTTGAAAATGAGCACGCGATCATGCTTTCAATGCTATTTTTCGAAAGTCCAGTTGGATTTCCAGAAAAAATCGGTTTGCCATTAAGAAGATTGGACATTTAAGAGACATTTTGTTTACATTTTGTCCAAATATTTTCTGAGGGTTTTTTGTTTTTTGACCTGGACGCAACCACTGTGCGCCCCTCGCTGGTCCAAACAGTTTACTCACAAAATTGAGACTAAACTGGATCTACCTTCAGATATAAGAAGTTTACATACTAAAGTTTGTAGCTCTTCTACTTATTGACTCAGTGATCTATGCGTTCTCTCCGTAGCTGTTAAGGCTGATTTAGAATTTAAAATATATAGGGGAAGATGGAAAAAAAATTACTTCTGTTTGTTTATGTCAAGTTTCCCTCATCTTAACTAACTTCTGACAAGCAACCGATCGATCAACACGTGCTTTACATTTGCCAGAACGCGAGTTTTTACACCCTTGCAGAGGGTATTATTAAATTGTCCGGACGCTTGTAACGCATAGAAGGAAGCATCTCCGACAATATAAAGTAAATATTTTCTTGATCATGACAAGCTGAGTTGATTTTGCACTGTCCGTCTGTTTCTATGCTATCTCCTCCGTCAGTTTTAAAGCTATCCTCACCAAACTTTGCACGAAGTCTTTTGGTATAAATACGCTGGACATTTGTCGGAACCGGCCGGATCGTATGACTATAGCTTATAGCTGCCATAGGAACGATCGGTTGAAAAAGAAGTTCTAGTGAGAAAAACTTTTTTGTTTTAATTGGGATCGCCTCCAAATTTCGTATTTAACAGTTTGTTTTGCTTTTCCATGATTGCATTAAATTTGGTCCAAATCGGACATCTATATAGTAGAAAAGTAAGTTCAAAAAAGTAGTGTTACTTAAAAAAACAAAGTGCAAGGGTATACAAAACTTCGGACGAGCCGACGTTAACTTTCCCCTATTTTTTTTTTAGGTGAAAAATTTTTTTTTAATTTTTGATTTGTAAATATTATTTAGCATTTTTTAAGAACCCCAAAAGTCATTATGAAAGAAATACCTTTAGTCATTTGCCTTTTTGATCGAAACATCATTTTTTTTTTTTAATTGTGCTTAGGGTTTGTGGTGTCACCCAAAAAAATGTGATATATGGGGTGTAGTGAGTCAATTAGCCAAAAAGTCGGAGAGCCGAAGAGAATGTTGCAATGAAACGAAAAAGAAAAACGTTTCAAAGAGATAAAAAACATTAAAAACAAAATGAAAACAAAAGAAAAGCCACCAGCAAAACGTGCTCGTAAATAAAAGAAAACCAGCCGGCTGCCTTCAATAAAATTTTTACTTTTCTCTGAGAATATGAGAAAAATTACACCCTGTTATAGTCAAAAATTTACTTTTGAAATGACCCACCGTAAGCTGTAGAGCAGATAGAGTAAGACATTGCCTTATACTTGGTTTGTTCCTAACACACCAAAAATTTGAAGTTATGGCCCAAAAACCGATTTTTGCATTTTTTACTCATTTAAATTGAAATTTCTCGCGCATGGCCTGTCTGATTGTTTATAACCTTGGAAATTCCGATAGCGACGAGAGGAATCTAAAGTATGATAACACTAGGCAACAAGGTCCAGTATCTTGAATGGTTGGTAGTGAATCTTGATAATTTTCGTGTGCTAAAATTGAAATTGTCCATCACGTCGAGATTTTTTAGTAATGTTAGCTTAAAGATGCTAAAAGTGCCTATTTTGACCTTTTGTTTGGACACTCTTTGATACCATCGGAGAGTACGACTCCTTAGCTTTAAAATGAACCATCCCAAACAGTTCTGCGATTTTTTTCAATGGAGATATACCTCTTTTAGCACTTGTGTAAGAATCCAAAAATATCCTTATTGCTGGTGCCCCTAAGTATGCAATGGGTGATAGAGACTCTAATATGTTTTCGTTTCTAAAAACAGTAAAGAAGGCTGGTCATTTGTAATGAGCCAGCAACAAAAAATTGGATGACTATAGCATATAGCTGCCATAGGAACAATCGGTCGAAAAACTAGTTCTAGTAAAAAAATTGTTTGTTTTCAATGAAAACGTCCTTATCATTGGCATATACTTATTTTATATACTTTTACACAATCTTACAATTTTTTTTTCAAAATCGAATAACTATAGCATGTAGCTGAAGTACGAATGATCGGACGAAAACGAAGTTCCAGTGAGAAATACTTTTTTGTTTTAAATGGAATCGTCTCTAAATTTGATTCATTTTAGTTTGTTATGCTTTTCCACGATTCCACCAAGTTTTGTCAAAATCGGCCATCTGTATAGTATGGCTACCTTAGGAAAGTAAAGTCCGAAAAGTAGTCTTAGTAGGGTTGCCACCTGCACGGTCCTCACCGGCAATGCCGGGCCTAGGAAGTGATCGTCGGGCCTCCGGTCCAATAAATATTTTGCCAGGCTGCCATGTGAACTAAGTAAGTAAAATTTTCAACACTTCAACAAAATTTCAACACTTTTCAGTGTTGAACCTTAATGACGAAATAGTAGACCGAAAACTATTTCTTCGAGCGGCTGAAGCGGTTAATCTTGATGTTGACGAAGACGCTCTTTACGACGAAATACTTTCTTTGGCGAAGATTATTCCCAAAATCTAAAAAATTGACCGCCCTGTCAATATAAAAATATTGATAACTTGCCGGTCAGAGACGCAACCGAGGTGGCAACCCCTTAGTCCTAGTAAGAAAAATTTATGTTTTCTGGAGGCGAGCCGCCGAAGTCTCCTCTTACCATGTCCTACTTTAATCTGGCTTTAGTGAAGCCGGAAATTCCCATTTGATTTTCTCTTAGTGTACTTAATGAATTTCCCAAGAAAAATCAATTTGGGACGACACTAAATAAGTTTGGCTTTCAGTTAAATTACATAGATATGGCCCCAAATGACCCATAATCAAGCATAATTAAACTTTCAATGATATTCATTTTAGCAGCCATCGAATTAAGTTGGCCTGAACTGAGCAGCCTGGGAAAGTGCACTTGACGTTAAGTAAACGACATGTTGGCAGACATAAAACTAGCTGAAAGACTTTCAAGTACAAACAACACGATAAACGTTTTAAGCCAATAATAATAATAATGATAATGTTGTTTCGACCAAAGTGCATACATTTTTTTACTATTTCGGGGAAAAGCTGCTGACAGTCAAACATGCAAGCTGGAAACTTTTAGGAGGGAGAAGGTGAAGTAAGAGCTTGTCAAGTGCCTGGGGAGCAGAGTCAAGTTGGCAGCTGTTTCCGTCATTTGGCTACAGGTACGTTTGGCGTTGATGATGTTGATGATGATGATCCTCTAACTTTATGGAGGGATGGGAGAGCCACTTTACATAAGACAGATGGCTGGACAGAGGACAGGCTCTGGCTTAATGCACATGTGTGCGCTTGTGTTTGGGGGGAGCAGCAGCTGCTTGAAAAGCATAGTCTACTTTTTAGAGTTCCGACGTTGACAGACAGCGCCCCGTGGGCGTGACTTGGCCATTACTAATAATGGGCGCTGCTGAAAGTATGTCAAGATTAACGCGCGTCGTTGAAGCAATAAACCAAAAAGAAAAAGACAACAAAAATTTCCAAACTTGTTTTCCATGCTTTTCGTTGTGTGGGTGCGCCAGCAGAGCAGAGCAGGTTCAAGCTCTTCACACTAACGACACGTCAGTCAAAGTCAACACACACTTCAACATTTTTTTTTTTTTGTCAGTTTTTTAACACTGTCAGACACACACATGCACACAGATGTACATATGTAAATAAATGCGCTGTCATACACACACACACACACACACTCTTTGCTTTTCAACTTTGTCACAGCCATTTTGATTTGCCATCGCCCTCGCCGCTTTACACCAACTCTCTAAATGAAAATGTCGAACAACAGCTCACAAAATGTTTTATTTACGTTCCTCTGACTGTTGGCTTCAATTTTTTTTTTTCTATTTGGCTATTTTGCGCATTTCCGCATTGCTGACATGTCTGCCATTTTAAGCACATACACAGGCTGCTGCTCCCTTCCCTCCTCCTCCCCCAAAGCCCAGCAGCTTCGCTTCGCCCTGGGGTAATTAAAAGTGCTTGCAGTTGGTTGCTTTTCCTAGTTTTCTGGTACTCAACTGGAAGTGAATTTGCTGCCAGAATAAACTTGCATTGTTAGGAAGGAGTGGTTTTTGTTTTGTTTGTGTTTGCTAGTTTTTTTTTTTTTTTGTTTAAAGTGCTTCTTACGTTTTCATTATTGTCATAAATCATGTCTGAAAGTTTGTTAAGAATAAATGAGAATGTTTTCCAATGAGACGCACTTTCGGCTGGCAAAACTGATGTAGCACGCAATATTCTCGGTGAGTTCCATTTATTTGGCTTGGATTTGGAAAAAGCCCCTTTAACAGGTCCGTTTCGTTCGTCTGCCTACACACATTAATTTTTGAAAGCTAATTATGGCGAAATTCGAAACTTTTAAGCCATTAAATCATAAAATATTTGTTTTCGTTTTGCCAATAAATTCACTATAAAATATACCAAGTTCGTGCAAAATTTGCAAATTGAATTTGTTCATTAAACGCAGTTACGTTCTAGTTGAATATGGAAAATTAAGCCTTCATTAAGGCTTTGATGAAGGGGTTCATGAAGTTGTGCAAATGTATGTAACAGGGAAAATGAAACAATTCCGACTCTACACTGAACCAAACACCACCCACCCCATCCCACTCCTTTTGTTGTTATAAACATGGAGTCGAACTCGGGACCTAGAATGACGCATTCACTGACAGCGCCGCTCAGCCAACACTACCACTCCTGCGATGCTGCAAATCTATATAAAGGGTGATTTTTTAAGAGCTATAGGAAAGTTTTTCAAAAAAAAAAAACATACAAATATACAGAAAAATGCATGAAATCATTATTTGAATCGATAGTACGGTCCATATAATTTAATGTTTGAAGATTATTGCCTCAAATGGTCCATCCGCTTAGTCCAATTTTGGCATCTCACGAATAAATGCTTCAATGTTGTCTTCCAATGCGTCAATTGAAGCGGGCTTGTCTGTGTAGACATGAGCTTTAACATAGCCCCACAAAAAATAGTCTAAAGGCGTTAAATCGCACGATCTAGGCGGCCAATTGACCGGTCCAGAGCGTGAAATAAAATGTTCACCGAACTCGCTTCTCAATAAGTCCATTGTTGCGCGTGCTGTGTGGCCTGTGGCACCGTCTTGTGGAAACCACATGTCATGCAAGTCAAACTCTTGCATTTTGGGCAGAAAGAAGGTGGATATCATCTCACGGTAGCGCTCACCATTCACAGTTACGTTACGATTCGCATCATCTTTGAAGAAGTACGGTCCAATGATGCCACCAGCCCATAAACCGCACCAAACTGTGACTTTTTCTGGATACATTGGTAGCTCTTGCAATGCTTCTGGCTGATATTCACTCCAAAATCGACAACTTATTTACGTAACCATTGAGCCACAAATGAGTTTCGTCGCTGAACACAATTTTTCGGTAAAAAAGTGGATCTTCGGCCAAACTTTCCAAGAGCCCATTCACCAAAAATTCTACATTGCGGTAGGTCGTTCGGCTTCAATTCTTTCACCAGCTGTATTTTGAAAGGCTTCACACCTAAATCCTTCCGCAAAATTGTCCACGTTGTTGAGTAACAGAGGCTCAATTGCAGTGAACGGCTACGAATCGATAATTGATGGTCATCATTAACACGCGCCGATACAGCTACGATATTTTCTTCAGTTCGCACTCTAAGTAAGCGTGTTGGTGGTTTAATGTCCAGCAATGTTAATTTGGCCAAAGGTTTGTGCGAAATTTAGTCACAATAGCCCGAATAGCCGCTTCAGTGGGTCGATTAAACTGACCATAAAATGGAAGAAGCGCGCGATGATCTTTCTTAACAGAGCACGCATTTTGATAATAAAATTCAATAATTTGCAAGCGTTGTTCGTTTGTAAGACGATTCATGGTTAAATTATAGGCCAAACTGAAGATGTTTGACAGTGAAACAAAACACCAAACGAGCGTGGGCTGTTTAAACCAGTGATGCCAAAAAGATAATAGCTAAAAAATAACCCTTTACATGCCAATTTTGAGGACATTTCCGTTGAAACTAAAAGAGTTTTTATACCCTTGCAGAGGGTATTATTGTCCGGATGTTTGTAACGCATAGAAGGAAGCATCTCCGACCACATAAAGTATATATATTCTTTATCAGCATGATGAGCTGAGTTGATTTAGCCCTGTCCGTATGTCCGTCCGTCTGTCAGTTTTTATGCTATCTCCTCCGTCAGTTTGAAAGCTATCTTCACCAAACTTTGCACGAAGTCTTTTGGTACATATACGCTGCACATTTGTCGGAACCGGCCGGATCGGATGACTGTAGCATATAGCTGTCATAGGAACGATCGGTCGAAAAACAAGTTTTAGAAAGAAAAACTTTTTTTTTTTCAATAGAAACGTCCCTTATGTTGGGATATATTTATTTTGTATACTTTAACAGAAATTCTACAAAGTTTTGTAAGAATCGGATGACTTTAGCATATTTGCAGAATTATGAATGATCGGTCAAAAATGATGTTCTAGTGTGAAAAACTTTTTTGTTTTAAATGGAATCGCCTTCAAAAATGTACATGTACATGTAAGCATTTGCGACCCTATAAAGAATACATATTCTTGATCAGCATCAACAGTCGAGTCTATTTAGCCATGTCCGTCTGTCCGTCTGTCAGTCCGTCCATCTGTCCGTATGAACGCGTCGATCTTAGAGACTATACAAGATATAGCCACAAATTTTTGCATATTGGAAGGTGTATACCAGATCCAAGTCGAGTTTGTTTTAGATTTGAAAAATTCCTCCCCCTCCCCCCTTTAAGCGCAACTGTCAGAGTCCTAATTTTTAAGTTAGACCCTCGAGACTTTATATATATCAAGTGAGGCCCAATATCTATCTATTCTGACAATTACAATAAGATCGGACAAAAAACACCGAAGTTATATACAAATCAATTTTGCTTGTTGGAGAGATGGGGTCTTGCTTTGTCAGTTACCGCTTGCGCGCGTGCGTCTGTGTGTATTTTAGAGTGTGTGAGTGTGGGTGTATGTGTATGAAAACACAAGAACCAAGGGAACAGTGTATTTTGTAGTCGGGTCACTCGAATACAGCTCCCTTACTTGTTTATTTTATAAAGCTACTTTTCGCAGAATCATAAGCGAGATAGAGGTTTGACATGTATGGGACATATGCTTCTGATACTTGCTGGCAGATCAAGTTTATTTTCAATTTTGGCCACGCCCCCTCCCTCCGCCGCGAATTGGAAAAACTTCATATCTCCCACAATTTTATAGATAGAAGTAATCAGGTAAAGATCGGATGAACGGTTGTCGAGTTATAAGGAAAGCAAACTATTATGGGCAGCACCGGTCGCAACGGTGATGGGCAGCTTTTTACAGATCCAGAGTATGTTATAGTCGGGCCGACTTACTTTCTTGTTGGTGTTAGAATTGTGAACAATTGCAACTTTTTGGGACATCGAGCAAGCTAAATTCGCTAACTAATTAAATATTTTTGTTTTATTTATTTTAGTATTTGCCGTGATTGCTCTTACAATTTGTTTGTAGTTATAAGCAAATACGCAAACAGATTTGTTCCCCCTTCTAAACACAAGGCAAATATTTGTTTCAAATTAAATATTGCGCAAATTATTTTGCTTGAGGGCCCTTAGCCTGATTTTCTGTTGTCTACGGGAAAAAACAAATTCTTAAACTATTAAGATTATTCCGGTAAGAGCAATTCGAGATCAGCTACCTTCACGGACTAAAAATATGATTTAAGCATTTCCAAATGGTAGGACACACAAAAAATGTACGCTGCAGGCCTAGATTCCATCCTCGCTTTGTAATCTTTTATCTTATTAGCAGACGTCACCTTCGCTAGTGGTTGCCACCAGTTTTAAAATAGAAGTAGCCATAAAAATCCTTCTCATTTTTAAGGCTTTTGCTACAACTGTCACTCCATTCAAGAAAATCAGAGAACTTTTCTTTTAACTTTTATAAATAGGCGAACTCGAGTTGCATTTAATAAGGAACTTCATGCTGTACAGTCTGGAATTTTATATTTTCAATCAGAGGACCAGGAGAGTCCGGTAATTGTTTAGTAGAGCTACCCCTCACCAAAAATTCTGAAAAAAATATCCTCGATGGACCGCCAGTTTACAAGAACTATGACGTCTTCAGATCGCGGGGGACTCCCGCGGTTCAATGGTAAAAATTATTTGAAAGTAGCATTTTTTTGTATAAAAAACAGATTGTTTTTTGCCTTAACTGTCATTATTTCTCAAAAATAATTTATATTTATTTGTATAGATGTGCTATTTACCGACTTTTTCTTCGTTTCCTAGTATGAAAATGGCGCTATACATTGAATGAAAGTGAAAGTGAAATAACACCCGCGGGCTTTATTTCACTATTAGGAGTGATTTTTAAAAAAAAATTTAGCCAATTCAAAAAACTCGCACTTTATTTTTTGCTTCTTCTTATGAGCTCCTTTCTGGACGGTCATTATCTTCCTACACCGGAAACGTCCATTCGCTGCCGTGTACTTTGAACCGCATTTTGGACACGTTTTTGACTTTAAAATGCAGTCGTGATCTTCCACAAATTGCATTATCTCCTCATCCGACTTAGCGAAAAACTTCATTAGCGTATTTACGCAACTTGAGCAACTCATTTTTCGTCGATGTGATTGGTGGTCAGAGTTTACAACGAATATTTTGCTTACCAGAAACAATTTTTTCAATTTATAAATAACAGTTAAGGCAAAAAGCAATCTGTTTTTTATACAAAAAAATGCAACTTTCAAACAATTTTTTACCATTAAACCGCGGGAGTCCACCGCGATCTGAAGACGTCATAGTTCTTGTAAATTCGCGGTCCATCGAGGATATTTTTTTCAGAATTTTTGGTGAGGGGTAGCTCTACTAAACAATTACCGAGAGTCCTTAGCTCAATTACTTTTCGTCTGTATAGAGCAAGACTGCCATTAGCTCCAATACCATTTCACTGCTTTCGGTAGCGCTTTTCTTTAAATTGCTGATAAACAGTAAATCATCTAGTTTATTTGCCTCAAACTATTATATAAATTATTCTTTTTAACACAAGCCGAGTGAAAAATTCTAATTTAAATGAAAACATTGTCAAAGCAAGCTTTAATGGCATTTGATACTAAATAAGCCAACACCAAAAACATTTTTAGATTAAAATTCCATTTACTTCCTTTCATTTGCCGCAATGACAGATGTGCAAATGTTTCAATTTATTTCTAAAATACAACTTAAAACTACATTTCAATTCAAACTTTTAGCTTGCGTGTTTTTAGAATTCTCCTTTATTGCCAGCAATAATGCCATTTTGGTTGTTTTGTGTGGGTTGATCCACCGCTGGTCCCCAATTCTTTGATGGCCTGCAGGCAGCACATATTTTCTATCAGGAAAAAAGCACATTATTATGATATACAAAAGACCTAAGTGCGGCACTTACCTGCCACCAAGTGCCAGGCTTCTTGAAAATGGCATAGAGAGCCCAACCGGGCAGCTGGAGCAGACCCAAAGCAGCCAAGCAGCAGCCCAAAGCTTGAAAATTCCAAAGGCTTAAACAGTAAGAAAAGGCTAAACAACAAGCTCCAACTTACCATGGGCCCAGGTGGGATAAGCCACTCCCTTGTAAGTCAAAACATTCAAATCCACGAGGGTGTAAAGCAAAACTCCGGTCATCAATCCGGGTGTGACATAGGACCAACACCAACGCCAATACCAGCCCGTTTCGATGCCCATCATGAATTTAATATCCGCACAAAATCGCTCAACACCTGAACCACAAACAAATATATATTTGATCCAACTTTTCTCAGTGCACTCACCATAAATCCAGGCCACTGCCAACAGTTCACCTATGGCCAAAATCAAGGCGGTGAAGGACACACCATAGTAGTCCACCAGATTCACAATGAATTGTCCGCCCGGGGTGATGTACACTAGACTCACCGCAAAACCCATCACAGCCAAGCCGCCAGCCAATAACCAACAGGGTCCAGCCCGCTCACCAAAGTAATCACGTATCACACGCAAAATGCACGAACCCATTCCCACCGTGCTGCCTATGCCCAGGACAAACAACATAAGAAAGAAGAGGACCGCGAACATCTTTAGGTAGTTGTGCTTTAGGGCGCCCAGGGCGCACAGAGTTCTCAATACTGTACCTGTGGCACATACGCAAATTTGGCTATGGCCTCGGGATAGGAGATGAAGGCTAATCCAGTGCCACCCTTGACCACGCTGCCGATATCCGAAATGCCCGTCTCATGGGCCAGATTGCCCAAAATGCCAAATGTAATGCAGCCAGCAATAATAGAAGAACAAGAGTCCATGGTGGTTATGATGACAATATCACTGCGGTAATCCAAAGCGGAATCAGTATAGAAAGCAGAGTTAATACCACACGTTATACCTACTTGTACACATTCTTGTGGAAATTGTTGTAGCTGCCATAGGTGATCAAAGTGCCAAAGCAAATGGCCAGCGAGAAGAAGACTTGTGTGACAGCAGCAAACCAAACCAAGGGATTTAGTAGCTCTCGCCATTGCGGCTTAAAGAAGTAGACAATGCCATTCCAGGCTCCTGGTAAGGTCACAGCTCGGATGAGCAAAATCAACAGTACCACATAGGGAAAGACGCCCAGAAAATATGCGGCCTTGCCGCTGCTTTTAATACCACGTATGAGTACGGCGCCAATAACCAGCCAGGCAACAGCTAAACATAGCACCAACTGCCAATTGGGCAAACCCAAGCCATCGTCTATGTTGGGCAGCTCATGGAGAATCTCACGTCTGTGGAAAATTAAGTTAAAAACAAATTTTTTTTAAAGAAAGAAACCTTCAAACTGGAAAATTATTTATTTGAAGGATACCCTTTGAATGCCAAAGGTTTCAGCCTGAAGTGTTTGAACTTGTAAGCACGGTACAGAGAACGTGAAACTGTTTGGGCGGACGAAAAAGTCATTTATTGCGCGATTGGATCCTAACAATAAAATAGTGTGCTGAGATAGCCAAAAAATGGCAAAAATGCTACTTTTCTCCAGCTGTTATTTGTTTACAAACAATTCGAAGAATTTAATCGAAACTGAAAGCGTCAAAATAGTAGCATTTTGCTGCTGCATACAGCTGAAGCAGTCCCGATTGTTTTGTTCATAACTTGAGCATCGTTCATCCGACCCTTACGATTTCTTTGGCAGATCGCTTTATTATCTTGATAACTACAAATTTCAAGAGGGTATTAAATCCCTAACTTCAAAACTGTGGGAGATATGACTATTTTTCCAAATTGCATTGGCGGGTGGGGGCGTGGCTGAAATTGAAAATATACTTGATCTGCCTGCATGTTAAGTTCGTTTTCGTCAAGATTCTCCAAAAATTTGGGAAATTTGTTTCCGATAGACAGCGAATTAGAATAAATTTCGTGAAGAAAATAGTTGGCGTCATCTAGTCAATGGTTTTGAAATGCGTGCACAAAAATAAAAAGAAAAATTAATGAAATGCAATATATTGAAACAAACGTTTTATGGACATCCCAAAAATAAATAGAGCATTTTTCTCAATAAATAATTAAAAGAAATAAAAAAAAATAAAGGTCAATAAGAAGAACGAAAGTAAACTAATTATATTAAAATTAAGTGTATCTTAAAAAAAGAAAAATTAAAGGAGTGTTTTAGTATAATTAGTTTGATGCGACGTATTTATAAATAAAAAAAGGAGCATTTTTTTGGTTCTGGTGTTTAAGGATTTAAATAAAAAAAATAATAAAAAATAAAAGAAAATAAGGTTTAGAAATAATGGGGGGACGTAACAATAAAATCAAAGAAGAATTATCAAGTTTACAATTATAAAACCGATCGATAATTGACACACGCGTGCAAAGGGTTTAATTAAAAACGACAATTAGGGTAGAAAAATTAAAAAAAACATCAAAATAAAAGTAAAAAAATATAAGCATTAATAAAACAAAATTAGAAAAAGGTCAGAAGTATAAGAATATTATAAAAAAAGTATAAATTTTAATAAAAAATATAAAAAAAACGCAAATGAAGGCCGGAAAAATTTTGAGTTGCTTTTTTGTTAAAAAAGATTGTTTGCCTAACGTCAATTTAAAAAAATTATATTTATTTGTATAGAGTGCTATTAGACTTTTTTTCGTTTGTCTCGTTAACGCGTGAAAGCTTTTGCATGCGGCGCATGCCGTATACAATTCTATGTGTACGGTCTTTGCGTCGGGAATAACTTGTGGAATAGGAACTTGTATATACATTCGAAATATTGTATTTTATTTGAGGTCATAATGTATCACTTCGCCCTTTACATCCCGCTAGAGCCTTTCCATGTGTTGTATGTTACTGCAGTTTGTTAAATTTGTTGCGGCTTTTGAACTCAAAAACCCTTTGTCACCGAAAATAGATGAATCACGACCACTAGCCCCGCACTTCAATCATATTTTAGACAGTAAAAGTCATTTGAGCTTAACCAAAATGAAAATTCTTTATAGTTTCTATAGCAAAGGGACTTATACTTGACAGCTACCTTTGATTCTAGGGGTAATTTGTTTAAAGCTTGTAATTTGTTATTGTTTATTTGACATTTCACGAAAAGCACATACACAATTTTGGTGGAAAAAACAGCAAAAATAATTGAAAATTCCTTTAAAAAGAAACCAAGGATGACCGCCGCGACTTTTTTGCATGATAGGTGGCCGGATGGCTCAGCGGCTAGTGTGCGCGACCGCTGTGCAAGAGGTTGTGGGTTCGATCACGCCTCGGATCATCTAATGAAAAGTTTTTTCTTTGAATAAACTTTACACCCGGTCATTCCTCTCTGCTGTTGGCGCCAGCTTTGTAGTAATTAGCCATGAAAAGCTTCTAAAAATGGGTCCCTTTCTCTTGTGCGAAAATTAGAAGCGCACAAGCCAAGAGATTGAGAGAAGCTCGGCTTTGGCCCTTTGGGGCTGTGTCAAGCCATTTTACTTTCACACTTGTTCATAATACGCGGTAAATCGAGGAAAAATAATTCCCGAATTTTTGGTGAGGAAGGACATATAATAGACATTTACCCAAGCTTTCAGTTATGCCGCACAAGACGCATTGGAAGAGGAGAAAGCCGAGGATACAAGAAGCAGACGCCAGCGTCTCAGTTGCAATATATTCGGAAAAGAGGAAATTTGGAAAAATTTCCGTCAAGGCTAGGACTGATTGTAATATCAAATGCACAGCTCCCAAAAAGTGTTACCACTTTATTCAATGCGACCAGCCTCAGTGAAAAACAGAAACAAATGCAGCACATGCGGTCTCTCACCGAGCGGAACACTTTTTCTTGCACGTCATGTGTTTTCTGTTACGTGTTTTTGGTTGATACACATTTGAGCGAGCGCTCAAAAAACAACTGTCTGCTAATGAGCAGAACATAGTCGGGGGTGTCCTGGAAATCTCTAGAGATTTTGTCTTCGGTTGGTTTGCAAATCGCTCGAAAAATCCGTCGGTGTCCCAGAACTTCAAGAGATTTCGTTTTCTTAGTGGGAAAGAAAATTTGTCCAATTGGGTTCAAAATAATTGTCCATCTCACAAAACAGGGCTGTATCACGCGCAAAAAAATTTCCCTTATATTAGTTTTGAATTAAAATAATGATGAAGGGAAATCAGTTAGTTGTTGCATTAGTTTAATGTTTCATGCTAATATTATATTTTAAATTTAAGTCGCGATACCCAAAATTAACATGAAAAATTTAAAAATATTTGCGCGCCAATCATTGAGCAGAATTTGCCAGCCCTTTGCACGTTTGTTGTTGCTGAATTTCCCATGCGGCGCTAGTGAGGCCGGTGGCGCCATCTAGTGGCACGACGGTTTTGATTGATATGGCATCCTTCGGTTGGTTTTGCGAAAAATTATTAACAAGCTAATTTCAATATTAAATCAAATTAAACATGTTATTTATTTGATGCAGCCTATCCAGTAAAATAGTGTAGTTTACATTTCTAAAACTTATTTTACTTATCAAAATAGTTTTAGCGTTGAATTTAGCAAAATCTCTACCTAAATCACTGGAGATTTGAAACCAACCGAAAGAGATTTCTAGGACAACGAGAATTGGTTTTGGGTTGGAATTTGGTTGGAAGAGATTTGTGGGACACCGCCGAATAAGTGATTGCGAAAAGTGTTTTTTATGTTGTTGTTGTTTTGTTCGTTTGGCAGACGATGGGCTTATGTAATATGTTGGTTTTTTTGCGGTAAGCGAAATTAAAAATTAACATTTTCTTTATTTAGTTTGATAGGTTAAAATTGATCTAAACGCATTCAATTCACCCAAGCGACGTTAATTATTCAAAGATTGTTGTTAAAGACTCACGCATACAAGGGCGCAACACACAGCCACACATACATACCCAAAAGACAATTCGGAAGTTTGCTCTCGGCCAAAGTGTCAGTGAAAGACATTAGAGAAACATAAACGACAAAAGCGGTCTTTGCTCTGAGCGCAACAGAATTGAGCATAAACAGAACTGGAAGTGTTTTTCTTTCATCTCTTTTCGTTGTGTCCGTAACCAAACTGTTTTTTCTTGAGAGTTATTTGCTAGCTCTGATCTAATGTGATTTCACACAATAGTTCGAGACACAGAAGTGTTCATTTAAAATTTCCAAATGAGCGTCAACAGTTTGGTTTGTTGAAATTGGATCGAAAACGAAGTACCCCGTCCAGTTGTGATACAAATCTGCTGGCGTGCAAGATCAATAAAAAATGTCACAACTTTGCATTATTAATTTTTATACCCTTTATATTTTTCAAACAGCCTCGCCTTCTATACCCTTGCAGAGGGTATTATAAAATTGTGCGGATGTTTGTAACGCATTGAAGGAAGCATCTCCGACCACATAAAGAATATATATTCTTGATCAGCATGACGAGTTGAGTTCATTTAGCCTTGTCCGTCCGGCCGTCTGTCTGTTTCTATGCTATCTCCTCCGTCAGTTTTAAAGCTATCCTCACCAAACTTTGCACGAAGTCTTTTGGTACAAATACGCTGCGCATTTGCCGGAACCGGCCGGATCGGATGACTATAGCATATAGCTGTCATAGGAAAAATAGTTTTAGTGAGAAAAACTTTTTTGTTTTTAATGGAAACGCCTCCAAAGTATGTATTTCTTAGTTTACTATTCTTTCCCATGATTTCACTAAGTTTGGTCGAAATCGGATGACTATAGCATATAGCTGTCATAGGAACGATCGGTCGAAAAACTAGTTCTAGTGAGAAAAACTTTTTTGTTTTTAATGAATACGTCTTTATCATGGGCATACACTTATTTTATATACTTTTCGCAATTCTACAAAGTTTGATCGAAATTGGATGACTATAGCATATAGCTCCCATAGAAACGATCGGTCGAAAAACTAGTTCGAGTGAGGAAAACTTTTTTGTTTTTAAATGAAAACGTCCTTTTTATTGACATATTCTTTTTTTATATATTTAAACACATTTCTACAAAATTTTATCAAAATCGGATGACTATAGCATATAGCTGCAGTATGAATGATCGGTCGAAAAAGAAGTTCTAGTGAGAAAAACTTTTCTGTTTTAAATGGGATCGCCTCCAAATTTCGTAATTAACAGTATATTATGCTTTTCCATGATTTCGAAATCAGACATCTATATAGAATAGATCCCATAGAAAAGTAAGGTCCAAAAAGTAGTCTTAGTTAGAAAAGCTTTTTTGTTTTCAATGGAAGCTGCAATGGTGTACAAAACTTCGGCCGAGCCGAAGTGAACTTACCCCTATTTTTTAGTTTGCTTTTTTATTTTTGATTTTTTTAGCTTTGTCTATATTTTTTTAAATATTTTTTACAATGCACTTTGGTCCCAAACTCGATTTTTTTTCGTTTTTTTTCGAAATACTTGTATCATAAATTGGTTGCACTACATAAATTCATTTTGTTCCACCTCACAAAACTTACTCAAAATACAGCTGAGCAGCCGACATCTTGCCCGTGCTATTCACATCCAGGCCATCATTACAATCGTTGCCCCAGCTCTCTCTGCAATAGCTCCAAGGCAATACAGTGCCGATCGAGGCCACCAGAAATCTCAAAGTCAATGCCATGATGCTGGAGTAGTAGGTAATCGAACATGCCGTGGCCATTACCTGTCCCGCCGCCACTCCCTTCATCAACGGTGCCAGATTGAAAGCCTTGAGCACTCCCTTGCCACTAAATTGACCCAAGGAAATCTCCAGATAATACACAGGGCGTCCGATCACCAGCAGTGCTATCAAATAGGGTATGACAAAGGTACCTCCACCATTTTGGAACGCTATGTAAGGAAAACGCCAAATGTTGCCCAGACCCACAGATAACGAGATACACGAGAATAGAAACTCCAAACCATTGCCCCATTGCTCGGCTTGCTTGGGCGGCGGAGGATCTTTGGAGGGAATCTCCATTTGCACTTGCTTTGACATCGCAATAGAAACCACAGAGCACTGAACTGCAACTGAACACTTTGAGGTCACGTTGCCGACTAACCGCACAAAGATTGAGGTTTTGATTCAATGTCACAGATTGTGAAATTTAAAAATTAGTTTTTCCTGCTTATCCAGTTCAGGGCAGTTTGTGACTGCTGTGAGAAGAACAAAAACGCTTCAGCCGCTATTTAAAGCATCTCGCTTAATTGGCACTAATAAAAGGTGCTAAGTGAATGTTGGAAATGGTCTTACAAATGGAAATGTGTAAAGTGGTTGCTATTTATTAGGATGATCATGCTTATTGCTAATTCCAACTGATGCATAAAATTAAGAAATTTAAATCAAAAGGGGTGAACCTGGTAAAAAAAATTAAGAGAATTAATCAAGCTAGGCTCGCCCTGTGGTCGAAATTCGACCATCGAACAAATTAACACTTAACATTAAAGGATGTACACTTTTAAGTCTAAAATAATATGTCAAAAAGTCTTAAATTTGCATAGTTTTTGGTCCAAAAATAATTGTATCTGAATCGGTTTGAAACCCTGATGAACATATATTCCAATTTGAACAGTCAGCCAACACTTTAATCAAGGGTGCTGGTAAAAATTAAGGAATAATCAAGCTCTATCAATTGGTTAACTTAACTTGGCATAGTTTGGTCTTTTTTATACTACCCGTTCTTTCCTTGATCTTTTGTTAAAGTTTTGGTGAAGTGTAAGCCCTAAAACAATTTTCAATGCATTTCTTTATTTATGAAGCCGACAGCCTGGGAAATGTTGCTTGGGGTTGGCTCCAAAGAAAGTGTGAAGAGACACAATATATACATTTTTTAAGGGATTTTGTAGCGTAGTTATAGTGTCTGACCCTACCACAGGCAATACATTTTATTAGCAGCACTTGCCTCGCACAAAACAAAATATGCGTAGAAGCTTTTTTCCCGTTGATCGTCTCTTCACAGGGAGAGCGTACTGACTGTTTACAAATGTCAAATTACAACTGAGCACAGCTCACAGAGAGTGTTGGCCTGTTGAAAAAAAAACAATGCGTTGGTCTGCTCAGCTATCTATGTGAAGTGTGTGTGAATTGGTACAACTTTTAATTCGGTAAAAAAACCATAAATAATTGTAATTAATTTTTTTTGGCGGGGTCTAAATATTCATACTAACATATGGTATAAATTTTGGGTTAATTGAATTGGTTTTACTATGCTAAAAAGGGGGCCGTACATTCGTATAAAAAAGTCTTAGCGTATTAATATATAAGATTCTTATGTTTAAATCAATCTTCCCTTATTCTTTTTAATTTTGTCTGCAGAAAATTGCTTCTGCTTACATGCCCAAATTTACTCTTACACTTAATCACCATACCATACTTACATGCATGTAGTTACAACTCATACTCATTACTCGTTACTAATCTCAGTACTCAATCCACTGACTTTTCGTCTGACTTTGCAAATATGTACAAAAATCTGTCCCAAAGACATGAAATTTCTAGTTTTATTCTCCTGTTAAAGATCTTCCCCATAGTAATCCCAAATTTCAGAGTTGCTATGAAATGATTTTTCGTTTGTTTTGAAACACGAAAAATAAGCAAATAAGCTTGTTTTTTGTTTCGATCCAAATAGTGAACATTTCGAATATTATCTTTTATGGCTTTCCGTGGCTTGTTGACATAATCTTTAGAGTTCAAAACAATCCACTCGCAGTGAGCTGTGGCCACGTCAATTTTGAAACCAAAAAGTGTCCATGCCATGTTGATGCGGTTGCTAGTGAATTATTTATTTATTTATTGTGAAGGTTTAACAATGTTCAGTCAAACAGAATATGAAAATTGCAAAATGTACAATGAAAATCCAGAAATAACGATCTCTGACCCGGTGGGACTAATTTATTGGCCGAAGCCAGCTGTGTAATTAGGAGTGCTTGATAATATTTCCCACAATTGAGAAAAAGTTTTGAATCTGAAGCTGCAAGATAACGTTGCACTGTACCGTTTTCATTTAGACTGACGTTTCGAGCGAGGGCATTCATAAGCCGATCTAAAAACAAAAGAACAAGTTATATAATAAGTTATATCATAAGCCGATCTGAAAACCAAAGAACAATAAATATGTAGGTGTTACCGAAATCCCTATCAACCAAATTCCAAGCCAAATCCAATTCTTGGGGTCAAATCTCTTGTGTTTTGGAAAGCGATTTAGCCAAATTCACCACACTAACAATTTTGAAAAGCAACATTAAATTTGGAAGTGCACAACATTATTTTTCTGTCCAACGACCGTAAAATTTGCAAAATTATACCGATCATCTGATTGCAGTGAAACTTTGAGGAATTTTTGAACGCTTGCCCGGTAAGATTTCCAAGTAGAAGAAATGGACGGAAAATGGTCCAAAAACCGCGAAATTTACCAAATTTTTGAATGTGTTGAAACTTTGGGGAATGGTTGGACGCTTGCCGCAAAGGTTTCTAAGGTCCAAAAATCGCAAAATTTACAAAATTATCGTATGAATATTTATGAAAGCGCTTAATGCTTATTTTACAATGCTGGCGTTGGTAAATGGAAGCTATAGTCTACACGGTCCAAAATATTGCAATATTTGGAAATTTATAACTTGAGCCTGGATTATTGTGAAGATTTGATAGACGGCAATTGTAGACGGGTGAGTTCAGTCAACCGAATGCTGCCATATCAACCAAATCCAACTTGACACTCAGCCTCAGTTGGCATTGCTGGCGCCATCTTTACAATTTTATAACAACAAACAGGCATAGGGTTGCCTGGTCTTACTTCTTGAGTGGCGCGGAAATATTTTTAAATTTGCATTTCATTTTTGGAGAATACGACTTGGATTTCAAATATAATTTAAACATTAATCATAGAACATTAAGAAATTGAAAGATTTCAATTAAACATCAAACTAACTCTCAACTAAAATATGGGAAGTTTTTATCGCGAGATGCAACACTGTTTGATGATCTCGCTTACAAACCTTTTTAACTAAAACAAGGAAGAAAGTCGGTCAAGCCCGACTATATTATACTCTGTCTGCAAACATGGGTGATATATGTAAGACCTACGAGTCGACTTGAGTTGCTTAAATACTTATCATTTTGTGTATACTTTGCGCAAACTTATTTTACTCTATGTACCTTTGGTACAGAGTATAATTAGGAGAGAGAGGGAGAGAGAGAGGATTGGCACGCGCCGCAGACAAAAAAAAACCTTTCCATTTGCCAGAGCTAGAGATGGGCGTACATCGAAAACTACGCGGGACTCCGGAGTGACCAGAATGACTTAACATCATTGTGATTGCTTGATATTATGTTAGAATTAAAGAACTAGACTATTTTTATATTATTTGCAATTTAAACAATCCTCGTCTTAGTAGTCAGATGGGTATCGGGCGATATATTTGTCCCGCGACCATCTCTAATTTCTCTCTCTCAATATTGTGTATGTGGGAAAGGGAAGGGGGAAAATGAGAGCGTCCCAGTTAGCTGCAAGAATCCAATTGGATCTAATGAGCTAGCCATAGCTGTTAGGTTTTGTATAGGATTTCGTTGTTGGAATTACTCAGACAATATATTTGCAGGTTTAATTCATTTAAAAGGTGGAATTTTTGGGGGGTGGATTTTGGCGGGGCGGGGTCATCACACCAACAACGATCCAATATGAATCGTTAAATAAAAATTTTTCCTAAAATATTGTTGGCTATCACTTTGCTGTGTGGTCGTTGCTCATATATACATACATCTACATACATACGTATGTGTTTTGCTGCTGCAGAAGCAGCCCAGATACATTGAATTTTCGTTTGCTCATATCTTTACTACCGTTCATCCGATCTTTACCATAGCGGATCGATAAATAATCCTGATTACTAAATATGTCCAAAAGGAACGAACCTTCTATCAATAAAACTGTGGGAGATATTACGTTTTTTCCAATTTGCGGGGGCGGGAGGGGGCGTGGCAAAAATTAAAAATAAACTTGATCTGCCTGCAAGTATAATAAGCATAAGTCACATACATGTCAAACCTCTATCTCTTACCATCTCTGAGATCTGTGCGTTCATACGGACAGACAGACGGACAGACGGACATGGCTATATCGAATCGGCTGTTGATGCTGATCAAGAATATACTTTATGGGGTCGGAGATGCTTTTGAACTTATTATCCAGTACCTTTGGTACAGAGTATATAAAGAAACTCCCGAAGTTCTGGGACGCCGACGGATCTTTCGGGCGTTTTGGAAACCAACCAATAACAAAATCTCTTGAGATTTCAAGCACATCTGAGGTCCAGTTCGCAGACTAAACTAAACTTCATTATTATTGTCATTTGTCCAAAAGTATCTACTTGAATTTTTGCTTTATTTCTCTTGTAAATGCCAGGCTTTAATATGATTTTCAATCAAACCAAACAAAACATGTGAGTAAATGAGTAACAATGAGTAAAAAAAATATTCAAGCGAGAAAGCGATAGATAGAAAATGCAGTGCACTTGCAGTTGCGGTGCACTCGTGCAGATCTCTGGCGGAGAGCTTTTTATACCCTTGCAGAGGGTATTATAAAACTTTCCGGATGTTTGTAACGCAATAACTTAAAGTTTAAATATTCTTGATCAGCATGTCGAGCTTAGTTGATTTAGGCATGTCCGTCCGTCTGTCCGTGCATCTGTCTGTTTCTTTGCTATCTCCTCCGTCAGTTTGAGAGCTATCTTCACCAAACTTTTTACGAACATATAAGCTGCACATTTGTCGGAACCGGCCGTATCGGATGACTATAGCTTATAGGTGTCATAGGACCGTTCGGTCGAAAAACTATTTTAGTGAGTGAGAAAACTTTTTTGCTTAAGCCTGGTACGGAGATCGCAAAAAAGCGCTCGCAAACAAAAATCTTCATATAAAAATGACACTGTAAAACCGCTCGCAAAATTTTTGACGTTAAACGATTTGCGACTAGTATGCTGACAAGCAAACAGGGGGGTTGTAAAATCCACATTGACGTCTTCGCGTTGCCAACTACTTTGCACATGTGGATTTTATTGAACAGCTGTTCGAGTTTTGTTTGGGCGCCCAAACTAATTAAATTTATTTATTTTGACGGTCGGTAGAGCAAAAATATGTCTAAAAAAAATAAAAATTCGATTGAAGCGCTTTCATGAGGAAGAAAACAGCTAATTATTTGGGGCCTCATCAATATTTTGAGTATTTAGATTCAGTTGCCATAGCCAGTCTAGAAATCCAGAAAGAGCAGCAACAAATTTGTTGCTTCCAACGGCCAATGTCCACATGAAGAGAAACCACATTAATATATATGTACTAACGTTTATGAAATAAAAACAAATATATAATGAAAATGAGTAACATTTATTATTGATCTGCACCGGGTGCTTTGTTTTGGAGCCAATTAAAACTGTTGGCGCTCATTTTGAAGTTTTGAATGAACACTTCTGTGACTCGAACTATTGGTGAAATCACATTAGATCTTACAATCTCTCTTAGGTATGTCGATATACTCATATCGTTAGCAAATCTTTCAAATATGCCAACTGAGACGCTAGCGTCTGCTTCTTGTATGCTCTGCCTTCCTCATCCAAGGCAATTTGTGCGGCATAAATGAAAACTTGAGTTTTCAGATGCAAAATCTGTAATATAGGGGGACAACTGCCTCCTGGCTTCGCCATTGGACCTTACTGATCTCCATTTCATAAACTAATTTTTTTATTGTTGCGATTTGAAATCCTCTTTAAATTGTTTGTAGGCCGGGGAAGTGTGACCGTGCCTTTAAGAATTACCAATAACGCCTTATTCTTGGTATTTTTTGGCTGGCTCAGCACACTAATGTGTTTTTACGATCCACTTTCGTAATAAATGGCATTTTCGTGCGCACAAACTGTTTGGCGTTCTCCGTACCAGGCTTTACAATGGAAACGCCTCCAAACTGCATATTTCTTAGTTTGGTATGCTTTCCCATGATTCCAACAAGCTTGGTCGCAATCGGACATCAATATAGTATAGCTGTCATAGAAAGGTAGAGTCAGAAAAGTAGTCCTAGTTAGAAAAACTTTTTTGTTGTCGATGGAAATGTGCTTAAAATTGGCATTCATATATTTGGTATGCTTTTTTACATAGTTCTACAAGGCTTTGTCAAAATCGGATGACCAAAGCATATAGCTGCCATAGGAACGATCGGTCAAAAAACTAGTTTTAGTGAGAAAAACTTATTTGTTTTCAATGGAAACGTCCTTATCATTGGCATACACTTATTTTATATACTTTTACACAATTCTACAAAGTTTTGTCAATATCGGATGACTATAGTATATAGCTGCAGTACGAATGATCGGTCGAAAAAGAAGTTCTAGTTAGAAAAACTTTTTTGTTTTAATAGGGACCGTCCCAAATTTCGAAATTGTTAGTTTGTTATGATTTTTCATGATTCCACAATATTTGGTCGAAATCGGACATCTGTATAGTATAGCTCCCTTAGAAAAGTAAGTTTCGAGAAGTAGTTATTGTTAGAAAAACATTTTTTGTTTTCAATGGAGGCTGCAAGGGTATACAAAACTTCGGCCCAGCCGAAGTTAACTTTAGTAGTGAGCTTTTTGCTTTTGCACCAAGACTACGCAAAGCACAAAAGTTTTGCGTACTTTTTAAGTACTTTGCTGAGGGCGCACACTGAGAGAGCCGCACCTTGCTTGTTGCACTATGGCTGGAAATATCTAAGGTCCACAAATTAACCAAAGACCAAGGAAGAATTACTGTAGGTCAGAAATTTACTATCACTCCATAACAAAAAAGGTTAGAACCAGTTGGGAATTTTAAGAACAGACTCGCTTAAAAATAGCCCACTTTTTGGGTCTAGCACTTTAAGTCGTTTGTGTACTCAATCCTGTGGCTTAGGCAGAGGGGTTTTGGGGGGTTTTAAAATTTCATCTCGGATAACACTCAATTTTGTTCTGGATTCTACTCGCACATGTTTCTCCAATTATAAACTTCATTCTCCATTTCAAGTCGTATGTCTTTGATGACTTTGGCAGTTTTTAGCGGCATGTGGCAAAGTGGGCAACGCTTTCCAAATCTGAAAAACACTTAATCTGAATAATACTTATAACATCAAAGTATCTAAGTTCGACGCGTTCACTCTTTATAATTTAAGGGTCGTGAATGTTTAACTCTGAATGTTACATTTGTGATTTTTAATGAGTACAGGATATTAAAAACCAGAAGCACTACGTTTTGAGTAGTTTCATTTGAGTTTACATTTAGTTTCAAATTATATTCTACCACGTCAAGTACCTTTAAATCCTGACAGCCTCTTTTGGCAATCTCATTTTCTCTATCTCTCTCTCTCTCTCTCTGACTGTCTCGGTGCTGTCTGTCTGCCACTCAAGCAAAGTTTTTAATAATTTTCAAGAGTTTTCTAATTAACATCCCATGCGCCACTACCAAGTGGCTGGCGACAGGCAACAGGAAGTCAAGTTTGCTAGCTGCAGGAGGACCAAGATGAAGCCTGGAGAGAAGGGAAACTAATGTTGCCATCGAGCCAGTTGAGCGACCCATTACGGTGACAGTTTTAAATGGGTTTTTAACAACTTTTGCAGATTTATGGCAATTAAATGCTTTTGATAATGCTGATTCTGCTGGTCGAGGGCGTGGTCGGTGCAATTGAGGCTAATGCAAAAAAGACTTTACCAAAATTATCGCACATAAATTGCCATTAGACTGTGCAATTCAGGGAGTTAATTATAGTTAGAGAGAAAGAGGGAGAGAGACTGTAACTAACTTTAATTGCAGCTGTAAAACATTGTAACTTGCACACACGCAGATTTGAAAGTGGCCAAACAATGTGCGCAAAATGAGGCAAATAAATTTGGAGAAACTTTGTGAGCCAAACAGAAACGTGTGTGGACTGTATATGTAAGTGTGTGTGTGTGTGAGGAACAATCGATAGCTACAGCAACTTGAAGCTCGTTTGCAGTCCCATTAACAAGCACCAAATGAGCGCAGCAATTAGTTTTCCTTTGCTCTGTGCTCGAGCTTCTTGTTTCGTTTTTACACACATAACAAGTTTACTTTTAAAATTGATTTCAACGGACTCTGCAACAACTTCCGTTTCCGCATGTGTGTGTTTTTTTGGGCCAACTTTTGCCATTTTCCACCCAATCAACTTCGTACCCACCTACGCCATTGTGTCATGTCATGTCAATAAGCTGTCCCTCCATGCGTCGAGGTCCTTTTTTTGTATTTTTTTTTGTGCGCTGCTCTTTTTAACTACAATTTCATTGAGCTTACATTTAATTTGAAATTAATTTTTAATCAGCCTCAATTGAATTAAAATTGCGTTTGCTGTGCCATATCTATACGTGAATGCACATTTGAGTGAAGTTTCATAATCTCCCGGGGGCAATGCGGTTTTTATGTATTGTAAATAAATTAGCTTCATTTATTATAAAACAGTGAAATTGCGTTGATATTAATTATGCATCTTGTTTTTGCAGTTGTGGCGCCCAAGCGAAAAATTAACTCTCGGTGAGTAAAACTTTAAATTAAGAATAACAAAAATTTTGATTAGTTTTGTAAACAATAATTATAATTTTACTCTGCAGTTGGTTATATTTTGCTTAGGGAATTTTCTCAAAATTTGATGAAAAATAGTTGTAGCTAAAATTTGAGCCTTAAGCATTTAGGGCCGATTTCACATATCCTACATAGCACTATCTGTCACATAATCCTACGTATAGCAAAGTAAGTTGTGAGTTTATCTGCCACACAGCAGCTATCTAGATGATATGAAACCGGCCCTTAGTATTCTCCTTTATCAAGTGTTAAGTTAAGCCCAAAAGTTATTTTTGAAATCAGTGGAACAGTTCAGTATGCCGCGTTTTGCTGAAAAATTAGTGAATCATGTATTTGTTTGAAGAGTTCAGTTTTTCCGGGTCTTTTCCAATACTAGAAAATTCCTTTTTTTAAATGGAGGCTATTGACTGTTCAAAATGTAAAGCTAAACTTAAAGCAGAACGAAATTTTTCCGCCATTTAATAAATATTTATTAAAGTTAATCTGCATAACTGGAACAAGACTTTTCTTTGTGGCTGCGAAGGACCCTTTGGGTTTATTCTCCACCCTAAAAATCAGTTGCAACTTTAAAATGTCAGCCATGTAATAAAAAAATTTAATTACCCGGAGCACCTTCAAACACGTTGCGTACACGTTCGGCTTTTCCTTGAGAAACACATAAGCCCGCAACAATAAGCGTACTTTGTAGTCCGCTCAATTCCTAATCCGTGGACTGTCGTTATAAGAAGAACATGCAAAACCACTTGGAGTGTGACAGCAATAAGTCTTCTGACGAAAGAACCGAGAGGCCATTGAAACAGTACAGTACAAACAAATCATGCTATCCGTGTAATGTCCAAAAATCTTTGCAGACTTGTAATGATTTATATTGAATCGAGCATTCACCTTGCGTCGTCTAAGACAAATACTTTGAATAAAATCCAGTCTGGTCATTAATACCCACACAGGGCTCTTTCACCCGCTACGTAGCTTTTCTACATGTAGCTTTCTCATTTCTACATGCGGCATATAGCTTATCTACATAAGTGTACATTTTGAATATTATATTAATGTTTTTATTGTATTCAAACGCTAAATATTTTATTGCAAACAGGAGTGAAAATTTCGGTAAAGTTCTTTTTTTGGATTTCTCTCCTGGGAACCTCGTCGTGCGAGTGAACGAATTCATCAGGATATGAATATTATGGAACTCCGCTATGAAGGATTTTGGAACAAGGACATGTTGGGTGACTTTTGTTGGTTCCTCACTAGAGAGGAAAACTGTGCACACAAACGGCGGAGCAAAACCGACCATAGAAATTTTAATACCATTTGAACGGTAAAACTGAAATTGCTGATAACTTCTACAATTTCCAACAGATTTTGATAAATGAACACTTTTTATACCCTTGCAGAGGGTATTATAAAATTGTCCGGATGTTTGTAACGCATAGAAGGAAGCATCTCCGACCTCATAAAGTATAAATATTCTTGATCAGCATGACAAGCTGAATTGATTTAGCTTTGTCCGTCTGTCCTTCTGACCGTCTGTTTCTATGCTATCTCCTCCGTCAGTTTTAAAGCTATCCTCACCAAACTTTGCATGAAGTCTTTTAGTACAAATACGCTGCACATTTGTCGGAACCGGCCGGATCGGATGACTATAGCATATAGCTGCCATAGGAACGATCGGTTGAAAAACTAGTCTTAAAGAGAAAAACTTTTTTGTTTTTAATGGAAACGCCTCCAAACTACGTATTTCTTAGTTTACTATCCTTTCCCATGATTTCACTAAGTTTGGTCGAAATCAGATGACTATAGCATATAGGTGCCATAGGAACGATCGGTCGAAAAACTAGTTCTAGTGAGAAAAACTTTTTTGTTTTTAGTGTAAACGTCCTTATCATTGGCATACACTTAATTTATATACTTCTACACAATTCTACAAAGTTTGGTCGAAATCGGATGACAATAGCATATAGCTCCCATAGGAACGATCGGTCGAAAACTTGTTCGAGTGAGGAAAACTTTTTTGTTTTTAATGAAAACGTCCTTTTTATTAGCGTACACTTATTGTATATACTTTGGACACATTTCTACAAATTTTTATCAAAATCGGATGACTATAGCATATAGCTGCAGTATGAATGATTGGTCGAAAAAGAAGTTCTAGTGAGAAAAACTTTTTGTTTTAAATGGGATCGCCTCCAAATTTCGTAATTAACATTGTATTATGCTTTTCCATGATTTCACCAAGTTTAATCGAAATCAGACATCTCTATAGTGTAGATCCCATGGAAAAGTAATGTCCAAAAAGTATTCTTAGAAAAACTTTTTTGTTTTCAATGGAAGCTGCAAGGGTATACAAAACTTCGGCCGAGCCGAAGTTAACTTTCCCCTATTTTTTAATTTGTTATATTGTAGTTTACATCATCCAAAAAAGAAAGAAATTTTAAACAATTTTTTTGTTAGTTTAAATAACGGTGTAAATAATGGGTTTTTCAAATTTTCGATAAAAATGAAACGAAATGTTCGATACCTTTGTAAATGTCGAGAATGAAAAAATCATTAAGCAGCAGCAGCAGCAGCAACACACACCAACCCACCCCCCACCACCCCCTTTTAAACTATTTGAGAAATTTTTTTCTAAATTTGATTAACACAAAACCCTTGTTTCAAGAAAAATAAAGTTGTATTTTTTGTAGAAAGCCTTTTCTAAAAGTAAAGATAGTTAACCCTAGGCGCAAAAATAAGGGCGATTTTCTCAATTTTAGGGCGATTTTAGCCCTTTTTAGAAAGAAATTTTTCTGGGTGTAGAAACGGGAAATAATGTTCTAGAAAGTAACTTTATAAAAACTACAAACAATATTAGATTTTTCGGTTTACGGGAACATCTTTCAGTTCAGTATGTACGAGGTGTGTTCAAAAAGTATCGCGAATTTTGTGTTTTTTCAAAAATTATTTATTTATTCATGAATATCTATTTTGTCCCCTTCAAAGTAATCCCCATGAGATATTATACACTTGTGCCAACGGTTTTTCCAATCTTCGAAGCACTTCAAAAAATCATTTTTTTTTATCTTGTTCAGCTCCTCCTTCGATGCCGTCTTTATCTCGTCAAGCGTAGCGTAACGTCGTCCTTTCATGGGCCTCTTCAGTTTAGGGAACAAGAAAAAGTCACAGGGGGCCAGATCTGGGGAATACGGTGGCTGCGGCATCATTAGTGTGTTGTTTTTGGCCAAAAAGTCGCGCACAAGCAACGATGTGTGAGCAGGGGCGTTATCGTGGTGCAAAAGCCAATTTTTGTTCTTCCACAAATCCGGGCGTTTCTGGCGGATTGCTTCGCGCAAATTGCGCATAACTTGCAGGTAATATTCCTTATTGACCGTTCTTCCCTGTGGCAAGAACTTATGATGCACCACGCCCCTGCAATCGAAGAAAACTGTCAGCAAAACTTTCACATTCGACCGAACTTGGCGCGCTTTTTTCGGTCTTGGTTCGTGCGGCAGCTTCCATTGAGATGATTGAGCTTTGGTTTCCACGTCATAACCATAAACCCACGATTCGTCACCAGTTATGACCCTCTGGAGCAAATTTGGGTCGTCGCGGACAGAGTTTAACATCTCATTAGCAATGTTCATGCGATGCTGTTTTTGGTCGCAATTGAGCAATTTTGGTACGAATTTCGCGGCGACCCGTCTCATGCCCAAATCATTGATAAAAATCGAATGGCACGAGCCAATCGATATGTTTAGGTCCTCAGCAACTTCTCTAACGGTGATTCGACGATTGGCCAATACCATTTTCTCCACTTCATTAATTTTTTCGTCTGTTGTTGAAGTGCTCGGGCGTCCGGCACGCTCTTCGTCGTTCACATCTTCTCGGCCTTCTGAGAACATTTTGTACCACCGATAAACGTTGCTTCGGTCCAAGGTAGCTTCTCCGTATGCCACAGTCAACATTCGGAATGCATCCGCGCACTTAATTTCGTTTTTCACACAAAATTTGATACAGGTTCTTTGATCCATTTTTTTGAATAGGTAAAAATCGAAGACGATCCAAAACACGTGTAAAGCAGCTGTCAACAATTAAGTGAACATTCAAAATGGCCGAGCTTGTCGGCATAAGTGAGAGACATGAGTACCAACATAACGCCACAAAAAATCGAAATTCGAATATACGTCCCAATTCAATTTTAACCCCCCCCGAACTTGAGAAAAAAATTAGCCTATGAAGTTGAAGACGTCATTTCGCAAGTTTCTCGTATAATTGGTTGAGGTAGGAACTAGATTGAACCGGTGTAAATGTGGTTCAAAGCCCTTTTATTTGAGTTATAAATTGCAAAAGCTATGTGTAGATAGGGAAAATGAAAATACCACCGCTTCATAAATAAAGATTTCATGCTAGTTATGACAAAGTGTGCTGCCATGCACTTGGCCTAACGGAATGGGCAACTATTAACCCCTTCTTATTGAGCAGCGACTAATAATAAAAGGACACATAAATAAGAATTCTGCAAGCAGCAGCCTCCCTTCCTTCATTTCAGTCCTTCGCTAAGTAAACAGCCAAGGGGGTTTATTTGCCAACTAACCGCTGCATTCCCTTTTGTTATCCAATTCTATTGTGTTGGCCACTCGACCAGAAATCATATCTTCAGGCTCCCCCTGCCCTGCTCTCAGTTATTTGTTACTTCATAGCGCGTGCCTCAATTATGACCAAGGCAACCTCCACTTGAATAAATCGGGAAGCGGCTACAAAGTTGCCGCACCAAATGTCAAGGGAAACCGAAACTCAGGTGGAAACTCTGGCGAAGTGTTTAACCCAGTTTTCGTACGCCATTGCCAACTCTGGGTGCTGATCCAGCTACATGGCTCTGGCTCCTTTTGTTGTTAGTTTGGCTGGTGCTGCTGCCGCTGCCGCTGCACTTGCGGCACGTAATTGTTGCAGTACTCTTGCCTTGCTTCGTGAAAAAGTTATTAAAATGAAAAGGCAAAAGCAAATCGATTATGCGAATAGAGCAGCGGCGCGGCGGGGGGTAAGCCAAAGTCGAACAATGCGCAAAGTTTGCCACGAAAGTTTTTTATTTCGGGAGAGAGAAAAAAAACTTTAAATTGACATCGTCGAATGGCCAAAAACCAAAGCCGACCCAGGCTATCCCCAAAACAAAGTGCAAAGTTTTGTGTGTGTTCACTTAGGATTAGGAAAATGATAAGCCAAGAGGGCAGTTTGGAAAGTTGGGGAGTTTTAGAATAAATGATGTATTTTTTCCCCATTTTTAATGCTTCCACACAAAGGAATTCACTTAACTAAGAATTAGCTTAAAAAATTTCTAGATGAGCACTTGGAACTTGCTTTGCTACATTTTCGTTGAAATTCCTGTGGCTTTCAAACACATCAAAATACCCTCGTAGGTTCCGCTGTCACGCACACTTTTCGATTAAACTGAAACTAAAGAACACATCTTTGCATTTTAGGCATAATGCGAGTTTAACAACTGACATTTAAATTTGCCACACAATTTGCATTTCTTTCTACTTTATGCAAATAATAAGCGGATGTTGGTGTCTCCATTACCTGCTCACCTCGAGTCCAATTTCTGCAAAGTTGTGCCAAGTTTGGGCGCCTTTCGTGTTTGAGTTGTTGCTTTTGCCGGGGCGAAAATCATATCCGAAATTTCTAGTTGAATTTAATATGGCATTTGTCTGCACTTTTCGCCTTTTGGCAAATGGTGCAAGGGAAGGCAATTAAATACGAAAAGTAATTCTCATTGTTTGCCAAGAATTTCAGAAAACTGAAAGCCCTGGCACTCGAGCACGTTCTGGTATGAGCCATAAGGAAACTCATTTGGCTTTGCGCTGCTGACAGGATATGTCAGCTTAAGCTTTAAAATTCGAATGACATAAAAAATGGAGTTCAAAGCAAAGCCAAATGCAATTTGCATGCGCAGGGATTGGATATAATTTGATGGCTCTCGCACACCCACACCACCCATTGGACTTGGACTGAAGTGAATTTCGCATTCATTGGAAATGTCCTGCTGCTGGGAAAGTCCAAAGCTTGTGCCAATTTAAGTTGAATTTTGTATGCAGCATGACTGCTTACATTGTGGTAGAGCTGGTGGCATGAAGAAAATCCAAAATGGAGTAGACATTTCCCCTCTCAAGTGTCCCCCCGCCCCATCAACAAGTGTCGCTGCAAAGAATTGTGCAGCGTAATTGTTAGTGAATATCCTTTGGCTGCCCAAGCGGCGTATGCGCAATCTCATTGTCAAATGATTATACACTGAGCGAAGTGCTTGCAAGAGAATGGAGAGAGGATGTTTAGAACTGGAATAGACAATATATTGAAAAGTTTTTTTCTAAAAAGCAAAATGTGAACGTTTTAGTGTAAGCAGTAGGGTTGTCGGTACCCTGCAGTTCAGCTGAACCGGTGCGGCATTAACGAATTCTCTAACTCTTCGTAGTGAGCACTCGCCACCAGACCAACCACCAGCCAAGTATTTGCCTAACGAATTTTGTATAGGAATGTCAGGAAAACGTCGGTACGACCCTGCATTACCAGTCGTTAGTGTTGTGATGGGTGCACACTATAGTCCACGTGCTAGACTAGCGCTGTGATGCATTACTTGTCGTTAACGACGCGACTAACACCAGTGATGCATCAGGTCGCGAGGCCTGGTGCTGCCTTGAGACCAGCTGAACTACAGGGTACATTTTGTGATTTTTTTAGCAGCTTTCGGATTTGAAGAATATATGAAATCTGTATTTGAGTCGATAGAACGATCTATATAATTTAATAATGATTTTATGTAGATGTTGACCGCGGCTGCCCTTCAAATGGTTCATACGCTGGGTCCAATTTTGGTATTCTCTCTCCAACCTATCGGCCGATATTGGCTTGCAATGCGTCAACTGTTGCGGGGTAGTCGCTATAGACCTGAACCTTAGCATAGCCCCACAAAAAATAGTCTAAAGGCGTTATATCGCTCGATCTAGGCATCCAATTGACCGACCACAAACGCGAAATAAACAGTTCACCAAACTCGCCTCTCAATTGGGCCATTGTTTCGCGTGCTGTGTGATATGTGGCACCGACTTGTTGAAACCACATGTCAGCCAAGTCCAGCACTTCCAATTTGGGCAAAAAAAGTTGTCAGTCATTACACGGCAGCCCTCTTCATTCACAGTAACTTTCCTGCTTTCGTCAGCTTTTAAAAAAGTACGGTCCAATGATGCCTCCGGCCCATAATCCACACCAAACATTGCATTTTTCGGAATGCATCGGCAGTTCTAGCAATGCTTCTGGCTGTTCTCCACACCAATTACGGCAATTTAGTTTGTTCACGTATCCACTCAATCAGAATTGAGATTCGTCGCAGAACACAATTTGCCGATAAAAAAGTGGATCTTCATCCGACTTTACCAGCGCCCATTTACCAAAAGTTAGCTTCAATTCTTGCACCAGCTGCACTCCGGGATATTCTTAAGCCGATCCGAAAAAAGATTGATTTGATCCCACTTTTTTCAATCCTGAAAATATCAAATTTATCCGGCGTTTATCCCATAAAGATTAAATTAATCAAAAAATTTGAGCTCAATTTAATCTCAGAAATTTGCTCTCAGAAAGATTCCTCCTCTTCCATTCCTTTCTTCCTCAATTTTCCATAGGACAATCCTTATACACTTCAACAAGTTCCACCGACACCAGTTTTGGTATAATTAAAGCTTCTGAAAAAACAAAGAAATATTAAAATTATGGAAGTCTTGTCTTGGACTCGAACTCACAACCTTGCAAGATTTGCACTGAACTCGAGTGGCACGGTATCTCATCACACAGCACCATAGTACATGATTGTTGCCCCATGTCTGAAATGCTACTTATACTTTTACGTTCTTGTTCCTAATTTATGAACATGTAATCTCTAAAAGGATTGAAGTAATCACATTTGGAATGAAACAAGATCGAAAGGTTTGCGCCAGGTCTTAAAAGCTTAAATTTAGTAGAATGTCCCGTAAATCGAGATTGAATTTTTAAGCTCGTGCCGGGATTACTCCAAGTAAAAATAGATTGAATTTATCTCGCCTTTTTTTCTGTGTATTTTAAAAGGTTTTACAGTGAAATAACTGAGGCCCAATTGCTGCGAATGGCGCCGAATCGATAATTCATGTTCATTAACAACACTAACGTATACAACTGTGTTATATTCCTCTGTCCGCACTCTACGTATGCGTGTTGGTGGTTTTAATGTGCAGTTATGTAAATTTGGTGCAAACTTTAGTCACAAGATTCCGAATAGCCGCCTTCTGAGGGTCACTCAAACTGACCATAAAATTGAAGAAGTGAACTATGCACTTTCTTAACCGAGCATGAACTTTAATATTAAAATTCAATAGCCTGCAAGCTTTGTTCGTTTGTAAGTCGATTCATGGTTAAATTATAGACCAAACTGAACCAGTTTGACAGTAACATGTGACACGAAAACATCTGAGCTGCCAAAAACAGTGTTCGGGAATACTTTTTTAATGAGCTCGTCTTTCGATAAGACGAAATTGCAAAAATTCGGAGGAAATGAGATCAATCCGATTCACCGACAGAGCCACGACCATTACCGATATTCAGCAATTGCTTGAAGAAATAGTGAGCGATAGATCGTTCTGCAATGCAACTCTCATCTTAGCTGACATCGAAAGTTTCTTTACATAGCTCCACAGATTGGATGATTTGAGGCAAGAGTTTATTTGATCGGTAGGAGTCGATCTTGGAATGACTGGCAGTGTTTGGCGGAAATCGCCTCCAAAACATCTCGAGTCATTGCGCAGATCTTTTAATGTTCGCTGAATTTCTTCCAATGCGGGTTAGTGCGCCATTGTGCATTCGTCCCAAATGAGGATTTTTGCCTATGTTATTACTTTGGCCATTGAATAGTGTTTTGCAATTTTGCATTTCGGTTGTTCAATAGTTTAAACGTGAAACAGCAATTTTTAACAATGTGGCCGCTTTTCCAGAAGAAGCAACTGCTACCGCAATGTCGGATCACGCACGAGCAGTGGCCAAAATGAATGATATGAGGAATGTCTTCCCAGTTTCATCGGGAGCATCCCAGAAAAATAAGTCACCATTTCCATCATCAATTGCCTTTATTAATGTATCATAGATTGTTGGTCCCATTTATGTATTTATTAAGTTTGTGCATATATACGTAAAATATAGGTATATTCTTGATCAGCATCAACAGCCGGGTCGATTTAGCCGTGTCCGTCTGTCAGCCTGTTTTGCAAATTTTGCGATTTTTTGTGACCGCTTGGAATACACCTGCTATTTACCGATTTTTTTTGGACCATTTATTTAAATACGTTTTATGAGCGATATTGTTGGGCGGGGCCGGTACAAATCCAACAAATCAAAGATCATGAAGTCAGCTATTTACATGCGCATTTATAATTGTGTGTGTAAGTATGCTTTTTCAAAAGGAAACGAAAAAACCGAAACAGCAGTAGGCAGAGCACGACGCACGAAGCTTTGAAGTCATGCCAAACTTTATATGACAACTTTTTATACAAAATATAGCGAAACTGTACCATACTTTTGAGCTTTTGTAATGCATGATGTGGAGTCGCCTCATTTGGCTGTGCGCCGCTAGGTATTAGAGAGCAAGAGAGCGCTTGTGTCAAACAAAATTAAGAGGCTGCATACAAAAAACTCGTCCGCCGAGATGCTTCGCTCACAACTGTTGTTCACAGATTGAAATTTAAGATGCGCGCAAAAAGAGCGAGAGAGCGAGTGCGCCTACCTTGTTAAGCATACCTTGGATTAACAATTGCATTAATGTTGGTAATACGTGTGCATACATACAGTCGTCGGCTGTCGCTGTATGCGTACAAGAGAGCCGCTGACTCTAGAGCGCTCTGTCTCTGGCGAGTTAACAAAATTTCAAGAGAGCCTGGAGCCAGCTCAAGAACCCCTCACGAAAAAATCGTGTGCAAAAAAATTTTATGGCGTTACTCATCTTAGAGATTATATTGGTCTTTGGTAAGACCATACCATAGGTTTCTCAAACAACGCTCTTAAAAAGGGTAAAAATGTGAATGTCAAGCAAACAGATTCGTGTTCAGGGCATAATTTAAATAATTTAGAATTACCAGCAATCCTTTTTTATTCTTAAAATGTCAAACTTTGTTGCCTTGTGCTATCGACTATATCGAAACAATAAACAATATATCGGAATATCGCATTTCGTCTAACAAAAACATTGATATAGCGACTTATAGTTACGATTTGGACTACTCTAGTGACCAGGTTTGATTTGACATTTCCATTAGAAAGTTCCACAAAGCTTTTTGACACTTAAAGTATTTTTCAAACACTTTTGAGACTTTGACCTAGCAATTACAAGCAAAACTTGTTATGTTTTCCATCCAATTCCATTTCAATAGCAAACTTATAGGGACTGTAAAGCTATAGACTTTGCTTAACCGACTTTCATACTTGTTTTCTTATAAATTTTCATGTAATTAAATTTGATTCTCTGAGTGTAACTTGAGCTACTGGAAAAACTCTGAAAGCCATTGCCTCTTGTGGCTTTGACAGCCGCCAACTGACACTTGAGGCGGCCGTTAACATCGTTTACCATATTTACGCTTTAAATGGTATTTATTTGCAGCACCAACGAGCAGTCATGAGCGGGGCGTTGGTTGGGATGGCAGCTGCTGTCAAATGCGCCACTTAAGTTTTTTGATATTGTCAAAACGAAAGCTTCCCCAGCCAAATGGGTTGAGGAATATTTATTTAGAATATCATGTAATGTCTGTGTGTGTGTCTGTGTCTGGCTTCAAAAATTAAGCCAATAAACGTACTTTCCGCTTTATAAGCGCAAAATGCAGCAAGGACTTCTAATTACTATTCGGTTCTTTCCCGAAAGCCTCGTCGAATTTCAAGCGTGAAAACTGCCGCCAGCAACTATGTTGAATTAAGTTGAATTAAGTTGTTTTGGCACTTTGTTGGGAGCGCTGTGCGTTTTGCCTTGTTTGTTTTGTCTCAACTTGTCACGAACAGCCAAGCCGAAGGATGTGTTGGTGGTGCGTAGCCAGCGAGTGTTGCCGTCGTGCTTGGTGATGTTGCTGCCGTGCAGTGTCAACAGCAATAGCGACAGCACTTGATTTCATGCACAAACAACGCTTGCTCTCTCTCTCGCTTCTCTGGCCTTGTGTCAGCCGTAATTACACGCCACGTCTTTTTCATGTGCTCCTCCCGCCTCCCGCCTCACCCTCTTTCACCTTACCTCTCGGTTTGTTTGCTGTGCGTGTTTTGTTTCGAGTGCCATTTGTTTTAATTAAAAATTATTTAAAGTGCTTCGACATGGCAGAACCCGCAAGTCTGTTGCTGCAAACGGAATTTATCGCTTGTGGCATTTTATTGTCCACCTAAATTCCATTTTTGCTGATTTGTTTGCCAAAAAATCGGTTTTATTTTGCGGTACGCACACCACAACAGACACTTAACAACGACGGGTCCCCTAGCCGTTTGTTTGTGCTTGTAAATGAGAATGAGAAACCAACGTGGCAACCATAAAACACACACCCACACACACACACACAGCCATTCCCATGTTTGCACAATAAAATTTCAACAATATACGCGACAGGGTCTTTGTACTTGAGTAAATTGGATCTGTGCAACGGGCCATAGCACACCGCCTCCTTGGCGGAGGTTGGTAAAAAGAGATGTTAAAATTAAATAAATATTTGCTTTAAAGCTTACTGGGCAAACAGCCCACACACACACACACACTGATATTTAAAACAACCGCCCACCCACGAGCAACAGCCACAGCAGCAGCAGCAACAACAAAAGCAGCTTTCCGGTTAAGCCTTGTGTTGGCCAGAAATACTTTTTATGTTTTTGCCTGGCTAATGTTGACTTTCTTGAGAAATAATCGTGAGTGGATTTTGAGAGCGTTGCTAGGAATGTTCTTTTTGGTTAAGTCTACTTAATCCGACTTGGAAATTTCTAAGAATTTTCACATTTGGTAAGCAGAACCACGTCAAAGCGAAAGAACTTTAAAATTTTAAAGTGCCAAACGGTGCTTCTCATTTCATTTGACCACTAGACTTTAGCGTAGCAATCGCTACACGCTACCACTAAGCCACAACCGCAACAGCCATTTAAGTGTTACACTACACAACAAAATGGACATTTGAAAGTCGGTCAAGCCAGACTGTACCAACGCTAGTGAATGCTCAGTGTGCAATTTGCTGCTGCAGTAGCAGCTGAGAGCAGCGCTGCTGCAGCGAACTTTCTTTTGTTCAAAACTTGACTATCGTTTATCCAATCCTTACCATTCCTTTGGCGGATCGCTTTTTTATCCTAGTTACTACATATGTTTTGAAGGTACAAGCCATCTATCCTCAAAACTATAGGAGTTAAGAGGTCGTTTTAAATTTGGCTTGGCCAAAATTTAAAATAATCTTGATCTGTATGAAAGTATAACATGTTGTTGTCCCATACATATCAAACCTCCATCTCTTAAATATGTTTGAAGTGCTCTTCAATATGATGTTTTAACAAAAATCTGAAGAATCTTAAACAGGCAATCAAAGCGAAACCAGAACCAGAACAGTATAGCGAAAAGAACTGATTAATACTCAGAACCAGAACCTATACTTGTTTCCGAGAACTGATATTTCCTTTGTATCTGAACAGGGTACTGGTACAGTTTCGGTTCTGAGTGCAACAACTAGAATGCATAATAACGGGTGACAACTAAAACTTTGCACAAACCTTTGAGAGAGCGCGCCCTTAGCTAAGCTTTTCATAAAAGCTTTCGGTATAACATTTCTTTCTCTTTGTTCTCCTGTCAACACGTTTTCATGCCCCCTGACAAAAATTTTGACAAGTAGTCGCCATCATGCCGTCTGAGGAAGAACGTCTTAGTGTTCGCGTTGTACAATTCTACGAAATGCACGCTGACAAAGGTAAAGTGTTTACAGTAAACCATTTTAACCAAGTCCAAACGCACTATTTATAGTATTTTGCAACGAAAAATAATAAAAAGATAAGTTGGAAGTGGTCGGAAAGCAAACATTATGACGGGCCAAGCTGTCAGAAAGCTTACCCAACTTTTTAACAACAAAGACAACATAAGTCAACGAGATGCAGCCAGAAAATTTAATTGCAGCCAACAACACATCAGTAAAGTGCTAAAAAAGAATAATATTGTTGCCAGACGTAAGCAAAGAGCACCAAGTTACACACCTGACCAAATACAAACTATCAAATCTTAATATCGGTGGATGTGCAGCCAATATCGCCTTTTTGAAATTATCCCTTTTGTACCAAAGGAACGGAACCCAACAAACTTGCCGCAGTGTCGACCAATTGAAGATTTTCTTAAGATGTCTGTGTGCTGCAGTTTAAAAAAACAACTGGAAGGCCAAAAAAATCAAAGAACTGACCGACAGGATACGCTTACGTATCCGGAGATTTTACAAAGCAACCAAACCAAATTCGCGAACCAACGCTTGTTTTTGCTAGAAACAAAGAAATCTTACCAAGGCTGACAAGTCCAGCTCAATGTATAAGACATCAAAATAGCTATGACTAAAAGCTGCGAGTGACGCAGCCTTGTTTTGGTAGTTGGACCATTATCTTAGACACACACCTTCTTACTAGTCTTTCGAATAGGAAAACAAAATTTCTTGAAGCTCTGTGACCCCCAATTGAAATGATTTGAAGCAAAGGAGTATACTGTTGCTGTTTTCCTTGATGTGAAACGGGCCTTTGACAAAGTCATAATAAAATCGCTGCGCTCACCTCAATTGTTCTTGCTTATTAAAAGCTTTCATACTAGACGGAAGTTTGCGGTAGTCCAAGAGGGATAAGTATCTGACACGATCCAATTGCCGCTGGTGATTCTTAAAGAAGGGTCTAGGGACCAACCCCTCTATACCCACGTATGATATCCGATCAACATCAACAAGTTGTCGAATGAAATGACATTCGGAGGTGCCCCAGAAGTCTCTTCCCACCAAATTTCAACCCAAAACCAATCTTCGGTGTCCTAGAAATCTTTTCGGTTGGTTTCAAACCTCTCAGGAAAAACAACCAAAGCAATACACAAAAAAGGACAAACAATCAGGTCTGCAAATCTTAGACCATCAATATAGCTATGAATATTTGCGAGCACGCAGCCCTGTTTTTGTAGTAGTCTTATTCACACGCCTTCTAAATATACTTTCTGAAAATGACATCTCTCCAAGTTTTGGGGGCAACGACGGATTTTTTGAGCGATTTGCAAACCAACCGAAGCCAAAATCTCTAGAGATTTCCGGGACACCCACCGCTGCAACACTAAGAAAGTTTTTGAATAAACTTACACCGGTAGCCTGGGGCGCCAGCGTAGTAATTAGCTATGAAAGCAAACTGCCGTTAGGTTCGGCGTTAACTGTAGGTCCTTTCTGTGCGAAAATTAGAAGCAAAGCCAAGAGATGAGAGAGGTTCGGCTTTTGACCTTTGGGGCTGTGAAAAGCTATTTTAATTTACTTTTACAATTGGAGTATTGAACTAAGTCACCATGTGTGTCATTACGTTTATGCTATTCTCAATTTGCAAAATCATTTCAAAAATGGGTCCGAGAGTAAACACCATTTCATGAATTCGTCTTCATTTTTAAAATTCTGTGGCTTAGCTGACTACAGAGCTAAGTCAAGTAATTTGGTCATTATGTGAATTTACAAAAGCTGCAAATTTTGCAAATTTAAGAAATCATGAATTTCGTACCATAAACGTAGTATGTGTTACCTACGCGTTGAGAAGAGACGAATGTACAGAACTTTTCCTCCAAGGAGATTTTCTGGACCACAGGATACTGCTACCTATGAGTTTATCTCGACAGAAGACTCGCCTTCAAGACGCATATAAGAGGTGTGGCCAAATCAATTTAGCTTTAGGCACAGAAAATGAACTGTCTGCTGAACGCTAAGAGCTCAGAAACATGGCTACTAATCTATAAAAGTATTCTTGCACCTGCTTGGAGATATGGACTTCAGATGTACGACATAGCAGCAATGTCGCACCTGAATCGCTTAAGAATTCTGCAGTCCAAAATTCTAAGATGCATAATCGGGGTTCATGAGGACGAGAATTATTGAAGAAAACCTCCAAGTCGCTTAGGTGGTCTACGTTATTAATAAACAATCCAGTGACTGCATGCCCATCCAAACCATCTTGCTAGGAAATTACTGGGGACACGAAGAAAGCAAGGCCAACAAGTAGGGAGCGCGTCGAGTGCCCCGACTACAAATACCCTGTTCCTTGATTTCGTGTGTTTTTCTTTACATACACAGACACTCACACATACACACACTCAACAAACACACAAACGCATGGCAAGCGGCCGCGCGCGATAACTGAAAATGCAAGACCCCTCTCTCCACAAGCAAAATTCTTCGTATATACTCGTTTTATTGTCCGATTTAGATCTTCGGATTGCCAATCTAAACAAACTGTGAACGGGTATACACCTATATCAAAAATTCAGCTTATAGTTTGGAACACCGTTCGGAAGGCGAGGTATTCGCCGTTTTTCGTCAAATGCTTCCTTCTATCTGTTACATACTTTTGCACAACTTCTGATCCCCCTTTTCCCATTTTCAATGGGAACAGGGTATAAAAACTGAAAAGATACCTCCCAATGGGCCTTTGTAAAAGAATAATTTAAATATTTTTAAACAAGTAAGAAAGTCGGTCAAGCCCGACTATAATATTCTCTGTACCTGTGAAGTGCTGCTCATCACCGTTGCGACCGGTGCTGCCCATAATTGATTATTTTCCTTATAACTCGACTATCGTTCATCCGATCTTTACAATTCCTTTGGCGAATCGATAAAGAATCCCGATAACTAAATATGTCCTAAATATGTCTACATACAAAACTGTGGGAGATATGACATTTTTTCGATATTGCGGGGGCGGAAGGGGTGTGGCCAAAAATAAACTTGAGTTTTTCTCCAATATATCTGGAACCTCTATCTCTTACCATCTCTTAGATCTGTTTGCTCATACGCACAGACGGACATGTTTGCACAATGTTATTATACTCTGTGTATCTCTGGTACAGAGTATAAAAATCAAGAACATATAGAATACTTATGACATGCAGACCTTAATATAAACGTGTAAAATTAGGTAAATGAGACAAAATAAAGGCTTCAAAAAACTAATAAAAATACTTTCTTTGAAAAACAAGCTTTCAAGCAGCTGAACTTGTTTTATCCTTGCTAAGGCTGGAATGACACTTTCAATTTTTAGGAACAATTATTGTCGCAATTTTTCGTTAATGTACAAAAGTCGATGTTGTGTATCATCTCAGCCTCTTCAAAAACATTGTACGGAGAATTCAAGCATATTCTTATTCTCTTACACCAACGACTTTTCCCCATAGACGAAAAATTGTGACTAAAATTGTACCTAAAAATTGAAAGTGTCATTCCAGCCTAAGGGTATTATAATATTGCCCAGAAGTGTGCAACGCATTGAAATATACACTTCCGTCCTCATAAGCTATATAGTTATATTCTTGATCAGGACGACGAGCCGAGTCGATTAAGCTTTGTCATTCTGTCTGTCCGCAAGCTCCTATCTTAAGACTTCTAAATCTGCTTGCTTAATAAATTCCACCCAGTACTTGCTATCCTCTCTATCAGAGAATACTTATTCTGCATTCTGTGCTTTTTTTGTGGCCGGGTGGCTTAGCGGCTAGTTTGCGCGACCGCTGTACAAGAGGTTGTGGGTTCAATCCCGTATCGGAACATCTAATGATAAGTTTTTTTCTTTGAATAAACTTTACATCCGGTCACGCCTCTCTGCTGTTGTTGGCGCCAGCTTTGTAGTAATTAGCCATGAGAAGCTTCTCAAGCTGCCGTTTGGATTCGGCGGTAAACTGTAGGTCCCTTTCTCTTATGCGAAAATTAGAAGCGCACAAGTCAAGAGATTGAAAGAAGCTCGGCTTTGGCCATTTGGGGCGGTGTCAACTAGACAAGCCATTTTACTTTACTTTTACTTTACTTGTTATCCTCTCAATTAGAGAATACTTACCATATTCTGCATTCTGTGCTCTTTCAAATTTGCGCACCTTCTTAAGAAGCGCTTAATATCATCTAATTCTCCACCTCGAATAAAAATATTATACCCCAGTTGAGTGGAAGCAAACTCCGACCATGTAAAGTATATAAATTCTTGATCAGCATGACGAGCTGAGTTGATATAGCCCTGTCCGTCTGTTTCAATGCTATCTCCACGAAGTCTTTTGGTATAAATAAGCTGCACATATGTTGGAACCGGCCGTATCGGATGACTATAGCATATAGCTGTCATAGGAACGATCGGTCGAAAAACTAGTCTTAGTGAGAAAAACTTTTGTGTTTTTAATGGAAACGCCTCCAAAGTTCTTATTACTTAGTTTACTATCCTTTTTCATGATTTCACTAAGTTTGGTCGTAATCAGATGACTATAGCATATAGCTGCCATAGGAACGATGGGTCGGAAAACAAGTTCTAGTGAGAAAAAACTTTTTTTGTTTTTAATGAAAACGTCCTTATCATTGGCATACACTTATTTTATATACTTTTACACAATTCTACAAAGATTGGTCGAAATCGGATGACTATAGCATATAGCTCCCATAGGAACGATCGGTCGAAAAACTAGTTCTAGTGAGAAAAACTTTTTTTTTTTTATGAAAACGTCCTTATCATTGGCATACACTTTTTTTATTTACTTTGGACACATTTCTACAAAGTTTTATCAAAATCGGATGACTATAGCATATAGCTGCAGTATGAATGATCGGTCGAAAAACAAGTTCTAGTGAGAAAAAATTTTTGTTTTAAATCGGATTGCCTCCAAATTTCGTAATTAACAGTGTATTTTGCTTTTCCATGATTTCACCAAGTTTAATCGAAATCAGACATCTATATAGTATAGATCCCCTAGAAAAGTAATGTCCAAAAAGTAGTCTTAGAAAAGCTTTTTTGTTTTCAATGGAAGCTGCAAGGGTATACAAAACTTCGGCCGAGCCGAAGTTAACTTTCCCCTATTTTTTTACCGAAAAATTGTGTTCAGCGACGAAGCTCATTTTTGGCTCAATGGGTACGTAAATAAGCAGTGCTGTCGATTTTGGAGTGAATATCAGCCAGAAGCATTCCAAGAGCTACAAAGGAATCCAGAAAAAGTCACAGTTTGGTGCGGTTTATGGGCTGGTGGCATGGTGGCAAGATGATGCGAATCGTAACGTAACTGTGAATGGTGAGCGCTACCGTGAGATGATATCCAACTTTTTTTTGCCCAAAATGCAAGAGCTTGACTTGCATGACATGTGGTTTCCACGAGACGGTGCCACAGGCCACACAGCACGCGCAACAATGGACTTATTGAGAGGCGAGTTCGGTGAACATTTTATTTCACGTCCGGAACCGGTCAATTGGCCTCCCAGATCGTGCGATTTAACGCCCTTAGACTATTTTTTGTGGGGCTATGTTAAAGCTCATGTCTATACAGACAAGTCCGCTTCAATTGACGCATTGGAAGACAACATTGAATCATTTATTCGTGAGATACCGGCCGAAATGTTGGAAAGAGTATGACAAAATTGGACTAAGCGGATGGACCATTTGAGTCGCAGTCACGGTCAACATTTGCATGAAATAATCTTCAAACATTAAATTATATGGACCGTACTATCGATTCAAATAAAGATCTCATGCATTTTTCTGAATTTAATGTGTTTATTTTGAAAAACTTTGCTGTCATAGAAAAGTTAAGTCAGAAAGTTGTCTTAGAAAAACTTTGTTGTTTTCAATGGAAATGTCCTCAAAAACTTGGCATGTATTTGTTTTATATGATACAACACGATTCTACAAAGTTTGGTCAAAACCGGATGACTTAAGCGTATAGCTGCCATAGGAACGATCGGTCGAAAAACTAGCTTTTGTGAGGAAAACTTTTTGTTTTTATACTCTGTTCCCATTGAAAATGGGAAAAGGGGGATCATGAAGCTGTGCAAAAGTATGTAACAGGTAGAAGGAAGCATTTGCGACCCTATAAAGTATATACATTCTTGATCAGCATCAACAGCCGAGTCGATTTAGACATGTCCGTCCGTCTGACCGTCTGTCCACATGAACGCGTAGACCTCAGAGACTATAAGAGATAGGGCCACAAGTTTTTGCATGAAAGTAGGTGTTTCAACCGAATTCAAATCGAGTTTGTTTCAGATTTGGAAAATTCCTCCCCCTCCCCCCTTTAAGCGCAAAAATCTGTCAGAGTCACAATTTTCAAGATAGACATTCCAAGCCTTATATATATCAAGCATGGCCCAATATCTATCTATTCTAAAAAGATCAACAAGATCGGGCAAAAAAGACCGAAGTTATATACGAATCAATTTTGCTTGTTGGAGAGAGGGGGGCCTTGCATTGTCAGTTACCGCGTTTGCGCGGGTGTTTTGAGTGTGTGTATATGTGTAAACAAGAAGTCAAAGGAACAGGGTATTTTGCAGTCGGGCTCACCTTACTTGTTAATGTTAAAGTTTTGTCAAAATCGGATGACTATAGCATATAGCTGCAGTATGAATGATCGGTCGAAAAAGAAGTTCTAGTGAGAAAAACTTTTTTGTTTTAATTGGGATCGCCTCCAAATTTCGTAATTAACAGTTTGTTATGCTTTTCCATGATTTCACCAAGTTTGGTCAAAATCAGACATCTATATAGTATAGCTCCCATAGAAAAGTAAGGTCCAAAAAGTAGTCTTATTTAGAAAAACTTTTGTTTTCAATTGAAGCTGCAAGGGTATACAAAACTTTGGCCGAGCCGAAGTTAACTTTCCCCTTTTTTTTATTAATTTGTATGACACTAGTGACCTTTTTTTTCTTAAAGAGTCTCTCCAAACTATTCCAAGCGAGTTGCACATGTCGTCTATACTCCATTCATATTATCATTATCAAAAGTTTCTGCCGGTAATGTATGATGCATTCGGGTTCTTAAATAGCGCTGGATCAGTACGAGTTTATAAATGCGAGCATTCTACAAATTGTTGTTCTTCCCGAACTTCTGCTCCAAGAAATCTTCATAAAGTTTGCATTATAGTTTTTCGTTTTAACCAACAAATATTCATAATTAACACACCAACTTCAACTGAGTGCACACATGTCTGGTCTTTATGTGCAGATACGAGAGAACTTATATGCATGACCACGCCCTGGCACTACCCACTTGACAAGGAGTGTTGGCTGGAGCGGGCGGGAGGCAGGAGTGAAAATACCAAAGGGATTGCTTGGCAATTTTCCCATAATTTACACTTTATCGAACGATAACAAACAACCTGCATAATATATGGCTCACTCTCTCTATCTCTCTCTGTCCCTCACCATCTAAGGGTAGCTGTTTTTACCTGGCTGCAGAGAAAGAATGTGTGTGCAGGTGTATTGTGTGGCAAATGTGCGTGTCATGTGCACAAACACCAAAAATTCTAGTTAAAGTTGCCTGTCAATCAAGGTTAAAGCAATTGCAATGGCATTCAAAAAAGAGTATAAACTGAACATCCATTGTCTTCGTTTTGCATTGATGTCGAGTTTAGCATAAATTTTCATTGGAACGACTCTCCAAACGACCATCTGAGAGATGGTAAACATAATGTGGATCATTTCAAGGCAGGCGTTAATACGTACTACGTACATTCTGGCTCGTTATTTGGGGAGCCATAATAAAATTTTAATTCACACCACGATTGATGGGGCTGCACACGCATCAATGGCTTCAGCCTGCAATACATTAAATTTGTTACATACATATATGCCAGGCGATTTGCATGTATAAAATGTGTGTGTGTGTGTGTAAGTCTAACATTGATTGGATTTGCTTTGACTTTTAGGAGCCGGGCTAAGTGCCTGGCATTTGGCAAATGGCAAAGTACCAAACCGCCTTATGAGGGTAATGGTAATAAGTATTTTCAGCATTAGCCAGACCCAAATATTGCGGCTGTGTCGTTACGTTTAATTGCCTGTAATTACAACTAAAATGGAAATAACCTTTCAGAGATTTACAGTTGTAAATTTCCCATTAAAAACCTGTCAAATAGCAGATCTGTTTGGTCTTTTATTCAAAAATTGCAGCAAAATGTTTAATTAAATACCATAAATGTCCACAATGAAACTGAAACCATTGCCGCGTTGACTCTTGAAATGGATTTTGGCAAATTTGGACATGGGTCCTCCAGCTTGTAGTGTGGCATAGCCACCTTCACCATTTCGTATCTGATCGGTGATCACAATTTGTGTTATGGTACGTGCGTATTTCTGTGTATAAGAAAATTCATTTAAAAATCAATACTAAATTGTTAAGCTTGTATCCAAATCGAACTTACCTTTTGCTCAAACACATAGTCTCTTGTCACCACACGCCAAAACTTAGACTTCTCTGTGATAATCTCGCGACGCAACAGTGTATCTCTGTAGGTGCGTGCTCCCCAGGTTACACTATGGCTCCGACCACGACCCGCAGCCTCAGCGAAAACCGTCAGGGAGACAAGCAGAAACACCAATGAGAATATAGATTTCATTTTTAAGTAGAAGGTATGAAACTTGATTAAAGGGAAATGTACAGAGCTTATGCTTTTTATAGGTTTCCCGTATATGAAGACAATGGTTTCCAAATCATAAGGAACGACCTAGAAATAGCTGATTTTGTATGGTTACTATAAAAAGTAAAGGAATTTGTGGCATATCATTATGCGGCTAAAACAAAACGACAAGTGTTTAGTTATGAATAGGTCATCCCGAGCTCATAACTCAGAGCCAAGAAATTAAAAATAAAAGAAAATTTTCGGAGCAATAAAAATTGTAGTGTTTGGGGGGGCGAAGCTCGGTAGGATTTGCATACGATTAGCTTGTGTAAAATTCTAATTTTAACTATTTGATAGTGTGGAAGTCTTGTTAAAAGCCATCATCGTGAGACCGGCGGCCGCAGAGGACTTGGGCAAAGCAGAGCCAACCCAGAGGATCCAGTTTGCGGAGAAAAATTGGCCACCCACCTCTGGGTGGCTCCAGGTTTTTATGCCACAAAGCCAAGTTTGCTCTAAGGAAAAATAAAAGGGCGGGGAGAAATTAGTTTTAAGTATTTATTCAAATGCCATTTTTTCTTGTATAATTATTTATGTAACTATTTATTAATATTTATTGTCTGTAATCGTCCCAGTGGTACCCTGGTTAGGAGTAACAATGATGTCCCTAGTTGTTAGTGAAAGATTAGTAAAATCTTTTCTTGAAATCAAGGAGAAAAAGAATGATGGAGTAGAAAATTATTAAATGGGGTGAGATGAGATTTTAAGCACCAGCTAGCAAGCCAGGGGGATCAGATATAATAACAATGTTAAAGGATCCATGTAAGGGAGGGACGTTCATGGCATAACACCACCTAAATGCCAGCGCAGATCGTGGAGAATGAAGTTAATAAAAATTTTTTTGTTACTCACCGACTAGTCCCTCTATCAAGGTCGAACTCATCCCTGAGTCAGCCGCAAGCTAGCCGGCGACCGATAGGAGGACCCGAGAAAAAGAAGTCGGATCATAACAAATGTTTTGACAGTTAGTAAGTAGTAAGTAAGTAAGTGTTTCTTCATTTAAAATTAATAAAACAGACAATAATAATATACTTAATAAAATTTACACTAAAAAGAAATGATGTTAACCAACATGGACATAAAACAAAGTCCGTCTGTCGGCCGTGCGCATGGCTCCTCACCTCTCACTGATTACTACACCTGGCTGCCCGGGTCTTCCCCAGATACCAGATCGTTCATCTGTGTTTGGTAAGGGTTGCACATTTGCACGCATGTAAGACTAATTCAATACTTCTAAAATTACTGCTCGATATTTTAATGCTAGTTGAATAAAGGTCACCAGGTCTGCCCAGTGCTTATCCTCCCTATCATCAAGACTTCTTAATTTCTAAAGCATAGCAATCTATGCTCCTTTAAAATTGGGCATCTTCCTAGGAAATGCTCAAGGTCATCCAGCTCTCCAGTGTTGCATAGGGGGCAGGCTACATTTTCCTGACGGTTGTCGGTGTTAGACCCCAGCTTTATCAGATCGAATCGGGCCTTAAGTATCCAGGAAACTGTGGTGATTGGCAGAGAGTGGAGCTTATAGGCTACTGAGTTGTCCAAGTGTTTGTAAATTCGGGTGGCGCTAGTGATCTGTCGCTGATGGTTGTACTGCAAGGTTTTTGCTTTGAGGGCCTCATGAATTGTTATTCGGAAAGAATTCCATTCCTGTGCTGATCTTAAGGATTCTTTCCAGTCTATCTGAAGAGGGTTGCACAATTCATCCAGACTTCTTGCCCAGAAGATATTCTTTTCTGATAGCATGCTGGTAATGTAGTGTGGGAGGTGATTCTCATTATAAAAGTGCATCGTTTTTTTACTATAAAGCTGAGGTGCAAGTCAAGCGTATGCAGGTGGGCATTCTCCAAACCGGTCTCAAGGAATAGGACATAGCTTGGTGTATTAGCTGGCAAATATATAACTTTTTTTAAAAAGAGAAGTTGGGTCCTATCGACTTCTGTAAAGTGTCCTCCTCCCCAGATTTCTGCTCCATATCCTTGGATTATACGGCTTACTGCATTAAGGGGGGAACACACTTTGCGATGAGCAAAAGTAGATGGTTTTTAAAAAAATTCCAGAAAAAAAAGTATGAGATTTTTTATTTTTGTTTTTTTATTAAATAGTTAATGAATGAAAGGAAAATACAAAATTTTTTTTTTGTCAATATGAGGGCCGTTCAGAACGTTATCGGCCTCCGAAAAATGATAAATAAAAAATGCCCAAACATGGTTGCAGCACTTGGGATGATCTGAAAAAAAAAGAAAAATGCGGTTATGTTTAGAACTAATGTGGCTATCGTTCGGCCCTCCGAAAAAAAATTGAAAATTTTTTTTGACAAAATGGCGGACATTTGAAAACAAAAATTTTTGTTGGCCTTTTTTTTTGTAGTGTAGTGTAAAACAAGTACACTTAAAATATAGGTATCCAAAAGTTGGAGGGCCGAACGATAGCGACGACAATTCTGCGTCGTATAAGCCCTTCCGGAGCAAAATCGGTCCACTGGTTTCCTCTGAATCGTGGCCACCAGTTTGAAAAACGTGGTTTCGAGATAAACGCGTTTAAGTTTGCAGGCAAATCGCTAGGCAATCGGTTCACTTTGGGTCATTAAAAGGACTATATCTTCTAAACTATTTCGAATTTTCCTTTTAGGGGGATATTTTTGAATATCCAAGCTACAAAAATATGCAAAAAAAAAAAATCGAAAATTTTTTTTCCGCAAAGTGTTTTCCCCCCTTAAATAGTTTTTATTTTGCATTTATGTGTATCTCTCTTTTTCCCAGGAAGTTTTTCCAGGTCATGTTGATACTAGTTTTAGCCTCAACACTCCTTCTAAGCACATGCTTTGTAAATGACACGGTCGGCGTGAAAAGGACTCCTAGGTACCAAAATTCAGATGAAATTTTTACTACTTCTCTCCTGTAGGTCCATCTTTCAGACGGCGATAGTCTGCCTCCTTTCCTGAATACCATAATCAGACTTATTCAAGTTCACCTCCATTCCCCATTTATTGCAATACGTTTCTACTTGGGTCTCATCAGCCAGCATTACAATGTCGTCTGCATACATTAATAAGCGAATATTAAGGTCTCCTAGAGATAGTCCGCCTCCTAGCGCATCATGCAAGTCGTCTATGTAGAGTGCAAAAAGTAGCGGGGATAGTGTGCATCCTTGCCTTACCCCGATTTCGGTATCAAAATAATTGGATAAAGCTCCTCCTGTCCATATTGCTGCTTCCGTTTGGTCATAAATCCTTTCCAGTAAATTAATAAATTTTGATGACACTCCCATAGAATGCAGTTTGTACCAGTGCGGTTTTCTTGGCACCTTATATATACCTTTTTCTTTTCTTGCAGCTTTAGATGAACAGTTCCCGCAAGGTTGTACACGTTGTCCACCGTAGAGTAGCCTCTCCTGAAACCTGCTTGATATTCGCTCATTTTATTGTGGAGCTCAACCCATTTAGCCAACCTATAGTTTAGGATGCTCATTAAAATTTTAATGTTGCAGTTTAAAAATTAAATTCCTCGATAATTCTCTGGCTGGCTTATATCACCCTTTTTATATATAGGGAAAACTATGTTCGTTGAGCAGCACTTCTCGATTTCTTCTGCATTGACCATTTTATTGTAGACTTTTGCTAGCGCCACAAGAAACTCTTTTGGTGCATGCATATAGTGCTCATAAGGGATACGATCCTCACCCGGCGCTTTGTTGGCCTTTGCCTTTCCAAGCGCATCTTTGACTTCATCGTAGGTAATTTCTGCGTCTAAAAGCTCATCTTGGACAAGGTTTCTTGCGTAATGTAAATGGCATCCCTGCCGGCTGGGATTGAGTAGGTTTTTAAAATATTTTTCAAAATCAGCAACCGCGACCTGTGCACTTATCTTAAACTCAGTTCCCCTTATCTATCGTGCAATACTCCACCAATCCTTGCTATTATTAACTCTCTCAAGCTTTTTCTCCAGCTGTTGGTAATAACTAGCCTTTTTAGCACCACATATCCGCTTATTCGCTTTATTGACCTCTAAATACTGCTTTCGAAGAACTTCTCGATTCGTTGGTTCGTTCTTTCTAAATGTGTTTAAAAGTGCCAGGGTTTTGACAGTTTACACTGTGACAATTACAATCATTGTGAAATTATTAATTGAAATACCAGTGGGATAGTCGGTGAAATCTGCTGCTTGACTATTGTTCAACCGATCTTTGCTGAATTTGGTGAATCTATAAATAATGCTCATCAGAATGGAATAAAACTTAAAGTTTTTAGGTGGCTTTAAGTCAATCGGGTGAGTTTTTATTGTTTTGTACTTTGAATTTTAAGTATGTTTGGTTCTAGGACTTAAATTAAGTACAAAACCAGTTCAATTGCTGAAAATAAATGTCTAAATTTTAAAAACTTATTAGTCAATATTAAATCGACTAAATCCATAAACACTTTAATCAAAATCATAAAAACTAAAAGTTAAAATTTTCATAAAATATGATTGATCAACTAGTAGAATTGAACAAAAAAAACAAAATTAGTCATAGTCGTTTTGCGCATTAATATTATTGAAATGAGAAAAAAACGTTCTTAAACTAAGAACTTTCGGTACTTACCGATGCCAGAAAAATTCAAGAAAATCGCGTTCTTTAATTACAAAATATTTTTGATTGAGTACAAAATAGACTTACAATGGCAGCTCCTGAAGGTGTGCAATGGAAAATTCTAATTATTTTCAAAAGAATGTGCTCTTAAAATTCCTAACTGTTTCTAACACTTTTCTTATAAAGTCATGGTAGATTTCTGAACTAAGCAGCCAATTGGTATTTGGCTGGTGTCGGCAAAGGGAATGCACTTGTCGCCCAAGTGCTTGAAAATCTCGGCATAATGTTTGGTTTCCACAGAAGAGATGGACACTTCGCCTCGGCCATGCACACAAGTGATGTATACCATGTCGCCGTTCTTGATGAAATCACGCCAATACTGCAAACCCAGTTCTGCCACCTGACCGAGAAAGGTGTTGACAACCACCTTGCACATGGCTTTGCCATTGGACAACAAAGTTGCACTAGCTTTACGCAGTTTTTCCTTGTCTTGAATCTGCAAGCTTTCGGATTTAAATTTAATGGTCAGTTTACGACCAGCAGAGACCTGCTTCTGCTTCTCACTTAGGGTAATGGCACACACACGCGCAATGGATGACCCTGAAACTCGCTGGGTATACGACGCAGTTCACGAACAACAGACATTCGACCCTCGTCCAGTTCATAGACGAGGAAATCCATGAGGAAGGCGCGACGATAGCCCAGTTTGGTGCGGGCAGCCACAAAGGATGTACATTCTCCATCCGGAAAAGCCCAGTGAAGAGTTGGCCAGGTTTGTCGGTCAGACTCTTATTCAAAATACTTAAAACCTTTAACTGAAGCAGGGCCACTTGCGGCTCCTTGCTCTGCAGATCTCGCTGAAAGACCTTGATCACCTTGACCTCCGGATGATTTTGCAGCATCTCTACGGGTAAGCTTAGTGGGATGGTCATATTGGGCTTAAGCTGAACCTGATAGATGTCAGTGTGTGTTTTGGTTCCCAGCAGGCGCATAGACAGAATCTCATTAGCTTGAACGCCCGTATTGCTGAGCAATTTGACGCGAAAAGCATAAGCTCTGGTCTCGGCCATGAGAGGCAAGGGCAGGTAGATGTTTCCGACTGGAATACTGGGCTCACCGCCAAAGTCAATTAGACGCACTTGAGCCTGCTGCGATTTAAGATTCAAAGCGAGTACCTGAGCGCGGTGGGTTTTCCTATCCATCATTACGGCCACCAATGAGTCCACAGAGATATCTTCAATTCCGCAAGGCTTATGATTCTGCATGGCCTCCATCATCTCTTGTACGATTTTGATGAATGTTTGAGTTGTGTGTCTGGGAGACCATAGAAGTTGCTGCAGTGTTGGCGCGCAAGTGTGATGGCGCGTTTCTGTTTTGGTGCGCTTTTTTCTTTGTTCTCGCCACTTTTAATACAAATTTAGCTAGAAAATTTTAATGAACAAATGCAATAGAAATTGATCACTTTATTGGGGCTCGTTGCGGTGTGCAAGCGCTAAATAAAAACTGTAAGATTGCGCTGTGAATTTTTACTACATATTTGGATTCGGCATGATTCGTTAACAGAAAGTTCTTACTACTTTAGAGCCGCAACCCAGTCGGATTTGTCGGAACGTGGTTCCCAAAGAATGCCTTCTGGCACATTTCTTTTTACTAGAAAGATGACACCACCAACTTTTGAAGTATGATAGAAGGCAAATAATCTGTATAAAAACTGATGCACGTTCCGTTTGGCAGTAGGTTAGAAGCGAAGAAGTCAGCACTACATGCAAACGTCTCTTCTAATGGCACGCATGCAGCACCCGTGCTATTGGAAACAAAAACGCGAAATAGGACCCAAACGATTGACGATCTTTTTGCAGTATGTTGGAAGGCATAAAATCAGTATAACATGTAAACGTCCTTTCTAATGGCACGCATTCAGCTTGGATTGCAGAGGGTATTATAAAATTGTCCGGATGTTTGTAACGCATAGAAGGAAGCATCTCCGACCACATTAAGTATATATATTCTTGATCAGCATGACGAGCTGAGTTCATTTAGCCTTCTCCGTCTGTCCGTCCGCCCGTCCGCAGACCTATGCTATCTCTTTGCACGAACTCTTCTGGTACATATACGCTGCACATTTGTCGGAACCGGCCGGATCGGATGACTATAGCATATAGCTGTCATAGGAACGATCGGTCAAAAAACTAGTCTTAGTGAGAAAAACTTTTTTGTTTTTAATGGAAACACCACCAAAGTACGTATTTCTTAGTTTACTATCCTTTCCCATGATTTCACCAAGTTTGGTCGAAATCGGATGACTATAGCATATTGCTGCCATAGGAACGATCGGTCGAAAAACCAGTTCTTGTGAGAAAAACATTTTTTGTTTTTGATGGAAACGTCTCTTACGTTGGCATATATTTATTTTATATACTTTTACACGATTCTACAAAGTCAGGTAAAAATCGGATGACTATAGCATATAGCTGCAGTAGGAATGATCGGTTGAAAAATAAGTTCTAGTGAGAAAAACTTTTTTGGTTTTCAATGGGATCGCTTACAAATTTCGTAATTAACAGTTTGTTATGCTTTTCCATGATTCTACTACGTTTGGTCGAAATCGGACATCTAAATAGAATAGCTCCCATAGAAAAGTAAAGTCCAAAAAGAAGTCTTAGGAACATTTTTTTGTTTTCAATAGAAGCAGCAAGGGTATACAAAACCCGAAGTTAACTCTCCCCTAAACAAAAGGTTTTGGTCAGTGGTTTTTTCTTTTAAAAGAAACTTTCACACCGGGTCACCTTCGCCAGTTGTTGCCGCCAGCTGTAAAGTAACTAGCCATGAAAATGCTTCTCAAACTTTGCCGTTCGGACTTGGCTTTAAATTGATGGACCCTTTATCTTGTGCGAAAATTAGAAGCTCACATGCCAAGAGAATGAGAGAAACTCAGCTTGGCCCCGTCTGGTGGTTGTTAAGTCAATTATTAAACCGGGCTTATGTCAGCTTAATGGCTTAGTCATTCGACCTGGCCTGTTCCTATAAATGTGCTGCGTATTTGTTCTACAAGACTTGCTGCAAAGATTCGTAAAGATTGCTTTCAAACTGTGGGAGAAGATAGCATAGAAATAGACGGACGGACAGAAGGACAGTGCTAAATCAACTCAGCTTTTCAGGCTAATCAAGAATTTTGATGTCTGAATGAAAGAACTCTATAACCAATTACATTATTTAGGCTGAGGTGACGTGATCCCTTGTCTGTAGCCCATAATTGCAATGCTATTGAAAGCTACGTTAAGGTTGTGTTGGATACTAGCATCACATTTACCAAAAATTTATCAGGCTAGTTCCGGTTTTCACTTTGACTAAATTTGCTCGAATTCGTTACCTGTTCCGGTTTTCACAATTCGATAGATTTACTTGATTTGAATTCACATTGCTTGGAGCCGATGAATTCAAAATTAAATGGTATTTTTTACATAAAACGTCAAAGTAATGGCTTAAAGTTAATTTTGTAACATTGTTTAGTGTATTTAGATACTTTTTTGTTATCTTACATTCCCTTAAAAAGTATTTTTAATAAAAAAATAAATAATTTATTTTGCAATGTGCCATCCAAATCGAATTAACATATTTTGTTAAAGCAGTTCTGGTTTTATGAAACGCTAGGACATGTTCATAAAATGTCATTAAAAATAGAAACGACATTTTAAATACCTTATTCAAGTACTATCATCTTTTTTGAGTAAATATTTGTTGGACAGTTTGGCTTCACTACCTGATTAAGGTGAAAGGTTTGTCAATGGAAACAATTTGGAAATGAAACATTCGAATTGCAAATCGTTTGAATACCAGAACAGCTAAAACTAAATCGTTCAAGTTTGTTTTCATTTGAAATCGAAGAAATATGTGAAAACCGGAACAGGCCTGTATATTCCGTAGAAAAGAACGGGAGCAACGATAGCAAAGCATAAGTCTTCCTAACTGCCTTATTCATTCGATTTTGCCTGGATAATGTTTTATTTAAGTTTATGCCTAGGTTCTCAGCCTTATCAACACAAAACAAGGTAAACAAAATAAATAAAAAAAAACAACGCACTTTTTTTTAAAATGAGAATGTGTTTTAAAGCCCCCAAAAAAAAAAATTAAAAAAAATTTAACCCCAAAAAAAACAGGATCAATTTGTCTCAAAGGACTAATATCATAAATGAAACATTTGGACATAGTCCATTTCGTTCGTACTTACTATACTACTGACTCCGTTGTACTTAATTTAAGTACAAAGTTCTTGGTTTTCTCTGAGTGTGTGGGGAAAAGTCTTGTTGCAAGCGATAAACAACAGCGACTTTTGTTCATTAACGAAAACTGCGACATTCCTTGTCCCCTAAAATCCAACTTTTTGAGATTTATTCTGAGTTATTGTCATGGATTTAGCAATACTTAAGTCTCAGGACCCAAAGGGTTCCATTTAAGGATTCACTTTCACCATCTGTTGATGTTACGTCAGGAGTTCTAACTACGAGCTCTGCTTTTCTCACTGTTTATAAATGAACACTACTCTTCGTTTAGTGCCGAATTATGTTGGGAGATTGTCCACATGCCGGTCATCCACGTCCAAGACGTAACAATGAACTGGTTGAAGAGCTAATAAATTGTGTTGCCGAGAACTTACATATGTCGCGCTGGCACAGCGCTTAACATTTTTGCGTCATTGATGATTTGCATTTGTTTCCATATTGACTAAGAGAGATTGCACGACTGACCCTTGGTACACAGACAAGCAGTCGCTCGAATGCACACTGGTCAGAATCGCGAAATAATTGGCATAAAGTCGAACATTTCATGGAAACAAAACTAATTTTTGATAATACACCTTTAAACTAGATAGTCTATATACAGAGAATCGAATAATATTTTCGATTGTTTGGCAACCCTGAAATTATTATCGATTTGCTAACTTTGTGGACCTGCACATTACTTAAATTTGCACACAAAATTATTGCAAATAATGGATATTGAAGGCCAGGGTATGTAGAATGTGTAAATGGAAACAATATATTTCATTAATGTGTGTTGTTCTGTTTTGTCCCATATACAGTGAAAACTTAACCAAAGTGCTCGTCTGTGGAGTAAAACAAACCTTTTGCGTTATGTAGTATAAGTTAAAATAAAGTAGAAAGTGTGTACTAAAAGATAGTATTAATCTTGTTTGCGGGTTTTTGCGGGTCTTGTGTAACTTTAAACTTCTACATAAGCTTGTGTTCTGCCATGCAAACTGGATATTTGGCCAACTAAAGGAAAAAAAGAGTGAAATTACCACAAAATCAAGAAGTTTTGAACTATATGTTAAATCGAATCTGCAAAAATGCAGCCGACATATGCAGACATTCAGAGACAAACATTCACATTGGCTATCAAAGCGTTTAAAAATTGTTTTGGACAATCAAGATCAAGAGATGCGCAGTCTTCAAATGGGTAGACCAAAGTTAACATATGATGAAGCAGGGCCACGTCTAAAGAGAAAACTGTAGCATTTAATAATGAACACGATACCAAACTTTTAATTCATGCCGCCACAATGTCAGCACGAAATCAAATGAAAATAATACTGCGTTTGTACTTAAAAAATAGGGGAAAGTTAACTTCGGCTTGGAGGCGTTCCCATTTAAAACAAAAAGTTTTTCTCACTAGAACTTCTTTTTCGACCGATCATTCATACTGCTGCTATATGCTATAGTCATCCGATTTTGATAAAACTTTGTAGAAATGTGTCCAAAGTATATACAATACGTGTCTGCCAATAAAAAGGACGTTTTCATTAAAAACAAAAAAGTTTTTCTCACTAGAACTAGTTTTTCGACCGATCGTTCCTATGGCAGCTATATGCTATGGTCATCCGATTTCGACCAAACTTCGTGAAATCATGGGAAGGGATAGTAAACTTAGAAATACGTACTTTGGAGGCGTTCCCATTAGAAACAAAAATGTTTTTCTCTTTAAGACTAGTTTTTCAACCGATCGTTCCTATGGCAGCTATATGCTATAGTCATCCGATCCGGCCGGTTCCGACAAATGTGCGGCATATTTGTACCAACAGACTTCGTGCAAAGTTTGGTGAGGATAGCTTTAAAACTGACGGAGGAGATAGCATAGAAACAGACGGACAGACGGACAGGGCTAAATCAACTCAGCTCGTCATGCTGATCATGAATATATATACTTTATGTGGTCGGAGATGCTTCCTTTAATGCGTTACAAACATCCGCACAATTTTATAATACCCTCTGCAAGGGTATAAAAAATGTAATACTTCTGAAAGCCAGGCAACTGAAGCTAAGAGAAAGCTCGGTATAGCATAACCAATACCTTTAACAACAAATGATGCTTTGGAATTCTTGCTGGAAAATTCTTTAAGCAAACGATTGTATCACGAAATTCGTCATATAATATAAGCATCGTTAATTCGTTAATTTAGAAACCAGACACTTTTGGTTCATGGATTTCAGATAATTGCCGCGTCAGTGCTGCCAGTAGGCTGTCTTGGCAAAAATGCGTCAGAAGCGCGAAACAAATTTTACAAGCGTGATAGGCAAATGCACGCTGGACAGAATTCTTGGATAAATAATATGATGGATGTATTCCAGAGATCTATGGATTCCTCAGATCCCCTTATCTCAAGTATAGGTATAAAGTATAAACAAAAGAGCAGCACGACTTAAAAACCAAACTCTTCCACGAGATGTAATTGAGCTTTTAGAAGCACCCCATAATATTATTCCAATTATTCCAAATAATGTACCTTCGTGCATCTTAAAGCAATGCGCAAACTCGCTTGCCTACCCTATTCACATCTTATTTTCAAAATCACTTGAGCAGTCTAAATTTCCTACTACTTGGAAAGAATCTTTTATTATTCCCTTACACAAAAAGGGGTAACGGTCTGATATTTCTAACTACAGGGGTATTGCGAAACTCTCTGCTATACCTAAACTCTTTGAACAAATTATAACCTTTCAGCTTCAACACTCATGTTTCCCGTTTATCTCACCGAATCAGCATGGATTTGTCAAAAATAGATCCATTACTACAAACTTACTAGAATTTACTTCTACAGTAATTCAAGGCTTTACTCAAGGCAAGCAAACAGATGTTATTTTTACTGATTTTAGTAAGGCTTTTGACAGTGTTTGTCATTGTCTTTTAGTTCTGAAATTGCGTTTGTTGGTATTTCCGTCGAGTTTTCTTAATTGGATCTCATCTTATCTTCAGTCTAGAGCTCAGAAAGTTGTATTTAATAGTTGCACCTCTTATCCAGTATCTGTGACCTCTGGAGTTCCTCAGGGCAGCCATCTTAGATCTCTTCTCTTCCTGCTATTTATTAACGACCTGCCTCATGTAATAAAGTATTCTCGTGCACTTATGTACGCAGATGACTTAAAGATCTTCCTGAGCTATAACTCGCCCAATGATTCTGCTTTGCTTCAGGTTGATTTGAATTCCATATACTCGTTGTGCTCTAACAATTTCTTGCACTTAAACCGGGACAAGTGTAAGACTATGACGTTTATCGTAGAGCCCCCTATTTGATTAAATATTTATTGAATTCTTATCAGCTTGAACAGGTCGAATCTTTTCATGATCTGGGTATTACCCTTGATCATAAATTACATTTTGGCACTCACATTGAACTCTCTGTGAATAAAGCCATGGGTTTGCTAGGTTTTATTAAGCGCTGGTCTAAAGAGTTTAATGATCCCTTCACGACTAAGCTGTTATATACATCCCTAGTGAGGCCTATCTTAGAACTTGGGTCGTGTCTTTGGAACCCCCAGTCATTAACCCTCTTTAAGCGCATTGAATCCGTCCAGAAGCAGTTCCTTTTGTTTGCCCTTCGCAACTTGAGTTGGGACCCACAATTGGGGCTTTCCCCTTATTTATCCAGACTAAAGCTTTTAGACTTACCGACTCTTGAACATAGACGTACCATGTTGTACGTAATGTTTCTGCACAAGCTTATACAGGGTAACATTGACGCAGAGTTCCTACTTGGGTGTGTGAGCTTTAATGTCCCATCAAGACGAACACGTAACTTTATACCCTTGAGGCTTTCTTTGGCCTCTTCTTTATATGCCGCCAATTGTCCGTTTCGCATTCTGTGTAGGGATTATAATAAGATCTTTCCTCTTCTCAGTGATATCCGATGAAGGCCTTCGCTCTTTTATTCTCTACAATCTTGCCCTTACTTAGCTTTAAGTTCTTTTTTGAAATCCCTCCGATCACCAACGCTGCGAGCAGGGGCTTAGCTGGCCATTGTGACCAATAAAGTACCCCCAACGGATCGGCTTTGGCCCCTCGGGGCTGTTGTCATCTTGACATGCCGATTGTACTTTTTACGGATCAGAAGGCGTTCAATTCAAACTTTGTTTTCCTTTTCACCATTTTCTTGTTGTATTAGAAGACGTTGTTGTGTCTAGAAGACGTTGTTGCAATTAAAATAAAATAAAAAATAAAAATAAAATAAATAATGTGCAGTCTTCACTTAATGACTACAGTTTTGATCATGACTCGGTTGACTCGGAATCAGATGAGATAAATCCATTTTCGTTTGAATTAGCTGTAGAAGACAACTGAATGTAATAGTTATAATATGGAATAGTTGAATAGTAGAATAGATTGATGTAAATCTTTTCAAATTTAAGCTTTTTATTCACAGCTCTCAATGATTTAATTTTTGATCACGTATACGCTATGTTGCCATATATAGGCGGTCAGGGAAGGTCAAATTAACTTAAGATTTTGTTTCAATATTTAGAGTGCTATATTTAACAAATATACCAAGTTTCAGCTCGATATCTGTGGACCAGTTGACACTACTTAAACCTGATTTTTGGAATCAAATTTTGATGTCCGACGAGGCCTATTTCACCACTTTTCTTCAAAGAAGTATGGTATTACTACTCGAACTAACTATACAGTTTCTGGAATGAAACTTGTGTGGACTTGTGAGGTCAATAAATGGCGTGACAGATGTGACTACATAATTCCAATTTAAAATGTGTGCCAGCAAACTCTTCCACTATTGACGAGCTCATGGCAAACATTGGTGTCGGGTCGGAATCATCGATAGATGCTTGTTGAGTGGCAAAAAGATCACATCTTGTGTTGGCCAATAAAGGCTGCCGCTTGATTGATGTATTCTAAAAACTATTCAAAATAAATAAACTAGTTGGTAGTTATTCAATATTCACTTGTCTGTATTCAGAATTGGCTTTCTCCTCTCCCAAAGCCAAAGCAATTGTACTGTCATCGTGCATATGTAAAGAAAATTTAGTATGTCTTTCTTATGACTCTGGCAAGCCTCTACCCCGGCCCGGCTCTACCTCGGTGGTGGTGTATCAATGCAACTTGAGAGTCTTATGCAGATTTCCAACTGACTTTGTAGATGCACAAAGAAATTCTGCTGACCTCCAAGCCGTTCACCACAAAAGATGTCTCGTTCATTTCACAGCCAATTTTCTGCGTTGGTTTTTTGTTTGCAGCTGCTTCTTTCACTTGTACTGGCTGTGTCCTTTTTCTTGTTACTGCAGCGTTGAAAGTGTGAAAACGGATTTCTGGTCGTGTCCTGAGAGACTTTTGTTTTTTCAATTGCCATTTGCCATATTTGAGGCAATTGTTTTCGCTTCGTTCCGAACAAAATGCAATTGTGGCAGCTGCACAGCTGAAGTAGCTGGCTGCATACTTGTACATATGGACGTACGTACCGTAAATTTCCGGCTTAAGTGTGACTGGAGCAACAGACTTTAGCTACAGTTATGGCGCCCCCGGTAGTCTTATCAGCTGCCCGAAGGACGAGCATGGGGAGGAGTTGTAAGTGCAGTCGCTCCTTGCACAGACACACACACACACACACACCGTTTGGTTGGCTCTATTTCTTATGCTTATCAAGTGAAGCTTCCAACGTGCTAACAAACGAGCAAAAACAACCAGGAGCAAGGATAGAGAATGAGATTGCCCACAGTTGTTTTTCCGGCCAGCAATTTCTCCGCTTTGGAAACGATTTTCCCTTTTTTTCTGCGTTGCTTTTAAACTGCTTAAGTGTGGCAAGGTTAAATACCTTCCCCGAATGAATGAATATACAAATTTTCAACGCTTATCGACACAATTCAGTGCCATGATTATTCATTGGCTTACTTAATTCTAAGACACCTTTGGACCCGCTCGTGGTCTTAAATAGGTCTTCACATAGAACTGGCCAAACATGTACGTCATCAGCACGGCTTGTGCCATCATCATGTACAATATGCTCTTCGGAAACTGGCAACCCGATGAGAAGATCAGCACATAGGACGAATGCAGAAAGATGAGGGCAAACTGTACCAGCTGTGTGATGGTAATGTACTTCTTCCACCACAGACTGCCCTTAACTGCCGTATACTCAGAGGACAGATAGTAATAGAAGTACATGACGGCGTGTACAAATGAGTTGAGCATTCCCACCGCATTGACGTGCCCTCCTGTACCATAGAATCGCATCAGTCCATAGCAGGTGCTCACCACGGTGACATGATGGAAAACATGTAGAAAACTGATCTGCTTATAGCTCTTGCGGAGCACAAAGAACACTGTGTCCAGTAGATCCAGAATTTTGTTAGCATAATAGGCCAAGTGCACCATGCGTTCCAGCTGTTTTCTCTCGTGACCAAAAGGAAACGTTTCCATACACTTGAGATCACAAATTTGTATGATGACCAGGTAATAGAATGTCTGAAGTAACAAAAAAATCTTAGCAAAGTTCTATGCTTTTGCGCTGTTAAACAAAACCTACCACAGCAAAGAATATGCCATTATAGGCCACCTGGAATAGATTGTAGGCCTTCAGTATCTTTTTCAGATCATACGGTTTACGCGTCTCCATAAAGATTCTGCCCAGCTTTAGCACAAATAGCAAATAACTTGCAACAATCAAAGCAATCGGCCATGGTGAAGAGGTTAAAGGCAGTGGATTTGGATCTGTAAAAGTAAACTTTGAATTACATGTGCTAGTCAGAATCTAAGATGAACAAAGATTTTACTTTACCCGGGTGTGGTAGGTCGAAAATAGCGAACATCGCTTCAGCTGGAGATATATAGTTCGACTGTGGCGTTTCATTAAATGCGACTGCTTAAGAGCTTCTAATTCAGAGCTAGGCCTCAAAGTAAATAGATTTACAAATGCATATAGATGAGCGAGTACTCGGAGCATACCAACAAATTCGAAGGTATATGCATGTTTTCATAGAGTTGGGCACACAAAAGCTGGTGAAATTCCACCTAAACGAAATTTCAGCATACTTGTTCAATCAAACAGAGAGTATTTTTTGGCGCTGTTTTTTTCTGTGGCACATCGAATGTCATACAGAGTGTACAGACTGTTGCTTAGCCTATGGACCTTAATGCTTTCCCTCTGCTCTTCTTCAAGCGATCACAGAAATAAATTGCATAAGAATAGATTGCACAATTGCTAACCAAGCTGGGATTGAGGCACAGTCACAAAGGTCTTTGATTGTCGGAGGCATAACAAAACGAATTATTCTAAAATGCAATATGTACATTTTTTATTTAATTAACAAGTGTTGCCATTTTCTACAGTCAAGAAGTTGCACGGCGATATCTTGAAAAACTTACAAAGTGTGATTCGCGGAAAACTACCAAGCGATAGGTTTATGTTTTACTAAAAAGCTGAGAAAATTTCACGTCGTTTTAAGCAACAAAGTCGAGTTGTCAGACACTAAGTTACGCAAGCAGAACAGCTTGATACACTCAGAGAAAAAAATATTACATAAAACTGCTCAAAATTACCTAGAACTCTTTGGACTTTTAACCTAAAACCTAAAGCCGAGGCTGTCAATAATGCACCACCAAAAAATTAGCTAGTTTTAAAGTTCTTAAATTTTCTTATTGTTTATACTAAGTATAACCAGTTGGGCCGGCGATTTTCGTACCGTCCGCCATTTACCTTTTAGCAAAACTTAGCTTACAATTAATGAGAACGACAAAGGACCGATTTCTCATCTTCTGTATAGAGCAATCTGTCACATACAGGCCTCTTCTCAATTCCACTTCCACAAAAAATTTTTAAAAAAAAAAACATTTTATTTTTCCCAACACAAAAAAAAAAAAATTTTTTTTTTTATATAATATTTCTTGGTGGGGGGGGGAAAAAAAAAGTAAAAAAATTAATTTTCAAAACAAAGCGGAATGAAAAACATGCCTGATAATCTTACAAATAACAGAGTAAAATCAAAGTTTATCTGACACATATCAGCTATTTAGAAGATGTGAAATCGGCCATAAGTTTAATAGTTCAAAAAAAATTTTTGTTTTTATTTTGTTGGGTTACAGTTGGGTTGCATTATTCTTCTTCTTTTACATATTATCAGGCGTAAGAACAAATGAAGCAGATGGTTGCCGACACGTGAACATGCAACGTACCATGAGTAAAACATGAATTTTTAAAGTTCAACGCGAATCGGAAATTGAATTCGCTTAAACTCAAAGGGCATATAGCTCAGTGTGAGATTTTTCCAACTTGGACTCAAAATGAGCAAATAAAATGTTCTTCAAAATCGAAAGAAATGTCATTGGCATAATATAAGCTATCAAACAAGTGCTCTTGAATAGCATGAATAAACAAATTTGCACGATTGCTTCGACGACAAAACTTTAAGCAATCAAATACAACTTGTGCGTGTGTTTTTTACCAAATAGTCTTTTTGCACTTAAGGTCAATACATTCGAAAAGTTTTTGATATACGCGACTCTCAATTTGCACTTAAGTATATAAAAAAATTATTTTATAATCATCTAAAAGGTAAGACATATTTGGAAACGCTTAAATCTTTCATGGACAATAACTTCCAAGTTCGGCGTAGTTCGGCTTCGGCAAAGCATGCAGAATGAGCGTACATACTCATAGAACATCTTAAAAAATCTCCCTTAACTTAACCTAACCTAAGTTAACTGTCCAGACGGACAGATGTCCGTATATACTAACAAATCTCAGAGATGGTAAAGGATAAAGATTCGATATGTATGGTACAAAAACTTCTTAATTTTTGCCACGCCCCCTTCCGATCCCAATAACTGGGGAAAAACGTTATATCTTCCACAGTTTTATAAATAGATGGTTCGAACCTTCTGGTCACATTTAGTAATCAAAATTATTTATCGATCCGTTTAAAAAAATTGGTTAAGATCGGATGAACGATGGTCCAGTTATAAGGAAAACAAACAATTACAATGGGCAGTACCGTCCGCAACGGCGATGGGCTGCACTTCACACACCTGGCAGGTCCAGAGTATTTTATAGTCGGGCTTGACCGAATTTCCTCTCTAGTTTTTCTATTTAAATATAATATATAATCAATGAGTTTTACAGCCGCCTGAGTGCGCGGTTATTTGAAATTGCTGGTTGTTGGGACATCTACGAGCAACATATCAAAAAGTTTAGCTTATTCAAAAATAAATTAAATCTGAAATCTAAGTCGATAAAAAAAATATTGACTCCAGCTAGTCTTTTAAGGAATTTCTTGGAACTAGTTCCTTTTGACACTAGTTGAAACTAGTTCTTCTGAACCAAATTAAAGTTTATATTCTTCTTAACAATCATGCCAAGTTTCAAGTTGGTATCTCTAAGTCTTTGGCTAATATTCAATTTTGAAACTGTGAATCGCTTGCGATTATTGGAATCCTTGGAATGGGAACTTCTTCTTCTTTGAATGGTCCTTAGAGTAACGCTGAATGAATCACATTGATCATCAGTTTTCTTATCACCAAAAGCGTTCCATTCAGTGGGGCAGTTGGTGGATTCCTCTTTGATTGTGGCAAAATCAATAGAATAAAATTAATGCAGAGTACTAACGATTTGATTCTCAACTACAAGGATCAATACGTCAACATCTTTATTCTTAGCCGCTAAAATTGCTCGCTTACTCAATCATTGGGTATTTTTGTGGTTATCAATGATATTCGGGACAACTTTGGTGATGAGCTCGACTTTTGACTAAACATAATTGCAAATTTCGTAGGATTTTCAAATTGATCCGCTCTATACGTCGACAGGAACAAGGCCGTTAACGATAGATCAGATGGATCGTTCAGCCAGGCAACTTTCATGTTTGCTGCCTGTTGAAGTTTCTTCAATTTGCGCCACAGATTGAATGATTTGAGGCAAGCGTTTATTTGTCCCAAATTATGATTTAGTTATATTCAGAAAAATATTTGATAAAAATATGTCGTCTTTTTAACCAAATATCGATACTTCGATATATCGATATTATATCCGGTATCCCAACACTTAATCAAAAATCAGACTAGGGATGTCGGATATTTCTAAAATATCTATTTCGATATTTTTGGCGATATTGAAAAAGTATCACTCATATCGATAATATAGTTTTTTTCTCAAAATGTGTTATCAATATGATTATGTGTCTTTACAATAAGCGGGTCTGTTGAGGTGATTAAGGTGTCATTTGACGCTTAAACTACGTTACGATAAAATGGATTAATTGTATTTTTATAAGTTTAAGAAAAGATATAAAAGGCTTAAGTTTAAATTTGTATCAATTTGAGTCATTGGGATCGGCCGCTATATAGTAAAACGCGAATTGGTCCATATCTGATATTGCTTTTAGACAAAAACTAAGCAAGTTAAGTAATCATTAATTTTTGTCAAAGGGCAGATATGTACGATAAAAATGTATTTTTCACCATTTTATTTCTCTCGGTTAAATCAATATTGGACATACACAAGTACATTTAGTCATTGCTTACGTAAATAGCACAGTATACACACATCATAAAAGCCGCCAACTCAAACAATGACATTAATTCGCGGAAGTCAATATTATTCTAGCATTTCAATTTAGGTTTGCAATTCAGCAAGCATTTCTACCTGCTTTTAAATGCTCCTTTTTGTTTGTCGAACGCCACTGTTTTAATAGTTTTATTACACAACGTAATTTGTGCATTCCTCTACTAAATACTTAAGCCGTTTATTTTTGCCGTCAAGAACCTCGCTCAAGCAAATTAGCTGGAAAAAACGCAAAATATACGATATCAATATATCGCCTCGGAAAAATATTCGATAATGATTTATCTTACTTTTGGACAAAAATATCGATATTCGATGTTCCGATGTTATTTCTGACATCCTTAAAACAGACGTTTTGCCACGCATCAAACCCATAAGCCTGCAACTAAAGCAAAACTGTGTAAAAAAACTAAATCAAAACTGGAAAAAGATTTTTTTAGGCAAAAGGCCCCATTTAATGAAAGTTATATTTTAGATAATAATCTTCATGTTTCTTAAATTTAAGGAAAGTTATTTTTAATTAACAGTGAAGCACAAGACAGAAGGTTGCAGTTACACACACTCTGCCTACTCTTCAGATTCTAATACGTCCATCATATGACAGTTTTTTCACACTGAGTAGAATATTTGGTACAAATACGCTACACATTTGTCGGAACCGGCCGGATCGGATGACTATAGCATATAGCTGCCATAGGAACGATCGGTCGAGCAACTAGTTTTAGTGAGAAAAACTTTTTGTTTTTAATGGAAGCGCCTCAAAGTACGCATTTCTTAGTTGACTATCCTTTCCCATGATTCTCACAAGTTTGGTCGAAATCGGATGACTATAACAAATAGCTGCCATAGGAACGATCGGTCGAAAAACTAGTTCTAGTGAGAAAAACTTTTTGTTTTTAATGCAAACGTCCTTATCATTGGCATACACTTATTTTATATAATTTTACACAATTCTGCAAAGTTGTGTCGAAATCGGATGACTATAACATATAGCTTCCATAGTAACGATCGGTCGAAAAACTAGTTCTAGTGAGAAAAACTTTTTTGTTTTTAATGAAAACGTCCTTTTTATTGGCATATTCTTATTTTATATACATTAACATATTTCTACAAAGTTTTATCAAAATCGGATAACTATAGCATATAGCTGCAGTATGAATGATCGGTCGAAAAAGTCCTATAGAAAAAGAGGATCGCCTCCAAATTTCGTAATTAACAGTGTATTATGCTTTTCCATGATTTCACCAAGTTTGGTCGAAATCCGACATCTATATAGATCCATTAGTGTCTTAGGGGGGGTCGCCTCGTCGCTCGTGCCTCGGGTCCGCCAAATTCCATGTGCTGGGTATTTAACGAAGTGCTGGGCGAAGCTTCTTTATTTCGACCAATATCCGGAGTGGGCGGGCTGTCTCTGGTGCGCTCTCTAGCGTCCGGGGCGTGGGAGATACGCCTTTTATTTTCGGTGGTGGCGGGTTGTCTGGGGCTGGTTTGTCCTTTTGTGAATATGGCCCATCGGAATAAGGTTTCAAAGGGGGCGCCTGCGGGGGTGGGCCCTAAAAATAAAATACAACGGGTGTGGGTTGAGGGCGTGTGTGCGGCTGGGCTCCTCGGCCTCCGCAGTCGAATGAGTGGTGGGGTGTGGGGCGCGGCGCGGGGGGGGGTGGGCGGGCCCTGCGTTCTCGTTTACTTCGCCTGACGGGGTGGCGCGGGCGTTTCACTCGTGCTGGGTTATACGCGCGTGGTGGTCGGGCGGCCGCCGGGGCGGGGCGGCGGTCCGCTTGCCGCGGGCTGGGGCGCGTGGGGGTCGGCGTGTGGGGCCGGGGTGCCGGGGGTCGGGGTCTCGGGTGCCCCGTCAGCCCACCGGGCTTGCGGCGCTGTGGGGGCTGGTTGGGCTTGAGCTGGGTGGGGGTACGGCGTCCGCCGTCCCGGGGGGCAGAGTGTAGTAAGACTTTTTGTATGGTATCTGGAACCCTCAAATAAAAAAAACAAGGCTCAAAAATTAGTCTTATCGATACTATTAATATATTAGATTTTTTTTCTTTTGAAATTTTTTTTGTATAAAGCAAGTGTATAATTGGTTTTAAATAAATTTTTTTTTTTTTTTTAGTCAAGGTTAGAAAAACTTTTTTGTTTTCAATGGAAGCTGCAAGGGTATACAAAACTTCGGCCGAGCCGAAGTTAACTTCCCTCTATTTTTAAGACTGCAATCTTCTCGAAAAGATATTTTCGATCTCGATTATAGATTGTATTTTTTTCTCAGTGTACTTTTCCATTTGCTCATACCATTATGGTCAGAATAAAAATATAAGAATTTAAAAGTTAAGTGAATTAATCTAACTTGACATATTTTAGGTAATTTTATATGTGGCCTTCTATTGAGTTACACTTAAAGTGCTTATTTACTATTACCTGAAGCTCACAGTTGAACCGACTCCATTTATGAGCTTCATATTATAACAGTCCAAACTTCATAAGCTGAAAATCTACTTAATTTCCAGCCTACCCCAGTAGCTGGTGAAGGTGACGGCTGCTTAAAAGCTTCAAGATATTCTGTTTTAGTAAGAAAAAGTTGAAATGTTTGAAAATAACAGAAATTGATTTGTGTGACCAAATCGATGTATTGGATAAGCTTGAGCTTCCAGCTACATTCAAAATCTTGCGCCCAAGTTGCCACCTGAGTGAAATATCTTTCATATTAATACTAGAAACTACCATCGAGTCCCCAGGCATTTTTGTTTGAGAAAGATACAGTCATACTTAGCTGGTTCAATGAACGTATAATACGAATACACTCGGAAATAAAAGCTGGTCAAATATTAAGTGGATTTTGTCTGTGGTTGTTACAACATTCCGAATCCGTGATTGACCATTAAAACATGCAAATTTTTCTTTTAAGACTAATTCGAGATTGATTATGCTAAAATCATTCGGAAATGTACTAGATATACACCATATATTACGTCGCAGAGATGTAGTGCTTTTAGTTTCTTGTTGCTTGCAATAAATATAGTTTCACTAGAAACTTCCAGACGAGCGTCAGGAGATCAGGAGTTGCGTTCTATATAGATACATATTTCTTACTACCTTATTTGAGTTGTCCATCCATATACCTGCTAATTTCTCTCTGTGTAGAAATTAGTAATTCCCAAGCTCGTATCATTTGCATGTCTAACATATTCCGCTGTGCCCAAAGTATGTAAAAACTTTCCATTTAGTGTAGTGCAGTGCTTTTATTTCTTATTTCTAGTTCAGCTTCTTACCGCCTGAACACAAATACTCTCGAATATAGAATTTTGCAAATAAATACATAAAAATCGCTCCCTGCAACATGTTCAAATAGAGCGCACTGTGCGGTACACCGCAATTTGCCGGCGAGAACAATCTCACATAGAGAGCATAGAAAAACAGACACGCAAATTGCACGAGTTGTGTCAAGGTGATATACTTCTTCCACCAAATGCTGGCCTTAACTCCCGGATACTTGGCCGAAAGATAATAATAGAAATACATTACAGTGTGCACAAATGAGTTCAACATTCCCACGGCATTAAAGTGCCCGCCGGTGCCGTAGAGCCGTGTGATCGTATATCCGCCAGCTACCATGAAAACATGATGATAAATGTGTAGGAAAGTCAGCTGTTTGTAGCTTTTGCGCAGCACAAAGCATACGGTGTCCACAAGATCGATGATTTTGTTCAAGAAGAACGCATAGTGTACCACACGTTCCAGATTCTTGTGCTCGTGACCCTGGGGGAAGGTTTCCATGCAGTGTAGATCGCAGATACGCACAACAATCAGGTAATAGAAGGTCTGCAAGACGTCCCATCGATTAATTGCCACAGCTGACTGGGAAAGGTACTTACCACGCCAAAGCAGATGCCATTGTAGGCCACCTGCATGAGATTATAAACTTTCAAGAACTTTCTCAAATCGCAGGCTGGACGATTTCGCATATATTGTGGACCCAATTTGAATACAAAAATCAAGTAAAGTGCTAAAATTAGGCAGACAGGCCATGGCGAATCGGTCAGCGGCAATGGATTAGGATCTAATGTGGAAATCAATAAAAATTAGTTCAACTTCACCAAAACGCAACTGTGTGTTTCTGGTTTACCGTTCTGAGGTATATCAAAAATACCGAACATGCTGTCGCAACTAATGATGTCTAGGGACTAATGACAATTAGTTCAGTTGCCATCAACAAATACCAAAAGTGAACAATCTAGAAAGCCACTTGATATGCATTTCTTGAACTTGTTGAACTCGGTTTTCGGTGGCAGGCGTAGAGTAATGCACACTGTGAACAAAATTCCATACGCTTGCTTCGTTTTGTTAATAAGAACCCCCATAGACTTCAGTTCTACATTTTTTCTCACAGTGTAGAAATTTTATATGCAGTCCCCAAGGCGAAAACGAAACTTAAAATAAGGCTTTATTGTTGCTTCTTGTTTTTCGGTCTCAAGTACGCATGATAATAGAAATTGCCAAACATTATAATCATTGAAATAGAAGTAGCAAATTGCAGATAGTTCATAATTCGTGGAAATTTGCAACTGGGATTAAACATCATTACCAGTACGGCTTGAATACCGATTATGATAAACTGTCCGAGTTGAAGTATGGTTATATACTTCTTCCACCAGACACTACCCTTGCTTTTGGGATACAGCGCGGACACAAAGTAGTACGAGTACATGACAACATGAACGAAAGTATTGATAAATCCCATGGTATTGTACTGCCCACCAGAGCCATGCAAATGATAGACAAGAGGCACGCCAACGACCATCAGAACATGATGATACATATGCAGCGCGGTGATCTGTTTGTAACTTTTGCGTAGCACAAAAAATACCGTATCCAGCAAATCCAACAGTTTGTTCAGGAAGAAGACATATGTAGCCAGTCGGTCTATATGTTTATAGCGATTATCCATGGGCAATTTGGCCATGCAGCGCCAGTCGTAGATTTGCACAATCAGCAGATAATAAAAGCCCTAAAAATAGAGAGGTCCTTTAAAGCCAGTTGTTACCATATGACGAGTGGACGTACATAGCCAAACAATATGGCGTTCATGATGACTTGACTGAGATTGTAGATGAGCAGGGTGTTCCTCAGATTGTAGGGCTTTCGTTGCTCCATAAAATCACGGCCCAGTTTGAACACGAAGTAAAGATAAAAGCCGACAATCAAAAAGGTAGGCCATGTTGGACTCATGAGGGGGAATGAAACCGGATCTATGGGATGGATTGAAATTGTTGTCCTGTCGAATAATTGGATTTTTTACCAGCGCCTGGTCCAAAAAATAGATCCGATACCGTGGAGTTCATTTTGAGTACTTGGAAAGGCAATCAATTGCAACTTGTTATACCCAAATGCAACTAAGTGCGTTTAGTATGCTAATTAAACGCATGCAGTTTGGGTATTGCCCTGGGATTTTATACGCTGTACCGAAAGAACATAGAGTATATTAAGTTTGAGCAAAAGTATGTAACAGCCAGTAGGAAGCATCTCCGACCATATAAAGTATATATTTTCTTGATCAGCATCTACAGCCTAGTCGATTTAGCCATGTCCGTTTGTCAGTCCGTCTGTCTGTCCGTCTGTTTGTCCGTCTGTCTGTCCGTATGAACGCACAGATCTCAGAGATGGTAAGAGATAGAAATTTGACATGTTTGGGAAAAATGCTTCTTATTTATACAGGCAAATCAAGTTTATTTTCAATTTAGTCCAGACCCCTTCCCGCCCCCATACTTTGAATCAGCATTATTTATCGATCCTCCAAAGAAATGGTAAAGATCGGATGAACGATAATCGAGTTATAGGGTAAACAAAAAAATCATTGGCAGCACCGGTCGCAACGGTGATGGGCAGCACTTCACACACCTTAACCCAAACTTTGGAATAAGAGTATATTTTTGTCGGGCTTGACCGACTTTCTCAATTGATATAAAAGAAAAAGGCTGCATTATTCACATCTGGGGGTAAAATTTAATTCGTGAAAGGCATTTGAATTTCCAATTTCTAACATGCATAATACGGAAGGTATTTACTAGTCCTCGTAAAATGTTAGATGTTGACCTACCGCACACTATTCATCGTAGAAATTATTGTAGTTGTCCAGCTGTTATATTAGAGTTAAAGCTTTGGCACGAATTTCTGGCATTGGGCGTACGAATGTTCTTGACCCCTGCAGCTCCAAAATTAAAATAAGTTTTTTCACTAAAACTAGTTCTTTGACCGATCACTCCCTATGGTATAAATAATTTATAACAATATTTTAAACGTTTCTTCCAAAAAAAAAAAATTTTTTTTCTAACACTGATTTAAACATTAGTTTCTATATCAACTAGTAATGCTGTTGTCCGATTTTGACCAAACTTCGAGGCATCATGAAAATGCGTATAAGCAAACTAGTAAATACGAATTTTGGTGACTTTTCATTAAAAAAAAAGGTGGAAGGGAACACTCACGGGGCCTTGATGTGAAACATGTTTTATACGATATGCTCCGCCTTTCACATTCATGCGGCTGTGCGTTACTTTATACTCCATATTCAAAACTCGATACTCAGTAATCGATAAAAGTACTCGATTCTTGGTATTTGACACTAAGTTCTCGATATTAAGTACTCGACTCTCAATACCAAGCACTTGATACTCACCACCCGATTCTAAGTATTCGATACATAGTACTCGATACTTATTATTCGATACCATGTACTCGATGCCAAGTATTCGATACTCCGTACTCTATTCTAAGTATTCGATTCTAAGTATTGGAGACTAAGTATTCGGTACCTAGTACTAAACTCTAAATCTTTGGGTCTAAGTACTCGGTGATAAATTTTAGATTCTCAGTATTCAGTGTGTTTGTTTGTGTTTATTTTTGTCTTTGATTTTGTCTTTGTTTTTCTCTTCGTTATTGTCTTTGTTTGTGTGTTTGTTTTTATACCCTGTGCTCTTATAAAAGGGGGAAAGGGGGATCATGAAGTTGTGCAAAAGTATGTAACAGATAGAAGAAAGCATTTGCGACCCTATAAAGTATATATATTCTTGATCAGCATCAACAGCCGAGTCGATTTAGCCTTGTCCGTCTGTCCGTCCGTCTGTCCGTATGAACGCGTCGATCTCAGAGACTATAAGGGATAGAGCCACAAATTTTTGAATGTAGGTAGGTGTATATCCGATTCAAATCGAGTTTGTTTCGGATTTGGAAAATTCCTCCCCCCCCCCATTAAGCTCAAAAAACTGTCAGAGCCACAATTTTTAAGATAGACCTTCCAAACTTTATATATATCAAGTAAGGCCCAATTGTCAGTTACCGCGTTTGCGCGTGCGTGTGTGCGTATGGTAGAGTGGGTGTGTGTATGTGTGAGAGTGTGTATATGTGTATGATAGCACAAGAAGTCAAGGGAACAGGGTATTTTGTAGTCAGGGCACTCGACTACAGCTCCCTTACTTGTTGTGTTTGTTTTAGTGTTCCCTCTATTACTGCCGACCAACGCTGAATCAACGTTCCGTCGACGATTTTGTGACTGTCATCGACCCACTCTTATGCCCCTCATAATGTGTTTGACTAACGTATTTTGCAAGGCGATGTTCGCTCAATACGTTAATGGCTCTCCAGGCACGCTAGGTCGACGCAATGCCATGCAGAAACCGACATGGGGAACGCTCGATAGACGAAAATGCCATGCAGAGAAGCGACAAGCCTCAATCGTTGTCGTCACGACGCTTCACCGTAAAAGCAACGCTGGGTTGACGAAAATATTATGACTGACCCTGTTATAGAGTTTTTTTTTGTTTTTTGTTTTTTTTGTGTGTATTTTTTTTTGTCTGTGATTTTGTTTTTTTAATTTTTTTGTGTTTTTATTGTGTTTGTTTTTGTGTTTGTTTTTGTCTTAAAAAAAGTAAAAGTGAATTTTCCTCGATTGCGCTTCGGCTATTCGCTCCAGTATTTTGATGTTCGCTTTAGTCCTTGATCGGTGCACCGCGGCCAGCAGTCGCCATACAAAAAAACATTGCGCTCCGCTTGCTTAAAGCGGCTTTGCAGTTTTATTCACCAGTCTTGATGCTGGCTTTTGGTTTTTGTGTTTAATTTTGTGTTTTTTGTCTATATTTTTTGTGTTTGTTTTTTGTGTTTGCTTTTGTGTTTGCTGTTGTGTGGGTGGGTGGTTGGTGTTGGTGCCTGGCCAGCCAACTGTTATAGCAGATTTTTGTCTAGATTCTTGTTGACTGTGCGTTCCTTTCTGGTATTTTCCAGTCTCTCCAAACGCAGATCTTTTTCCCTTTTTTGGGCGAAGACAATGCCTGTTTCCCGTTTTTGCCGTCTATCCCTGAAGCCACCCTCCTTAATTTACTTCATATTGACAAACAGGCACTATTTCTCATCACCTGTGTCGATTCGATACAAAAAGCTTTGCTTCTGCACGTGTTGCTCGGTGGCAAACGAGATGTTAAGTCTCAATTTGGAAGCGATTACGAGTATCTTAGTTTTTTTCAGTAAGCTCGTGAGGCAACCAAGCTCCGAGTTTTTGGGTAAAACCAATTGATTGAAGGTGGTTGGAGATCGTCATAGCTCTGAAGTCAATGTTTTCGGCTATTGCACTGGTTGTTTTGCGACCATCTGTCTTCAGAAGTGCCTTGAGCCGGTCCTCGTCGAATTTCGAAGGTCGTACGCTGCGAGGCGAATCTTCGATGTTAAAGACGCAATTTTTGAACTTTGCAAGCCATTTTTGTGTATCTCCATATGTCCATAAGCAGGTGTCGAACATGCTGATTCTTACCTCCTAACTAGATAGTTCATTTTTGAGCCTGACAAATGATAAAAGATTAAATAATCCGAAAAAAAAGACAAATACAGTTTTGTACAGCAGAAAGAGCTTAATCAAATGAATATATGTATACACTTTGCCAAACAGCAAACAAATCATTGTGAAATAAAATACAATTTGAAAACTCTACGAACTTTCTTTGCAACCCAATACAGATGAATAGGTAATAGGTGAACTTAATTTGCTAGAAGTTTTTGTGCTTTTGAAGTCTTGGAGCACTTATAGTTTTAAATTTAGATTTTCTGCACTTTCAATTCTGGTTTACCAAAATTCTAGGCAAAACTCCTTGAAACACTGTTCTAACGCTCTTTTACTTTTCTTTGATACCCGTTACTCAGTGGAAGGAATGTTAAATATCCTTCCCTTATGTTAATTAACAGAACATTAACATTATGCTAGCTCACAGCGTATATAAACCCCAGTCTCTCCATGCCCGCGACTGTTGTTGTTTGGACAGACACTTCAGGCTCAAGATCGCTGATGAGTGAGGTTGGTCCCTCATGAAACGTCGTCCCATCAACCTGATGCCTCCTTTGTTGTGTTGTGTGCCTCTGTTTAAAGTTATGTCAATAACATAGCCAGACCTCGAGCCAGTAAAAACTGCAAGTTAAGAGTATAAAGGTCGTTAAAAAAGTCATAAACCCCAAATATTTAAAATAAACTTGTTATATGTGCAGACAATAAGAGTATTTATGTACAGTTTTCATGTGCATTTCTAATTTTATATACTAACTTACCCGCTGACTAATCCTGCTTTTCATTTTATTTTAATTATGATTTCAATTTGCAAGAGATTTAATTATTTCTATTCCATTCCCCTCTTTCTCTCTCTCTCTCTCGTTCAGGCTTTAAATATTTAAGTATGGATAGAGAAAAAACAAACAACAACAGCAAACAGCTTGCTGCTGTCCACATCCAACTGGAATGGGAGCAAACACTTAGGATCAAATGCATATCAGCAAATCTAATTAAGCCGGAACAATAAACTCAAATAACCATGTGGATGATGAGGATGATGGGCTTCCGTTTCCTGAAAATACGGAAATGAGGCAGGCCATTGATGGCAGCCTGTGGTTTTCGAACACAAAACTGAAACGAAAAACTTCTCTTGGAATTGCTTAAAAACTTAATTAAAAACGTAGAAGCCAAAAAAAAAAAGATTATTTAAGAGAAAGAATAAAGGAAAAGAGAAGGCTTAAAGCGCCTGTACGGCGGACGAGCGGGCCATAAATCAGCACAGTAGACGTGCGGTCCAGCACTGGCCAATTAGTTAGTCCATTGAACGTTGTCTCCCTCCTGCCTCACTGATGACCGCGGCCAAAAGACGTGCGGGTAGCAGCAGCAACAGCAGCCACAATGAGCCCCAGTCCCTGCAGCAACAGCAACACCACCACCAGCAGCAGCAGCAGCAGCAACATCAGGATGTGGATCAGCAGTCGTCGCAGGCACACGAATACCAACAGCTGCTGCAGCACCCACATCATCATCACCACTACAACAGCAGCAGCAGCAGCAGCAACACCAACGGTGGCAACCACCCACAGCAATACCACCAGAGACAACAGCATCAGCCGCACCAAGCGACATTGCGCGATTGCTCCGTTAAACTGCCGCTGGATATTCTGTGAGTATTCCCAACCAAAAAGCCTGCAAATCATTTAGGGTAAGGTTACGATAAGCAACAAAAAAAAAGGTTAGCTCTCTCCCTTGTGACCATCTTTGGAGGGGGAGGGGGAGGGGGAGGGAACCGTCTTGTTAATGCCAAATGGACGCACGTCTGAATGGTTTAATAAAATTTACATTTTGACAACAAAACCAATGGAAATTGCATTAACTTTAACGGGGCAATCGTCAACGTTTTCTCATTTCATTTTAATGTTTTATTTTTGGCTCACATTAACGATAGAACAAAAAGCAAAATGCCAGCAAAAATTAATGTGATTTTGTCATCATGTTTATGAAGGTTGCCTGTTGTGGGAATTTGGAGACGTGGCTAATCCAACGGTGTGGCATGACATCTAAAATCATTAACGTGGATCTAAGGCAGTGAGGTTCTCATTTCATTCCCTAGATATTAGGGAATTTTGACAAGGACTTTTCGGTAAATCTGAGGCTTATGCTAACCCAGAGACAGGGGAACAGACGCCACTTTGAACACCAGAATAATGTTTTATAGCAACTCAAGATACAATTCCCATACTTACCCAGAGGCCAAGAAGACATTCACACTCTTGCGTTTGTTATCGACTGTCAGTAAATGAGGCACCCAACTGGAATTATGCTTTCTTATATCCAACAAGGCTTCAACATGGTCCATTCTTAGCGCAAATGCTTGAGAATAATACGTATTGGGGATATATCAAGCACATTCCTCACTTTTTTATGATATTTAAATAATTTGGTTAATTAAAATAAAGCTTAAAATAAGCGAAAAAGTAATTCAAAGTCAAGAGTTGAGTTGGGCAAAGCTTTATATATTTATACTTAGCTGACATGGAGCCATCAGCCCTGATTAACAGCTTTCATTCATCATTCCACATAAAGGAGAACCCTTTTTTTCCAAGGATTATGGCACATATTCTACAGTATTAAGGCAATGGCCATAAGCCAACTTTTCTGCGCGTTTTTAAGCTTAAAGGCTGTCAACTTGGATGCGTGACAGGCGACAGCTGAAACAACAGTCAAAAGGACTGGAGAGGGGATTAGAGGGGAGTCAACATGCATATGCGTTTATGCAGATCGCAGTCAAGTGGCAGTCGCCCAGGGGGCGTGAAACGAGGCCAGTTCCCAGGGTGGCTCCAAATGGAAAACTTAAAGCATGTCGTCGTCTTGTACAATGACGGTAGGAAGGAGCAGCTCAGCGTCTGAGGTTTGCAAACGTGGCCGTCAAGTGAAGTGACTCCTGGCGGGCCTCCTCTAGTTTTAGCCATAGCGTGTCGTTACATTTAACGAGGTGTCGCATGCGGAAAGCAGATGGAACTGCCTGTTGCCACATGGCTTTCCCTTTGCTCTATGAAAATGCACTTAGCTGCTGGCCTGACTGCTGTCTCCTGCCTCTCTGCTACCCAGTTGCGACATGCTGCTGCTGCTGCTGCTGCAAATGAAGTCATCCATTAGACGACGCCTAGTGTGCGAGTGTAAGCGAGTGTGTGTTTTGTGAAATAATGCTGGCCAAGTTTTCTGCGGTCTAAGCGGAAACGTTTATAATGGAATTCGCTTAACCGCTGGCGCGGATAAAGGCCAAGCCAAGTGTCGCCGTGCTAATTTCACTCACTCAGAAAAAACAAAATGCCTGTTGGAGTTGTAGTCCGAACAGGATGGAACTTGTGTTTCGATTACTCAGTTTAAGTATGACTCATTCTTGAATTCAACGACGAATTTCTCAGTAATTAGGAATAGTGGACACAAACAACAGAGATACATTGAACCACCTTCAACGCCAAAGCATTGACCTTCTGCTACCCGAAAACACAAAGCTAAAAGCTAGTTGAATTTTCGTGCAATTGTTGCACTTGGAATTCTCAACTCTTTATTCGCCTGTCTGGGTTTTTTAAGTTGGATTTGCAAATGGCTTGTTGGTGTGACAGCAACTGAAAGTGTACTGACGAAGGCTTTGCCATGACTGCAGCCGAAACGGCAATCTACACAGCCACAGCTACTGTTCAGGTTCATATGTATTCTCTGTTAAATTTTCTGGTTCATTATTGATCGATAATCAAACCTCGACCTTGAGCCTGCTAGAATTCACTTTGACTATTTTTCAAAACTTTTTTCTCCTTTTTATTTGGTTACTTTTGCCTTCCAGCAACGCCGAAGTTTCTCTGGTCACTCATCGATCACAGTACGCACCTCATTCATTAGGAAATTGTCCACTGCTCGAACAAGGGCCTCTGCAAAGACTCAATATTTTGGTGTCGAGTAGAGAAAGTCATAGCTTGGAATACGGACCACAATTTGTAGTCCAATGGATTCAGGTCTGGGCTACCACCAGGACAATCATCCGTAGAAATGAAGATCGGTACATGGTTTTTCAGCCATGTTTGAGTCTTGTGAGCTGGAGCGGAGTATTGTTCATAGGTCTACTGTTTGTTTGCAAACAATGTCATGTTGAAAACCTTCACAACCTTATCCAGAGTCGCCCATCATAGGCGACTCCTCACCAAACCACCTTATAAGCCGGATGGTGACCTCTTTGAACTCTCGGAATGAGTTCGAACGCAGTATACACTTTATATTTTTGCTTATTAAACGATTCCTCTATATTGAACATTTTCTCGGCAGTAAACAGAACTCGTCTGTGGGCATTGTTCGCGCACGGGCGACGAAGTGCATTCGATTTTGTGTCGCGTTTTTGTTTCAATGCCGTTGTGCGCACGTGGCCAGTGTGTCTCTTGTATGCACTGATGCACGATATGCTGTCCTTGCTGATATTCATCTCACGAGATATGATTTTCTGATTGAGCAGTGGATTTCGACGAATTCGATCTTGCACGGCTCTTTATGCAGGCAAATTGGGACAACACGAGTTTCGTGCGAACCCCATTCCATGATTGCAAACAACTGACGCAATAAACGTTTGGTACAGTAATATATAGAATAACTGGCATATATCCCGGCGTGGTTCGCTACGCCGCCGTCAGTCCATACTGGCATCACATAAAACCGATATAGTTTTTCTTTTCCGACCGGGTCTGAGTAACATTACCGTTATCGTTATAGTACCATTATCTCTATCGTTATCCTTATTGATTTCGTTATCGCTATACCTTCGCTATCGCATGCGTATCGCTATCGCTATCTTTATCGATTTATCGTTATCGTTAGCATTATCATTATCGTTATCGCTATCGTTATCGTTACCGTTGTCCTTACCGTTGTCGTTATCGGTATCATTACCGTCATGGTTATTTTTTATACTATCCTAACAAAACAAGTTTAAAGCCAATCGGATGAAAATCGGTTTTTGGCTGCAGACTTTCCAAGAGTTTTCCGACCCTTAGGTCAAATTTTCCAACATCAGAAAATTACATTTCAATCCATTTCACATACATACTGTCCTTTACAAACCAAATTTCAAGTCAATCGGATGAAAAATAGTTTTTGCCGATACGGTCGAATTTTTAACACGGAGAATTTTCTTGTCGTGATGGTCGGGATTAACACGTGTCCAAATATTTTCTCATACTATGCTTTCAAACCGAATTTCAAGTCAATCGGATGAAAAATAAAATTTTCCCCAAACCGTCGTAAAACCAGTCCTATGGTGTTGTAGTTTGAGTAATTTTGCTGAAGGAGTAGGAAAATAAGAAACACAGCGGCCATATTTTCTCAATTTTATTAAATAATCATTAAAAATTTCTGTTGCACTTTACCTTGTCTGGGACTAGAGCTCAGGACCTCGGCCAACTAAAAAGACGGACGTATGCACTCGACTACTGTCATCTCGCGATTCATAGCTGCCTAACAACAATAAAAGAATTCAGTCAGAATCATTGAGCAGTGCGAAATAAGCATTTTGGCAACGGTCAATCAGAAGGCCTTGTAGCTTAGTGTGTCGGATATTATTTTCGAGCGCCGTGGTCGTGGGTTCAAATCGCGCCGTGGTGACATAGATTTTTTTTTTTACAAATTTTTAATTGAGATGTTTTGTCTATATTTTTTAAAATGCAGCGTGGTCCGAAAATCCAATATTCCATTTCATTATACTCTGTACCAAAGGTGCATTGAGTATAATAAGTTTGTGCAAAAGTACGTAACAGCCAGAAGGAAGCATTTCCGACCCCATAAAGTATATATATTCTTGATCAGCATCAACAGCCGAGTCGATATAGCAATGTCCGTCTGTCCGTCTGTCTGTCCGTATGAACGCACAGATCTCAGAGATGGTAAGAGATAGTGGTTTGACATGTATGGGACATATGCTTCTTCTATCTGCAGGCAGATCAAGCTTATTTTCAATTTTGGCCACGCCCCCTCCCGCCCCCGCAATTTGAGAAAAACTTCATATCTCCCACAGTTTAATATATCGATTTCCCAAAGGAATCATAAAGATCGGATCAACGGCTCTCGAGATATGATCAAAAGAGTGTATGCTGCAGCAGCGCATTAGCAGCGCTGTTTACCGCTGCCACTGCAGCATCAAAATTTATGTTCGTTGGTACAGAGTATTATATAGTCGGGCTTGGCCGACTTTCTTCCTTGTTTTACCTTATCTTTTATAAACGGAGAATAAGAACCAAACCATGACGTAATGTATGATTTTAGAACGACATTTTATTTTCTGTTTAGTTTATCTGATTAATATTTTTAATTTAGATACTCAAACTATTTCCTTAGCCATGTTTTTGGTAATAATATAACATAGTTGACCCCAAACTTTAAATATATTTTGTTGTTAACGGTCTTCATCAAATCGGAGTCGACGGTCATTTTTCAAGACCCAAACTGAGAACGAGTTTTCTTAATTTTTTCGTCGGTTTAGAACGATTGATATACTTTTAAAAACGTGGTCTTGATTTAAGAACGGAAAAATCAACGTTTGTTCAATACAGGAACCAAGAATATAACACGAAAACTGCGAGTACTAAGTATACTAACCTTAAGATCAAATTACTATATAATGGCCAGATTCGTATGAGACATTCAAAAAGCATCTAGAATCAGTACCACTTCTTCTACTAAGTGCACTCAGGCTATTGATATTTGTCTGTGGTGAAAAGAACAATAATATCCCACAAAAAACATCGGAGCTATGCACAATTCCAATTTTCTTGCTTCTAATGAAGCGAAGGGTACAGCGTCCGCAGCTTCAGCAGCGACCAGCTATTTTAAGAGTGTGTTGGTGAAAATGTTGTAGGTAGATGGTTCGTACCTTTTGCGCATTTTTAATAATCAGCATTATTTATGGATCCACTGAAAGTTTTTTGAAGATCGGATGAACGATACTCAAGTTATAAGCAAAAAAAAAATACATACTGAGCATACACTTTCGTAGGACCAATGTTAAGTGAGTAATTTCTCTCGTCAAGTGATTATTATTTTGATCTGTTCTGCTGTTTCCTTTACAATATCTTGTATTAGTCCGAAACACTTTTATAATATACGGAATGATAAAAGGGTTACTGCGTGTGCGAATTTTTCTTTCGGCAATCTACTAAGAAAGTGTGGTGAATGGATTCATTTATCATAGATAGCCAAGATTAAAGATTTTTAATGATGTTAAAACTTCAAATATAAAGTCAGAAAGCTTAAAATTTTTCAAATAAATAAGATAGAAACCCCTTAACTCAAACAATTTTCTCCTTTAACCGCACACTCAGCCGCAATCTCTAGGCTACAGCAGCAACTTTCAATTTATTTAGATAACAAATTTCTAACTAGTTATGTCCTTACGAAATACTTGAGGCTTTTTCTGAGTGCATGAGTCACAGTCAGTCAGAGAACCCTAAAGGTCAAACTAATTAGTTTCGGCCCAAGCATTGAGAAGGCGTTCATTAATTTAATTGCATTGGATCCTGTACTAATCTATTTTTATTTCCCCCTCTTCTACTTCACTTTCAGATGGCTACCCAAGTCGGCCATGCGTCCGGTGGGTCCCGATACATCGCATACGGACTGCATACTCGTCGTTGGCGTCTCCCGTCCAAAATTGGCCGTTGTCTTTCTCACGGTCATGCTGATCTCTCTGTTCCTTACCTTTCATGTGCTGTATGACAGTGCTGTGTACAACATACAGGCTGCCCAGGCGGTCCACGAGAGACATCGCCTCTCCTTGGCGGCCTCGGCCTCTGCCTTGGCCTCCTCCTCCTCTGCTTCCGGCTCCTACGCCTCATCGAATCATTTGCCTGTGTTTGTGAAACCGGTGCCCAGTTCGAATCAGTTGAGCCATCCCATGGTCTTTCCCTCGAGCCGTGTGCATTTTCCCAAAACAAGTCGCCGACTGCCTCAGGTGAGTGAATGAAAAGTTGACCCTCTAATTGCTGCAATTTACGTTCCATTTCCGTCTCCGTTCAGGCCCTCATAATTGGCGTACGAAAGTGTGGCACACGGGCCCTGCTGGAGATGCTGTATCTGCATCCGCGCATACAAAAGGCTGGCGGGGAAGTGCACTTTTTCGACCGGGACGAGAACTATCTAAAGGGTTTGGAATGGTATCGCAAAAAGATGCCCCATTCGTTTCGTGGCCAAATAACTATAGAGAAAAGTCCCAGCTACTTTGTGTCGCCGGAGGTGAGTGTATCTCTCTCTTGCTCTCCCTCTTCTTTTGAAGGGGTCTAATTGCCAATTAGGCTGCACCTGGCAGTCCGTAATTATTAATTAACAGTCTGCTGCCTGGTTCTTTATGCATCTATCAAATTAAACTGAAACGCCTGGGCCATGTCCCATCCAATTTCCGTGTCCATGTCCGCACGAAATTTTTGGCGGAAATGTTTGCAAATTCATTTGACAAACGGCGTCATCTAACACCCAAGTGAATCAGTTGGTTGTGCTCTTTTTTTTTGTTTGGTTGTGGTACCCTGCAGCAAAGGTAGAGAGGGTGTAGTGAGTTTAGGCTAATTGTATGTAACAGCTCAAAGAAAACTATTTTTGATTCTAGTTAGAATCAGGTATTATTTTTTAAATTTTGCGGTTTTGAAACATTTCCCACCCATTTTTTCAACTCAGAACCTTCCAGGGCAAGCGTATGACCAATCCCCAAAATTTCATTACAATCGGATGAAGGGAAAAATGTGGCAAATTTCGCGGTTTTTAGACGTATTTTGAATCAAACTCTCTTGGAGTTTGGTTGGCAATGTCCGTCTCCCTCTAACCGCCATAAACGGAGCCTTCTTTATGAAATACAAAACAAATTTACAGCAGAGGGTCACCCAAATTACCTAGCGGTTTGAAATATAGTTAAAAACCTATTCTACACCTGCCAGATATATAAAAAATTCATTAAAATCGGTCAAGCCGTTTCGGAGAAGTTTGCTAAACAAACTTGTGACACGATATTTTTATATATAGCATATATCCCGGCGCACCTCGCTACGCAGCCGTCTATACTGGACCAGTAAAGCTGTTAAAAATCCTCACATAAATCATCACATAAAACCGAAATAGTTTTTCTTTTCCGACCGGGTACGGGTAACATTACACTTATCGTGATCATTATTGTTATCGTTACCGTTATCGCTATCGTTATTGATTTTGTTATCGATACCGTTATGGCTATCGTTATACATTTCTTTATCGTTATCGATATCTTTATCATTATCGATACCGTTATCGTTATCATTATCGATATTGATATCGCTATAGTTATCGATACCTTCATCGTTATCGCTACCGCTATCGCTATCGATGCCGTTATTGTTATCGATACTGTATTAACCCGCCTCGGGACTATTAATGATAAGACTGGTTACAGATTCGTTTTCGTTATTTATTTCCCGTGACCGTCTGGCCCGACGTCTCAATGTGGCCTGTCACTCTTGTGTTCCACTTGCTCTAACGATGACGCGTCTCAGGGCAATCGTTATCGACCAGGGTTCACTCCATCGCTACAGGTCTCCACAGATACCGTTATCACTATCGTTATCGTTACCGTTATCGATACCTCTATCGCTACCGTTATCGCTACCGTTATCGATACCGATATCGCTATCGTTGTCGTTACCATTATCATTATCGTCATCGTTATCTTTATTTCGCATACTATCCTTACAAACCAAATTTGTAGCCTATCGGATAAAAATAGTTTTTGGCTGCAGAGTTTCGATGAGTTTTCGCGGATTTTTCGAAATCGGGAAACCAGGTGTCCAATTATTTCGCCTACTTTGCTTACAAACCGAGTTTCAAGTCAATCAGATGAAAAAAAAAATTATCACCATACAAACTTTTCCGACGCTTTTTCGACTTTTCCGGGAGGAATTTTCCAAAACCCCGTCTTAGTTCGCACTTTAACCACTTAAGGAAACTCCTGTCCAAATGTCAGCCCTCTAGCTCTTACCGTTTAGGCTGTGCGATGATTGCCAATCAGTCAGTGAATCAGTCAGAGTCAGTCAGGACAAACTATTTTATATTTATAGAGATTTCACAATCTTCTCAACGACACGTTCGCTTCTCCGCTTTCATTTTCATACAGTGTGACCATTGATTGCTTTTACAAATACCATAGCGCGTAAATAACTCTCAACCCATATTTTTAGACTGCTCTGCTCACGACAGCAACCGAAGAAATAAAAAAAAACGGTCTCGGTCTTCCCTCAACCGATTGTGTGCTGCTTTTGTGCTCGCTGTTAAGCGGCTGTTGTTGTACAGTCAGACTGATCGGTCTGACAGCAACCCAATAAAAGGCCCACTTCAGTCAAGCGGTCCCAAAGTGTGTGTGTTATTCAGAGACCCTTACAACAAAATGTTATTTCAAAAAGGTTGCTGTAAGCATAGTCAAGTTGAAGCAGAGCGTAACAGTGCGAGAGAGAATGAGAGAGCGCACATAGTTTGTCGCATACATCAGCGTTCCCCAGCCATGCCCCAGGAGGCCGAGCACACTCAGCAATTCACACCGCATGCTTGCCGAAGTAATGCATCAGTAAGTGTTAAAGAGAGACAGAGAGCCTCTCTTCTTGGGGAACCCAGGCGGCTTACATACATCAGGGCAAAGTATACTTAACAAGGTAGCCGCACTTGCTCTCTCACCGCCTCTTATATAAATGTCAAAATGAGCGAGAGCGAGAGAGCGCTATTGTCAAACAAAATTAAGAGGCAGAACAGAAAAAATCGTCCGCGGAGATGCTTCGCTCACGACTGTTGTTCACAGACTGACACTTAAGCGGCGAGCAAAGAGGGCGAGAGAGCGTGTGCAGCTACCTTGTTAAGTATACCTTGCATCGGATAGTCTCTCTGTCACTCTCTAACACTCGCTGCTGCATTACTTCGGCAAGCACTCTGAGTGAATTTCCGAGCGTGTTCGGCCGTCCGGGGCATGGCTGGGGAACACTGACATACATACATGCGTTGATTTCGGTAGCCTAAGAAGCACACACTAACTGAATACATACAAAAAAGACCTTTTCAGCAAGTGGTCTCCGCCAATCGGTTGGCAAAAGATTAAGAGCGAAAAAACCAAAACAAATGTGTTTCTCTCCTCACCCAACCGAACATAAGCATAGACCGTAGTTAAAGGTTGCTTCTGTCCCTCATTGTCAATGTGCCGCATGCAACTGGTTTTTTTCTGACAACCGCAAAGAGAGAACCGTTTGTTGCGACCTCTGCCAAATACATTATTACTAATACTAACATACTGAATGACGGTTATTTTCAAACAATTTGTCCAAAGACTACAAACTAATTAATTTTATAAGAATAAATTGAAAAAGTCTAAGACAGGCTCGTATTGAGCTCTAAAAGATCTTAAAGCAATCCCGCATCGACAAAAACATATTCAAACCGTTCATGAAGTCGGAAATTAATGGACTGTAAGAAATCTCTTAAGGGCCCGGGTGTGTCTCAGCGTCTAGTGTGAGCGACCCCAGTGCAAGAGGCGTGGGTTCGATCCTGCCTCGAAACATCTAAATGAAAAGTTTTCCTTCTTCTTTGAATAAACTTACACACCCGGTCTCCCCTCACTGCTGTTGGCGCCAGCATTGTACTTATTAGCCATACAATAGCTTCTCAAACTGCCGTTCGGATTCGGCGTTAAACTGTAGGTCCCTTTCTCTTGTGCGAAAATTAGTAGCGCACAAGCCAAGAGATTGAGAAGAGCTCGGCTTTGGCCCTTTGGGGCTGGGTCAAGCCATTTTTAAAAGAAGTCTCTTCATTGAAGAATTTCGTACTTAAATCAAGAACTTCCTGTCTTATTGGACTTTTTACGATGAAAATGTTTGATTCAAGTGAAAATATACTGATTATTCTCTCAGTTTAAAGCAGAGGCAGGCAAAAAATACATTTACATTTTTGCATTGGTGTGTGTGAGAGCAGCACATAAGTTGCTCTCAATTTCAGTAGCAACGACTGTGTCGCGGCGTAGGAAAGCAAGCAACGCAGCGGCGCTTGTACAGCTTAAACTTCTGTGTAGAGATTTTTATGCACACGTGATAGGAATGTGCCTGTCCCTGGTTTAAGGCCTAAATCCTTTTTCACTGTTAGTTGAAAAAATAAATGATTTTTTAAACGTTCTGGAGCTCGCTTATGTTTAATACAGGATATTTCGTAGTCGATGCACACACCTTCAATGTTTTCACTTGTTTTTATTTTCCACTATTTGCTGTTACCCGCAGAGTGTTCCCAAAAATTGGGTTTTGCTGATGCAATTTGTGCCGCCTGGAGCCGGAGCCGGAAGTTGCATGTGTCACACGAGGACAAGGCAATATTTTATGCTGTTCGCTTTCAATTTTAACTGCCTGCCGCATTGCTTCACATTTCAATTTGTTAGTGCACCTGCAGGACCTGGGATAAATCCTCATTAATGTCGTTATGAATATTTATTGACTCACGTCTCTGTCTGGCCGGAGACGGTGCAAAGGAAGGAGACGCTTTGCCATAAGAAGTGGAAATTTAAATTTCACGTATTGCGCGCGATTGTGTCAATTTAATGTGCCCCGGTGACTTGAGTCTGGAAATTAGCTATAAATAATGCAGTTCCCCATGGTGTGCTTTGGCCTGGACCCCAGACCCCAAGAGCTTCACATGGCCTGGCCCTGCCCATCTAATTTCCGTGGATTCATGTTGACATTATATTTTCTCTGGTTGCATTTTGTTCAAGCATATAAATTATGGAAAAAAAGCGAACGGAAAATGTTTCATCAAGATGAAAAGTTGTGAGCGCCGTCAACTTTTCAGAACTTGTTGCATACTTTTAGGGGCTCTCATTGAAATTGATTAACTTTATTTACTCGGCTCGTTTCGCCCATTTGCACGGCTATTTATACTTACATCAACACAACGTGGCAAATTCAAGGACTCTGAAAACCCAGTCAATATATAAACAGTAGAGGGAGACTGCGACGGGTGGGAGGAGGGAGGTGAAGAGGGCGCAAGGAAAGGCAGCCTGTCGACATTGTAAGGCAATATTTACCAGTTTAATTAAATTGTTCACAGAACACTTGCTGCGATAGTGCAGCCGCAAACACTGTGAAACAAGGTTGAGCTAATTTTCGGGGAGCTTATACTAAGGTTGTACTTGTTAAATTTACACAGAGAAAACAAAATATGTAACAACTACGTACAAATTTGGCATTTCTACACGTTTGACACCCATTTTCTCATTTCTACATGTAGCATGTAGCTTCTCTACATGTCAGGTTTGGGATCAGCCCAAGCAGTTTTTCTACATGCCACGTTTTACTTTCTGTCTTCTACATTTAGCGTGTGAAATTTACCATGGGGATTGCCTTTTCTACACGCGGCACAAGTTGCCATTTCTACACAAGTTGGCTAGTGTAATAGGCTCTGCCCCCCCCAGGGACTGAGCAGAAACTGTGTTGTTCGTGTCTGAGTGCCAAGCCACATAAATTCATTAACTACCAACTGTGCTGTGTCATAACTTTAAATTTGAAAAGGATTTTTGTACAATAATTCCCGATTTCTATGTGTTATCTTCAGGTGCCGGAACGTGTAAGGGCCATGAATGCCAGCATCAAGCTGCTACTGATTGTGCGTGAACCAGTGACCAGAGCCATTTCAGGACTACACTCAGTTGCGTAGCCATGCGGCTACAGCCATTCTGCCGCTGGCTGAGAGTTCTGGTAATGGAGCAACACCCAAGATGCCATCGCAATCCTTGCTCTATGCCAAACTGCGTACAGCTCAGGGCTATGACAATGCATTGGGCAGCGGAGCTGGTGCCAAGGAGACAAAGATGAGTGCACGAAGGGGTGCCGCCGCCACCGTCACAACAACAACCACAACCACGCCCACACCAAGCGCCGCCCAAATGGCAGCCAAGTAAGTGAAGACGAGAACGTTGACATGCAAATGAAATGCAAACTGCAAATGAAAGTTGGCCAAAAAAATCCAATGCTGATGAGGAAAGTTCAGTCTTGTGGTGTCACTTGTTGACAGAGGGCGTTGGTGTTTAACTTGTCTGGGATGAACTGCTCATTTGCAGCTGTTGCCAATTCAATTTGCAGTCTGTATAAATATCTCCTCTGTCTGTGTTTTAGGTCCTTTGAGGAGTTGGCCATATTTCCCAATGGCACCGTTAACGAGGCATATCGACCGCTCAGCATATCCATGTACCATGTACATCTCCATCGCTGGCTGGAGGTATTTCCACGCGAGCAATTGCTGGTGGTCAATGGAGATCGTCTCATAGAGGATCCCGTGTCGCAATTGAAGCGTATTGAGGCGTTTTTGGGTGAGCATAAATGACAGTACAAGAGGGGAGTTTGTTAAATTGAGATATTATAACGGATTTAGTACAATATTTTAAAAATATCGATATATCGATTAATCGGTGTTTTCTAATGCCTTTAAAGCAAATATAATGATTTTCCGATAATTGATAATGTTTATTTTTTTAGTCCCTTACAGCGCAATGAAAAGCTTTTCAAAACATAAAAATCGTTTAAGTCAAATATTAGAATGTATAAAATAGATATTTGATTAATGGAATCCACCAAAAATCGTTTAATTTGTGTTTTCTAGAGCTAGCAAAAAACCCGATGTTCATGGCATCGACTTTTTTCCAATATTTTTAGGAGAACTTCTACTGAAATCGATTAAAATCGTTTTATAAATTTGACTGAAATAAACACTTAGGGTATGCCTTTAATCTTCTGGGTGGCTTCAACAAATAACAGTGTAGGAGCTATATAGATAATGATAAATCAACCCTTAAAGGAATAAGAATATATATAATTGTAACATTTTCCAATCAGGGTATTCACTAGCTCTCGTAAGATGGTAAAGCGTAAATTTACCACACACGAGCTACGTGAGCGACCCCCTTGTGATACACCGTATAAATTTTAGCTGTAAACCAGATTCTTATACGACTTATTATTTGAGTGCCAAAACCTGAATAAAACAAAACAAAAATGCCAAGACAAAGAGTGCAACAAGCTTTGAATATGCGAAAAATTGACTTGGCCCTTTATGAAATAGTATGCAAAATAGCTGCATCAATAAGGAAAATTAAAACAATGTTCGGAGTAGGTGATGGCGCGTTTTTGGTCTTGTTACAGACAGAGTTTTATTGATTTTATTTTATATGTCTTTAAATCTTGGGTGTTCGAGACCTCCAGTTAAGCTACGGAATTGTAGAATTGAGGTATTCAATAATTTTTGTAAACATGTCAGTAGAATAGTTATGTTTTCTTCATGTTTTCGAATTGATGGCGTACGAGTTGGAGGAACCTTTTGCAGAATTGATCAGCTTATCGGCCAGGCACTTGGCAATGATCTTGGTGTTTCTGAAGGCAGCCCCACGTGCTTCAGTGCACAGCAGCCAGACGGCGTGGTTAACGCGACGCAAAAGCGACACATCCACAATGAATGATCTTGAGGGTGGGCTTGACAATGCGACAGGAACTCAATTTCTTGCCATTGTTGCGTCCCATCAACATCAGAGTGCAGGTCAAATGCTCCACAATGGGGCCTGGGCCTTGCGCAAACGCTTGGCGTCATAACATTCTTCAAGCGTTTTGAATCGCGTTCCCGTTTTCTTTTTAATAATTTGCGGTTTGCTGGTGAGACAGCATCTTTTTTAAACAAAAATCTAGAACTGTCTCGATACCAAGTATTTCAAATTAATTCTTTGAATAATTTTACAACACTCCAAAACATTACACTTTTACGCCTGATTTTTTTAAAATTCCCCAGGGCAAGGTATTCTTAACAAGGTAGGCTCACTCGCTCTCTCACAATCTCTTATATTAGAGAAGGAGAGAGCGCTTGTGTCAAACAAAGTAAGAAGCAGAGCGCAAAAAATTCGTCCGCGGAGATGCGTCGCTCAAAACTTCTGTTTACAGACTGAAATTTAAGAAGCGAGCAATGAGAGCGAGAGTGCAAGTGCGCCCACCTTGTTAATTATACCTTGCAACAGGGCATCACAAATGTGGTAATTTTTGGACCATTGCCATTTTACGTGGGCTAGTGAGAACCCTCAATACGAGGGCCATCCCAGAAATAGCCGACCTAATTACTAAAGCTCAAAAATGTATCATTTTTATACCCTGTTCCCATTGAAAATGTTGAAGTTGTGCAAAAGTATGTAACAGGTAGAAGGAAGCATTTGCGACCCTATAAAGTATATATATTCTTGATCAGCATCAACAGCCGAGTCGATTTAGCCATGTCCGTCTGTCCGTATGAACGCGTGTTTCTCAGAGACTATAAGAGCAAGAGCCACAAATTTTTGAATGTAGGTAGGTGTATACCCGATTCAATACGAGTTTGTTTCAGATTTGGAAAATTCCTCCCCCTCCCCCCTTTAAGCGCAAAAAACTGTCAGAGCCTCAATTTTTAAGATAGACCTTCCAAATATCAAGTAAGGCCCAATATCTTTCTATTCTGAAAAGATCACTAAGATCGGACAATAAACACCGAAGTTACATACGAATCAATTTTGCTTGTGGGAGAGAGGGGGTCTTGCATTGTCAGTTATCGCGCGCGGCCGCATGCCATGCGTTTGTGTGTATGTTGGAGTGTGTGTATGTATGTAAAGGAAAACACACGAAATCGAGGGAACAGGGTTTTTTGTAGTCGGGGGACTCGACTGCAGCTCCCTTACTTGTTAATCAGTGTATTAATGGTTAGAATTTTAGAATTTAAAAACAAAAGCGTTTTTTTTTTATTTTGTTTCTTGAATATTATCTTTAACTTTTTGTGAAGTCAAATCTCTGAGCACGCACGGCATTTTTTTTAAAAGTCAAGCTAAATATTAAAAACTAAGAAAAAAATGGAAGTTTACAAAAAAAAATTTTTTTTTTTTAATAAATTTATTTATTTTTTCTAATTTCTTTCTAACTTTCTAATTTATAAATTTTGAATTTTAAAATAGCCATTTTTCTCGGGGGAATAAAAATTAGGCCTGTAGCTTGTGGTCTTTGAGAAATATGAACTTTGCCCTTTTAAGTAACTTTTTCGCATCTTTTCAAAACTTGTAAAAGGTTTCCACTTTACAAAGCTCCTACATCTAAAAAAAAAATTGTAAAATTCTTTCTTTTACGTTATTAAATAGCTTGACCAATTTCTAATTAAAGAGCATCCACACACCCAGAAAAATTTCTTTCTAAAAAGGCCCACCCCCCCCCAAAAAAAAAAAAAACCCCTATTTGCGCCTAGGGTTAACTATCTTTACTTTTAGAAAAGGCTTTCTACAAAAAATACGACTTTATTTTTCTTGAAACAAGGGTTTTGTGTTAATCAAATTTAGAAAAAAATTTCTCAAATATAGAAAGCCGTTTCACACAAAAGGCAAATTGAAAAGGGGGGTGGTGGGTGGGTGGGTGTGTGTTGCTGCAGCTCCCCACCCACTCAGCGCCCACACCAACGCCCCCACCTACTTTTGCTGTGATAATTTTTAAATACAATTTTTTTATTTATTTTATTTTTACTTACCCTTACTGGGATTCGAACTCAGGACCTCGGCACTCTAACACGACGGACATCTTAACACTCACCGATACAACAGAGTCGCGCGAGACGGGGGCGAAATGACAGTAAAGATGCAATCAAGACCGGTGGTAGAATGGCAGACTTGCGGGCGCCGGGTCGTGGGTTCGAATCCCATTCAGGCTTGACAAAAAATTTTTTTTTTCTCTTTTCTTTTTTTTCTTTTGCTTTTTAGTTATGTTGTTTTTAAAGCTGTCTATATTTTTCCGATATTTTTTACAACGCACTGAGGTCTCAAATACATTTTTCGTCAAACACGAAGCTCGTTACTGCAAGCATCGTTTCTAAAATTTAGCAAATTATTTTCTTGTTTTTAAATAAAGACAAGGTAAAGCGAGTTGTAAGAGTGCATCGATTTTTCTTAATTTAAGGAAATTTTTCTCAATTTTAGGGCTTTATATTTAAATGGTTAGTGTTTTTTAAAATTCAGGTTAAAAATTTCACCAATTTAGGAAAATTTTCTTAAATTAAGGGCAAATCCATTTTATGGCGAAATTTTCTTAAATCTAATAATAAAATTTTCTGAGTGCAGTTTTGCCAAATTCAACAACTCGAAATTTGATTTTTGCAACGAGTTTTTGGAAAACAAGCCACTGTGCGCCATCTGTATTGGATGCCGTTTCCCCAATATGATAAACCATTCATGTGCACATAATTCGACCGTCACTAAATGTGAATCCATCCCTGATTATGGAAGTAAATTCGAGAAGATTTGATGATGTAGACCGGCGGTTCTAAAACCCGTGCTGTGATGGAGCCATAAGAGAGCAACACTGGTACTGCAACTGAGAAGTCATTAAAAAATTTTGCTATCCCACGATAATTCAGAATATCAGATCTACTTTATTTTTTATGTAGTGGGAAGATAAGGGATTATCCCTAGTTTACAGCTAGGAACATTGTCCGGACCAGACTTTTTTTTAATATTATGAGAAAAGGTATTTGCGAAACTCAATCTGCTTAGAAATTGTTAGAATCCGGACCAGACGAAAAGGAAGTTTTTACCAGTTTAATTTATTGACATGAAAATTCCTTTAGAATACGGTAAATAGTAAGGGTAAGAAGTTGAAGTATTGAAGGCAAACGATAAGTAAGTTGTTTGGAAAAATCAGCAAATAAATTGGAAATGTCCAAGTCATTGCAGGCGGTGAGGGTATTACAATAAATGGAGTCCACCAAAAATCGATGTATCGATTAATCGATGTTTCCTTAAGCTTTTAAAACGCGCTGAAAAGTTTTTTATATCATATAAATCGTTAATAACAAACATAAAAATTTATGTAATCGATATTTTATTTATCGAGTACTCGAAAAATCGATAAATCTTTATTTTTTATCTCCTTCAAAGCGCACTGAAAAGCTTTTTAGAGCACAAAAATCGTTAATATCATATATAAAATCGATATTTTTATATCGAGTCCACGATATATTGATAAATCATCTTTTTGTAAAGTATTTCCAAACACTGAAAAGCTTGATTTTAGAATAAGTATTCATATTATAATTTAACTTGGCATTACCATTGTTAGTGTCCGTTATAGTCTTTCTTTACTGTGGTATATGTCGGAATATGACATTTTGTCTAACTAAATCAACGTTATATTGCGTTTTCGATACGATACTGGTAGCCCCTTCTCTAATGGCTATCAAAACACAAATTAAAAGACGCAGCTTGATATTTGACAGTTTGAAACTGACAAATCTAAGACTTATCAAACTCCCCTCTTAGTCTACCTATGGATCATTATTAACCTTTGTTTCTTCCAGGCATTGAGCATCGCGTGCGAAGCGAACACTTCTATTTCAATGAGACCAAAGGCTTCTACTGTCTGCGCTATGACAACGGCGATCGCTGCCTTCGCGAGACCAAGGGACGCAAACATCCGCATGTGGATCCTGTGGTGGTCTCCAGATTGCGTAAATTCTTTGCCGAATACAATCAACGCTTCTATGAGCTGGTAGGCGAAGATCTAGGCTGGCCGGAGGAATAGGGTAGCGGCTGAAATTGAGAAACATGGACTGATGTTTAAAACCATTTAAAAACTCCTTGAGCTAGGGCAATTGGTGCATTGCGTTTTCTTTTTTTTTTTTTTGTTGCTGTAATTTTCTGTCTGGGTAGCGAAGTGCAGGGTAAATAGTACATCCAACCAGCGGTCAATCATTTGGGACTGCGGACTGTGCATTTAATTACAAACAGAACAAACATTTGGTCAGGCGGAAAACTGAGTAAAAAGCATAGCACAGATTTCAGGGCAGGACGCGTTGCGCAATGTTTCTGCCTGCCAGCAGCCTGACAGTTCAATTATGCGAACTTTTGCACAGCGCGCGTATTGAAAAACTGCAATCCGCTGAGTGGGATGCAAATTTGCCTTTACACCAAGCAGGAACACAAATAAAAAGTTAAAAAAAAAAGAAACTACTAAAATATACTGCGCGCCTTTTTGTGTGCACGAGGCCATGAAAATGTTTGGAGGAAAATAAAAAGCAATATCTACATGATGTTCGAAGGTTACTCATTTGAGTACTTGTGTGTGTGTCTCTCTCTCTTGCAATGAAACTGTGTATTTATGTGTGTCTGTGTGTGTGTGTGTGTGTGTCAGAGAGCATAAAAATTAATTAAGCAACTAAATGTGATTTTATAGCTTGTAAGTGAAGAACAAATTGAAATTAATTGCAATTGAGTTTGTAGTAAATGATAGAGAGAGAGAGAGAGAGATGAAGAGGGAGAGTGTGTGTTAAAGCCAGGACTCATTTCGAGGCAATTAAATGTATTTAGACTTAAAAGTCGGCTGAATTAAATGTGTGCATAGAACCATGGAAACTAAAAACATATCACAAAAGATTAACTCGTACGGTGTTACATATCAAAAGAAATGCTAAAACCAACCATGAAAACGAAACATATCAGCTGCAATCAGCGGCAAAACAAGAATATATACAAATATATCTATATATATATAGACAGATATACTATAGTATCTACAAACTAAATGTTATATATACAAATAAAAGATACTTTTGTTATTCATTTTTAGTTGTTACCCTTCTGGGCGCGTCATAGTCGTCTTAGACAAACTAACTAGTTGCATAATATTTACTTGTATATCTAGATTAATGCTGCACTGCCTAATATTAAATTATAATGAAAATGATAAATGAAAGATAAATACTTTGCACCCACATCAAATGTAAGATTTATTAATAATAGTTTTTTAATACATTTTTAGTCACAATTATTTTGTATTCCTAAACGAAAGAGAGTAAACCGCAAGGCAAGGCCATTAAACTATACCGATACATATCAACATAAATACACATTTACTTATATACACTGGTCGTCACTTGGTTTTGATAGTATGCTGTCCCATATGTTGTATACATGGATTGATTTAGGAATTATAGAAATTTTTGTATGACTTTTGCGATTCATTTATGTGCAAGTAATTAATGCAGTAACGAGCTTACCAAAGTAGTTATTGGGAAATATTATTAAATTTTGAAACTTAAAGATTTACTAAATTTATTTATCTTTTTAAAACCCCAATATCAATCAAAACCAATTCGGCAAGGCTTTCAAGGGCCGAAATGCTTAGAAGCGTTTCTTTAAAGCTTTGAGTCTCTTGACTATTTCCGTACCATTTCTTTTTCGAAAGGGACTCGGTTAATTAGATTACATAAGGCAAAAAAAACCGAACAAAATTAATTTTTCCGGGTTTTTTGTAGTATCTTTTTGCAAGACTTCGTCTTCAGAAATTGTCCATCACGTCGAGATTTTTTGTAATTTGCGCTTAAAGTGCGCGCTATTTTTACTTTTTAGGAACGTTTTTGGGGAATTACCATTCTATTGTTTGGACTCTCTTTGATACCACCGGAAAGTACAACGCCTTCGTTAGTTCCAAAAAAAAACAATTCTGCGACTATTTTCAATGGAGATATACCTCAATGTGTAAATTTTTTAAATCAAAAAGGCTGAGGGTCACTAGAAACATGTAAATTAAGTCAGTGTCCTGAAAACGCATCTGCAGAAATAGAATCACTTCCAACCATTAAAGATACTGAACCTTGTTGCCTAGTTTTATCTAACCCCTAATTTTTAAAATTTGTAACTCCAGTTAACTGATCTTGAGATAATATGCCTTTCTCAAGACTGTCAAAGTTATCCATTGAAACTTTTATTTGATTTATTGCAAAAAAAGTTTAAAACTATTGTAAAATGTAATGTAACGTACAAAATTATTTAATTTCAGGACTGCAAACCGGTTTGGAACCGAATCGGTTCGAGTCCGGAACTCGATTTTTTTTTGCTGTGAAACCGAACCTTTTTAAAAAATAAAAGCTAAACCTGAACCTGTTCCGAACCTAAAATTTCGGTTCTGTTTAACAAAAACTACAGACAGGAAACAATTCGATCCCTTTTTATCTGGTCAAGTTCTGACAACTAAGTCATTCAATCGTCTGGAAAGCTCAATGAAATATCTAGAAAGACTTTAAAAATTACTTAAAAGCCCCTTTTTTGAGATCCTCGATTCCAAAGGTGGATTTTTTTTGATCTGATATCATGGTTTTTTGCAAAGCATAAACGTAGTATATGATGAGATACACAAAATTATTGGATTGATTTAAGTCTTTTTCAACTTGATGCATTTGGTTGACAGTTCATGCTTTAACTTAAGATTAAATAGAGACTTCTAGTACCTAGGCATTATTCTCTACACGCCCATCAAACATTTTATGAAATTTTTGATCCCATAAATGCGCTTGTTTTCTGATTATAAATGATACTTTTGTGGGGAGAAAATGGTACCCTAGCCGCGACTCTGAAGAGTCGACTTAAACACGATCTTCTGATCAGTTTCGGCTCATTTTCGAGTCATATTTAAAACTTTCGAGTGCTTTTCAATAAATCACATAGTGAGCATATGCATGAGTCATTTTCGAGTCTTCTTTTAATCGCACATGATAGTAATCTTACTTTAATCATCTAAAGGGCTCGAAAAAGACTCCTTCGAGTGATTTTTGAGAAAATGTTCTTCCAAATAAGAGGGTTTATTAAGAATTTGAGTCCTATTTTCTTAAAATCTCGAGGTTAGATTTATATTCAGGGATGAAAATCCTACAAGAATATCCTTCTCCGATCTTTTGAATCAGAACAAAAGTTATTTTTTTTCTACCAGGGTTATTAACGATATTTATTTTTTGATTCTGAGAATAACAGTTGTTGAAGATTTTTATAAATTATCTGTTTTTAAAAGAGTTTTATAATAAAAGCCATTACTTAACACTTTCTTAAAAAGTCAATTGATATTCTTTATTGAAGACTTTTATTTATAGCTTTGAAAATAAAAGTTATCATTTAGTCAATATTGGACATTCTTGATTTGATCCTACTAAGGGATCAAGTCGTGTTCGGATAACAAGCTTAAATTAATCCCATGTGGGATGAAGTCGAGATTAAGACAAGAATTCCGGGGTTGAAATATCCCAGATCAAGTCAATCCTGTTCTTACTTGGAATGAGAAATCCGGGATTGACCGACTTTTGACATCGTTTGAGATTGATTTAATCCCGAATATATCGCATTTTTTTCTTTGTATTCAGCATTGAAGTATTATCATTGAGTGTTACTCTGTGGGCAAAAAGTAGTCGGAATTTGTTTATAAATCAAAAAAACTTTATTTATTCTTCCAAATCAATTTCATCGCCTTCAAAGTAATCCCCTCCCGACGCAATGCACTTATGCCAACGTTTTTTTCCTCGATGCATGCCAAAAAGTCACTTTCAGGTATGGCCTTCAGAGCGCGTGCCGATTCACGTTTAATCTCTTCAATCGACTCGAAACGGTGTCCTCGGAGTGGTCTTTTGAGTTTGGATAATAGCCAGAAGTCACACGGAGCTAAATCAGGCGAATACGGTGGTTTCAACTGGTCCTGATAGTCAGAAAGCATTATTTCACACACTTCAAAGCGGTTCTGTTTTTCAATGAAATCGAGCGATTTTGGCACCAAACGAGATTTGACTTTTGTCAGGCCCAGGTGGTCTTTCAAAATGGTTTTTACTGATCCTTCTGATATTCCAACAAGTTCAGTAAGGTCGCGGACAGTCAATCGACGATTTTGGAGCACCAATTTTTTGCATTTGTTGACGTGTTGCTCATTAGTTGATGTTGATGGTCGTCCAGATCGGTGTTCGTCTTCGATGTGTTTTCGGCCTTCTTCAAACCATTTGTACCAGTCAAATGTAGTTGATTTTGGCAGAGCTTGGTCGCCGTAAGCCTTCTGCAACATTCTCAACGTTTCCGCAGCGGTAATTCCATTCAGGAAGCAAAATTTAATCGCTCTTCTTTGTTGAATAATTTCGACATTTCAAAAATCGCCGAAACCACTTTTTGCGTGTCACAAAACCAAACGTAACTCAAACAATGAATGAAAGGTTCACGCGAGAAACATCTAACATTATAACCCCGTTTTTCTTTTTTCATTTCCCCTGGGACCCGGAATCGTGGCCGACGTGACAATACCTTTTTTTCACCAAAATTTGAAGTCGTCATTCTTTTGTACAGTCCTCGTATCGAGGCAAAGTAACATTTTTATATTACTTTGAACTTTTTGTATTAATATTCTGTGCGTTTTCAAAGAATTTTTTTAAAATGCAAAAGGGTTTGAAACCCTTAACTGAGGCATCAAATAAAAACGCATTGGTTGGAATTACAGACTGATTCCCAACTGCAATATCTGTTTTCAGACTCGCTCTTGCCACTTAATAGCGGTTCTGCATAAAAACAATTTACCGAAAAGCGAGTTGGAGTTAAAAGTGTTATTTTCGTTAGTATTGGATATCACAGTCCTCTCCAATCTTGCCCCATCATCTTTGAAGATATCAAAACCAAGCATTATAGTTAAGATATAATTTGACACGCATACAAATACCAAGTGGCGCTTAGTGTAACATCCAACAGCTAAATTAATGTTAGTTATTACAATTATATTTCGTGTACTTTCGATACAAAAACCAGTTACCTAAACAAAAATCAAGCATATCAACTCAATGTGAACAGCAACAACAACTTAACTTAGGCTAATTGATTAACTCGTACGTATTCATATCAGACCCAACGTTCCAACCCGTATTTGATTTGAAATGACTTCTACTTAGTTACTAAGGGATCTTCAGCACAGAACTTGCATAAATAGCTATTAGGATACCTTAGTTTAACAGTTGTAACCAAAAATGCTGATCTCCCCACAATGAACCGAAGCAAAACAAAAAAAACAACCAAGTGAAAAACAAAACCAAAGCAATATCAAATTACAAAACAAAGACTGAAGGTCCTCCGCAAAATGTTTTATCAATTGTTTTTCGTTTCGAAAACCAACAATTATCATATAGGCATGAGAGACAACGAATGTTTTTAATTTGTTATATTTTTATACAGAATTGCGATAGCCGATACCAAAAATGGAAACCTTGCTAAATTAGTCAAATACTTCAAGTACATGTACTGTATATCGTATATACCATATATATGTGTGTGTAGTTTTACATTTTGTCCTTGAACTACGCGCCAATGCATATCAACCAAGTTTAACTCAGCTCTAACTCCTCCATTATTGATATTGATGTAATGTCTATGTAAAACTTGAAACCAAAAACAAAAAAAAACAACAACTATAATGTACCTTACGAAAAGCAAACTCTATTTCTTTAACTCTCAACTCTTGTAACTTATTCAAACTTTCAATGTACATACAAAAATATACAAAACGAAAACCAAATTGATCCACAAATTGTATGAAAACCAAAATCAACATTTTAAGCTATGAAACATTTTACCGCATGCAATGAATAAATGTACCAAAAAAAACACAAAAGATATTTCAAGGGTTAAGGTTAGTGGGGACAGCAACCAGCACTGGAGAGCTTTTACGGGGAAAAAGCACTAGAGCAGCTTTGCAAGTAGTTAAAAACTCAAATGCTACAAAACGAATCAGTTGCTATTTGGAATTTCTAAGCAGCAGTTGACCACAGTGCAAAAGCGGATTTATTTGTTTTTTTTTTATTAAAAAAAAATTCCACAAATATGTGGAAATCTAGTATACAAAATTCTAACCGTTCTGGATGCGGTAATCAGCTGTTAATTGTCATATATAGAAAACTCTCTTTAGGTGGAATACTAGGTCAGCAGGTAAGTGAGCTTATAATATTAAGAGAGAAGCAGAGAGAGCAAGAGCTTGCGTTGTTTACAAACAATAAATTTGCTGCTCTCAACAGACCCACTTGGAATTGATAGAGAAAACACCTCCACGCAATGACGAGAAATGGCAGCAGGCAAAACCATACAGATCAGTTCCGGGACCCAGCAGTTGGCGCTTGTTATCCTTCTTCCTGCCGGGAGGTAATTTCAAAAATAAGCTATAAACACGAAAACACACTAAGACGGGAAGCTTGTAGAAAAGAGGAGTAAGCATGGTACAACAACCAAGGTACGGCGCTCTCACTCTGCGCCCTCAGCAGAGTACTCAAAAAGTAACTATGCACAACGTCTGTGCTTTGCGTACTCTTGGTGCAAAAGCAAAAGCTAAGTACCCAAAAAAAATGACCGGCGTACCTTGGACCGCGCGCACTAATGCAGCTGAGACTGCCTGCAAAGCTTTAGGCTGAGCTTTAAGCTTTTGGAAGTTGAGGATTCTCGTTTTTGGAAATTAGAGGTCATAGTTTTTGACCCTCTCCTAATGGAACTAGCTTGGTTTGTATCGGTCCGATAGCTTGCATACATATAAACAGACATATGGCGAATCTATGAAGAGTTTAATAAAAGGATGTATTATCGTGAATATAAGCCACAGACTCTGGAAGCCCTTTATTAGAATTTCCGACAAATCTGCAATTTGGTTGGACATCAAGTACTCAAAATCCTCACGCAAAACCCAAGATTTTCCTTTTTAAAAAGGCCATTGAAATAATATCAAATAATACCGAAGTCAAAGGTGTCGATCTGCATTATCATATATTATTTGGGCATACTTGCAGTTGTTGGTTAATCTTTGATTATTTCGACCATAATTATTGAACCAAAGTGTCGACACAATGATTACGAAATGAAAATGATTGAGCTAAAAGCTCAGCTCAGCAACATGTGTGCGCATTTTCAAAATTATCGGTGCGTTGAATCAAACTCGCATCTCAGCAAAGCTTTTGGCTTTGCAGTCGGTTCAATTTTCAGCTGCACGATTTACACGGTGCACCGTAGTGAAAAGCTCTTGCTTGTAGAAGAGATGTGTAGAGGGGCCAGCGACACCACTGCACCTCTTTCGTACAAACGAAAGCTATTTCAAAAACCTTGTGAAGTTTGCTTTGCCGTGTAAATCCAGTCTTAATCCAACAATTTTGTACCATACCACAAAATGTTACATTGCATTCAAAACAAGGTTTGGAGTCTAGTTTCAAGAATTTTGAAATTTTACAATTTTTATACCCGTTACTCGTAGAGTAAAAATGGTATACAAAAGTCTTGCAAATGGATGTAACAGGCAGAAGGAAGCATCTCCGAAAAACAAAAACCCATAAAGTAAGTATATTCTAGATCTGCATCAAAAGCCGAGTCGATATTGACATTTCCGTCTGTCTGTTTGAACACCTAGATCTCGGAGACTAGAAGAACTAGTGCGACCAAGTTTTGTATGTAGACTCTTATTGTCCCTACGCAGATCAAGTTTATTTCAAATTTTGGCCACGTCCCCCCTGAGTAAAGTCTAAACTTACGCTCTCGTTTATTTTAAAACTGTTACCGAAGAAGTAAAATAACAGAAAATGATTGTACTAAACGAACATTTGAAGTTTCAGCTGATTTCGATTCTTTCCTATTCAATCAAAAAAAAAAAACAAGTAAGACAGTCGGTGGAGCCTGACTACATATAATACATTCAGGACCTCCCAAAGCTTGTGTTAAGGTGTTTGAAGTGCTGCCCATCGCCGTTGCGACAGGTGGTACCCATCGTAATTGTTTGGTTTCCTTATAAGTCGATTTTCGTCCATCCGATTTTTACCAATTTTTTGGCGGATCGATAAACAATCCTGATTACTAAATGTGTCCAGAAGCTATGAACTTCCTTTGCTATCTATAAAACTTTCGGAGATAAGACTTTTCCTGTTTGTTCATACACTCAGAAAAAAAATCGCCGTATATTTAAGAAATTCGCCATTGTTATGGCGTCAAGAAAGATCGCCATTATTTTTAGGACTATTTTTCTTTGAAACTATGGTGATTTTTTCTTGAAATTAAAAAAAATTTCTTCAAAGTAGAAAATTTTTTTTCTTAATATTATGGCGAAATTTTACTTAAAATTAGGAATTCCATTTCTTAATATAAGCAAAATATTTCTAAAAACTAGAAATAAAATTTCTAAATCTTAGAAAAATATTTCTAAATTTAAGGAAGAATTATTAAAATTAAGAAATACCTTTTGATATTTTTCTTAAATTTAATACCTTTTTCTAAAATTTAGAATATATTTTTGCTGCTCTGCTTGCTCCGCACCCACACACACCAAGAAGCCCACCCCCCACCTCCCCTCCTACTTTGCTGTGATAATTTTTTAAATACAATTTTTTATTTTTTTATTTTTTACTTACCCTTACTGGGATTCGAGCTCAGGACTTCGGCACTCTAACCACGAAGGACGGACATCTTAACGCTCACCGATACAATAGTGTCGCGCGAGACGGTGGCGAAATGACAGTAAAGAATGCAATCAAGACCGGTGGTAGAATGGCAAGACATTTGCCGTGGGTTCGAATCCTATTCAAGGCATTGACATAAAAAATTATTTTTTATTTTTTTTTTTTTTTTCTTTTGTTTTTTAGTTTTGTTGTTTTAAAAATTTTCTATATTTTTCCGATATTTTTTACAATACACTGAGGTCTCAAATACATTTTTTCATCAAACGCGAAGCTCGTTACTGCAAGCATCTTTCCTAAAATTTAGGAAATTATTTTCTTGTTTTTAGGTAAAGACGAGTGCATCGTTTTTTCTTATTTTTTGGTAAAGACGAGTGCATCGGTTTTTTTTTGCCTACTTTTAGGTAAAGACGAGTGAATCGATTTTTCTTATTTTAAGGAAATTTTTTTCTCAATTTTAGGGCTTTTTTATTTTAATGGTTAGTTTTTTTTTTATAAATTCAGGTCAAAATTTCACCAATTTAGGAAAATTTTCTTAAATTAAGGGCAAAACCATTTTATGGCTAGATTTTCTTAAGTCTAAGATAAAAATTTTCTGAGTGTAACTTTTTCAACAAACTCTCCATTGCTCTGTCACTGTCAATGCACCAAAATCAAATAAAATCGACGCCTGCAAAACGAACATGCAGCAGCAGCTTTGCTTCGGTTTCTTTGAGAACTACCGTTATGTTAGAGCAAAGAACGAAAATGATTTGCCGTCCGCGCAAAGAGATACACGCCCAACGGTGACGTTCAGGAGAGAAGAGAGCGATGAGCCGATTTTCTAGTTTTCAGAAAGGACTTTTCTCAAAAATAGAAATCTTTCTAATTAATATGGCGCCCATTTATTAAGAAAGAATCTGCAAATTTTTTAGAAAGAGACTTTCTTAAAATTGGGCATTTAATAGGCAACAATATTTTTAAGAAAATCATTTCTACAAAATAGAAATAAATTTTCTAAAATATATAAAAATTTTCTCATTTTAAAGGCGACTCAAACCAAGAAAAAAATTTTCCGCAATTTAGAAAAATTTTCAATTTTTAAGAAAAAAATTTCTTAATATGAGAAACTTTTTCTGATTTTAAGAAAAACAAAATTTTTATGGCGAATTTCTAAAATATACGGCGATTTTTTTTCTGAGTGTACGAAATGACAGACAGCATGTCGGACACACAGACGTACATGGCTATATCTACTCGGTAGTTGATGTTCATCAAAAATATATTTACTTTATAGGGTCGGTACGTGGCTTCTTCTGGCAGTGAAGCTTTGGTATAGTGTATAAAAAGACCCAAATGCACTCGTAGAATTAGGAATTCCTCTAAAATGTCCAGCTTAAAGTAATTCAAACTAAATTTTAGATAAAGGTTTCTAAATTATTTGGAAAACTGTTCTAGAATGTGATGCATAGATTTCTTATTTAGAAGCAAAAAATTAAATAAAAGAGAAAGTTCGATTTATCAAATATTTTTGGACTTACAAGTACTTCCAATATCTTATATACAACTTCAACGACCCTTCTCCCTCTTCCATCTGTGTTGGTTCCTTAAATCAATCTGCAAAAAAAGCAACGAATAAGAAAAATCTTTATTGTTACCTTTGAATGGGAGTCGAACTCAGATCGCGAAGGCAAATTTTTTCTGCCAGAAGTCAAGAATCTAGATGCTACTTATATTTTTCGGTACTTTGGTGGAGCTTAAAAAGGAGCTGTTCATAGCTAGGTACGTTTATTTAGAAAAACTACATGTCACATGTGAAGAACAGTTTTTTATAAGAAAAATATTACTACTACTAATATTACCGTACTGACTTTGTTGCGTATTCAGCTACAACTTTCGCTTATAATTTCCACACGCACATGTAGGCTTTCAATATCTAAACTTAGATGTAGAAAACCTAAAGCTTTCGTGAGGTATTTATATTGTTGAATTAAAAATATAAAAATTATTTGGAAATAAGGTTTTCTCATGTACCTCATGAACGCTTTGTGTTTGTCCAAGCAGCATTACACTTTTCAATATGTCTCTTTTACTTTTATACACTTGAAAAGTGTATTATAATTTTGCCCAGAAGCTTGGAACGCATAGAACGAATCATCTCCGACTACATAAAGTATATATATTCTTGATCAGCATGACGAGCTGAGTCGATTGATCTTTGTCCGTCCGTCTGTTTCTACGCAAACTAGTCCCTCAGTTTTGAAGCTATCGAGCTGAAGTTTTCTTTTCATCTTTTAGCTGCACATATGTCGGAACCGAAAAAATCGGATGGTCACTTCTTGTAGCGACAAAATTAACAAAATTAAGACAGTGGCCACAAAAGATTCAAGTGTATTTGAACTTCGGCACAGACGAAGTTAGCATTGTTTTCTCGTTTTTCCTGTTTTTCCAGGTAGCTTTTTTACATGCCACGTTTACCTTTTTTGTTTTATACATAAATCTCTTCCAACCAAACTCCAACCCAAAACCAATTCTCGGAGTCCTAGAAATCTCTTTCGGTTGGTTTCAAACAAACCAGCCAATACTCAAGCCAACCAAATGCGACTTAACGAACCTGCACAACTTAGCACTGCCTTTGTAGTAAGACCATAATCTTATACACTCACCTTTTAACTAGACTTTTGAACTAGACTTTCAAAAAAAAAGAAATCTCTCGAAGTTCTGGGACACCGACGGATTTCTGGAGAGATTTGCAAACCAACCGAAGCCAAAATCTCTAGAGATTCCAGGACACCCCCGATTAAGAAAATTTTAGAAGCTTTCACACCATTCTACGAAGTTCTGACGAAATCGGAAGACTATAACTACAGCTGCCTTAGCAACGTTTCGTCAAAAAACTATTTTGTAGTGAGAAAAAGTTTTTGGTTGTCGATGGTTCATATTAATATTATCTGCTTCATTACATGAATATTTTTTCTTTTGCACTTTTAGAAAATTAACGAAATCTTTTTCTGTTTACGGCTGATTTCCAGAACGAACGAAATAGAAACACTTTTGAATTGCTTTGAATTCTGAATGCTTATGAAAAGCAGTCTTATTTGAATGAAGTATTGTTCCAAAATAATTTTTAAGTCATCTGGAATCAAGCCTTAATCAGTAAACTTTTCTAAAAAGCAAAGATGTTTGAAAAGTAAAGCTAATTTTTTAAATTCATGTACATTTTTTTGGATTGTTGAGCGGTTGCTTGATTTCTGGTATATACGAGTATGTAAAGTGGGAGATATAGTTCAGAAAGGTTTTTGGAAGGAATAATTTGATAGTGACCCTATTTAAGTTCCCTTGGAAATTTTTTCATTAACTTCTATTTCCCGACCATTATTTAGTTATTTACGTTCGACTCTTCTTCTTTAATTCCTTTCTAATATAAAATTTATCTCCCTACATTTAGGCAGACTCTACCAAACAAATCTTATTCAAATGAATCGCCGATTGCGGGAGTACTATGGAAACATATATCGCTTGCCTGGTCTTATGGGTAAACCCGATGTCATCTTTACTTACAATCCACAGGATTTCGAGGTGACCTATCGCAATGAGGGCGTTTGGCCCATACGCATTGGCCTCGAAAGTTTTAGTTACTATCGCAAGGTTCAACGACCGGATGTCTTTAAGGGTATGGGAGGGCTGGTTTCAGAGTAAGACTGATAAAGTAAAACTAACTTCAAAGGCAAATCATTTTCCATTCATTTTTAACAGACAGGGCCAGGCCTGGGCTGAAATACGCAACAAAGTCAATCCAGTGTTGATGAAAGTACAAAACGTCAGACAGAATCTACCTCAGTTGGATCAAATAGCTAAAGAGTTTATCGACAAGTGAGTGTTGACTGTTTAAACTTACCGACAAATTTTAAGGGTTTAACAAATGTTTTTAGACTGGAAACTCTAAGAGATCCACATAACAATACACTTCGGGCTGACTTTCATCAGCAGTTAAAGATGTGGGCCTTTGAATCTATAAGTTATGTGGCCTTGAACACACGCATGGGCTTGCTAAGCGAACAGCCCGATCCGAATGCGGCGCGACTAGCTAAACACATGTCAGATTTCTTCAATTATAGCTTCAAATATGATGTACAACCCTCGATTTGGCCCTACTATCACACACGCGGATTTAAGCGTTTTCTCCAGACCTATGATGCTATAACAGAGATTACCATCAATTACATAGAGGCGGCCATTCAACGCTTCGACATCGATCAGAATTCAAAAAACAAATGTGTTTTAGAGCAGCTTTTGGGGCTCAACAAACAGGTGGCTGTGGTTATGGTCATGGACATGCTTATGGCGGGCATAGACACGGTGAGTTTCATTCTTAAACTAAAGATTTTTATTCTTCTTTCCTATTTATAGACCTCTTCGGCATTTGTAACAATACTCTATCACTTGTCACGGAATCCCTCAAAGCAATTGCTGTTACGCCGCGAGCTCCAACGTTTGCTGCCCGATCCGAACTCCCCACTGACTGAGGAGAACACCAAAAATATGCCTTACCTTAGGGCCTGCATAAAGGAGGGCTTACGTATCACTTCCATAACCCCGGGAAACTTTCGCATTACCACCAAGGATCTGGTGCTTTCTGGTTATCGGGTGCCACGTGGTACAGGTGTTTTAATGGGTGTCCTAGAACTCTCCAATAGTGATGAGTACTTTTGCTCAGAGTACCGAATTTATGCCGGAACGTTGGCTAAAGACGAATAACTCCTGCCCTGACGCACGCTCACGAAATCCGTTTGTTTATCTGCCCTTTGGCTTTGGACCACGCACCTGTATAGGCAAACGCATAGCTGAATTAGAGATGGAGACTCTACTGGTGCGACTTTTGCGGCGCTATAAGATCAGCTGGCTGGGCAAAAGTCCACTGCAGTACGAGAGTACTATTATACTGTCCCCCTGCGGTGATATACGCTTTAGGTTTGAACCTGTTGTGGATGATGAAGTTGCTTTGTAGCTGAATATGTAATTATGATAAAAACGTTTTTAAGAAACCTAAGAATTTTATATGTTAATTTTAAAACACTATTATGATTCGTAAACACAAACTATTAGTACAATGGAGCAGGGCACAGCTAAGCTAGCACTAGGCGCTAGCAAAATCTAAGACAAGCGCTGTGTTCCTTAAGAAAAGCCGAAAAGTATGCAGAGATTTTTTTATTATGACATGATATTCTTATAACTCTGCTTTTTATAATCCGATCATTAAGATCATTTGAGGTCGATATCTTCAAAACTATATCATTGATTTAACATTTAATATTGCGGGAACGGATGGAGGCTTGACAAAAATTTGGAAAAGAAAAACCTTCGTTTGCCTACATTTAAAATTTGGCTACTCTAGCTTTTCTAGTCTCTGTGATCTAAGTTTTCATACAGACAGACGGAAAACGAAACGTACGAACCTCAAAAAAATCACGAGGGATCAGTTTCAGGAGAATGCAACAACTAAGCCATCAAACGGATCGGAAGAGAGGCCAAATGTCAGAGACCTGCTGAGACTGTGCAAAACTTTCTATCGCGGTGTGATCAACAAGTGGAGTGACAGGCCAGGTTATGATCTACAGAAAACAAGTAAGGGAGCTGCAGTCGAGTGCCCCGACTACAAAATACCCTGTTCCCTTGATTTCGTGTGTTTTCCTTTACATAAACACACTCACACATATACACACTCCAACATACACACAAGCGCATGGCATGCGGCCGCGCGCGATAACTGACAATGCAAGACCCCCCTCTCTCCCACTAGCAAAATTGATTTGTATATAACTTCGGTGTTTATTGTCCGATCTTAGCGATCTTTTCAGAATAGATAGATATTGGGCCATACTTGATATATGTTAAGTTTGGAAGGTCTATCTTAAAAATTGTGGCTCTGACAGTTTTTTGCGCTTAAAGGGGGGAGGGGGAGGAATTTTCCAAATCTGAAACAAACTCGTTTTGAATCGGGTATACACCTATCTACATGCAAAAATTTGTGGCTCTAGCTCTTATAGTCTCTGAGAAACACGCGTTCATACGGACAGACGGACAGACAGACAGACGGACAGACGGACGGACAGACGGACAGGGCTAAATCGACTCGGCTGTTGATGCTGATCAAGAATATATATACTTTATAGGGTCGCAAGTGTTTCCTTCTACCTGTTACATACTTTTGCACAACTTCATGATCCCCCTTTTCCCATTTTCAATGGGAACAGGGTATAAACAGGAGCAAGCAAGCAATCGACACCAGCTTTACACCATTTTCTATGCACATCACATCTCAGAGTAAGGCTGTTGCTAAAAGGCCGGTTCACCGGCTATAAATAGAATCGAACTATCAAGACGTATATTACATAAATAGACGGATAAAACAGAAACGTTTTAGATCTGAATTTTTTTTGCATTCGGTCACATTGAATGAAAAATTTCGAATACTCAAAACGACTGAATGTGAATGAATGAATAACTATAACAAACGAATTTAATGAGTGAGTGAAATGCAAAAAACTTAGTGTACTCAGTTAACTCAGTTTTGGTAAATGGAACTTTAGAAAAGCAAACAGTATATGTTTTTAGTGGGAATTATAGCAAATAATACATAAAGTGAAGAAAGTTGTTTCTTCATTCAAATATTGAATTATAGAAACATTTAAAATTTAATTATTTTTTATTTTAATTTTGTTACGGAATACAATTTCCTTAGCGTTTTTGTAATTTTTGCCCCCTCCCATTTTTTTTACCTTGGAAATGTCGATTTACTATCATTCTCAATTCAATTCAATTCGGTCTCTCATCGATTGTATTGAATGAATTTGAATGTCAACTAACTTTCCCATTTCATTCAAATTCATTGCAGAGAGTGTCGATTTATTTTGAGCATGAAGGCTTCATGAGTTGATTTGAGGGCAGTCATGGCTGCATGTATAGATTGCGTGGCTAAAACTCACCATGGTTAATTTTTGTTTTTTCGACCACAAAATGTTTTTGAAACATGACCAAGCCATTCATAAAGTAAGAACTAAATGTTTATAAGACAAGCCCAAACCGTTCATGATTAAGAACATTTTGTTCAACACATAATGTGAACAAATGTTAATAAAAGTTTGAAAAAGTGGGCTTAGCAGACTACCATCAACAAAATGTCATGATTTGGGTACATTCCGAACGGATTTTTATACTCTGTACCAGAGGTACACAGAGTATATTAAGTTTGTGCAAAAGCGTACGTCTGTCCGTATGAGCAAAGAGATCACAGAGATGGTAAGAGATAGAGGTTTGACATGTATGGGACATATGCTTCTTATAGTTGTAGGCAGATCAAGCTTATTTTCAAATTTTGCCACGCCTCTTCCCGCTCCCGCAAATTGGAAAAAACATAATATCTCCCACAGACAAAATAGGGCCCACTGTCTATTGACATAGAGTCCACGTATGTGATGTTAAGCGCTGTTAGGGACAAAATTACTTATTCACTCCAGCGGTGACAATGTAAAGGATAAGGAAATCTTTTCGCTTCTTCCTTCTTCACCCATCAAAGTTTGTGTTAAGGTGAGGAAAGTTCTGCCCATCACCGTTGCGACCGGTGCTGCCCATAATTGTTTGTTTTCCTTATAACTCGACCATCGTTCATACGATCTTTACCATTGCTTTGGCGAATCGATAAATAATCATATATACTAAATATACATACTGTGATCTGACGGTGGTGTGGGGGGATGTGGTGGTGGCACAATACCAACCCCCCCACCCCACACCTTTTGTTGTGATTAATTTAAAAAAATTTGTTGTATAATTTTTTTTTTACTTACCCTTTCTGGGAATCGAACGCGGGACCTCGAAAGCCTGCACTCACTGACACCACCGGTCAGGTGTTAACCGCGGTGGTTAAGTCGTCTTATAAATTGACGGTTCCTGTGCCAGCCAGTGCTGAGAGCGAGAGAAAGAATTGTTCTCATTTGTTGCTTGCGCTCTCCGTTTTTTGGCTCCCCGCAATTCCTTCGCCATCAAGCTCGAAGTCGAGTACGATTGTGTTTTCGGATTCGAGAAGATTTCTTCTTAAAAAACCAAGAAGAAAATATACAGAATCCAAGAAGAATTCGTTGTCCGCCGGATTCGTTCTTCGTTTCTCTGGGTGTAGTTATTTTTGAGCTAATGTTAATTTTTATTTCATAACAGTGAGCCGATCTTCTCTTATATATATAGAGATTCCCCATATAACAGCGCTTTATCATGTAAAAGTATAAGCTCAAAAAATGGGTGTGGGCGTGGGCATTTTACCTGATTAAGTTTTTTTCACAATAAATCTTGTTTTCCTTATGTTTTCTACCACCCACCCACAAAGTACAAAGACAGCCAAATCTGTTCAAGAGATTTACTCAAAATATTCACTAACAATATTAAAATGTACAAAAAAAAATGGAAAAAAGTAACAGTTTAGCGTCGGTTGCGTCCGCGAAAACGTTGATGAACCGGAGCATCCCGCCTGTGATGGAATTTCTGGTGCTGCTGCTGCGGCGGTTGGGGGGGTGGCGTCTGTTCGACCTGATGAGCTAGCGAAATGTTGGCCCTAGTGGCCTCCTCAAGGTCAGAGGTAGCGCAATGTTGATCATCTATCTCCGAAGTGGGTGTGGAATGAGCTGTTTCAATGGGAAGAGAAGTAAACTATAGTTATACAAAAATTTCAAGTCAATTGTGGACTTACCCATAACAAATGTAGTGGTGGCCGTTTTCACTATAGCTGGCATTGGTAAGCAGGTGTTAAAGTTGGTGGGCGAACCTTTTCAAAAAAAATGAGATTCAGGTAAGTAAGATTTAAAGAGAATTGGGTAAAAAGCATAAGGCTAACCGATGGGACTATAGAATATGTCTTCAGAAGAGGTGGCAGGTGTCAGGGTGTCAATTGTGGAATAGTTCGTTAAAGTTTGGGTTTCTGGTTGAGCTTTCTGTAGATAAACAGTGCATCCGCTACTGCAGTCTGAGTCGTCCGAGTCGTCTTCGATTGGGTGAGGCGGTTGGGAAACGGGATCGGGGACGGGATCGGAATCAGTGTGGGCTGTTTTGTTTAAACACATGCACGGAGTAACAGAAACACAAACAAAATACTATGGTTAAAATGTTAATTTAGCATCATCAGATCAGCTAGGATCAACTCGGATTACCTGCAGCCGCTGTGTTGTTATAGAGACTCGTTGGGGTATTCATCACAGCAGCATTCAAGTTATTCGGCAATGGTTTCCACTGTTCCTCCTCCTTAAGCTGGATGGGTGCTAAATTTTGCAGCCCTGCTACAAAAGCCAAACAGAGACGGGTAGAGGGAGAGTCAGAGAAGGAGAGAGATAGTGGCAGACTTAGGGCAAATCAATGGCTGTGGTTGTTGTTGTGGTTTTTCTTTCGGATTGTATTTCATGACAATAATTTTCAAGTTCAGTTTTTCATCTACGCTTAAATTGATAATCGATACTTGGAGTTAAACTAGACTTAGTGGGCTAAGCGGAAGTGAATAATAACAGTTTTAATGTCCATTACCAACTTCCGTCTGCTCCTGGTCGCCATTATGTTTCTCCTTATCCTTTTCCAGATGCTCATTGATGTCACCTTTCACTGCAAGTGGCTTTACCGGGTCCTGTAGATAAGTAAAATTAATGAAAGGAATCACTTTGCATAAGCTTATTTTTCGTACCTTTCTCAAGTCGAGCTCTTCATCGCTGTTTATCTGGTCACTGGTATTGGATTCAGAGCTGGAGCTGGACTCGTCGCTGCTCTCATTCTCCTCCTCAGGATTGGGCACAAAGTCTGAATCATCTTCGGAATTCTCATTGGCATATTTGGCCATCAATTCCGAAATAGTTAAGTTCTGCTCGGCTTCAACTGTGGTTTCTTCTTCACGCGGACGTTTGTTGACACCAGCAGGAAGGGACTAAAAATAGTGTTGGCTTAACTCTCCGGCTACTTAGTGTCCAGAGAAACAGACTTACCTGGTCTAGACTGTGCGTTTGAAACATCCGCCCGCTGTTAGCCCGCTGCACACCAGGCCGACACATGGCCAGGGAAAACCACTGCGTCAACTTGTGCATTAAGCCCTTGCCTGTACCAAAGCACACTTCCTGCTGACGTTGCCGTATCATCTTCAGGCCCTGGATGCGCACGGCACGCAACTTGCGACGTCGCGTTTGAATAAAGTAAATCACCTGCAGATGCGAAACGGGACCATTGCCAATTATCAAAGCACCCAAAGACAACCAAATGCAAGTCAGACGCAGCCAGATGATCAGCAGCAGAAATGGTATCCAGGGTAGCGGACGCTCCAGAGGAATCGAATTTTTTTCTAAAAATAAGACTGTGAGTTTAAGGATGATAAGAGACTTTATATTTGTCATACCCTGAGGCAGGCTCCACCTGGCGGTTTCCTCAACTATTCTTAGGGTGTGATCGCCACGCTGCATGACAGCTTGACCCAGTTGAGTGCTGGCAAAACGCTCGACCTGCTCCCGCACTTGATCATAAAAGGTGCGTGATTTCTGCAATTCGCCATCGAATTCATCTTCCTCGTGATCGATATGATCGTGCTGATGCACTGGGCGAACTTTTGTTCCTCCAGTCTCTGTCTCCTGGGCCATGATGTTGCTGGTGCTGCTAGGTGATATTTGTATATTTAAATCATTGGCTGGCAACAAACACAAACATGTTTTGGCATAGGTTAGTGTACGGAGCAACAGAAACAAAGTAGAGAGCAGCGCAAAAACTGATTCAATTTGCTCTGCAGCAGTAGCAATGACGCAGCTTAACAAGAACCGAACACGCAGCGCAGCTTATACACTATGTGTGTCGACTGCGTTGCTTTTGAGAGTTTTCCTATGCCCAGTAGAAATCGACGCGCCGGCCTATGATTTAAATCTTCGTTTTTCTGTTATCTATTTATATAAACGTGTTTAACCTGACTAACTGGCTGACTCACTGGTGACTGCCGCACAGCCAAAATCATAAAAGAAAGGAGCAGATTTTCTCACAGTATTTTTGTATTTCATTCAAAGTGAGTACTATGATCACGTTTCGGAAAATTCCTTCGGGAAATGTGGAAAATTCGCAGAAAGCTGTTGTATGAAATTTTTTTGTTTTTTTATCCGATCAGGTTCAAACTCATTTTCAAAGATCTATATCAAATTCAACCCCCAGAAAGTTTAGTTCCCAGCAACTAACTCTAAAATCAATTTCAAAATGTAACAAAAATATTGAGTACATGACTTTAAAATTTTGGAAAATTGACTTAAAAAGTCAAGAAACGGGCGGAAAACTCCTTTGTCACACATTCGATCAGGTCCAAACTCATTTTCAATAAACTTTATGAAAGATTTACTATGACTGGAATCCAAACTTTCAGAAAATTCACTTCCATGTGTGGAAAGTTGCCTTTTAAGTTTGCTTGAGCGAAGGATAATTTTTCAAGCAAATAGCTCTATACTCATTTTATAAGCTGCACTTTTTGATTTTGGAAAACCAACCCCGAAATTGTAAGAACTGACGGAAAACTTTGTATAAAACTTTTTATTAAAATTATTTTTCAGCCTAAGGCCCACATTGCTATGGCTTTCCAATTGGACACAATTTGTAAGTGTATCAATTTTTCAAATAATAATAAATAAAATAAAAATTTTTATTAATTTGCGTAAAGATCGTAAATTTTCAATATGTATAAATTGATATCGTTTCGCTTACGCATGCTCCACCATAGAGAAGCTGTCTTTCTTATTATACCTTGTTCCCATTGAAAATGGGAAAAGGGGGATCATGAAGTTGTGCAAAAGTATGTAACAGGTAGAAGGAAACATTTGCGACCCTATAAAGTAGATATTTCTTGATCAGCATCAACAGCCGAGTCGAATTAGCCTGTCCGTCTGTCCGTCCGTCCTGTGTGTGTCCGTTGTCCGTATGAACGCGTCGATCTCAAAGACTATAAGAGCTAGAGCCACAAATTTTTGCATGTAGGTAGGTGTATACCCGATGCAAATCGAGTTTATTTCAGATTTGGAAAATTCCTCCCCCTCCCCCTTTAAGCGCAAAAAACTGTCAGAGCCACAATTTTTAAGATAGACCTTCCAAACTTTATATATATCAAGTAAGGCCTATTTTCTATCTATTCTGAAAAGATGAATAAGATCGGAAAAGATGAAAACACCGAAGTTATATACAAATCAATTTTGCTTGTGGGGGGCCTTGCATTGTCAGTTACCGCGTGCGTGAGTGCGTATGTTAGAGTGTATGTGTGTGTGTATATGTGTACAAAAACACAAAAAGTCAAGGGAACAGGGTATTTTGTAGTCGGGGCACTCGACTACAGCTTCCTTACTTGTTATACCCTTGCAAAGGGTATTACAAAATTGTCCGGATGTTTGTAACGCATAGAAGGAAGCATCTCCGACCACATAGTATATTCTGATAGCCGACGAGCTGAGTTGATTTAGCCTCCGGCGTTGTTTCTATGCTATCTCCTCCGTCAGTTTTAAAGCTATCCTCACCAAAGTTTGCAAGAAGTCTTTTGGTACAAATACGCTGCACATTTGTCGGAACCGGCCGGATCGGATAAGTATAGCATATAGCTGCCATAGGAACGATCGGTTAAAAAGTAGTCATAAGAGAAAAACTTTTTTGTTTTTAATGGAAATGCCTCCAAAGTACGTATTTTTAGTTTACATCCCTTCCTAAGATTTCACTAAGTTTGTCGAAATCGATGACATACTATAGGCCAAGGAACGATCGGTCGAAAAATTTGTTCTAGTGAAAAAACTTTTTTGTTTTTAATGAAAACGTCCTTATATTGGCTACACTTAATTTATACACTTTACACAATTCTACAAAGTTTGGTCGAATCGGATGACTATACTATACCCCATAGGTGATCGGTCGAAAAGAAGTTCTAGTGAGAAAACTTTTTGTTTTAAATGGGATCGCCTCCAAATTTCCAATAACAGTGTATTATACTTTCATGATTTCACCAAGTTTAATCGATATCAGATATCTTTATAGTATAGATCCCCCAGAAAAGTAATGTCCAAAAAGTAGTCTTAGAAAAACTTTTTTTTTTGGATCGTATACAAAACGGCCACGATATTTTTTTTTTGCGAAGTACCCATGTTTTATGTTCGGATATTTAGGGTTCTATGTTCTTGAGCAAATTCTTTACTCAAATTTATTCAAAAGCAATAAATTTGATATATATTATTTTCTTCTTTGGCTTTCTCAACGACGGCTGTCGATAAGATGCTATCGCTGCAATGATGTGATCAGATGCCAATCCGAGTCATGATCAATTGAAGCTTGAAGTGGCTTAAAATACCTAGTTTGACCATTTTAAGGGCCGATTTGTGGGGAACCCATACTATTGTCTTACCTCCATTGGATATTTTTGTAAAGAACTATTTCTTATCTTTAAAAAAATATATCAAATAGCCTTCAATATACTGGAAAAAGTCTTGCCAGGATTAGAGATCAAGTGTTATTTTAAGAGTACTGTATACCTTCAGGTGCCATTTTTTAAAAGTTTACAATAAATTAAATACCAATAAAACCAAAAATGGTATTTACAAGCGGTTTTTTTTAGGCAATCGATTAAATTAAATTTAAGAATTGTTGTTGTTGTTGTTGCAGCGTTTGTTGTTGTATTCCGGTTCAAAGTTGACCAAAAAATTGAAACAAATAAAAAGCGGGACTGTTGACCGATTTTCAATTTTTCAATTACTCCAAATACTCACCATTCTGGTCGGTACCAAAATATTTGGGATCAAAGTAAAAATTTTGAAAATCTACTTTTTTCCCCGCTTTTTCATTGGTCCTATTTGTTGTTGACCGATCCCAGATATTTTGGTACCGACCAGAATGATGAGTATTAGGAGTAATTTAAAAAAAAATTTCAAAATCGGTCCACAGTTACTCTTCTTATTTGGGCAACCATTTTGAAAAAAATGGTTTCGAGATAAGCGCGCTAAAATTTCCACGACTGTTTTCGATAAAATAAAAATAGGGAAAGTTAACTTCGGCTCGGCCGAAGTTTTGTATAACCTTGCAGCTTCCATTGAAAACAAAATAGTTTTTCGAACTAAGACTACTTTTGGACCTTATTTTTCTATGGGATCTAAACTAAATAGATGTCTGATTTCGACCAAACTTGGTGAAATCATGGAAAAGCATAATACACTGTTAATTACGAAACTTGGAGGCGATCCCACTTAAAACAAAAAAGTTTTTCTCACTAGAACTTCTTTTTCGACCGATCATTCATACTGCAGCTATATGCTATAGTCATCCGATTTTGATATAGCTTTGTAGAAATTTGTTAAAGTATATAACATAAGAATATGTCAATAAAACGGACGTTTTCATTAGAAACAAAAAAGTTTTTCCCACTAGAACTAGTTTTTCGACCGATCCTTCCTATGACAGCTATATGCTATAGTCATCAGATTTCGTCCAAACTTAGTGAAATCATGGGAAAGGATAGTAAACTAGGAAATACGCACTTTGGAGGCGTTTCCATTAAAAACAAAAAAGTTTTTCTGACTAAGACTAGTTTTTCGACCGATCGTTCCTCTGGGAGCTTTTTGCTATAGTCATCCGATTTCGACCAAACTTTGTAGAATTATGTAGAAGTAAAAAAAAGGTATTCAGAAAAGGACTTTTTCATTAAAAACAAAAAAGTTTTTCATAGAACTAGTTTTTCGCCGATGTTCCTATGGGCTATATCTAATCCGATTTCGCAAACTTGGGGGTATAAGGATAGTTAACTAAGAAAAGTATTGGAGGCGTTCCACTAAAAAAAAAAAGTTTTCTCACTAAGACTAGTTTTTCAACTGATCGTTCCTATGACAGCTATATGCTATAGTCATCCGATCCGGCCGGTTCCGACAAATGTGCAGCGTATTTGTACCAAAAGACTTCGTGCAAAATTTGGTGAGGATAGCTTTAAAACTGACGGAGGAGATAGCATAGAAACAGACAGACACGGACGGACGGACAGACGGACAAGGTTAAGTCAACTCAGCTCGTCATGCTGATCAAGAATATATATATTTTATGTTGTCGGAGATGCTTCCTTCAATGAGTTACAAACATCCGCACAATTTTATAATACCCTCTGCAAGGGTATAAAAAGGTTTTCTTACTAAAACTAGTTTAGTTTCGATTAATTACCGCTAATTTAGCCATTTCGGCCGTAGCTCTTCGCCCTGATTAAGAATATATATAGTTTAAGGGGTCGGAAATGAATTTCTGGAACTCCAGTGTAGCTCCCAAAAATAAATAGGCGTAAAGCAACCACTATCAAATCGATCAAATTCGAATTATTAGAACCACAAAATTGTAGAAAATTTGTTAAATAAGAAAAATACACAGATGAACTAAGAAGATTTTAATAAGAAAGTTTGATATCGTAGAATATCTCTACCAAAATTTTCAAATTTCTAGTTGGTGAAATATTGGGGTGTGGCATGGCCACTGCAGTAAAATTAATGGGGGAAATGTGCCTTATCCCCCATAGTTGCCGCCCCTGTGTTTGTTTGTCTATTGAAATTTCTATCGGGACACAAATAGAGTTTGAAAGTTCAACTGAACATGGATGCTGCGGTTATGTTTGCTGCTCGGTTCTCGCCAAACTAAGCTTGAGACACTTAAATTCGGCTAAAGTCAGGTTAGTTTGACTAGCCTGACATTGACAATTTGGCAGTAATTAATGCATGCTGTTAGGGCATGATAACCTAAACTTAAATATTTACCAAGCCGAACGAATCTGGTTAAACCAACCGAGAACAGAAACATTGTCCTTCTAAAAATTCGGATCTTAATCGATAAACTCGAAAATGAACTGTTCGTTTCGTTTTAACAAACTAAAATAACCTAAAATAAACTTTAAGGTCCGTTTTGTCATGTTCCCGTTTTCCTGAATTTTGGGAATTTGCGCTGCTCATTTTGCGCATGAGCTATGCAAACGCGTAAGATCCATTTGGATTTGCAAAAACAGGAACATGAGAAAACGGGCCTAAGAAAAGCTGAATGTGAATGTGCATTACAAATGGCGAACGGCCTAATATTAAAACATGGAAGGTGCAACGGAGAGAAGAATTGGAATTTAGTGCTTAAAATCAACCTGACTGCGCGTGATTACTAAGTACATATACTAAACTTGACTGTTTCTGACACCATTTAAAAGTGTAACACTTATCAGCCAGGCATCAGCACTTTTTCACTTTTTTTTGTGCTGCTGTCTGGGCCCAACTTATATTAGAAAATGACTAACAAATATGTGAAAAAAAAATTAAATCAAAACAAATTAAATAATATTAAATTAGAAACAACTGAACTTTGTACGCCGCCGCCTCCGCTAAGTTGGAATAGTTGATGTTAGTGCTGATTATGAATTATGGATCCAAAGAGAATTCCGTCCGGGATCTAATTTAATCAGTTATAACTTATTCTTTTTTTTTGTATTATTTTCCCACAGCCATATAATTTTTGAATTGAATTAAATGCAACATTTTCCTTTGTTAACTGCGATAAGAAATTCTTACACCCAACATTCACATTTATTTATTTTTTTTATATTTTTAGCGCTTATTGCATTGTCCAGAAAATACGCAAACAATAAGAAACAATTATTTATTAAATTTATTAACAAAAATAATAAAATTATCAAAAAATTTGTCGGCCGGGGGATCAAAAGTGTATCGAAATCCACACTCACACTCATATGCAAATGTACGTTCATACGTGTGTACACAATTCGATGTACAGTGTAATGAAAGCATAAATGCAGAAATTCTTGGCGCCTTGCGAAAGTGTGGAGAGCGTAACATGCAAAAATCTAACTGAGAGCTTGACCTGCCCACACAAACACACACACACAGCGTGCAGATAACGGTTGTTTCCTTTTTCCACTTACCGGTGTTTCTTTCTGTTTGCTTTTTTTTTCCAAAAACTGTCGAACCAGCCGCAAGTTTCAGTTATTTCAATCAACAATTTACAAAAAAATGTACTTTACACAAGAAACACTTGTTGCTGCTGTTCTGTTCTGTTGCCAAGTCTGAGGACCAACAAGCTCTAACGTTCGCTGCGGCTGCACAACTCCCGAGTGACTGACCCACGTTGCTCGAGTCGTGCGCATTGGCAGCGATTTGCGAATTCGCATTTCATCGACGCTTCGATCGGCAGCAGCCAGTCGTGTGTGCGTGTGATTCGTATTATCAGCCAGAGTCAATCACGGCGGCAGCAGCCTCCCTCTATCTCTTTGTCACTGCTGCAGTTCTCTTTGGAAACCAATTATCCGTTAACCATTGTCATAGAGATTCAAGTGTAAGTGCAGCCTAAGAACCAAATACCAAACAGAGATTTTTCAACAGTGAACCAAACCTTAAACCGAACCAAGTGTGCAAAAAAAGCTTAAGGTGAACCTATTCCAAATTGGTTCAAAAAAATTATAGACATTCTTAGATCTGACTCACTTCCATGTCTGATTTTTGATGATCCGAACCGAAATTTTAGGTTCGGAACAGGTTCAGGCTCAGCTTTTATTTTTAAAGAGTTTCGGTTCAAGGTTCTGTTCATAGCAAAATAAAAGCCGGAATTCCAGGTTCGGTTTAAAATCGGTTTGCAGCCCTGCATTAAACACACTCTGAGACAAAGTTTTCAGTAATTAAAAATAGTGGCCACAAACAACAGAGATACATTGAACAACCTTCAACGCCAATGCATATTCCTTCAGCAACCCTAAAAATACGGAGCTTAATGACAAGTAGAAATTTTGTGCTATTTGTGCACTCGAAATTCTCAAGTCTTTACTCGCCGTCAGGGTTGTTTAAATAGGATTTGCAAATTGCTTGATGGTGGCTTAGCCATGGTTGCAGCCGAATCGGTCGTCTACACAGCCACAGCTGCTGTTCAAGTTCAAATGTATTCTCTGTTGATTTTTCTGTTGATTATTGAATTATAATCAATCCTCGACCTTGAGCCTGCTTATGTTCCCTTTGACTAAAATCGTAAAAGCCCATATTCAGTTAAGAACAGGCCTCAAACAAAAAAAGTTTTTCTCACTTTCGACCGATCATTCGTACTGCAGCTATATGCTATAGTCATCCGATTTTGACAAAATTTTGTAGAATTGTGTTAAAGTATATAAAATAAATATATGCCAATGATAAGGACGTTCCCATTGAAATCAACATCGTTTTTCTCACTAGAACTAGTTTTTCGACCGATCGTTCATATGGGATCTATATGCTATATTCATCCGATTTTGGCCAAAATTTGTAGAACTATGTGAAAGCATTCCAAATGAATAAATGCCAATATTTAGGACATTTCCATTGAAAACAAAAAAGTTTTTCCAACTAAGACTAGTTTTCAGACTATACTTTTCTATGACAGCTATACCAAAATTGGTGGAATCATTTAAAAACAAAGCAAACTAAGAAATACGAAGTTTGGAGGCGGTTCTATTGAAACGCCTGTCCTGCTGTCTGTCCGTCCGAAGTTAGCTTAACCTTCTCGTTTTTTTATTTTGTAGGTTGATCTTTAAATTTGAGGAAAATGGATAACTGCGACACCGAAAGAAGAATTTAGATTGTCGGCCGTTCACGGGGTCCGAGTTTTGGTTCATAGAGAGTAAAGGCGCATGTTTGGCGGAGATCCTTCGAGCAAATGAACCATTATAAGACTTGTTAACAATTTGCCGAGCGTGCGTTACAAACATCCGCACAATGTATAATACCCTCTGCAAGGGTATAATAATCCTGTCTGGAGATTGATGTTAGTACGGATGTCCCATATCAAAGCGAGAGAGCAAAATAGTATGAGAGCAAGAAAATCTCTCTCACCAATACTATGAGGCTAAATGGGTAGGCACTCATAAGCAAAGGCTATCAACTAAGTTTTTCATTTTATGTGTCGACATTTCTACTTGGATGCCTTGCAATTCCCAAACAGTCATAGCTAAATTCTATTAAAGATATAACCGAGGGTATGCAAACAATGACCAGGGGTAATGACCTCGAGCCGGCAAGGACTTGCTGGTTTGAAAATCAAAAATGTCGTTCAATAAGTCGCATGGTGCTCTTGTGAGAAGCTCATTTTGGGGTAACATAAAGTTTCAGCAAGTAAGGGCACTGTAGTACACTGTACCCTTTAATTCATGTGTTTTCATTAATTTTCTATAATCACGCGCTCGAACGCTCTAGCTGACAATGACTTCATGATCCCATTTTACCTATTTTTAATGGTATAATAAAGAAATAACTTTAATCTCAGTCATTTATGAAGCAATCCTTTTTGGGATTAAGTGCAGTTCGAATATCGAGGTCAATTTAATCTCGTGCAAACTTTATAGATCAAATTAAGTACGAATTTCGAGCGGGCATTCTTGATTGGATCCTACTAAGGGATCAAGTCGAGTTCGGATAACAAGCTTAAATCAATCCCATGTGGCATTAATTCGGGATCAAGACGAGAATTCCGGGATTGAAAAATCCGAGATCAGTCAATCCTGTACTTACTTGGAATGAAAAAGTACGGGATTGACCGACTTCTGACATAGTTTGGGATTGATTTAATCTCGAATATCTCGGATTTTTTTCTGTGTGGAAAGTATTTTCCACCTGTGCGGTAGCGAGACTAACGCGGCCAGCATTTGGAACATTCGAGGTGTGTTCAAAAAGTATCGCGAATTTTGAACTTTCGCGGGTTACATATATTCGAATTTCCATTTTTTTGTGGCGTTATGTTGGTACTCATGTCTCTCACTTATGCCGACAAGCTCGGCCATTTTGAATGTCCACTTAATTGTTGACAGCTGCTTTGCTTGCACGTGTTTTGGATCGTCTTCGATTTTTACCTATTCAAAAAAAAGGATCAAAGAACCTGTATAAAATTTTGTGTGAAAAACGAAATTAAGTGCGCGGATGCATTCCGAATGTTGACTGTGGCATACGGAGAAGCTACCTTGGACCGAAGCAACGTTTATCCGGGGTACAAAATGTTCTCAGAAGGCCGAGAAGATGTGAACGACGAAAAGCGTGCCGGACGCCCGAGCACTTCAACAACAGACGAAAAAATTAATGAAGTGGAGAAAATGGTATTGGCCAATCGTCGAATCACCGTTAGAGAAGTTGCTGAGGACCTAAACATATCGATTGGCTCGTGCCATTCGATTTTTATCAATGATTTGGGCATGAGACGGGTCGCCGCGAAATTCGTACCAAAATTGCTCAATTGCGACCAAAAACAGCATCGCATGAACATTGCTAATGAGATGTTAAACTCTGTCCGCGACGACCCAAATTTGCTCCAGAGGGTCATAACTGGTGACGAATCGTGGGTCTATGGTTATGACGTGGAAACCAAAGCTCAATCATCTCAATGGAAGCTGCCGCACGAACCAAGACCGAAAAAAGCGCGCCAAGTTCGGTCGAATGTGAAAGTTTTGCTGACAGTTTTCTTCGATTGCAGGGGCGTGGTGCATCATGAGTTCTTGCCACAGGGAAGAACGGTCAATAAGGAATATTACCTGCAAGTTATGCGCAATTTGCGCGAAGCAATCCGCCAGAAACGCCCGGATTTGTGGAAGAACAAAAATTGGCTTTTGCACCACGATAACGCCCCTGCTCACACATCGTTGCTTGTGCGCGACTTTTTGGCCAAAAACAACACACTAATGATGCCGCAGCCACCGTATTCCCCAGATCTGGCCCCCTGTGAGTTTTTCTTGTTCCCTAAAGTGAAGAGGTCCATGAAAGGACGTGATAAAGACGGCATCGAAGGAGGAGCTGAAGAAGTTAAAAAAAAATGATTTTTTGAAGTGCTTCGAAGATTAGAAAAACCGTTGGCACAAGTGTATAATATCTCATGGGGATTACTTTGAAGGGGACAAAATAGATATTCATGAATAAATAAATAATTTTTGAAAAAAACACTAAATTCGCGATACTTTTTGAACACACCTCGTATATCACTTCTGGTAGGGGCCCTGACGGGTCATTGTAGGAAGACACAAAACACGCCTATGCATACAACATTTTGATTTCTGTAGTAGTTTGAGAAAGAGGAGAAAACGATACAGAACCTTCTGCGTCATTGCCCCACTTTAAGTAGGAGGAAACTTAGGTTTCTTGGCCAACACCTCCTAATCAACCTGTCGTTGACATCCAAAATAGAGATCCCAGCTCTAACCAAATTTATTCTGTCCACTCAATGGCCGTGTTCATCAGAAAAATTCATCACCGAGCATGTATCAGAAAAATATTATACACCAAATAGTTTGTGCTGAACGATGTGCTCCATTTTAGCGCCAAAGACATTTAGGGCCGTTTTCTCATGTTCCTGTTTTTGCAAATCAAGGTGGATTTGGTGAATTTGCACTGCTCATTTTGAGCATGAGCTATGCAAACGCGTAAAATCCACCTGGATTTGCAAAAACAGGAACATGAGAAAACGGGCCTTAAAGACGATTTCATAATGGCGGCGCTGACATTGGCAGTACTTCCATGCCATCATGGAAATTGCATAAAAATAGCCAAACTTAAGTTATAATACGTTATTTAGTTTTTTTCTAATTATTTATTGCCCTTTAAAAACTTGTTCTTTTAATTAAGTGCGCAAATGAAATAAGATACACATAGCGGCATCGAAAAGAAGCCCATCGATATACAATTGCAGCTGGTGGTAGCAGAATCACTTAAAAGAGCATACTATTTCCTAGATATGATACGTCCTCCATCATGAAACGTTAAATTGGCTATCGCGATACCGTACCAGTGGAGTTCAGCAGGACAGATCATTGAAAATTTATAATTGATCAGGGAGCAAGTTGGTCTGCTGAACACAACCAACGGATCAGTTCCTTCGAAGACCCAAGGGTATAATAGGGTTTAACAAGGAATATATGGTATCGCAACGGACCCATGTGGCCATAGTGGAAGAGTAACCTGAATTCATACCAAATTTTATGGCGGACAAGAAAATTTATAATAATGGTTGTTAAGCAAAAAAAAAGAAAAAATAGAATTAAAATAAAATAAAATTAATAGTTGTGCGCTGCTCTACAGTCACAACTAAACTAAATAAATTTAACATCTCATATCCAGCCAAGACAATTTAACATGACGTATTAGTTCCAGGCCACTACAGCAGCCTACTTCATCCAAGATTTTATTCCCTTGCAGAGGGTATTAAAAAATTGTCCGTGTGTTTGTAACGCATTGAAGGAAGCACCTCCGACCACATAAAGTATATATATTCTCGATCAGCATGACGAGCTGAGTTGATTTAGCCCTGTCCGTCCGTCTGTCCTTCTGTCCGTCTGTTTCAATGCTATCTCCTCAGTCAGTTTTAAAGCTATCTTACTATTGCACGAAGTCGTTGGTACAAATACGCTCTACATTTCGACCCGATCGAGACTATACATATAGCTGCCATAAAAAGAAAAGTAGTCTAAGTGAGAAAAACTTTTTTTTGCATTTTTACTATAGCATACGTGAACGATCGGTCACTTAGTGTAAACTTTTTTGTTTTCAATTAAAACGCCTCCAAACTTAGTATTTCTTAGTTTACTATGCTTTGCCATGATTCCACCAAATACCCTATCGTGCTCTTCTCTGAAAGTAGCTCGGTGGTAGTGCCTAGTCTGGCCAGTGTGTCTGCTGACTCCTTTCCATATATGTCCAGAACAGTCGTTCTCAGAGATAAAGAAGCAGTCAAAACTTATGGGCTTAGCGTTAAATGAGGATAAGACGAAGTACCTACTATCAAAGCGCAGTAAGTGCTCGCTTGGACAATCTGTTGCAATGGGAGAATACAACTTTAAGGCTGTTAAGGACTTTGTCTACCTCGGATAGACGATAACCAGCGACAACACCAGTCTGGAAATTCAAAGAAGAATTATTACTCTTGCAAACCAATGTTACTGCGGGCTCAGTAAGGAATTCAAGAGCAGAGCCCTCTCTCGAAAGACGAAAATTGCTCTATACAAGTCGCTTATCATCCCAGTTCAGCTATACGGCGCAGAAGCATGGACAATTACAACAACGGATGAGACGGCAATTGGCGTGTTCGAGAGAAAAGTTCTTCAGAGGATTTATGGACCTCTAAAAGTTGGCGAATAATTTCGCATCCGAATGAATCACGAACTGTACGAGTTTATGGGGACACTAAGCTTGTTCAGCGCATAAAACAATAGCGGCTGCGATGGACATGTTACCTGTATGGATGTTAATGCTCCAGCAAAACGGGTGTACAGTCGGCATGCAAACGAGTTAGGAGGCACGCCCGGGCCGGGTCGACTGGGTGTACCCTTCTGGTGGGATGTCGCTCGGGACAGAGGCGAGTGGCGGGCATTAGTTGCAGAGACCGTACCGTAAAACGGTTGTGATGCTGTCATCAGTCCAAAGAAGAAGAAGGAGAATTAAAACAGGGATGCAAACCGGTTCTGAACCGAACCGAACCAAACCAAACCGAACCGCGTTTTTCAGCTGGTGAACCGAACCGCAAACCGAAACCGGCGTCCCTTCAAAAATGCTGAACCGAACCTAAAACCACAAATGAAAACGGTTCGATTCGGTTCAGTTCACTGACGATTCTCAAGACGCACAAATTTTGGTAATTTCGATCGAGCTTATACGATAAGTCCTTATTGATACAGGATTTATGTAGCACCCAACCATTTTGAAACATGCAATTGTCCACCGACCTCTGAGTATGCCTGTCGTAAGTTAACAATTCTTTGGAAGTTGCCAATCGATTTGTTTGCATATATCATTTCCTTTACGGGACGATATTCTTATTAGTCTGTCGAGCCTGTATTAAAATGATATCATTATGGACGAAGCAAGCACATCCAACTATTCAAACTTTTCAATTCTCTAGGAATTCAGTATAGAAATCATTATATTTCAAATATTGAAGCAAAAGTTCAGGGAAAGACGCTATAGGTGAGCTTTAATATTTTAAAAAGTTTTTCGGTATAAAATAGCTTTTTCTGAGAAAATTTTCAATATATAAAGGATATAAAGGATTAGATTAGCTAGATCAACAAAAGGTGAAATTATGGGCGATCCAACAAAATAATGGAGTTTCTAACACGTTATCGGAGTGCTTTTCCTTCGAAGATATCTTTTCGCGCTGACTTTAGAGCAAACGGGGACTTTATACTTAAGAAATGGCTTAGGGCTTGAGACTCGGCCAAATTAAAAACGATCCTTGAACAGAAATGCGTTTTTGACAACTTTTGGCTGCCTTACCATCGAAAGTCTGAAAAGAAATAGATTTTCGAACAGATTAAAGCAAAATCCTTAAGTGTTTATGTTCGGCTCGATCGTAGAAATAAGTTTCTGTCATTTCTTTTAATTATAATATTGAAAATATTTGGTCGTTAAACTTAAGGATGGGCTTTAAGGGGGGGAACACACTTTGCATTGAGCAAAAGTAGATGGTTTTTAAAAAAATTCCAGAAAAAAAAGTATAAGAGATTTTATATTTTTGGTTTTTTTTATTAAATAGTTGATGAATGAAAGGAAAATACAAAATATTTTTTTTTCAATATGAGGGCCGTTCAGAAAGTTATCGGCCTCCGAAAAATGATGAATAAAAAAAAGGTGCCCACATGGTGACCATGGTTGCAGCACTTGGGATGATTTGAAAAAAAAAAGAAAAATGCGGTTATGTTTAGAACTAATGTGGCTATCGTTCGGCCCTCCGAAAAAAAATTGAAAATTTTTTTGACAAAATGGCGGACATTTGAAAACAAAAAATTTTTTTTGGCCTTTTTTTTTGTAGTGTAGTGTAAAAAAAGTACACTTTAAATATAGGTATCCAAAAGTTGGAGGGCCGAACGATAGCGACGACAATTCTGCGTCGTATAAGCCCTTCTGGAGCAAAATCGGTCCACTGGTGTCCTCTGAATCGTGGCCACCAGTTTGAAAAACGTGGTTTCGAGATAAACGCGTTTAAAGTTTGCAGTTGCTAGGCAAATCGGGACACTTTGGATCATTAAAAGGGCTATATCTTCTAAACTATTTCGAATTTTTGAAAATCCTTTTAGGGGGATATTTTTGAATATCCAAGCTACAAAAATATGCAAGAAAAAAAGTCGAAAATTTTTTTCCGCAGAGTGTTTTCCCCCTTTAAGGGCTGAGATTTTAGAGATTATCGGCAACCAAGAACATAAAGTGCATTGCGAGTTCCTTTCCGCGCAGAATTTAGGGAAGATCGGGGTTATTTGAAAAAAACAGAAACTGACCTTCATTAAATTTATAATAAAGACTGAACCACTGAACCGAAGCGAAACCACGGTTCAGTTTGCTTCAAAAACCATGTAATAAACCGAACCGGTGGTTCAAAAACTATGTGAACCACTGAACCGAACCAGTCCTTATTTCCAATCGGCTTGCATCCCTGAATTAAAACTCCTTAATTCACTTCAATGACTTGTTTTAAGACGTAAAGCTCTTAACAATGATTCGTGTCAATTTTAAAGCTTTTATTGTATTCCTTAAAAAAGGGATAAGTGAGGTCTGTTCCAGAAAGCACTGATCCTTAGCGATGCGGGCTTGATGTTACCTTTAAGGAAGAGCTGTCATAATCTGTAAACAATCATAATCTTCTGGAATCGTCCTTCAACCTTGAGGGAAACTTGGAAGTTGCTTATTGATTTGTGTGAGTTTAATACTTGTTTCGTGTACAGGGCAATATTCTCAATTTATTTACTGATGCACCCTTAAGGGGGTCTTCTCATTGAGCAACTTTTTTTCGACTTTTTTTTGCATTTATTTATGCTGGATATTCAAAATATCCCAAAAGGATTTTCGAAAACTCGAATTAGTTTAGGAGATATAGTCCTTTAGTGACCCAATGTGACCTAACTAGCGCGTTTATCTCGAAACCACGTTTTTCGAACTGGCGGCCATGATTCTCCAGTTCAACTGAACCGATTTTCATGAAACAAAGTGGAATCGACGCAGAATTGTCACCATTCTTGGGTGAACCTCGACCATAATTTTAAAAATTTTTTACTATTTTTTTTACACTAAACTACAAAAAAGCCCAAATTGAAATTTTTTTTGAATGGCCGCCATTTTGTCAAAAAATCACAAAATTAAGTTTGAGGTTCACCCGAGAATTACATCCATACTGATTATAACCCCGTTTTTTTCATTTCGGACGCTCCGGAGACCCGGAATCGTGGCCGCCGTGACGACACCTTTTTTCACCACCAACTTTGAAGTCTCATTACTTTTTGAACAGCCCTCGTATCGAGGCAAAAAATTTTTTTATTTACTTTGAACCTTTGTAATACAATAAATAAAAAAAGTTTTCAATTATTCTTTGCGTTTTCAAATAAGAATTTTTTTAAAAAGGGTCCAAAAAAACGGGTTTTGAATGAGAAGACCCCCTTAAACCAGGAGCTATGCTCTTCAGAAATTTTAAGATGTATGGTAACTAAAACCGCAGCTTAGTAAAACCATGTAATAAACCGGCATCCCTGAAGACACTATTCTTCTAGAGATCAAAGTAACGCAATTGCATTACCCAAATGCTTATAGATTAGGCTGCAATTTATGGAATAGCTGATTATTGTTGTGTTAACATTTCAATTAGTTTTTACTCCCATCGTTTATATTTTATTAATTAAAACTGTTCAACAAGTTTCGTTAGAAAACAATGCAAACTAATCGCTCAGTTGATAATTTTATGCAAGTTTTATATTGTTCCTGTTTATCTTGCTAGTTAAAGTTAAAGTGTCCTTCGCCCCTTCTGCATTGCCAACGCACTCAAGCATGTCCCACTCAATTGGCTTTGTGCTCACCCGAAAAGCTTTCCTTTACTCTGCCCTGCGAGCGAACAGCGGAAAGCTCTGGCCAAGCGTTCAGTTGCGCAAAAACTCTCCACTGAAACGGTTGGTACCACAACGCCAAGTCGCTCTGTCCAAGCAATCGCGCGTTCTGTAAAATAAATCATAAACTTTACGCAGAGTTTGGAACTACCAATAAAGCAACTAGCCTGGCCATTCATCTCGCGTGTGCTCCAAAAAAATAGAAAACAAACAACAAACCCGTTAAAAGTGCGGTGTGTGTAAAAAAAACATACATTTGTGCTATGTGTTAAAAGTGCAAAAAGTAGTCAAAAGGCTATGTAGCCGTGGAGGAGCCGAAATTGTGATTGCCTCGGTGTTGGTGACCTCAGCAGCATGTGTGAGTGTAAAAAATGTTTTGGTTTAGCAATTGATAAGCCACCATTTGACTTTGGTGGTGCCCCTGCGCCTGGCCCCAAACCACATACACGAGCTGTGGACTCCTATAAAAAGACTGACTGGCGGAGTGCAAAAATGAATTGGTTGAAGGGGTTCCGGGATGATAGGGAGGGGGTTCATAGGTGCGACAGCTGCTGTTGTGTGTATTTTTAAGCACCACTTTTTTTTTTTTTGAAGTTACCCAAAGCGCGCACGTAATCCGTTATGTTTCAACTTGTAGGACCCATCCAGGCCTACTTCACTCGCCTTAAAGCGCTACTTCAGGCTGCTGCTGGGTTAGTTCAACCGTTTTGGAGTGCTAACATAATTCTTTGTGCTATTTTTATGCGGGTTGACTACGGCTTTAGAGAAATTAGTTTGCGCATAAATTTCGCGGCGGGACCAGAGGGTAGCTTTAAAAGTTGCAAAAAAAAAATCAGAAAACTAGAATATAAAATAAAGTTAAATGGGGTAAAGTTTCCAAAAACGCATGTGAATTTGGTGAGATTCTCTGTTCGAAAATACAAATTGAATGTGAATACGGGTGAAGTAAAAGTTTCCAAGTTTAAATGCAAACCTGTGTCCCAGTGTCGTAGATAAGGGGGGTTTAGTGGGTTCATAATAGTCAATAAATGTTTTACTTGCTCTTTGGGGGACTCAAACTCGGAACCTTTGAACTTGAGAACACGAATGGGATGCTGATTCAACCAGTTGCACTATCACACATGCTGCTTGTCACTTAGCTAAAATTTTACTTAAAGAATTTAACAAAATATTTCTGGCGCTTGTAATTCTCAAGTTGGTATTCCCTGCCTTGGGAATATAAAAGGGGATATAAAAAGGGTATTCAATTCAAAATGCTTCTTAATTATTCTTATACGAAAATAGCATAGTTAAATCCAATATGATTGTTATAGATTTTACTATGCGTTTTTTCCCTGAGTGTATAAATTTAGCAAGTGCAGGATGGTCTATGACTTGCTTCCCTACAGAAAAAAGATCCATTGAGATTCATTTGGAATGGATATGTTTTAATATCTTGTATTGATATTATAATATCCATTTTTATACATTGAAAAGTGTACTATAATTTTGCACAGAAGCTTGGAACGCATAGAAGGAATCATCTCCGACCATATAAAGTATATAAATTCTTGTTCAGCATGACGAGCTGTGTCGATTGAGTTTTGTCCGTCCTTTTGTCTGTTTCTACGCAAACTAGTCCCTCAGTTTTGAAGCTATGGAGCTGAAATTTTGCACAGGGTCGTCTCTTAGCTGCACACTGCACATATGTCTGAACAGCGAAAATCGCATGGTCGCTTCTTGTAGCTACCATACAATTTTTTTAGACTTTTTATTAAATATTCCGATGACACAAGACATAAGGCTTATAAATTAAGTCATTGGTCACAAAATTAAGTCAGTAGTCACAAAAGTTTCAAGTGTAGTTAGTTTTGCTCTCTCGTTTTCAATTACTTTTGATGATTTTCAGCTCAGTTGGATGAAAATCTATGATAATGGAAAATTAATAATATTTTTAGCTGGCCCAAGGTTGAAAAACTTGCGTTTGTTCACAACTGTAAACACCTTATGCATCGATATACCAAACGAGCAGGATGCCTCTGCAGCACTGTTTCATGGATGTCCAATCAAATCTTCAGTTGGCGTTTGCTAAAGACTCTTGATTGTGGAAATCTTTCCATGCATCAGAGCTTTAAGTACACATCTGTAACCAATTCACATCTGTAAACAATTTATGCATTAATGGATATTTTAATATTCAAAAAAGGATTTTAACTAATATCCATTTCAACCACTTCTCGGTGTTGAGAAAATATATTCTTTCGGACTTTCGCAAGAAAAAAGAGCGGTAAAAGTGTGTGGAAAATCTTGAAAATCTTTTAATAAGTTAAGGTATCAAAAAATTTTAGATGGGAAAACATATTTTAATATGGGGGAATAATAACCTGGTCTGTTTTAGTTTTCAGATTCGTCCGGTCGAAAATGTTAAAATTTTTCATTATCTAAAAACCAGAGACAAAAACGCAGGAACATTTGAATAATTTCCGTATCCATTTGGACTGAACATGTATTAACAGAGCTGAAAATCATCCAAAGGATATTTAAAATGATTTAAAAAGTAAAGCCCCCGACGGACTGACGACGAAAGTAATTCAGCTTACGCCACCACATATTGCGTCAACGTGGAACGTATGCCTAGTGTGACCAGAACTAATAAGCAAATTACGCCGATGCTTTGCGTTGTTTCAGGTTTATGGCATTTTTAAATTAGCTGGTGGTGGGTTACACTACTCAATCGACTGTGGTTTGTTTTGATGGCAAATGAATTACGCTTGTGCTTCTGCCATGATAGCAATAGCTTTTCCGCAAAGCCTTAAGTCCAGTTCGATAATCAGTATTGGGTGAAATATTAATCAATTTATCCAAAGTGTTTGTGTTTCTTCACATATGTATGTTCCAAACCTTCTTTTTGAACAAGCTCGGCCACTTCACTCCAAGCCTTGTTAACAAGCCCAAGTGGCATCCAGATCTCTCACCGCCAAAATCAGCGCAACCTTGACTTCATGCGAAAACATTTTCAATTGGCTATTTTCTTGATTTTTTTCTGCCATATTTAAATTTTAAGCCGGGTATCCAGCAACGCAAAGTCAAAAAATTCCTGCCAAAGTTCATATGAAAATAATTGTGCCAGGAATTTTCTGTTTACGATTTCGTTTGTTGTGTATCCAGCAACTTGAACAAAATCCACACTTTGTATAGATAGTGGCGTATCGATAGCGGCGTTTCTAAAGCGTGTGTTGAACGAAAAACACCTATTGCACAGCTCAGGAATATATTGTTGACAATTATTTTGGATGTGATGAACGCATAAATTTAGGCAAATGTGGGGTGAAGAACAAAGCAAACGCCAGATAATGTTCGATAAATAGAGTACAAGATTTAATTTAATAAAATTAATAATAGCGGTTTCTGTTTCGTAATAGTTTCATTCTTCCTTATTGCTACACATGAAGCAGATTCATTTTGCCAAGAAAAACCAGGCTGCTGTGCTCTTGTTCTAATCTTGTACTCTAATATAACAGACTTTATTTAAGTGGCTAATAACGATTGAGTCTTATTTCTTTTTGGGCCACACTGCAGTGTCTTCCTCAGCCATTGGCCCAATAGTTTAGAACGAATTGTGTGACCAATGTGGCTGATGTCGAGGTGTGATGTCATCACACCCGACCGCTCAATCAATAATAAACCACTAGACACGTTGGTTTAACGTTATTTTGTTTAGATTTATTTAAATTCCAAGATTCCAAGGGGCAAGAATATTGCATTAGCTGAGCAACGCAAAATAAGGCCCACAGCCTATTAACATAGAGTCCTAGTATAAGATGTTAAGGTTAAGCTTTGTTTAGCGTTGTTAAGCGCAAAAATACTTTTTGACTCCAATGGGGGAAACGTAAAGTTCAAGGAAATCGTTACGCCCGCTTCTTCTTCGCTCAATTTTTGTATTAATCTTCTCGTTACGTCTTCAGTCCGTCTGGGCCTTAAATTACAAACGAAAATAAGCCACAAAAAATTTTTTTTATCTGTTTCGTAACTGTTAACCGGTTATGACAATAAAGGTAATAGCACTTAAATATGAAATATTGTTATTAATAACCAGGGATGCAAACAACTCGAAAATAAGTAAGGGCTAAGTTCAGTTGTTCACACAGTTTCTGAACAGACGGTTCGGTTCATTACATGGATTTGGAGCTAACTGAACCGCGGTTTCAGTTCGGTTCAGTTTTTCATGAAGGCACATAATCAAATATTGTGATTTCTGTCGTAGTTTGAATTTTCGCACACTTTGGAAACTTAATTATAAACCATTTATCCTTAGAAGAATGTCCGCCTGTTCGGTTTAAAGCCGCTGCTTTATGTGTGTATTTATAGTATTTACTATATGCATTATTAATACCAAGTGGTTTTTTGTGCTTTAATCACCGCGCGGACGCTTGGTTGCAGTTTCAATATGTACCAGCCGGAAGTACACGTGCCTTGAAAAAGGCTGAAGTGGAGCTCTCGTTGCCCGATGTGCAATGGCTGACACTTTCGGAGAAACTCGTTTAAGAGATTTGAGTGGTGCTTAGAGTTCCTGTAACTGGAACTTTAACTCTACTTTTATCACAACTCTTTCAATTTATTGAATTTCCGAAGTTTTTGGTATGAAGCTTTCTGCATTTGTCTATTTATTTCAGACTGAATTACTAGAATATTGTATGTAGCTGTCTTATATAAAAGTAGTTAATATAACTTCGCAGCATTAAGTAGAGTCTCGAAGTTTTTGCGAACCGTTCTGCGGTTGGATAGTATTTTAAGGGAGAATAATGTTAATTTTGGTATGAATTAGTCCATTTATTTCAGACTGAATATAGAATATAGTATGTAGCTTCGAGTCTTAATATAAAAGTAGTTAATATAATCCTTCGCTACGCAATATAAGTAGAGTCTCGAAGTATTCATTGGCGAACCGTTTTCCTCTGCGGTAATGGAAATGCAAAGTCAAAGGACCACTAGTTCGGTTCATGTTTCGCTTTATGAGCACCAGGTTCTAAGCCGGTTTGCATCACTATTTTAGTTTAAGTCATGATTAACTGCTGAAACTACCCTCGCAATAATTTTGGCGCCATGTCGGCAACGGGTTAGCGTTAGCGCCTGTCGACCCCACGCATTGCTGTTGCGGATATTCCCGGTCTGCCAGTTGCCTGCTTCTTCCAGTTGCTGTTCGTCAGGGCGTTATGGCGTCTTTGCATGCCGCTGCGCTTCCGGTTCCACATTTTGCAGTCGAGAGCACACCAACACACACACACGCAACCTGCGATGGCACTTGGCAGAGGGCTAATGAATGGCCAACACATGACTATTGCTCTGCCGCTGCTCTTTGGCTATGTCTAGATGTCGCGTGCTATTTTGGCTTGATATTTATTTTTTAATTATGTAAGACGTGTTACCCCCTCCCTTCTCAGTCTATTCATTTGCATTAGCTTTTGCGCCGTTTAGGGCAGAGATCAAACAGCTGGTGGCCTCGAGGTGTCTGCGTCTCCCGCTGTTTAATCGAGAAACAGACAACAGAGTCTTCTGCGTTTGTTTTCTGGTTCAAGTAATTGATTGAATTTTGCTTAGTAAATTGGTAGCAGGACACAAATTGGTGGACACTTATGCAGTGCATTAATTGCCAAAGTTTTAATTAGTTGCGCAGACATTCGGCCCGCAAAATGGGCCACAAAGGTAACCCAGTTAATTAAAATGAAAGCTCTAAAGGACAACACAGCTTTGTGGCCATTAAAGTTGACACCACAAAAATTCCACGCATCTCTTAGAGTAGCTTATAAAGCATTCGCCTTAATCCCGACCACTTGCACATAATTAAGCTGGTCCTTTATGACTTGAGCTGGCTGGATTTGATGCTGCAAGTTAATCATTTAGGAGCAGCTTATGGGTTAATGTGCTCACCACAAAGAAGCTGTCAATCTGACTAAAGCAACGGGGTTGCACGAAGCGTCAAAACAAGGACAAAATGCGCATAAATGATCCTGCATAATTTAATTTAAAAGCAGCCCGAAAAAATACCAAAAAAAAAGAAACTGTAAATCGACTGCCAGAGATGTGGAATAAGTATTTCCATAAATTATTTAGTGCCCTCCACCACACAAAAAGTTAAGGGAAACTCATTTACTCAACACTCGTACAGTTGACAACCAACAAACTGAGTGGAAATGGCCATACACTGGCAAAGTAAAACTCTAGACTGTGAGTTTTAAAGCTGCGAGGGCTGATTGTTAAGTTTATGGTTTTTAAGGGAGGCGATACAAGAAATTGTAGGAGCGAAAATCCAATTATTTCCACCCACCCCTCGTTGCTTTGCCTTCGCGGTTTTTATTAAAAATTTTTCTAGTTTATTGCAGATGTTTGTGTTTGAAATTTCTTCCATATGGTAAACAATTTGAGACAGCTGAATGATTCTATAACTTAATACCTGTTTTTTTTTTCGCCACGCTTCAACTGTTTGAATGGCAACTAAAACAGTTGGCATCTAATTCAATTTTATGCAAAACACTGAAATCGGAAATATTGGTGTTGCTGGGTTGCGTGATTCGCTAAACATGATAATCAAAACCACAATAACAAGAAACGTTGGCAACAATAACAAAAAAAAAAAACAGTCGAATTTGCCCTGCGGGGGAGCCCAGGCAGACGCCTGACGCCACTTTGCCACTTGCATTCGACAATGACGTCACCGCTGAAAGGTTCAAAAGCGCCACTGGCAATGGCAACATGGCGTAGACAAAAGCCTTTTTTATACACATATCTTGTCACACGGAAAACGGAAATACCAAACTACTAACTTGGGCCTCAACAGGTGAACCTGAAGGGGGGGTGGAGGCGAGAGAGGGACAAACTTTTGCCGTGTGTAAAAATATATGACACTTGGCCAACTCGTGTCTACATTAATAATTGATTAGTGACCCCGAGCTTGATTTATTGACTAATGTCAGAGAGGAAAACAATTAAATAGACGGTGGAACGACAAAGGGCAGGACTAATGCATTTAAGGTACAATCGACACTTGTTGGGGATATAAAAACTTATTTTAAAAGATATTCCGTCACTTTCACGAAAAAGTTCTTAAAACTAAACGAACAGCGGATTCGGTTTGGAAAAGTTTCTGGATTAGTTCTTAACTTTCATTTCTTGAATATGTTTCTAAGGTTAGGTTAGGTTAGGTTAAATAGGCTGCTCGGCAAAGGCCGAGTTCACCCAGAGGACTTTTGGCCCATTGTGATGCCTAGTAAAGGGGTGGGGGTAGAGGAAAATGACGGTCAGATTCTGCGCAAACTCTCTATTTAAACCATTTTGAGGAGTCTACAAAAAGTGCCAGGTGTTCTAGGGGCACATTTGCTAGACTGCCCAGGTCTTCAAAGAATGGTTTGCCCAGATGCTGGGTGCGTTTCCTAAGAAGTGCAGGGCAGTCGCATAGAAGGTGATGGATGCTTTCTATTTCCTTCTAGTTCCCACAGCTACGGCAGAAGTCATGGTGGGACATGCGCATCCTGTTGGCCATTTGACCTATGGTGCAGTGCCCCGTTATGACTCCTACCATACCTCAGGGTATTAAGTATATGTACATAAATGTTGTTCTCTATCTTTTTTATAAAACCAACGGTACATTTGTTGTTGGTATACAGAAGTGTGTTCTTGTATTCTGTTTTTAGAATGTCTATGCAAAATCCTTCTTTAGACATCATTCTTAGTGCGTTGTCTTGACTTTTGTGTGGTGTGACAGCATTTTCTTAGGAAATAAGTATATGTGCAAGCTTAGTTTTATATGCATTTAGCGGTGTGCGTCGGGATAATTTTATATATCTTGTTTAATTTACTGTATATCTTCAATAAAAAAATCGGAAGTTAACTAGTGAATCCATTTATAACATGAAAATATGATGCTAGAGGGGTTTTTATCCTAGCACGCCTCGTAGAATGCATTTGTCAGCTGATGAGCGCAGATTAATAATGGGGCTCAAGAAAAATTGCACTAAAATTTATTATATAGCTGCCAGAGTTATAAGGCATAAAAACGCGACTACAAACTTTTTGAAAAACCCACATTCTTGAGGTGAAATCAAAGGCAGCGGCAGTTCAACCATCATTGACTAACGCCTCCAATGGGAAATTTTGTGTCTTGCGGTTCGGAAAGACATGGTTTGTAACGAGACAAAGTATCATTTAAGCCTCAATGAACCTAGAAGACGTTTTCATTAAGTTTTTACTGAACACATTTACGTTTCATTTACTTCCCGAGTGCATATACCAAAACTACTTTTACATCATCTGAATGCTCGTTTTGTACTTGCTGAAAGATTCATATTTTGGCATACTAATTTCTACTATCTAATTTTTTCAACGAGAAACAGCATAATTTCGACGGCCCAGAAGGCTGAAATAAATATTGGCACGAAATACGACCACCAGGGGAATAACCGTCATAAGCCAAACCACGGTGCCGAATACTTAATGATTTGAGTCGCTCTTTTTTATGCTAGAACGTCTCGGAATTGATTTATTCCAATTAAAACTAATGCCGAAATCTCTGTGCAGTGGCTGGAAAGCGAACTTGATGTATTTGGGGATATCCTTCTTGAGGATAACTAGATTTTTCAACAAGACCACGCCACGATTCACAATTAATTCACTACAGAAGCATTTCTTGTATCCAGAAACATTACGGTTTTGGATTGGCCAGCGATAAATACTGACTTAAACCCAATTAGGGACTTCTGGGAATCCTGCCTGACAGAGTTTTTAAGAAAATTCGACAGTTTGAGACACTCAAGCAATTTACGAATGTTTTGGTTGCGGAGTGGCAACAAGTTAGCAATTAACCTCTTCAAAAACTGGTAGACTCCATGCTTGATCGTCTAAAGATTGTTAAGAATGCAAATGGAAAGCACACTAACTAATAAATAATAATTAAAAGTGTAAAATTCCTAAAAATTTATATAACCTAGGCAAAAAAAAGCTGACAAATGTAAAATGCACATATACTTATTTCATATTTTTTTTTTTATTTAACTTAATATATTTAAAAGCATAAACAAATTGAATTTTTATTGACTTTTTATTGTATTCTTTTCATAAATTCTATAGACTAAAAATAACTTAAATCTCATTATATTCCTTTAACATATCATAATTCCTAAAAACATCTATGCACATATACTTAGTTCCCTGAGGTAGTTCTCATCCTGTTCTTGCTAAATTGCAGGAGTTGGGATGTTCTTTTGGGTGAGTATCTGGGCCAGAGTGATCGGGAGATGTGACAACCGGGTGCGAGGTCCCATTGTCGTTCTGCCCTATTTCTGGCCCTCCACTTCAATTCCGTCATGATGTCCTGCAGGGGTCTTTGAATGTCCGTAACCGCTTGCGTCGCTGGCAGCGCTGTGCCGTTCCTAGCGCACTCGTCTGCTCCCTCGTTGCCCGGTATGCCTGCGTGACCAGGTACCCAGACGAGGGTGATAGAGTGCTGTTGGATTTGGTGCTGCGGACTAGGACGCTCTTTGTTGCGTTTGATGACATAGCCTTAATAGCCGCCTGGCTGTCGACCAAGATTGAAATGTTCCTTGGAGTTTCATCCAAGGTGTATATCAATTTAGCCGCCTGCCAGATAGCATATATATCTCTGCCTGGAAAGCGCTACACCAGTTTGGTAGACGGAATGGGAGCTGTGTCGCAAGTTCTTCGGAGAAGATGCCTGCTCCTGTCTTCTGTTTTTTGAACCGTCTTCCTCCAGAGTGGTCGAACCATATCTGAACTGGTATTTCTGAACTGGTTTGCCTCTGCACTTATTTCTACTTCCTGTTTCTACTTCCTGCTGTGGCCTGAAGCAGCTGCTTTAAGAAGTTTCAGTTCCCGGAGTCTTACTGCGCTTCTCGAAGCTTCACACTTCAGGAAAGTGTCTACTGGTTCTAGGTTCAGAATTACATCCAGGGCCGCCTGGGGGTGGATCGCAGGGATCCTGTAATGCCCAGGCAAGCTGCTCTTTGTACTCTAATGGAGGTTGTTTAGGTGGGATTTGGTGTTTTCCGCCTTCCACCATACCAGCGCTCCATAGGTAAGGATATATCTGACGACGGCTGTGTATAACCAATAAATGGGACTGCAACCCCACTTCCTACCAAAGGTCTTTTTCCAGGCTTAGTAAGCGCCTAATGCCTTCTTCATTCTTCTCTCAGAGTTTCTCTTCCAAGAGAGTTTTGAGTCAAGAATGACGCGCAGATACTTCGCTTCGTTCAACCCGATTGAGCTGCGTTCCCCCAATGGATAGGAGTGTGAACTCAGGGATCTTGTATTTTCTTGTGAACAGCAACAGTTGGGTTGATTCCAAGGTTGATAAGTAGTAAAGTAGTGCTCAGTGGGTGGCGCCAATATTTTGGAATATTTAAAAAAGTAAAGTTGCCCTTTATAATATGGATGCAATCGATAATTAGTAAAAATTAGTTTAGTGCGTTTTCAGAACGCAGAGCAGCGTTTCCATCACGTCTAGATTTTTCTTAATTTGAGCTGAAAGTTGCAAAAAGTGCCTATTCGGAGGTGTCCCAGAAATCTCTTCCAACCAAATTCCAACCCACCAATTCTGGTGTCCTAGAAATCTCTTTCGGTTGGCTTCAAACCTCTAGTATTTTGTTAGAGATTTAGAGAAAACAAAACAAACCAAAACAAAAACACAAAAAAACGCTTCTTCAAAAAAGAAAACAAACTTTAGAAACTAACAAAAGACACAAACAGGGCTGGCAAGTCTGAAACTATCAATACAGCTATGAACAAAATCTGTTATCAATTATTTGCGAGCGGCGCAGCCATGTTTTTGTAGTTGGACCATAATCTTATACACACACCTTCTAACTAGACTTTTTAATAAGAAAATGAAATCTCTCCAAGTTCTGGGACACCGACGGATTTTTCGAGTGATTTGCAAACCAACCGAAGCCAAAATCTCTAGAGATTTCCAGGACACCCCCGATTTTGACCTTTTTTAAGCGCGTTTTTCTGGGAATCCATTCAATTGTTTGGACTCTCTTTGATACTGTTGGAAAGCACCACTCTGTAGCTTTGAAATGAACTATCCCAAACAATTTTGCGTTTTTTTAAGAAAAGTTAAGTCGCAAGTTGTATGTGGCAACCATCCCAACAAATTATGTTCCATATGTGGCAAGTTCCCTACCAAGAAACATATGCTTAACATTACTGAGTCAATAAAGCTAAACTATTTTATTTAGTTTGGAATAGCAATTAAGAATCTAAACAAAACATGGGTTCCCAATTCAGATTGCACTAGTTGCGCTCTTACGCTAAATAGTTCTACATAAATGCACCTTTCCATACCGGTGATGTTGCGAAAACCTTAGTCTTATGAAGATTGCTTCTTTTGCCTGTGAAAGGTAATCGGAATTAACTTAAATAAGATTTACGGTATCCTAATGTAAGTTGCCTCTCAAAACCTATTTTTTCGAAAACGAAAGTATCTCTAAAAGTTCGACACAACCGTCAGAAATACGTATCAATTAGATGTCGTTTTCATGTCGTTTCGTTAATGATTTATACCAAATTTTGCAAAATCTGTTTAAAAGCATAAATTATGAATTCAATTTAAACATTGGAACATTGAAAAAAAAAGCTCTTTTACTTTGACCCATTTTCCGACCGATCGGTCCATGGGAGCTATATGCTATAGTCATCCGATTTTGACAAAACTTTGTAGAATCAGGCAAAAGCATAAAAAATAAAAAAATTCAAAAGTTCAAGGCGGTACCAATTAAAACAAAAAAGTTTTTCTTACTAAGCCTTTTTTCAGACCCATTTTTTGTAAGGATGCTATACCATATAGTTGTCCGATTTTCATCAAACTTAGAAGCATTATTGAAAAGCATAGAAAACCAATAAATACAAGGTTTGGAGACGTTTCCATTGAAAACAAAAAAGTTTTTCTCGCTAAAACAAGTTTTTCGACCGATCGTTATGGGAGCTATAAGATAATGTCATACGATCCGGTCGGTTCCGACATACTAACAGCGTGCAGTAAAAGAAGACTCTGTGGAAAGTTTCAGCTCGATAGCTTTAGAACTGAGAGACTAGTTTGCGTAGAAACAGACAGACGGACGGACATAGTTTATTTAAGTTTTCGCCAAAAATCCGGGCTCGGGCCCCTCTCAGAGGTCGGGACCGGGGGAAACACCCCCGGTAGCACCTCTCTCTCTCTCGACGGGCTGACCCAGCCTACTTTACTGTTTTTAGGAAATGAAAACAAATTTAAGTCTTCAACACCCATAGCATACTTTGGGGAAGCATCATATAGGAAATTTTTGATACCTACACAAGTGCTAAGAGGTGTATCTCCATTGGAAAAAATTCGCAGAAAAGCTTAAGAGTGATACTTTCCGATAATTTCAAAGAGAGCCCAGACAACAGAATGGATGCTACGAAAATCGCACCTAAAAAAGGGTTAAAATAGGCAGCGATATTTAGCTACTTTAAGCTCAAATTACTAAAAATCTATACGTGATGAAATATTTCTGAAAACGCAGTTTTGCTTAGTAGTGGCAGCAGTTGATTGACCTGATTTAACAACAAAATTTAATATTACAAAACTAAAAATAAAGTGAACAAATTTTCATCGACTTGGTTTTAAACCGTCTGTCTATCACCTTTCACTTAACCAGTACTACTCTGGTTAATACACCTGGCTCTTGGGTCGTCCCCAGATAATAGATCGTTCACCTTGTAGTATGGAAGAGTGGTTTGGTGTTACAAGTAAGTATATTGTTGTAGTAATGGGATTTTATTTAAAAGATTTTTTTTTCAAAAAATTTACCCTAAAATTTAATTTAAATTCATTGGTAAAAGTGTTTACAAATTTGAAAAAGAAATCGATGTATAATACAGAAAAGTTTTCTAACTATAACTAAAGTTAAGTTAAAGCATCTTTAATATAAGGCAAAGGGTGTTCCAGTTTTCGCCATTCAGGATGATGATGAGCTGTTGCGATGAGAGCCGTGTTGTTGCCAGAATAGTCTTCTGATTTCACCCAAAAATCGGGCATACTCCTATGAACGTTTAGGTTACACAAAGTATAATTGGCTTCTATACCTCTGGTGTAGCATATGTTTCAGATTCAGCATTTCGCACCTTGCTCTGAATATTGTGGAGATTTGGAGTTGGCTGTACTGGTTGTTAAAATAGTGGTTTTCTCCCAACGAATAGTTTAGTTGCCTGTAGAGCTCTCTGTGTTCGCTTGCTCTTGCTTGGCGAATTTGATTTAGCATATGGATGTTGCTGACTTTATCCTGTTTTGCTTAGTATTTAGAATCACTACCAACCTTTCAATATTCTGCACCTTGTTTCCTACACCCAAAAAAATCAATCCAAACGGGATTACATCAATCCGAAACAGGTTGATTCTTAAGCCGATCCGAAAAAAGACTAATTTGAGCTCATTTTTCAGTCCTGAAAAGATCAAATTTATCCCGCATAAGGATTAAATTAATCAAAAAACTCGAGCTCAATTTAATCCCAAAGCAGGGATCACTTTAAGCTTTATTGAGATTAATTTGCTCCCAGAAAGATTCCTTATACCTTTCCTTTCTTCCTCCATTTTCCATAGGACAAACCCACCCACACCAGTTTTGGTATATTTAAAGCTTCTGAAAAACAAAAAAATATAAGAATTTTTGTGGTCTAGTCTGGGACTCTAACACAACTTCAACTTTTCATGACATCTCATCGCACAACACCATATAGACTGTTGTCCAGTGTCTTAAATGCTATTTATACTTTTCTGCATCGTTTCTAATTTATGAAAGTTGTAATCTTGAAAGGGATTGATGTAAGCACTTTTGGAATGAAGCAAGCGCGAAAGGATTGCTTCAAGCCTTAAGATTGAGTTGTTAGAATATCCAGTAAATCAAGATTGAATTTTAAGCTCGGGATTACTCTAAGAAAAAAGATTGAATTTATCTCGCCGTTTCTTTTTTTCTGTGTACAAATATATTTACCTTAATTTTTATTGCAAAAACGCTTGATAATAATTAGGAGTTAAGCGGGCTCGAGGTCCAAATGTTTGCGCTTGCTCGAAAATTGTAAACTACTTAGGCCTTGTACACCAAAGAGAGTTAAGCTTCGAACAACAACGCCGTGCCATGCGGTTTAGTACTGTTATGACTGCTTTAACGACTTGCAGTTTTACAGGCTTGAGGTTTTGCTATGTTTTAGTTAGTCTTTTTTGGTGTTTTGCGCGCATGCTGCTTTTGGAATTCCCAAATAGTTTTGCCGTCGCTGGCATGGAGAGACTGCTCTTTTGATAAACATTTCAGGCTCAAGATCGCTGTTGAGTGAGGATTGGTCCCTCATGAAACGCGTCCGATCAACCTGAAGCCTCCTTTATTGTGTTGTGTGCCTCTGCTTAAAGTTATGCCAATAGCATAACAATAACTTCAATAACTGCAAGCTAGCTTTTCAATATATTTTCGAATTCAGTTGTAGGCTACAAAAAAAAAATGTATTTTACAAAATCCGAAACCGTTTTTTTGAGCTCGTTATTCTACCATTATGGGAAGATAGCCTAAAAACAGAAGAACAAGATACTAAACATGCTTCCTTCTTCTTACTGGAAAATACTTATAACAAAAATCAAAACAACCGGTCCCCTCATTGCAGTTGACTAAAAAAAAACCTCTTAATACACCCAATGGTAGAGATTGATGTTTATGTCATTGGTTGTGGTAACAAAATCAACAGGTTAAGTGTCTGCAACAAGAAGTTCAGAACGGTCGACATTGTTTTATGGTGGCGAAAAACGTCCACAAACAACATGCACAAATTAAAAATGATTTTAAAGTCAACACAAAAAGGATGTCAACAGAAGTATAAACACAACAAAAATGTTTATGAACCAAAGAAGCACAACCAAAACTACAAATAAACTAATAACGACTCCGACACGATGGTTAAATTTTTGCACAGCGACCATCTTTATCTTTATCTTTAGCAGGGCTAAAAACTTCCCTAGCAACCCTATTTCCTGCACAAAAGTTAGAAATTTTCTAGGGTCTAAGTTCTTAATGTTGTTTGGGGTGTAAACTAAGTTTCTTTTCGCAGTACGTGTATCTGCATAGTTGTGTGCTTGCTATTCCCATCTGGTTAAGGTGGCCTCTCCCTGTCAGAATTCTGAGTGCACTCTTATCTTGTTGGATTTACTTTTATAACCTTTGTTGTTGTTTTTTCAGTAATTTTGTTGAAGTGCATTACGCGGAATTCTTGCCTGAAAAAAGGTAAACTTTTTCCACTGTGCACTGCATAAGCCATGTTGGACTTGATTAGTGTCCAGTAATGTTCGATATGGATACCATAATGATGTTGTTGTGTTCTTTATGACCACATTTTCATGATTTTTGGTCATAAAATGATCCGAATTGGCCGATTAATTCTGTAATTTGGTTATAATGTACAAAAAGAATCCAACTGCATGGGCCATATTAAATGACTTCTTCAAAGTTGCTGGTAAAAGTTTTGCCCCAAAAAGTATGCTACACTTTTAATAAATTGCCAACAAATTGCATACACTGGTGTCGCAACTATTAGTGCCACTTGAATGATAACAGTTGTTCAAGCACCTACCTTTATGTATGTATAATGAGCGGTTGTGTTTATAGAAGCCAAAAATGCTCCCTTAAGTACAGGATTAGCTCCAGGGAACAATTGTGGCTAAAAATAGTCATTATTAAATAATGTGTTGAGAAGGTGTGTTTCCAGCTATGTGGGGAAATCTGCAATTTCCGCGCGCAAGTCAAGCTAACAATTTAATTAATTAGAACGGTTTTTGTGTATATTGTTGTTGTTGGCAGCTAGCATTGTTGCGCAAGGGGTGGACTATGCCAAATAGGGTGCTGACCTTTACATAAATTGTAACATTTAAGTGTTCTAACCAGAAACTTTAGACAAGTTTCATTCGTTTCATTCATAAGAACTACAAAATGCTCAAAATGTTGCAAGTGGTCGAAGCTTTCTTCTTGTTTTTTGGTCTGGGTAGAGTGGTGCGTAAAGCTTTGTACACTCGGGCACGCCCCCATTTGCATTTTATGACGCCACCGTTGGGCGCTTTTCCAATTTGTGTAAAAATACAAGTTGCAGCATCGCGCGGCACAAAGCATTAATAATGCAAGAGCCGCAACCACTCAACCAGCCCACCAGCCACCACCCTAACCACCCACCCAAAGTAATTCAATGCCAAGCACACATTTACACACACACACAACTAACTAAAACACATTGCTCTCTCTCTCTCTCTCTCTCTTTGTGGCATCGTTAACAAAACAAATGCCAAAGCGAAAAGTTTCAGTTTCATTCGCTTTTGCTTGGCGAAAAAAACATTATCGTAGCAGTCTTTTAGGTGCCGCGCTGCAGTGCAGTTCACCAGTTCGCGTCAGCAATGCAAAATTTTATTTGAAAATGCTTAAACTTAAACATCAATAATGTTACCATTTCACATTTCGGTGTTTGCAACACAAAGTCCCAAGATTTGAACGGGGTGTGTGTGTGTGTTTTTTATATGCATTTCAATTGCCTTTTGTGGCAAATAGACTGCGATGCTGTCGAGGCATTGC